>CM033476.1:226509398-227109398 GCA_019447015.1 Hymenochirus boettgeri | reverse complement strand
TTACTATGGGAGAGTTTTATTAATATTTTCCACTACACATCAAACAATGTATCCACAGCTGCTTCCCAACTAACAGTATGGTACACAGAACAAACTCTGTGCCATAATCCTCCAATCTACCTCCAATAGACAAACCTATATAGTTAACTGCGCGCCATCCCCCCTCCTCCAAATACTCAGTATGCATTATTACCTATTATAGGCAATAATAACAAAGACACAAGGTAAGTTAATTTAGGTTAAAGTTGTGCGGTTTGCGGTACTTTATTTAGATAATTAATAAAAATTTTAAAGAAACTTTGAAAAATATTTTTTACTACTAACTTGATAATGCAGTAAAACTGACTATAATACTCTAATGCCTAACTTACTATATGCAAGATAATTACAATATTGCGGATATGTATTATGTTGGAATTCTCAAAGTTGCTAATATGAATGAACAATGTATGTCAAAGTCATTTATTTCGAGATTTAACAAAAACATACTTTAAGGGCAACTGTTGTTTCCAAACAAGTTAGGATTTAATAAAGCCTGCAGTATTTCCATTATAATAAGCCGACAATCACAACTCTGGCTTCAGTCTGTGAGAAACGATATTGGGGTGAATGTTCAAACTTCCAGTAGGTTCAGTGACATCCCCTGACCTCTGCCCACCTCTCCTCCCCAGGGAAAAAGCATGCTCAGTAAAGACTTCCAGGGAGATGCAATATCCCACGCTAATGAGAAAATAAGCGCTAAAATCACGCTAACCCATGTGTTAGCGAAGGTTTTGCACTGCCTGCAACATGTCGCAATTTTTTTTGGCGACGACAATTAACGCCTCTTCAATGGTGTCTTTAAAATACACGCAAAAGGTCGCAACTTACCGCTAGCGTTTTCGCAATGTATTAACGGACGCAAAGTGATTCATACATTGCGGAAACGAGTGCACATAGGTTGCGATAGCAAAATATATTGCATCTCCCCCTTAATGCTGGGGAAAACAGGGAGTACCTAGGGGGGAAAATTGTCAGTTGAGAAGAGGAGCCTATTAATGCAGACAGAGGCTGATCACATGACTACAAGCTGGTCACATGGCTAAAAACTGGAAGTTTTCAAGCAGAAATTAATATTGCTGAACTTCTCTAGAAATAACTTCTCACAAATTTTATCTAGAGATGTGATTTAGGTTTTATTTTGAGTTTTTTTATATAACCCTTACTAGTTTGGGAGAATTGGAGACCACAGTTACCCTTTAAAAAAAAAAAAAAATAAAGGGATAGATAGGATTAGTTTTAGAATTATCTGTGATACTAAGTATATTCATCTCATGTTCATCTACAAATATATATATCATATATATCATATTTTCATCTCATATCTATATAGATTTGTATTTTACTATATGTATAGAATATAATTATTTTTATAATACCATTGTTACCAGAGAATAATGAAGGAGTAGAGGAGGCAAGAAAACAATACACTGACAATATTTATAGAATGTATTTAATTATTATGGTTGTAAAATTATCAAAACAAAAATACAATACAATAATATATATATAGTAGCCACAGGTACTGTAACATGAAATATCAGTGACTTATCTCTTTAACAAAAGTATTTACATAAATGTTAACTTCTCAGCATTCTTCATTACCCAGGTAACGTCTAGAAAGGGGACATGATTCACTTGGACAAGAAAACCCAAAATAATTAAAGGATGAATTAATTAAACCTTAATACTCAAAATTTTGATTATTTATATCAGCAATCCAGTATCTTGGATAACTGCCTTACTTTTCTCTTTATTTTTCAGAATTTACTGACAGTATATAGATATCCTTCTTGTTGAATAAAGCAAGCTTGGGGTATGCACAACCCAGCTCCTCTGCTGCTAGTCCAATTATAAGTCACTGCTGATGTCAACTCCTTTAGCTTTGTCATCCAGGGTGCTAAATGGCTGAACTTTTAATGCTCAAGACATGGCAGCGAAAAGCATTCCCTCCATAGTAGAATGTGTGCTGATAATTGTATCTTTCATATCTAGCCCAACAAATGTTGTCTATCCCGCTTTTGGGCTTTTCTGACCCCATGGCCTGCTAGCAAGAAGTGACTGTGTGAGTCACAAATATTGCAACGTTTGCAAGGTGGATAACCCAAACCTGAGGAAAGCAATCTGATTTTTTTATTGTGTGGGTATGTGCATGATGTAATGTACCTAATTGGACCTTGTACAGAAACAGATATCATTATATGCAAATTACAGTCGCACTGTCTTGCATTGTACCATATCATGCTGTTATACAAACAAAGATTAATTCATATAATTTATAATGTACATGTGCCTTTAAGATCAAAGGATTTATAATTTAATATTGATGTAATCATGCTGTTTACAAATATTAGTTGTGATGCTGCTGATTCTTTTGGGATCAGTTCTCTATGCCATATAAGGACATTGCCGTTATAAAAACAGTACCCAGAGTTCTTTTACTTTCCTTCTTATGGACTGTAATGTTGATAAAAAAAAAACACAGTGTATGCAGTTACAGCCAAATGGTGTGGAGTATATAGTATTTCAATATATATAGCATACTAAAACTAATTTGCACTTTATTTTAATTCTGCTGCCATCCTTTAAGGTGGCCATACACCACAAAAGGTTATTACGATCGTAATTACGATCTTAAACCGACCGATACTTTGATAGACTGATGTACAAAGTTAATTGTACATAAATGTACCATACATATTGTTCGACATTCAGTTAGTTTCGTGATTACCCGATCATAATTACGGTCGATATTACGATCTAATGTCGCATAATAAGATTGGGGAAAATGTAAAATCAATCAATCGAAATGTCGTATTGTACATAAAATCGGCCTAATATATGGTCACCTTTACCTGCTGTACCTCCCAGGGAAAAAAAGTTAGTAAACTATTACTTTAATCCCATGTACAGGTAACATCAATATCAATATAAAAATAATATCTGAATAGATACAAGTGAATAAAATGCATATCATTTGACACTCATATTAGCCTTATAATGCCCTTAACAAAGAACCCAAGGAAGCATGATTAATTGGTGAATAAGCATATGGTGTACTTTGGAAAGAGTTCAACCTGACATAATTTAAAAGAAAATTATTGGGCATAAGTTGAACCCCCCCCCCCCAAAAAACGGAAAGTACCTTTTGCAGGGCGGTAGGGTTGGCATTTCCCCCCTCCCATTATTATCTGTTGTATTCAATTAGATCAACTGGACTTGAAATGTAGTTCTTGAAGACGTTTCGCTAGTCATCCGACTGGCTTTCTCAATTCAGAATGACTTGTACAAGAATCTGTGGCAATTATGTACCCTGGAAAATCCCAATTAGCATATCACAGCCAGGCATACTCCCATTATTGTTTAATGGGGAGTGGCAGCATGAAGAAAACTATCTCTGCCAGGCTTCTTCTTGGCTTCAACACTATTTTTAATACAGGAAAACCCAGAAAAGTAACCTGGCAGGTGAAAACTGTACATGCTGGCTCCAGGGGAGGGTGGGGGGTGAGGTTAATTTCCCTATGACTGATACAGCTTCCTCCCAGAAAACCACTGCAGATAAAGCAGGGAGAGGGGCCCTACTATAATTTTGCTGGGAAGCCCAGTGGTTCCTAGTTACACCACTGCCTGTGTGGTAGAAATTATCAAGCCTACCTCCCTGCCCCAGGTACTTTTCATTTTTTAAAAATGTTTTCTACAGTGTGGTTGTCCTTAAAGGGACACTAAACTGTTATAATCATGTACCTTGCATCTTTAGCTATTATTAAAGATGCAGCAGATGGTGCCCTCCTTTCTTTTGCGCATATGCGCCTATAGCCAAAAAAAAAAAAAAAACGGTCGGGACAGCACACCGATTAGCTGATGAGAAGCAGCAAGTGGATCACTGGCAGGTAACTTTAACTCTAGAACCTGGGCGTTCTATTATTCAAAGGGAGGTGGGAATAAGCAATCTAACCTCCCTTTGAATGATTGATAAAGATGCAAGGAACAATAGTTTAGTGTCTATTTAAGGTGTAGTCAGTTTTACTGGGTTTGGAGAAATTAAGCATTTAAAGGGCATGTCCACCCTTATTATCAACTTTCCCCATAAAATAGAATACAGTCCCCCAGCCCCAACCGCTATAAAATTAATTTAAGAAAGTGACCAGATGTTTACTTACCTTCCCTCTCTCCTCCGACGCCTGGCCCGGCCTTCTGCTTGCAAGACACTGCAAGCAGGGGGCGGGACCGGCAGCCGTGTCTGTGATTGGCTGAGAGGCAGCCAATCACGGACGTGGCTGCCGGCTTCTCAGAATGCCGGGGGAGAGAGGGAAGGTAAGTAGAGTTCTGGGGACTTTCTTAAAATTATTTTTTTGTGGTTGGGGCTGGGGGAACATATTCTATTATAAGGGCAAGGTTTAATGGTAGGGAGAGGGATAGCAAAACGGGAGCGAGGGGGAGAAGGGCTGCAGTACGCATGCCAAACTTCTCCCGGAGGCCAGATAGGAGGCAGAGTCCTATGTGGACTCTGCTATCCTCCTGGTGGGCAGTTTTTGGGACTTTGGGGGGGGACTACAGGAGAACCTTATGGAGCTGGTATGTGAGGTAAGGATTTTACTACACTACATGGTGGGGCCAGTAGTGGGGGGATTATAGTTTTGGGGTGGACATGCCCTTTAATACTTTGCTAGTCAGATCAATGATTGACGCCTTATGAAACTGCTGCACATGTGAAATGTACCATCGAAGTTGGCATTTATCACACAAAGGTCGTCTGCTCAGCGGTATTGGACGTGTGTACGAGGCTTGAAGCATGGTACATACCATGCTGCGACCAACAGTCCAATGATGCATGGTTTGCTTTAGAATTAAATTGCTGTTTACCATATAATCTTAAACACACATTGGTAAAATACCAACCACAATGATAGATTCATTGCACACCAGTTGATAACTACAGTTGATTACCACAGCATTATAGCTACAGATAATAGAAATCATACAGCCATTGCAAAATACTATCAAAATAAGCAATCACCATTTGCTAGTCTCAACAGAAATTGGTATGTGATTATGTCTGGTGTAGTGTTTATATGTACAAACCACATCCCATAGTGGGCATTTAACTCTTCAGTTAATGTGGAGCTAAAGTCTTTTAATTCAGGATAATTTCCCATATTATTAGGAATTGAACCATCACAGTTTTAAAATAGAATGAGCAATTTAAAATGATAACCACCCCTCTAGATTCTAACAGTTCTAACAGCTTAGTCATTCTTATCTTTCTACTGACATAATAGCACCCTGACCTTGCCCACTTATACCCCTGCTTTCCCACCCAGTAAATGATCCAGCCCTCTGTCCTAAACTCCGAATTACTTTTCTGCTTGCACAATTAAAAAGCCCTGCCCTGTGCCTGACCCCGCACCAAATCAAGACATAAGTTATGTACACCTTATTAGAATGCATGCTATATTGCCCTGTAATAAGATAGGAAAGATCTTCTATAACCTGGGCTTGGGAAGCATGAAAGGGGTCTGCTCTCTGCACCTACAAACCTAATATCACTATAAACAGGCTCATGGATGACAATGAAATATGTAATTCTATAGAACTGGTGAAAAATAAAGCAGAGGAGCTTTGTAAGACGAGCAGGGTCATCAACTTGTATTATATTTTTTGGTGAACAGCATTTTAAAAAATATGCAAGCAGCTGAAAAAATATAGAGGTTCTGAAATTGCAATACCTATGGTATTTTATCTTAAACTTTTTTGTGAGTTCTACTGTCATCAATTTATCTATACTGACAATGATTTCTGTCCTGTTATGGTAAATAATATATAATATAGGGACTGACAATGATTTTTGTCATCTACTGTGAAATATATAATATTGGGACTGACAACGATTTCTGTCCAAGCAGATGTGTAATCCATATGCACACTACCTACACGCGGGTGCAGACATCCAGTTCCCTACTTCCAAGGGAATACAATTGTTCCAACAAAATAAGGTGCGGAGTCGCACTCCAAAGGGAATTTATTCCAAACCAGTCATCAACTCAACATTTCGGGGATACATGAAGGGGATCTGTATCCCCGAAACGTTGTGTGTGTTGATGACTGGTTTGGAATAAATTTCACCATTCACTTTGGAGTGCCACTCCGCATATTATTTTGTTGGAATGATGTGTCACCTGCTGTGGTAAATATTATATAATAATGGGGCTGAAAACGATTTCTGTCACCTGTTGAGGTAAATAATATAAAATATTGGGAATGAAAACAATTTCTGTCACCTGCTGTGGTAAATATTATATAATTTTGGGAATGACAATGATTTCTGTCACCTGCTGTGGTAAATATTAAATAATATTGGGACTGACAACGATTTCTGCCACCTGCCGTGATAAATATGATATAATATTGGGACGGACAACGATTTCTGTCACCTGTTGTGGTAAATAATATAAAATATTGGGAATGAAAACAATTTCTGTCACCTGCTGTGGTAAATATTATATAATATTGGGAATGACAATGATTTCTGTCACCTGCTGTGGTAAATATTATATAATAATGGGACTGACAACGATTTCCGCATCTGCTGTGGTAAATATTATATAAAATTGGGAATGACAACGATTTCTGTCACCCACTGTGGTAAATATTATATAATATTGGGAATGACAATGATTTCTGTCACCTGCTGTGCTAAATAATAAATAATATTGGTTCTGTCCTCAATGATAAAAACAATATTCATGTGATTCTAATCAATATATATATTGATATATTTTGGAATGGCTGTGAAGTTAAGCTGGCAGCTGTTATTTTGTACATGCATTTGAACGATCATCAGTATTTTCTTAATTAATTTGCTTTATCTATGGTCTTAACAATAAGGTAAGCCCTATAGGCATCCAAAAGGTTGTCTAATGCTCATTAATAATAAGTATTATAAGTATATAATAGATAATCATTTTAAATGTTATCTTTTTGATATTGGAACACCTGAGTTCTTATTATGTTTTCTGTTCTGCGAAGACTTGTCTCAAGCTGATAAATGAATATACTGGTATGTTGATTTCTGACAGGAAACAGTACTAAGATCTAGACACACCCATAGTGGCTTTAAGTGCCACAAATGTGAGAAACATCTCACTCTGAAATACTGGAAAGGTTTCTTCAGTGTTGGTTTGTTTAGTTTTGGGGTTTACTTTTAAGTGCAAATTTCAATGAGGCTTTTAAAGTCCTAGACAGTGTTGATCCCATTTGAATACTGTAAAAAAAAAAGTTTAAGCAGTCCTTCTTGCATAGATAAAAAGTGCAAACTGGTATATTGTCAGTTCTCTTAAAATAAATGATAAGTCTTTGGTTTACATGACTGCTTTTTCACATCTTAGAGTTTTTAAATTGGTCTTAAATGACAAAGTATGACCTTACAGGACATGTAGGATTTTAACTAGGGGTCCAAACAGGTCCTGTGAAGATATATTTCAAACTTTTAAGATCTTTGTAACATCATGAATTTTTCAGTGGATCTAAGGTGCTTCCATTTACATTAATTTTCCTTGCTGTCTGTGATTCAGGCGCCTGCAGCAGTGGGTGAGTGAGTATAAATTGAGCATTGGTGAAAGATGACATTCTACCACTTCCCCCAATCTGTATGTTTACTGTTGTTGAGTAACTTGCCTTTGAGCTGGCTTTCTCTTTTCCATCTGTCGAGTCCCACTTTTCACTGTTCCCACTTACTAGAGTACTTGTCGGGTGTGTGTGTGGAGTTGCTGCATCAAGAGATCCAACTCTTTTTGGGCATTGCTTAGACTTCTCACCTAAGGGTCCAGATTGCTTTAGCAAAGCTAGTGAACTCTTATCAGTTATGTTCTGATGAGTGGTTGTTTTCAGACCTTTGAGTGGACCATACTTTGAGCGCAACTCACGAACATCTGGCCAGTGAATGCTAGTTAGCTCGTGAGAGCTGATGCTGCTTGGAGCTGAATGAACAGGGCTCAAGCAAGGTGGTGAACCATTGGTAAACCAGAATCGCCTGTCCTCTTCAGCTAACCCTAGAGGGGTGCTTACAGTGCTCTTTGGGCTGCTAACCCTGTCCCTTGGAGAAGGGAGGCTACTTCCTAAAGATCTTCTTGAATGAAGAGGAAAACCAGGTAATAAGTCAGGAGAGCGAGGTACTGGAGGGCTTGTGCAAATTGGAGTAGAATTTGCAGAAGATGGTAATGATTTTGCCAATTGGATAAAAGATAATGGTGTGAATGAACAAGACCTGGAGCTAGAAAAAGAGGGCATGCGAAGAGACTTAGGAGCTGTGGGTCTTGGAGGAGGAGAGCACATTCGAGAGCGAAGTGGCAGTGGAGATTGTACACGTGAATTTGGCTCAGATGTAGTTGAAGAAGGTGTTGTTTTTTTTACAGAAGGATAGGGAAAGGCTATTAGAACTGCAGTGCCTGGAGATAAGCAAACAGGGTCCTCATACTGTTTACCCTCTTTACTTTCAGAGTTGATTTCCTGGCAGGTAAAAGAGGAAGAAGCAAGGCTTAGATTGCATTGATTTCTGTTGAATGTTTGAACTGGTTTAAGGTCATGGAGCGTGTGTTCTTCTCCCTTGTCATCCTTTTGAATTTTACTTTTCATGCTTCTTGATTTTGTTTGATTTTCAATTGATTGTGAATTAATGTAAGATGAATAAACAGGCATGGGTTTTGCAATAACTGGGACAGGGCGTGGAGTTTTCAGTAGTACTCCTTCTGAAGTATTTCTTTCAGTGTCTAAGCTTTTAGAAATGGAGAGAGGTTTTCTTTTTGCACAACTCTGTTCCACATGTGATGTTGAGAGGTACTTTGAAAGAGTCACAGCACTGGCCAGTTTCTGTTGCAAATCAAATGGATTACAAATGTTGGGAGATGTCTTGGATTCATCTGTTTGCTGCTTATGTTCCTGGAACACCGGCTGTACCATACCCTGAAACTCTTTGGCACCTAAACTCTTGCTTTTGAAAGAGGACGATCGTGTTGCTAGATTTATCTTGTCTGAGTTGTTTTTGGATACAATGGAAAATGAAGAGTCTAACTGAAGCCTTTGCATAACATCAAAGACAGATGGAGAAACTCTATTTTTATAAAATGGCTGGATTCCATGCTTTTTAGATGCACACTCTTCAAATATAAGATCTTCACATTGTGACTGTGAATCATCTTTAACAGTTTTTGTGTAGATTTTTTCTGTAGTACAGTTTAAGCCATTAACAAATGAATTATTGTATTGTGCACATTTCTCTATATTATTTAGACCTAATAAAGAATTTTCATTTTCTGCTTTAGTTTCATGTTGTTCTTCCTTTTGACTGATATTGCTTTTCTGATGTTCACTATAGCAAATGTCATGTACCTCTTCATCTTTTTGCATTCTGTCAAGCTCAGGGGTTGTATCTGATACTGTTTCCAGGAAATCAAAATGTATTTTCTTTTCTTCAGTCTCACCAATTTCATTTCCTTGGTTGTATGAATAAGTCTCGGAAAAGTCATCATTACTTGTTTGACCATTTTTTACCAATTCATTAAAATCAGTAAAACAATCTTTTTTAGTGATTTCCCCCAAAGTACCTTCAAGATCACATTTTCCACTTTCCTTTAATGAACAAGCAGAATACAATTCATTAACTAAATGTTCACTAACAGATTTTTCATCATTGATGCTAGAATGTTCTAGAATTATATCCTCAGACATCTCGTTTTTATCTTTATGTATTATTTCTTGTTTTTCATTTGGAATTTTGACCATTTCCCCAGTATCCAATTCCTTCATTTTGGAGAACAGAAGGTCATGTTCTGTTGGCACTGGACATATTTTTTCACAGTCTAATGGATGGGAAATGGTTGGATCGATTTCCTCAATTTTTGAATTTTCTTTGCAAAGATCCTCAGAGATCACACGAGTTGCAGAAAAGATTAGGCTGTTCTCTTGAATACAGTTGATATGCAAAAGGGTTTCATGAATCAATAGATGTCCATACAGGTGTGGTTCTGTGAACAATATAAGAGCACAGTATGAATATAATAATTTTCAAAACTGTACATAGCAACATACATACAAAACAGCTGATTGCAAATTCTTAATATTTACACACTGTGTTTATGTCAACTGTAGCATTATTATTGCACTATAATGTTCTAGCACTTCTGTGTCATCTCAAAATCTAAAAACAACTTGCATTCTGGTGATTTTGAATAGGTAAAGGGGGAATTGTACATTTTCTTTTATGTGTTCTATAATTCCACTCAAGTTTTACAGCAAGTCTCCCAATGACTCCTTCCAGCTTAGCAAATACTGGGTTAAAAACAGAAGTAAAGGGAGAATGAAGCAGCTTTCACCAATTTATTGTCTGTCAAAGGGAGATCAGGCTGCAGTGATAAGGTAGGACTCAGGTTTCTCCTAACTCTCCTAACCCCCCTCCCACTCCTTATGCTGCAAGTATCTCCAGAACAACAGAGAGACTTCCTCTCTACAGGCTTACATACGCAGAGTTTTTCGTTTACAAAGGTTAGAGTGATGTGTAGGAGCATTAGGGAGCTCTGCAGTAAATCAGACTCTGTGCAAACACTGAGGTGGGAATAAGGCAGCATACACTAACCTTTTTATGTCTGGATTAGAGCAATGAATATATTTCACTATAGATGCCCTTGAATGATTTGGAAAAAAAGACAGGATACCTTGTGTTTGTCCATTAACTTGTGTTTATTCTAATTTTATTGTGCATCTGTTTTGGCTATTTCATAAATTAGCAATTAGCTCCTGACTGTCATATTAGTTAGGCCAGGGGTATATAGCTAAAATTAAAGGACATCTCCACTCCCTCTTTTTGGATTCACTGTAGTCCACCCCCCAAAACCCCATTTACGCTATACTTACATTTAGAGATGCTCCCAAAGTTAGATATTCACCTTACAAATCCACAGTCCACCTGCGCTTGGTCCCATCTCCTCCACTGCTGCAGCATGCTCTTTATGTGTGCAAGCAGCAGCAGTGGAGACTCATCTGGTAATGGCCGTCAGCCATTGGTCGTGACGTAGCAGGGAGCTGCACCGGTGGATTGGGGATTTGTAAGGTGAATTGCTAATGCTGGGAGCATCTCTTCTAAATGTAAGTATAGCGTAAATGGGGTTTTGGGAATGGACTACAGGATGAGGGGTGGAGATGCCCTTTAAGCTATTTATAAGAAAGAGTAGCTGTTATTTTTAATGTAGCACAGTAGTTAACATTCAGCATGCTTAGCTTTGCTCAGAAGGTGAGAAGAGGCAAGGATTGCGTAGTGAAATTACAGAATTTACAAATCACTTTCTATATTTACAAATCACAGCCTTTAATACAGCCTGAACAACCTGGTTATTTAATGATGAGAAATGGATGTCTAGCTAAAATGATACAGTATATTATTTATCCTATATAATAAAACCCTAACTGCTGACTATGTGCTAGCGTGCGTGTGTGTCACTGCAATCACTCCCCTGGCCACTAGATGTCCCCACTCCTCCCACATAGAGTAACTGGTGAATGGTGCGCCCGATCGTTTCTGTTCATCTTAACAGTGATGTCACTCCGGTGTTTCCCTGACTGAGTTGCCGGTGCCAGGGTAGTCCATTGTGCTGTTGCTGTAGACGATCCTTTGGGCAAATGGGCCGGATTGCGGCATTCCATGTATGGAAAGCTGAACTGTGTGTCGCTTCTGTGCATGTGTAGGGAGATAGTGAGTTGTAACATCCGATACCTATTGGACACTTTCCGTGGGGGGGGGGAGGAAGGGGGGGGGGGGAAAGAGGGGGGGGGGAAAGAGCGGGGGAGAAAGGAGGGGGGGAGGACAGAGATCTAATGTCTAACGCCCGTTATTTAACGGGCTGAACTGACTTGTAGATTAAATCGAATATTGAGCATGTGAGCTAGCAATTTGACTTTTTATTTGGGTAAGCTGCTGGTTTGGTAAGCCCCAAACCCAGAGACCGTTATACTTACCTTTCCTCTTGTAGTCCCTGAAGCAAGTTATTCCTCAGGATATCCTCCAGTCCTCTGTGTGCCAGCGTCCTTCCTGATAGCAGCCATCAGTCACATACCTTTTCTGGCTGTGTAAGTTTTAAAAGAGGAGGCCAGAACAAGTCTGTCCTGTGCTGGCAGAGATTGAAAGTTATAACTTGTTTCATGGACCATGTAAGCAAAGGGGTGTATTATGGGCTCTGCATTGTGTATTTTAAAATTATGGGAGCTGTGGATACATTCTCATTTATTGTTTGTGTATGTTTAACAGCAGTTTAAATATTATATAATATTATAAATATAAGCAGTTTATTCTAGAAGGTCAGAACCATATGGATTTTTCCTCTAACTCATTTCAAACAAGCCCATGCCTATAATAAGTTTTGTACATTTCAAAGTTTTTGATTGTATAAATAAAGATTAATGATTATTGTAACTAATTACCCCCTTACCTGCTATGCTTTTGTTTCCAGCCTTTTCCTCGTGGGCCTGGGGTAGGTCCTTTAATGTTGCCTTGCTATAACGAACCAATGGTCTTTTGTTATCACCACTTTTCCTCTGAATTTTCATCCTCCCAATCTTCTCGCTGTACATTTTGGCCAATAGCTGCACCTTGTTAATGATCTTTTCAGAATTCTCAAACAGACAGCTGTCCTCTGTGTCATACAGACACATTTCTTTGCTTTCTACTGAATTGCCAATCATGCTAGGAAAAATTATCTTATGGGGACTCTCCTTTTTTATGGCTTTTTCATCCACGTTTTTTTTCTGGTCCTTTCTTACATGTCCTTTTAGTAAAACTTCTTTCATCGCTTGAGATGATGCTTCTGCATCACATTCCTCTACAATAACTAGCACATTTTCTGACATTTCTATACCTTTCCTCCGTAACTTTCCTCTTTTTGGGGTTGTGCTACTCTCAGTTGAGTTTGGCTTTTCTTTTTCCTTCCAAGCTTTCCGAATCTCTGCACAAGACCTATATTCTGACTCTTGCTCTGATGAAAGCACAATATTGCTTCTGATGTCCACCAGTGGGGCTGACTGCTGACAGTCTTTATCTTTGCAAGGCCATGCTTTTCTAGGAGAGCTAACTAGTTTACCTTCTGCAGTGCATCCATTACTTCTAAATAAACACCTCTCTTTGTCTTTTTTCACCTCCTGTTGAAGAATGTAATTGAATCTCAATATAGAATCCTTTACAACCCCTGTTGGAATGTAGGAGATGCTGTCCTCCTTGCTTAAATATAATGCTCCAGCCTCTGCTGTCTCATAATAATTTTTAATCCTTTCGATGAGCAGCCTATCATCCTGCGTTAGGGAAGAATCTCTTTTAGCCTTTAAGATTTTGTCATTACTTTCAGGCCCCAGTTCACATCTAAATAACTCCTGACACTTAAGTATTCCACAAGCTTTTGTATCCTCAGTTTGAAGGCAGCTACTCGGTGTTGTACTTTCCTGTTCAATGGAAGATGCCACCTCATGGACCACTTCATGTGCAAATGTTTCTTTATTATTTAACTCACTACTTTCCTCCTCTTCCAGCTCCTCCAGAACATGTAGTGGTGATTCTCTGGTATCCTGTTTTGGTTCTTCTTCTTCTGAAGAATCACCAGTAAATGGTGGCTGATATGATGAATTCTCAGCTGGGGGGTTGAGGGGATCATAAAAATTGCAAACTGCAGAACCATTTAATACACGACCATCTTCCCCCTTTCGTAGGCCATTTTCTTTTTCCTGCAGTGGTAAAACTCCAGCCAATTCACCATTTGGTTGCTGTAAACAGAATGAAAAGTTTCTTTTTAAATAAAAGCCAATGGTTATTGTTTTTCATATAGTCTAAAGAGAGAATGGGCTTCACTTCATATAAAAAAAATATCCGTATAGACCCTGTGCAAAGCAAATGATAACGGGTTGAACAGTCGCAAATAAGTAGAAATGGACGAACTTCCTAAAGTTCGATTCATTTCTAAACTATAGAACTTTAGTAAAATATCTAATGTTCTGTAGTTCGGAAACTAACCCATTAAAGTCAATGGGAAAAAATAGTTTGAAAAGTTCTAGTAATAGGGCATCTATAGTGGGAAAATTACGTTTTTTTCCCTGAGATACACAAATTAGAAGAATACATGATTGCATTCATCTACTCCTACTTGTACTGCCAATCAAATCCCTGTGCCGTGACCCTCTTCCTTGCTCAAGTCCCTCCCTCCTCCCTGCTCTGTTACAAACAGAACATTAGCAGGGGGAGAGGTAGCTTTGACTGCAGAGATAAGGCTGTACTTGCAGCTGGACTTAAGACACGGAGGAGGTAACAGGAGGGAGAAGGGGGGAGTGCTGCAGAAAGATCTGACACCATGGAAAAACAGTCACTGACAGGTAGGAGAAAGGCAGCACAGGAGTACATAAATTCAACTTTGCAATGGGGCAATTTGTGTTTTTCACTATAGATGCCCTTTAAATAGTGAAAATAGCAATGGTAACTTACTGTAAATGGCTCTGGCATCTGTGAAATCGTCTGGGGAGCACGTACATATCCCCAAAATTTGTTTATATACTCCCATTCACCACGATTGAGCAATTGTTGGGTTTTTCGCATGCTACATTTAAGGGTTATCGCCAATTTGAGGGTTTCTGAACAATACTTTCAAGGGTTACCAAAAATTTAACAATACATTCGAGGGTCACCGATAGATACATTATTATCGCCGAAAAGGAACATTCAAGAGATATCGCCGAAACGCCACATTCGAGGGTTATCACAAAAATGCAGAATTCCAGGGTTATCGAGGAAACAGTACATTCCGAGGGTTATGACTGAAATCAAGGGTAAGCGAATGGTACGTAAATTTGATAATTATCGAATTTTCGATAATGATCAATAATACGTCCGCAAGTTCTGAAAACTATAATCTAGTTTGTAGTTCGAGAAGATCTAAAAGTCTGTGTTTGTCTGAACTATGAAACTTCAGGTCGAATGCAAATAAATCTACATGTAAAAAATCAAATAATTACATGTTGTAGAAGATTCTTCCCATTTACAGTACCCCATTTTTTACCATGCTTAGTTGAGCATTAGTTTCTTATAAGGTAATGCTATATTTACTGCCAGTTAGGATGTGGAGGGGTTGCCTGCATCCAGATGCGGTTGTTTTTTAGCCTGGAAATATTTGGTAAATGATCTGTTATACCCGGGGCATAGACCTTAATGTCTAAGCCCAAAAAGGAGTCCATGTGGTTGGGAAGGAATTGGATGATTTGTTGCCAATAGCCCTAAATCCGTGGGAAGGACTATATAAGGTGATAGAAGGAGCCCGCAGTGGCAAACTGGGAACCTCCCTAATGCTTTTTCAGCTAAACAAAGGAAGAAAAAAAAATGTATGACTACAACAGATTTTCTGTCATGCAAGCAGATCTATAATCCATTCATACAAATATCACAGGACTAAATTGAAATGACTATTTTATGTGTGAAGATATGAAACCAGTTGTCCTCAAACACTGGTCTTATTATCAGTGGTACTTTTTTAGGGACATCACCTTCTCTTCTGCTTCTGAGCTGCTGCCCAATAATCCAGGACTTTCACTTTTCATCCCAATACCTAGTTCAGCCTGTAGTCCTTTCTTATTCAGCAATTCTAGGATCTCCTCAGTAATAGATAGACTTCCTGACAGAGCTTCCTCTGGCAAGCTAAAAGAGTTGTCTTCCTCGAATATTTCATCTGCCACCTCTAGGATACTTGACTCCAAAGTGCAAACACTCTCTGAGGACCTAAGAGACCCTGTTGATGTAAAGAGCTCTCCTTCGCTGCCAGCATGCTGGAAAAGAAAGGAATATTCTTATCAAGAAACACATAATGTGGCAGTTATTCCATAATGTACTGAAAGCAGTGTTCCCTCTAAGCTTTGCACACGCACACAACTCGGCAGGCCTGCGCACACCTGGGCACACAGGCCTGTTAAAGTGATGCGCACACTAAAATCAGCTGGAATGTATGTGCTGTGGTGTGTAGCGCACGAAAATGTATTTTGTATGCTCACAGCAAATAGATATCTGCGCACACAGTTTAAAGTTAGAGGGAACCTTGACTGAAAGTAAGGCGATAGAATAAAGTTTAAGATTTAATGATATTTCTCTCTACCAGTCTAAATGGGGGGGGGTTACTTACTTTAATTGGAGCCAAATCTGCAAAAAAGCGAGAGAGAAGTTTTCAAAGGGGAAGCAGTGAACCAGTAATAATGATGGAGAACGTGTGAAGAAAAGAAGAGAGGACAATGAATGGTTAGCTGTTATATGAACAAAACAGCAAATTATTAAAAAAATAACACAATTTAACATTAGACTTGTATAGAAATTAACAGACCATGGGAATAAAATCTAAAACTTTCAAAGACATCAGTTACTCTGGCCTTATACAATAATAGTAGTAGAGAATTGTACAGATAATGAAACAGGAAGATGCACACAGTAACAAAGTCTTCCAAAATTTATTCTAGCAGCTAAACCTATCCATTGGATAGACAATATCCTTGATATTAGTAAAAATGACTAATTAAACACTGTCTAAATATGTTTTGCATGTTTTTTTCTAATTAGTGACCTGCACCTGCACAAAATTATGTAAAAAGCATAAAAAAAACATGTTAAACCTGGAACAATAAGTCTTTATTGTTTCCTATTTGTTTGAGTTACTGCAGGACTTTTAAAGGGAACATCGCTTAACAGCCCAAAATATACTAACAGTGAGATGCAATATTTAAAGCCACTTATTTCCTGCAGGAGATCCAGCAATGCAATCACTTTGATGTAATGCATCAAAGGGTCTCAAGGTTTGTACACACGTGCGATCGCGGGTCCCTGACCCGCGACACACGATGTGTGTGAAAGTTCGTTTCGGCTGATAATCGGCCCATGTATGGACCCTTTATCGGCCGAAACGACCGGTCGTTCGTAGATCTGCCAGGTCGGTCAGGCCAATTATCGGCCGAAATGAAAGTTCGTACACATAGTGCGTCGGGGGTCAGGACCCTCGATCGCACGTGTGTATGAACCTTCAGACAGGTGAGGACTAATAAAGCAATGTAGCAGAAAACCTGATTAAAGTCTGAAAATGTTTGGTTTTACATAGGTGCTGTAAAGTGAGTGTAAAACCCACACTAACATGGTGGGTTTTACATTCTCTTTTTTAATGTTTTTTATTGCATATCCTTCTAAATGTTTGCAGCACCCAAACCTCTACTCATTATGCAATAAATAAACATTTTACATTGCACTGCAAAGGATTAGTTCAAAGGGACTAAAGCTAGGTACACACACTAGCAATAAAGCCCCGATACTGTCGGATCCGACGGTATCGGGGCTTTATCGCTAGTGTGTTTTCCACGAGTGTGCGGCCACCTAATGTTCCCATCTGACGAGCGGGAAAAAACTAAAATTTCCTTTGGCCGCAGTAGACTTCCTATTGAGGAGTCTGCCGCAGCCGAGGGAAACACAAAGTCCTGAGTGTGAGCGTTCTACTATAGGGAGAACGCTCAGGACTGTGTGTATGCAGATCTTAGAGATCCTGATGTCATCTTTCAAAAATCTGTAGTGTGTGTACCTAGCTTAACATACCAAACAAAACAGATTACAATGAAAGACATAAAAATTTACCCTTACTATGTAAAAAAAAGAGGATTAGAATTCATTTTTACAGGAATCCTTTATTTCATTTACAGTTAATGCAAATCCCAAGAGACTTTTCATGTCCTAATATTGCACAGTAAGGGGAATTAATGTTGATAGCGAACTCTTCATTTATTTCCTTTTTTTTATTGTTAACATTTTGTTGCATACTAACACCCTATGGTGTTCAGGTTTCCTCTACCCTATTTACAATTGTTTTTTAGTTTCATTGATAACATTAATTAACCTTAAGACAAACACGCTGACTCTCAATTACAAAAGTATATTATACATAGTAGAAGTCAATGCATGATCAATCAATTTACAAAGGAAACAACTTACCACTATGGTCAAATTCTGCCTGAATTTCTTTTGCTGGCTCTGTTAAAGTAAAAAATATACACATCTAAATATGAAAACTGTTGTGTCATCTTTATACATAAACATGAATATCAGAATTGTTGGGTCACAGCTCTATACACAGACATACAGGTATAAAGTTGCAACATCCATTCTCTTATAAAACAAAAACTATACCGCTAAATCACCTGACAGTCTGCGTCCACGTCGGTGGTGTGAGGCACTGTCCATGCTTAGTGTTGAAAATAATTTCTTGGACCTTTCTGGACTGCACATAAACTGTGGTGGTTCTGGAAGAGAAAGAAAAAACTAGTTACCCCTAAACATTTGTTTGGTTGCACATAAAAATGAATTGTCCCAAAGGTTTTACCTGATTACAATGTAACAGAAACCTTAGCCAAGCTTGCACATTTCATAATCTTTGTCTCTTGCCTGTATTATTTCTAATTTCCCTTTTTGTGCTTTTATTTAAC
Source organism: Hymenochirus boettgeri (assembly GCA_019447015.1). NCBI lineage: Eukaryota > Metazoa > Chordata > Amphibia > Anura > Pipidae > Hymenochirus > Hymenochirus boettgeri. Next base: position 227,090,843 of record CM033476.1, on the reverse strand, counting down.
TCCTTCACTTAACTATGGTCTAAAATACTAGACAGATATACCTATTTGACAGTTGTAGTAGAATGGCAATTATGGTCATGCTTGATGCTAAAATTCATTACCCAGGACAATGTAGAGCCTTCTCATATATACCCCAGTTCCCCCATTCAAGACTTTCTTTCCAACCTCATAACTCATCCATAATAGTCTCTTATGCCTCTTATTCTATCCTATTCAATTTTCCAAAATGTCAGTAAATTGTCTTCATTTAATTTAATCTTGAAATCCCAGCTATCTGTATTTATGGTGTTACACAGCCTGTTTTTTGTGATGCAATTCATATCCCCCTGTAATATATATATATATATAATTCCCAGAACGTTAAGAGCAGGACCCTATAGTTTCTTTGGTTTCATTTTTATACCTCAGAAGTAAACTCCCTTAAAAATATATACTCATACTAAGCCCATTATAATAATAAAAGAAATAAAACTGATTATACTACCAAAATATATGGTAGTATTTATATTGCTAGGCAAACAAGATACCATATTCATTCTTTTTGCCATGAACTTCATTTCAGATCCTGTAATCCTGGAAGGCTATCCTCTACCCTATCCTTCACTGATATATGTAACACTGCTATTTTATGTAATTTAACATTATAAAGAACAATATGTGATTGTAATAGAATCTTAAAACTAAAATAACACTATTTTAATCAATTAGTAGGTTTTAATAACTAGAGCACTTTATATTTATGAATATTTATTAGATGTTGAAACATATTGATAATTATAACAATTCACAGGATAAGTTGTATTAACCACAACCCGGAAGGGGAGGAGCTGTGTGTATTTATTGAGCACATTGTGTGTTGATTCGTATGCACCTGAGGAAGGTGGATAACCCCGAAACGTTGTGCACTGAATATGTCACGAATAAACTAAATAAAAAGTAAGAAGGAGTGTGTTTTTCTCTACAAACCCACAAAAACCATATCCTCTACCCTGAACAATCCTTAATATCAATTTTTTGTTCTTTCAATACTTTTTACTACTTTTGGACCCACTGTCAATCTCAAAAAAAACCTATTTAAACCAGATAGAGCAATGGGGGTCAACCTAAATATCCACAAAGGCTTCTTGGCGCAAGAGTGTTTCCAAACTTTATATATAACACTATCTATAACCTGGAATAAATCTTGTATACGTCCTCCAGTCAGATCAATGAATGGGGCTTGACCAAATGGCTACACATAAGTGACTATGGGATGAAATGGCTGTTTGCCCTACATGTGTTTCTCGCTCCAAGGTCAATCACAGTATTGAACATGTGTGTAAGGCTGTCCAAAGGTGGACTGCAATCTTACATGTGTGGCAGATAGGTATGTGTCCTGCCACAAACATAAGATTGTCAGCCATAGTAGTCAGACATTTGTCAGCTGCTCCCGTCTGCAATTATCTTGTGTATGAGGATTTAGACAGGTGGTGATAGTTACAACAATGTTCACAAACGCACCTATTAATAAGTTATGAGAAAAAATTTTTTTTTGTGTTTATTAATTAGATAATATATAATACCTTTACTGGGTTTTCATGTTAATGTTGATCCCAGTGACCACAGCTTATTAAAGCAAATAGGATTTTTTTTTTCAGACATAATGCCCCATGAATGTTATATATGTTATATATTGCAAGTTGAATTGAGCTAAAGGGAGTATAAAAAGAAAAGAGTAAAAGTCTCCTTTATATTTGCATTAGAGGGCAGCAAAAGTTTAAACTTATGTCTGGGGAAAGGAATCATTTCAAGACATTCAAGTGCAGCAGCTGGAATCTAAACAAACACAAAATAAAATATTGCTGGCAGATTTATGGGCAATCATTTTACAGCTAAATCAAACAATTCAGTTAAAGGATAACTATACTGTTTAAAAATGGAAAAGACCTGGGTCAGGGAGGTAGGATTGATTATTCCTACCTCACAATATAATTTTGTTGAGGAGCTACAGCACCAACAGTTTTCACTTGCCAGGTTAGTCCGGGACTATTATTTAAACAAAACATTTTTGGTTAAGAACCAAAATAGTATCCCATTATAGCACTCGTGGAATTTTACACACATAATCAAAAAGTGTTACTCCAATAGTAACCATACCACCAATGAAGCGTGTCCTTGTGTACGCGTGTAACTTAGTTTATTGCACTTATCCAAAAATTACTAATACAGACCTAAACTTTACAAATTTAAATAATTATTCTCCAAACATCTTATATCACAGTTTCGTTAAAAGCAAGCATATATTGGCACATGTGTCAATGGATACAGTGTTCTATTGTCCATAGTCTCTTATACTTTGTGCTGCTGGCATGATTATTGTTTTAATTGCCACTTAATTGTTCCAGCTGAAGATCTCTACTCTCCCCTGGATCGCTGTTTGTTAAAGAGCCACTTTGATATTTCAGCGTAATAGTTACACAGACACAAATTCTGGCAATTGCACTTATTCCATAAAGTAAGGTAAGTATAACTACTGACCTGCCGGACCTTCGGCAGTGTGAACACACCGCTCATACTACAGCTGGTGGGAATATCTGGACTGATGTTCACCGTCTCCCCGCTGTTAACTGGGTGGGCTGTTCCGATCCAATTCCCAACTCACCGATTCCACTCCACACACCAATCGGAAGTGGTAGATGTTCAATAATCGTCCAGCCTCTAAGACGAACCAGGGTCGCTTCACCCACCTGTAAGTGCAGAGCGGTGGGCTCTTACCTCCGCATCACTTGCCGGTTTTCGTTATACATACCCTCTGATGTTTATCCACAAGTTGCCTGCAAATATTCACTCAGTTATCCAACGCGCGTTTCATCCCAAACACCCGTAGGCGGGGCTTCTTCAGGGATAAATCGTAGTCCGGGACTATTCCTGTATTAAAGATAGTGCTGAAGCCAGGAGGAAGACTGGCAGAGTCAGTATTCTTTGGGCTGGTGCTCCTCACAGAAACAATAATGGGAGGTAGAAAAACCAGTCCTATATCCCTGTCCCAAGTACTTTTCAGTTAAACTGTTTTTTAAATAAACGTTATACACACACTAGTTTTCCTTTCAGATTTCATTTTTTTCTGCAATAGCCTTCTATCATTTGTTATTTATAATCTAGCATGAAAGCGATTATTCCAGAACTGTTCTCTAACCCCCAATGGCTGAGAGAGTCTGTACCCCCAAAAATTCTTACTGATGAATATTAAAAAAAAGTTTTAACAGGAAGACTGAATACAGCAACAAACAAAATGTCTGTCATTTTGCTACTTCATAGATATATGCTGTCTGAAGCTGAACAAAATAAAATATGTTAGAGAATTAACAGATTAGTGTTTGTTTGTCCAACATATCAAAGATACATCAAGTAGTAAAACAAAAATGATGTTACCAAGTTTTTCGTTCAACTGTGGTAATTTATTTCAGTGGTAAACACAATCAACGCGTTTCGGCCATATTGAAAACGGTTTTCAATATGGGCAAAAAGCGTTGATTGTGTTTACCACTGAAATAAATTACCACAGTTGAACGAAAACCCATGTGTGCTCCAACTCTACTGATCACTCTCTCTCTCTCTCTCTCTCTCTCTCTCTCTCTATATATATATATATATATATAGCTGGAAAAATGGTAGCACTCCAACCCCAATAACTCCTGATGGTGCGTATCTCCCAATAGGATAACTCCCTTGGATAGACAAGAAATAATGTGGAGTCGAACATGGTTTTTCTTTGCAAATATTAGCTTATATTGTCGCCATATGACTTCACACAGACAACATTTTGGAACGCTTGGTTCCTTTTTCAAGTCAAAAGCATATCTTTAGACTTGAAAAAGCAACCAAGCGTTCCGAAACTTTATTGGGTGAAGATATTACCACATCATTTTTTACCAACCTACAATTTGAACCTGTGGAGTACTGTTATAATCATTTCCCACAAATCCAAAGTTCACAGCTAAATGTAGTTACTTTCCCTTTTATATGATTCTCACCGGATTGTCTCCGGTTGCGGGAAAATGCCCAAAACTCATCCATTCGTGGTGATTTCAAGGTCTCTGGGCTGAGACGTACATCAGGGGAATCTATGAGAAAAGAACATATAGAGTAACAGAGTAATGAAAGACATATTATATTGATAAATAGCTATCTGTACCTCAGTATATTAGGTTGATGGCACATAGTATATACTTCAGACAATTACTGTATAAAGCAATGGCTGAAATGCTAAAGGTTCGTACACATGTGCAATCGCGGGTCCCGACCCGTGACGCACGATGTGTACGACTGTTTGTTTCGGGCGATAATCGGCCCATGTGTAGGGCCTTTATCGGCCGAAAAACGGACGTTTGGCCGGGGTTGGCCGAACAACTGACTTGGCGGATCCCTGAACGACCGTCCGTTTTGGTAAAGGCCCTACACACGGGCCGATTATCGTCCGAAACGAACGGTCGTATATCGCACGTGTGTACGTAGGGTCACTTCCTGGTAAATACAAAAGACCCACTGGCTTGCAGTTATCTCCAACAAAGTTTCCATTTGCATGTTCTAGCTGTACTGATAGCCAAAGACTACTCACAAAGATTTCCATAGCAGTTAATCAGAATCAGAGATTTCCTGCTTTGGGAAAATTTTGAAACCTGAATTAAAGGAGAATAAAGGTTAAAAACAAAGAAAGCCCAAATGGATTCTGTAATTTCTAACTGCTACCTGTGTTTCTCACCAATGAAATCAGAAGAATTGTGTAATAATTAGTTCATGTTTTTGCCCTTTCCCGAGTTCTTGCCACTGAACAATTACCTTTTACACTGTTCTGCTCTGCTCAGTCAACTTTAGAAAGGGTTCAACCAGTAATTTTAGCTTTGTCAAAGAACTAAATAACTGAGCATGTGCAGATTTTGCCTTGTATGTGGCCCACACGAGGGGACAGTATAAAAAGGCTTTAAGGATATCAGGAAACCAAGATACATTTTTGTACACTGCAGCTAATTTCAGACCCTGATAACTGTTAGTAAGAAATTACATATTTCATTCAGACTAATTTATTATTTACCTTAAGTCATCCTTTAAGGAATATTAGTTTAGCCTTATCAGTTGTTCCTACTTACAATACAGACACTGCTGCTAAAAGAAATATTTTTCCTGATTCCAAACTAAAGATTGATGCCTATGAAGTCATGCCCTTTAATCCATATCTAATAGTGGCCATACATAAGGCGATATTATCATATGCACTATTGTCCGGTAACTCAGTTTGTCCTGGCCCCTACTTAGTCCGGGACACAGCCAATGGGAAGACACACGTTTTGCAGAACACGATTTCCCATTCTGCTAATACAAGGTTAAACCTAGGGGTGAGGATTAAGCAGTTTAGGCCCCGATCCTGGGTACTTTCATTGGGAGGGTGGTGGTAGAAGGATGTATAGTTGCTCTTTAAGTCAGGAAATTGCATTTAACTTCTGCTTATTTCTCACAAGTAATCAATAATTCCAGGGCAGATCATTTTTAGTTTTGGAATCCTCAAAAATGTACTCAAATTTATAATTTAATACAATAGTATGAGGTCTAGAAATATATTTTCATTATAAAAACACAATTTTCCATTCAAATACAAGCATTGTAAATTTCTAAAAACCTACTAAGATACACACACATGCAAACACATATATACATTGGGTAATGGGGTAATTCAAGCCTCCCTTGCTTGGTGCGGCTGTAATGTCACTCACACTGGAAGTTGTTTTCAAGTAGAACTTGCTTTGCCTGCATAAAAGAAGTAAGATAAGCAAGATGAAGGCAATTGATTGTGATCAACAGTGGCCATTTTGATTTATAGATATATGGAAGTGGAATTTGTCAATGCTTTTAAATACAGAGCAGCAAAGTGACAACCACTGGGAAATAAAAACAACTGCAAACAAAAGTAACTAATGTAAACGATGTAAAGACTTAGGAAAAGAAATGTTAAAAAAAAATGAATAAACTTTCATGACCAGCCCACGTGGATTGATTCATGTTCTTACATGAAAATAGAACAGAAGGCTAAAAAAGTTTGCTTCCCAGTAGCAAAGGGAATGGAGCTTGATGGGGTGTCTAGTAAATTAAAGAGCAGTTGTTAGAAGTGAGAAGTAAGAATGAGAGAAGTAGTGAGTAACAAGGCAACAGCTGGAGCAGTTAGTATTAATTTAATAAAGTTGTGTGCTGCATTTTATTAAATATGTTTACATTTTATGATGAACAGAAGTAAGGGTAGCTGCAAAGTAGATTAGTTGAAGATTAGTAGTTAGTGAGGAGAATGTACCAAGCATCAATGTGGAATGTAACAGGACAAACTAGAAGACCAGGCATAGTTAGCAATGACTATACAAAGAATACAAAAAGAGGACAGAAAGGCCAAATTAAATTCAGGACAGGAATGCCCACCCTGTGGCCCCCCAAATGTTTGAAAAATACAACTCCCAGCATTCCCTATACACAAAAAAGTAGTTTTAAAAAAAAAATTTAATAATAAGAACAAGGTAATTCAAAATGTACAGTGAGGTTACTAAGCAGTCAGTTAACTTAAGCTAAAGTAGTCCTTAAGCTTCGTACACGCGTCAGATCATTTTCGCACATTGTGATGACTGTTCAGTTTCGTCATACATTAGTTCTGCCAACGACGCCTGTACATACATCAACAATAGTAAATAGTGTTCGTCGGTAAAGGTGTTACGTGATGTACGTATTACGTGACATTCGCAATATTGCATGTTCTCGAAATTTTACACAAGCGCATCTCATTTAATTTTATGTCACAGTCTACCAATAATCTGCAGACAATCGGCAGAACAAATCCGACAGGCTTATCTTAGGAAAAAGCCGAGAATAGTCGTGGATCCTTGGTCGTTCAGCGGGCCAATCGTGCAAAAATTATTGGACGTGTGTACGAAGCTTAAGGCTCTAAACCTACAAAACATCTGTTACAGACAGGCAACCTAGTGGGAAATGGATGTAACGCAAATGTGAAAACAACAACAAACTAAACTGTGGTTGCTTTACAGTGAAATAATACTGATACAAAGAAAATATTGTGTTACAAAGGCAACGTACACTGAGAGCAGGACCATAAATAAAAGGATTGAATTCTCTTTGTAAATATTTTGCTTTCATGGCAAACAAAGTTTTTTTTCTTCACAGAAAACTCTTCAAAGAGTTTTTGATGATTGATGACACAGGCAGATTTTTTGGCCCAATCGACTCGCTTGTACCAAATGTACATAATATCTATTCGTGTGTACCCAGCCTTAAGCTGGGTATACACAGTAACGATAAAGCCCCGATACCGTTGGATCCGACGGTATTAAGGCTTTATTGGTATGTGTGTACCTTCGTTTCCCGAACGAGCGCGCGGCCGTCAAACGGTCGGGTCGGCCGAACACTCGTTCAGTAAAGGCCGAAAATTTCCATCGGCCGCTCTAGACTCCCGATAGAGGATTCTAGCGCGGCCGATGGAAACACACAGTCCCAAGCATTCTCCCTATGATGTTCATAGGGAGAACGCTCGGGACTGTGCGTATGCAGATCTTTGAAAGATGGCAGACTCTGTCATCTTTCAGAAATCTGTACTGTGTGTACCTAGCTTTAGAGTGGATGGAGGATTGTGTCTATTTGGCAGGAGTTAGAGTTAAAAGCAATGCTCAATTTGCTGATACACAAATAACACTGATAAGAGAATGTTGGCCAGGAAACTGGTGAAAAATACAGAGCCATAGACAATTCAGACTAAACCTCACAATCCCCCATCATAGCATGCATTAGTTCAACACTAAAAAAAAAATATATATATATATATATATAGGAACTGTGAATCAACAATGTTAGAATACCAGTGTACTGCAATGTGCGCGCAGGGGCGTATTTACACCATTGTTTTATTATCTTCAAAATGTGGAGAATATCTATAACAATCATTTTTCCCACAAATGATTTATAAAGTGGCAAAGTCTGGCAAGTAAAAAAAAAGTTTTTTCACAAAGCATTTTTTACTGTTTTCGTGGTCCACAGTCCACCCTTTCCTATGTATCTGTATGTTACCCATCTAAGTAGATTGTAAGCTCTAAGGGGCCTCTTTCCTCATGTTACATGTTTTAAGCACTTGTATATTTAGTGATGCTCATGCTTATTTATATATTTATGTATTTATTTACTGTCCCTCTTGTATGACTTTTTGTATTCTATATTGTACAGCGCTGCGTCCCCTAGTGGCGCTATATAAATAAACATATACATACATACAAGGTACATTGATTATCTTTTTTTGTTTATTCATGTTTTGAGGTGGCATTAATTCATTTTGAGGGATGTCACAGGACGCCCTGTGTGAGGCAAACCTGGCCACACAAGCTCTTTTGCAACTGAAGGAGCTTTATTAATACGCACCAGTATCAAGCACAACCATATCACACCAAGCAAGCAGTGTCCTTGGGATGCAGTTCCTGAGATCTCTGGGCTCCACTCTCTGGGCTCCACTGCCTTGGCGCTGATGGATTTTCCTGGTCTGATTCTGATTTCCTGGCTCCTGGGTCCCTTGCTCTCAAGCTAAGGGGCAGGGTAGTGGTGTACAGCTCTGAGCTGCTAGGCACTGCCTAGGCATGTGTCCTAGCTCTGTTCTGATTTAGTGGGCTGCTCTTTTTATTCCCACATTCCCTTTGAAGTGCAAATGACCAACTTTCAACCAGCAGCCAATCATCAGACTAAAGGTTCGTTCACAAGTGCGATTGCGGGTCCCGACCCGCGCCGCACGATGTGTACAAACGTTCGTTTCCACCGATAATCGGCCCATGTGTAGGGCCGAAACGGACGGTCATTCGGGGATCCACCAAGTCGGTCGTTTTCCGATCCCCGACCGAATGTCTGTTTCGGCTCTACACTATAAAGGCCCTATACACGGCCCGATTATCGGCCGAAACGAACGTTCGTGCACATCGTATATACGAACCTTTACTGAACAGCAGACCAATCAGCAATTACACAACTCAATCCAACAGGCCAGATGTGTTGGCACCAGACTTAATTAATTTGTGACAGGCAGTCCCACGAGTTTTACCCATTGAGCCATCTTGTGGACAAAGGACTAACTGCATATTCCCAACAGTGTGCTTGATACAGTTTACATATATTGCTTACATATGTAAACACTGGGAGAAGTGGTACCTGTGTAAAGGTGTAAATGTAAGAAAGTCATAAAATGGTTTAAATTGTGATATAGTTTGCTTTACTGTGGCCCAAGACACTAATCGTAAATGGTTTCAGCGCTGGTCCAGTCCAGTTTAAATCAATTAATTCCCTGTGGCTGGAGCTCACTAATTAAAAGGGCAGGTGTAGCCTGCTTTGGAGGAGAGTTTTTGATCAGGCAAGGAGCCTGTGGGTCTGCAAGCAGGTAGACCAGTACCTCTGAGTGTCAGAGTTGTAAACCCCAGTAGGAGACTGGGTCCAACCAGCTAATTCTCCAGGGAGAGACACAGAGCTGTGTGAGTACTGGACTGTGAGCGTTCAAACAGCCAGGGACACTTATTTTGTATTAGTTAGGCCAGTGTGGCATAGGATTTATTATTTTATTGTGTGAGCTAATACACTAAATAAACCTGACTGAGGTCAGTCTGAAAATCAAACCAAAGACTGTTGCCTGTTTGTGTGTTAAATTGTGCCCAAAGGCTGTCTTTCCTGGGAGACAATGGTCCGTGCTACCTGAAATGTTACATATGGTGGAGTTTGCACCGGCACAAATTTAAGCACAGAAACATATACCCAGGTTCTTTATGGGGCCAGGCGATGATTGGTTCGAGCAGCTCTTGGCGGACTGGAGAAAAATTGATGAAATTTTTGCAGTCCTAACCTAGTAAAAACTCCCAAGACAAGCGTTTCTTTAAAGGGAAAGGTATTAAAGGCACAGCCATGTTACAGTGTGCAAGAGAAGTGAAAAGTAGCAGAGAGACCTCCGGAGGCTAAGGAAGTTGGTACCGCTTGTGTGCAGGACGGCACATGGCTTCCCAAGTTCCCCCGAGAAACAGGGACTGCAGGAAAAGCCAAAGAAATTATGTCCTACAGAGAAGTTCTCAGAAAGTGAAAGGAACCTTGTGGGAGCAGGTTAAAATTGAGCCATTGTTTGGGAGAATACAGCCTAAGTGTGAAGGCAAGTTCAGCGTGCGTGCTTTCCAACATGTCCCACAAAAGTCGTTTCAAAGTCCTGGTAAGACTGTTAATAAAGGGGATATTGCATGGGAGCAAAATACTTGTGAGGAGAAATGTGGGGACTGTGATCATAAACCAGAGACTGGTCAAAAGACATTTGAAATGCAAGTTGGTGGAATTCCACTATTGGTTACTTTAGACATTACAAGAAGTGTGTCAATGGTACTAAATGAGTTATTAATGTTTATTGAAATTTGCTCTAGTAATACAAATGTCGCTGGTGTTCACACTGTTTGTATTATGTTAGGTACATCCAAGGGAACAGTAAAACAAACTGTGTTAGTGATACAATTGATGAGGAAGTTATACTGGGTACAGATTTCCCATTATTCTGGGAATTATGGGAAGACAAAGTTTCAAACCATCTGAATGTTTAGATGATTGTTGTTTGCAAGAAAACAACCAGGAAACTAATTGTGTTGAAATGGCACTATGCTCCAATAATGATTGTAAGATTGATATGTGTGTGATTGCACCTGAACCATAGTTGTTAGGGATAACCACTATTCAAAATGCTTCCTTAGGAAAGGTAACAGATGTGACTGATAATATAGAGCAAAGCTTTAAAGATGTAAAAAGGGTAGAAAGTCCCTGTGTGAATGCTGAAAAATGTTCCCAAGAATCCCAGGGTGATTCTGTGACTGATAAAAGTTCCCTGGGTTGTGATATGGTGATTACAGCTGGTTATTGTTTTGCAGAGATTAACAAAATTGGTAATCTGGTAAACCAAGGGTTAATGTCAACAGCTGTGAGCGAACCCTCTCTGCAAAGCACCATCCAAGCATCTGAACCATTTAAAGGGATGTTATTGGAGGAGACTGTGCAGTGTTATCCATTTAAAGGTTCTGCAGAATGTATAACCAGTTTTTGTGAAATAGGAATAGAAAAGGTTTTAGAAAACAAGCTGTTGGAAATTAAAGGCAAGGAAAATAAGGCAGTGGTTATGGTTGCTTGTGAAGAAAATGTTGCCAGTCAGCCAGACACTGTAGCTAAGCAGAGCGAGTCTCTAGTAGAAGTGAGTGTTGCTGAATATCCACAGACAGTCCATGGGGATAAAATGTGTCAAATAATTTCTGGTTTAGTAAATAATGCTGAAAATATTAACTCTGTGAGTATGACAGACAATGTTTCCTTTAAACCAGATAGGGAAGTTGAACAAAGTAAGTTAGTTGAATGGGTGTGTGGTACTGATGAGCCAGAGAGAAGCAACCTGGGATTCCTTAAGTGCATCTAAAATGTTTGGTGCAGGTGAAATCAAACAGAAAAATCATGGTGAGGAGGGTACAGCTATAAATGACCAAGTCTCGGGCACCAGGATAGTTAAAGACAAAGCAGACTTGCTTACTTTAGTTATGAGTAATAACACAGGTTTGATATCACATAGTCATGTTATGGATAATTGTGTAATGCCTAAAAGTTGGGGTGAAATAACCTGTGTTTCCCTGGTGTTCAAAGAACATTATGTTGCAGGGGCAGTTGGTGAAATGGAAGAGCCAGGGTATAATACCTTTAATATTTCTGAGGCCATATTAAACTCTGCATGTGAAAATGTAGTTAAATATGTTACATACCTGTTCGATAAGGAGACCGGTGCAGACATTTTCAGGTCTATAAGAATTAATGGTGGAAAACTACAAATTTGCATAACCATAGCTGATTCCCTTAGAAGGGGTATTGGATAAAAGGGAACACATATAGTAAAGCAGCAAGTGTCTAACCCTGTTGTTAGCATAAGATCTCACAAATGTAAAAAAAAAAATTGTGTATTAGTGAGTATACAGTATGAATTTTTTTCCCTCCAGAAGTTTTGTTTTTGATCAATGTATTTTTAATAAGAAATGTAAACATCTGAAAATGTTTTTGTCTTGAAAAATTGTTAAAATATGGACATGTTATGCAAATGTTAAAGGGATTGTATAGGTTAAGACAAAGGTAATGTCTATTTTAATGACAAGGTTTATTTTTGCCTTTCAAGTTAACCCTAAAGCTTCTCATGGCTTAAAGTGATCAGACCTACGGCCTTGATCAGAGGGGAGGGATATGTAAAGGTGTAAATGTAAGAAAGTCATAAAATGGTTTAAATTGTGATATAGTTTGCTTTACTGTGGCCCAAGACACTAATGGTAAATGGTTTCAGTGCTGGTCCAGCCCAGTTTAAATCAATTAATTCCCTGTGGCTGGAGCTCACTAATTAAAAGGGCAGATCTAGCCTGTTTTGGAAAAGAGTTTTTGATCAGGCAAGGAGCCTGTGGGTCTGCAAGCAGGTAGACCAGTACCTTTCAGTGTCAGAGTTGTAAACCCCAGTAGGAGACTGGGTCCAACCAGCTAATTCTCCAGGGAGAGACACAGAGCTGTGTGAGTACTGGACTGTGAGGTGTTCAAACAGCCAGGGACACTTTTTTGTATTAGTTAGGCCAGTGTGGCATAGGATTTATTATTTTATGTGTGAGCTAATACACTAATAAACCTGACTGAGTCGTCTGAAAATCAAACCAAAGACTGTTGCCTGTTGTGTGTTAAATTGTGCCCAAAGGCTGTCTTTCCTGGGAGACAATGGTCCGTGCTACCTGAAATGTTACACCTGGATAAAACAATGTTGTATTATGTATTAAAGACTGGGCACCACTCTCTCCCTTACATGAAATGAATTATATAACAGTAATAAAGACCCCTGGTGCTCCGTCACAAGGGCCTTTCCTAAACTGCTAACATTAGGTTTTGTTTTGTTTTGTGTTACTACTGCTGAAAAATCACCATGGTATGTTTGAATATCACAAGAACTGCAGAATGAACTGCAGAATATTCTCCAGGGATTGTTACACTATTGCTGAGCAATTTAACAAATTGTATGTAATTCCTTATTTAACACTACATATTTTCCCTGCTGTGTTACCTATATAACATTAATATGCCCTGATATGGTATTAAATGTGATCTTTAGTACATGGTACCATTATTCCATTTAATGTACTGTATATTATGTTTCCTTTATTGTGGCCGTATGTGCACATGTGCAAATTAGAACAGGGTTTCTTGAAGGGTGTTCCAGGGCACACTGGTATGCCTCAGAACTTTGGTAGTGGAAATATTTTCACCAGTATGAAAATATATATAGTAGATAATGCACCCCCTACTGTATTTTAAGGATATTAGAAGGCACCAAGGAGTTCCGTGACCATATAAAAGCACAAGGCCGCAGGCCAAGTGCCTTTTACACAGGGCACGGAACTCCTAGGTGACATCTAATATCCGAATATTTTTTAGGGGGTGCATTTTTTAGTATAATCCACCCCCTTATTTGAGAACCATCCAGGCCCCTGTGCAGGGATGGCGAAGAGGGATAGGAATAATCCTCTGTCACTTTTTCCTATCTTTGCCCCGCCTCCTCACTTCTCCCACCTCTGTTTTCTCCCCCCCTTCAGGTTTACCTTCTCTTACATTGCCTGCCACTGAGTACATTGCCTTGCCCTCTCCTCTCCCCCTGCCTCGCTTCCCCCATCTCCATTTCCTTTCCCTTTCAGGTTTACCTTCGTTCACATTGTCTGCCACTGAGTTTCGCGGCTCCTGCTCCACTGTGGATAGTGCGGCCCCACCTATTCCTTTTACATTGCGTGATTGTTAATCACTGTGCATGAAGTAAAAGGAAGAGGAGGAGCCACGCCATCCACAGTGGTGCAGGAGCTGCGGAACTCAGTGGAAGACAATGTGAACGAAGGTAAACCTGAAGGGGAAAGTAAATGGAGCTGGGGAAAGAAGAGGGCAAATCAGTTCCGGAAAGTTATTATTGGGGCGCGCTACTACGTAGTAGTAGCGCGCCGATTATAAGATTGTTATTTACAGGTCAGCCTCATTGTGTTCAATGGAAGGGGTGGATTATAATAAAATTATAACACAGTTAATGTAGTGTAAGTTAACTGATTTAAATATAATATACACTGTAAAGTGCAAAAAATATGGGTAATTACAACTTTAAGTCCAACATTAAGAATATAGGTGTGCCTTGAGAAACATTTTGATAGCAAAGTGTGCCACGGTCTGAAAAAGTTTGAGAACCACTGGATTAGAATATGTGAAAATGATGTGGATGCAGAGCTAATTTACCTTCTGAGGGATGGATGCTGGGTGGTTTTCCACAATAAGCCTTTTAATAGAATGGACCCACAGGCGTTTTTCCTCCTGATTTCTCGCCTAATAACATATAAGGGAGATAATCAATCACTTTAAAATTATTAATCAGGTGACATTTACTATCAGGAAACTATAGTGCCAGTAAGATGATACATTAATCCCAATAATCTTATTACAAATAGTGATAGAGTATCATAATTAAAGTCATTAGTTTTGTTTTAAATAGCTGTCAGTACAGGTCTTTTGAATTTCTTTTAATCACCCTTGCACACTCTGAATTTCCTTTTTGAATACTCCCACTCTTGCACTTAATAATATACAACATAGCAGACCTGCACTTACAGGTAAAAATAGCATGCACACGTAAATGTCAGAATACAGGCACTGTGTATGTAGCGCACAAAATGTAACTTTGCAACAAAGATATATATCTGGGTTTCTTGAAGGGTGTCCCGGGGCACACTGGTGTGACTTTAAAGAGCCAGAGGTGTGCCTCAGAATTTTTGTAGTGGAAATATTTTCACCAGCATAAATTACATTTTTGTTATTCTGTACTTTGCAAATATATATTATGATAAAATTATAATACAGTTAATGTAGTGTAACTTTACACTAGATTTACTTAATTCTAATATACACTGTAAAGTGCATAAAATAGGAGTAATTAGAACTTGAAGTCCAGCATTAAGAATATAGGTGTGCCTCAAGAAAAATTTGCAAAAAGTGCGCCACAATCTGAAAAATTATATATATATATGTGGACATACGAAAAGTTAGAGGAAACATTGCTTAGTGATTAACTTCCCGCTTGCTGAGTGGTTCTCATTCATCTTTCTGAGTACCGTATATACTCGAGTATAAGCCGAGGTTTTTAGGTTTTAAAATAAACCTCAAAACCTTACCTCGGCTTATACTCGAGTCAAGGTCCTCCTTATCGCAATCAATGTTGCTAAGTCTCTGAATCCGGCTTCCGCATCGCAGCGTAAGTTCTGTGGGTTTTCCAGCTGACTTCACTACTCGGCGCCGGGCAGTAAGAGGCGCCGAGTAGTGCCGTCAGCCGGCAAATCCACAGGACTTACTCCGCGTGCAGCAGCCGGATTCAGAGACTTAGCAACATTAATCGCGGTAAGGAGGACCTTGACTTAAAGGACAACTCCACCCTCATAAGAACATCTTTTAGAAAGGATGGCCTCTTTAAAATATATTGATATATCATAGTTAGTCCTATGAAATCATTACTGTATGCCTGCTATGCTTCTGGATGCATCATGGAAACTAAGCAATTTAGAAACCTGTACTGTGCCTGGGCATGCTCAGAAGAGGCAGACCAGGGATTAACATTCAGTCATTGGCTGTGATGACAACAGTCAAATCTGGAAGAACCAGGAAGAACCAGGAAGCAAAAACAGGGGCAACAGGACATTGTTCAGGATTTCAGGTTAGACTTTTATATTTCATATTTCAAACTGAGGGAGCTCTCTGGGGAGGGAGGGTTTGGGTTCTACACTGCCTTTTAACAGCAGAATTTCCATACAGATGTTTGGAAACTACAACTCCCAGCAACTAAAGCATGCTGGGAGTTGTAGTTTCCATACATCTATATGGGAATTCTGCTGTTCATTTAAAGGTCAACTTAAGCTTCAAAACAATAAAGAATCAGAAGGAGGATGGTATCTATTGAAAAAGATTGTTTTCTGATTTTGTATTTTTGCCCTTTAAATGGACAGCAGAATTCCCTTACAGATGTATGGAAACTACAACTCCCAGCATGCTTTACAAGGCAGTAGTGGTCATATTTTCTACCCTCAACTCGAGTCAATCACTTTTTCCTATTTTTTTTCCAGTAAAATGGGTACCTCGGCTTATACTCTGGTCGGCTTATACTCAAGTATATACGGTATCCATGATCCTGAACAAAATCTTTACTGGATCTTCCTTCTTTTTGATAATACGCATTTCCATAAAAAAAAAAAACTTTCCAGTCCCCTTGACTTCAATCATCCTCTCTTTCATAGAACTCTCTGTGACAGCTGGGTACACACAGTATTAATAACAGGCCATTCCCCTCAGAAAAAACAGACAAACTACTGCTGTCGGACAGGTAGCTGGCCAACCTAATGGAACCTGTCTGTTATCTGCTATAAATCTCTACTGTGTGTACCTAGAATAATGGGGATTCTTACTTGTCTTAATCTGGTAATTAAGGTAAGTCAATCTAATTTCTAGGTAGTTACATTTCTAGATCTGTTACATTTGTTAACCATCACTCCAGATTATCCCCTTTAATCATTTAATCATTCGCGTATAAAACAGGAAATATAGTAAATAATGCACCCCCTAATGTAAATTATAAGGATATTAGATGCTACCAAGGAGTTCTATGACCACATAGAAGCACAAGGCCTCATGCCAGGTGCTTTAATAAAGGGCACGGAACTCTGAGGTGACATCTGATGTCCATATAATTTAAAGTAGGAGGTACATTATCTTTTATAATGTACCCCTTGTACCAAATATATCTTTGTCCCAAATGATCCTGGACTCAGTCACCAGCCCATGCCTCTTCATCCTCTCTCTACACACACACACAACCGCCCATGCCTTCACCCTGTCTCTACACACACACACACAACCGCCCATGCCTTCACCCTGTCTCTACACACACACACAACCCCCATGCCTTCACCCTGTCTCTACACACACACACAACCGCCCATGCCTTCACCCTGTCTCTACACACACACACAACCGCCCATGCCTTCACCCTGTCTCTACACACACACACAACCGCCCATGCCTTCACCCTGTCTCTACACACACACAACAGCCCATGCCTTCACCCTGTCTCTACACACACACACAACCGCCCATGCCTTCACCCTGTCTCTACACACACACACAACCGCCCATGCCTTCACCCTGTCTCTACCACACACCCAAACCGCCCATGCCTTCACCCTGTCTCTACACACACACACAACCGCCCATGCCTTCACCCTGTCTCTACACACACACACCACCGCCCATGCCTTCACCCTGTCTCTACACACACACACAACCGCCCATGCCTTCACCCTGTCTCTACACACACACACAACAGCCCATGCCTTCACCCTGTCTCTACACACACACAACCGCCCATGCCTTCACCCTGTCTCTACACACACACACAAAAAAAAACCGCCATGCCTTCACCTGTCTCTACACACACACACAACCGCCCATGCTTCACCCGTCTCTACCACACACCACACAAGCCCATGCCTTCACCCTGTCCTACACACACACACAACAACCGCCCATGCCTTCACCCTGTTCTACACACACACACCAACCGCCATGCTTCACCCTGTCTCTACACACACACACAACCGCCCATGCCTTCACCCTGTCTTACACACACACAAACCGCCCATGCCTTCACCCTGTCTCACACACACCACAACAGCCCCTGCTTCACCCTGTCTCTACAACCACACACAAACAGCCCATGCCTTCACCCTGTCTCTCACACACACACAAACAGCCCATGCCTCACCCCTGTCTCTTTCACTACAACACAAAACAAACCGGCCCATGCCTTCACCCTGTCTCTACACACACACACAACCGCCCATGCCTTCACCCTGTCTCTACACACACACACAACCGCCCATGCCTTCACCCTGTCTCTACACACACACACAACCGCCCATGCCTTCACCCTGTCTCTACACACACACACAACAGCCCATGCCTTCACCCTGTCTCTACACACACACAACCGCCCATGCCTTCACCCTGTCTCTACACACACACACAAAACCGCCATGCCTTCACCCGTTCTCTACACACCACACACACCGCCCATGCCTTCACCCTGTCTCTACACACACACACAACCGCCCATGCCTTACCCTGTCTCTACACACACACACACCGCCCAGCCTTCACCCTGTCTCTACACACACACACAACAGCCCATGCCTTCCACCGTCTCTACACACACACACACAGCCCATGCCTTCACCCTGTCTCTACACCACACACAACAGCCATGGCTTCAACCTGTCTCTACACACACACACAACCGCCCATGCCTCACCCTGTCTCTACACACACACCAACAAGCCCATGCCTTACATGTCTCTACACACACACACAACAGCCCATGCCTTCACCCTGTCTCTACACACACACACAACAGCCCATGCCTTCACCCTGTCTCTACACACACACACAACAGCCCATGCCTTCACCCTGTCTCTACACACACACACAACAGCCCATGCCTTCACCCTGTCTCTACACACAACACAAACAAGCCCATGCCTCCCTGTATCTACCACACAACAGCCCATGCCTTCACCCTGTCTCTACACACACAACCACAAACACACACCAGGCCATTCACCCTCTCTCTACACCACACACACCAGTTGGTTAATGCCTGCCATGGGGTGACCTAGAAAAGTATTTGACTTCATGAGAAACCACTCAAATATGCTATGGTACAAAGACTTTCACACTGTGAGTATTTGTGAATTAACTAAAAAAGACATTTTAGCTAAAAAGCAATCTGGTTTCAGCAATAGTGAAATAAGCAAGATCCAAAATTATATCTGATATCGCTCACTGCAGTAACTTCTGAACTCGCTTCTGAACTCTTCACACATTAGTTTAAATCTAAGAGGTTTGTGGTTATAGATGGGTTGATATTATCGGCCGATCGGAAGGATATCAAAAGTCACATTAGAGTTCTATGACCTTTTTAAAAGCATTGTGGCCTCATTTAACTCCTGCAGCACAGCTTTCCTCCCACCAGATAGACTACCAATCAGTTTTGCTTATCAATAGTCTGCCCGATGGGAAATTGGCTGGTACGTACGCATACTGGTACATTCCCAACTAATAGTAGGCCAAAATTTTCCGTTCACCTGTCACTTTTGTGTTGCAGGTCAGGCCCGCGATTGCACATGTGTAAAGAGCTGTGGCTGGATGAAATATCAGACTGTGTGTACACAAACTTACTTTGACAGCTCCTAAACTAGCTAATTATTGGGGTTGGTCAAAGATTTATATTTATTGAACTAAATAAGCATTCACTGTTTCTATTGCTTGGTGGGGTCATGTGGAACACGTAGAGCTGGAGATCATTACATTGATCCTGGTGTAAGTCCAGCAGGTATTGAAGAAACCAGGACATGATTTGAAAAGCTTCAGATCTGCGTCTACTGATTTTACATTAGTTACCGTAAATAGCCTTTCCAGAAAAACCTCCGGGGCTTGTTGCTTCTCACTGAAACATTTGTATTTCTACTTTATGGGGTCCTCAGATTTCAACTAGAATAATCACTGCTTTGTTTTTCTTACATAGCCTACCCCTTCACTAAAGTAAAAATGAGTTTAGGGATAACCAGGTATGAATAAACAGACTGGAGGAAATTCAGTATATTCCGATTCATTATTCATTTACAAGCAACAGTGTGCCATATTGGGAGACATTCTTTATAGGCCATCGCCTTTATATTCTGGTTTCAAAGCTGACAGAGAGCCAAAACCAAGGTCTGCTTTCAGCAGTATGGGAACTTGGCAATGTTAGTGAGTGATTATTCTAAAAATTGTTCTGTAAAAGGGCATTAGTAGGAAGGTCTGTTTATTCAGGGGAGGACTGGCCCAGTAGGATGAGGGGCAAATGCCCCCCCCCCGGGCTGGTCTCCAATGAAAAATTTGGGCTGCCAAAGAAGCTATTAACAAGTTACATGCTTGAAAGGCACAGCACATGCCTCTAGCTCTAACGTGGGCAAGAAACAGGAAAGTCGTTCTCGTTCAGTTCATTTACCAGTCAGCCTACAAGTTCATTAGCAGTGTTAGTCAGCCCTCCATAGTAACATAGTAATTGAGGTTGAATAAAGACATCAAGTCCTATTCACCCTCTTCAGGCAAAAAAAAAAAAACAGCAAAAGAGGGAAAAAAATCCTTCATGACTCCAAACACCAACCGGAAAGTATCCCTGGATCAACCAGATCTACATGTATTAATACCAGTAATTCTCAATATTTTTTAGTTTTAGAAACGTATCCAGGCCTTAAAGCTATTTAATGAACTTGTCATTACCACATCTGCTGGAAGACAGTTCCACAATTTCACCATTCTCACTGTAAAGAAACCTTTCCTAACCTGAAGATTAAAATTCTTTTCTTCCAACCTTAAAGGATGTCCATGAGTCCTCTGATATGTCCTATTAGTCAACAATGCACCAGAGGGTTCATTGTATGGCCCATTAATATATTTGTATAAGGTTATCATGTCCCCATGCAAATGTAGCTTCTCCAATATAAACAGCCCTAACTTATCTAATCTGCCTGCATATTCAAGCCCTCCATTCCCCTTATTAATTTTATTGCCCTTCTCTGAACTGCTTCCATTTCAAAGATGTCCCTTTTGTTTATGGGATTCCAAAATTGCACTGCATATTCCAAATGAGGCCTTTCCAGTGCCTTGTAAGGAGGGAGAACAATATCTTTCTCTCTTGAATCTATTCCCCTCTTTATACAAGACAATATCTTGCTAGCTCTAGCCATTGCTACCTGGCATTGTTTGCTACAGCTAAGTCTTTTTCCATTACAGATGCACTTAACATTGAATCTCATCTGCCATTCTGCTGCCCATTTTGCTAATCTATCTAGGTCTGCTTGCAACACTTGCACATCATTTCAAGTTTCCAAAGCTCTGCATAGTTTAGGGTCATCAGCAAACACAGATATCCTGCTCTCAATGCCCCCTAAGTCATTTATAAACAGATTAAACAGAAGCGGCCCCAGTACAGAACCCTGAGGCACGCTGCTTATAACTTTAGTTCACATAGATGTAGCTCCACTTACCACCACTCTCTGCTTGCTAGCCAAAAAACAATTCTCTATCCATGCACAAGTGTTTTCTTCAAGACCAACAGTTCTCAGTTTATACATTAGTCAACTATGTGGCACATTATCAAAAGCTTTCGCAAAATCCAAGTATACCACATCCACTGCTGTGCCTAAATCCAAATTCTTACTCACTTCTTCATAAAAAACAATTAAATTTGTGTGGCATGATCTATTTCTCATAAATCCATGCTGACTACTACTAATAAGATGAGCTCTGGAGACAAAGTCAAGGATATGATACCGTAACAAAGTTTCCATCACCTTCCCTACCACTGATGTTAGGCTTACAGGTCTATAGTTACCAGGCTGTGAACGACTTTTTTGAATATTTTTTGAATATTGGTATTACATTGGCACAAAATTAGCTTTCCTAAAGTTAAAAGTTTTTGTTAACCCAGTGCACTTTTTTTGCAACCTATATTAAATGACACTATACCATGGTCACTGTTCCCTAAGCTTCCCATTAACTTCATCTCCAAAATGAGCTCAGGGTTATTAGATCCAACAATGCATTCTGTCTAGTAGGAACTTCTACCATCTGTGAAAGAAAATGCTCATATAGGAAATTTAAGAACTTTATACCTTTTGAGGTGCTGGCAGTTCCCTTACTCCAATCTATGTCAGGGTAGTTAAATCCCCCATAACCAAACATGCCCCATACCAGCAGCCTTCGCCAACTGCATATGGAGATTAATTCCCACCTCCTCCCCAGCATTTGGTGGCTTATAACATACCCCAACAATTAAAAAACTTCTTGCTTCCTGTACACAGCTCTACCCATATTGTTTCTGCCATATCGTTTATGTCCCCATCTATTCCATCTTTTAGATTTGGCTACAATTCCTGTTTACATACATACATAATCCTCCTCCTTTCTTATTAACTCAGTCATGTCTAAATAAGGAGTATCCTTCAATATTTACTGTCCAGTCATGTGAATCATTTAGCCACATTTCTGCTATACCAATTACATCATACCTTTCCTTTAAAGCTATTAGTTCTAGTTCCCCGGTTTTTCTAGCCAGACTTCTTGCATTTGTAAACATACATTTTAGATTATCAGTTGATTTAGCCAGTGTTATCAGCCCTCAAGATCATTAGCCAGTGTTGTCAATCCTTAAGATTATTAGCCAGTGTAAGTCAGCCCTCCAATTCATTAGCCAAGATTATCAACCCTTCAGATTGTTAGCCAGTGTAAGTCAGCCATCCAGTTTATTATTCAGTGTTTGCCAGCCCTCCAGATTATTAGCTGGTGTTAGTTATCACTTCAGTACATGAGCCAGTGTTAGTCAGCCCTCCAGTTTATTAGAAACAAAGGAAACTTTGGGTAAATATAAGTAGTGACTTAGAAAATTTACCCAGGGGTAAGGACTTAATGATTCAGGTCCTCACTCTGGGTACTAGTAAGGGAGAGGGGGGGAGATTTTAGGACTATAATTGTCCTTTAACCAAATACACCTGAAAATATTGCAGGCAACAATGTGAAATGGAAATAGTTGTCTTAAAAATGGGCGTAACTTAAACAAAGTATGTGGTCAAAAATGATTCAACCGTGAATGGGCCACTTAGTTGTATTTTCCCCCTCAGCCAAAAGGTCCCAGTCCTCCCCTGTGTTTATTCCTCAAACAATTTACTCACTCATCTTTACATTCTGTGAGTAACATGTCTAAAAAGACTGGACGTTGTTGTTATTATTGTTATAGGATGTGTAGCTATTAATTTACAGATTTTCTAATATTTGCCATAAAATATCAGTTGATATTTTATAAAATTTATCATCTCTCCTCAGTTCAGCCAGTGTCCCTTGGAAACACTATAATCTTAACTAGAATCCATACTCTTTCTCTACAAACTGTATATTCCACAGAGGAATTCATAGTAATGCTAATAAAGGGGAACTGTGGTCTCTTCATGAGGCCAGTTTCCTACCTTTAAAACGAGCCATCAACCACCTCTCTACGTTCTCCACAGCCCAAGATATAAAGAAATGACTGACCAGAAAGTTAATGGGTGGGAGGCTGACATGTCACATTCCTAAGGCTTCTCCTGCCGCCGGCGAGCACAGCCTCAGACTCCCTCAGTGTGTGAGGGTGACAGGAAGTCCCTCCCCCTCCCTGCTGTGTGAAGGACAGTTCTCACTCTGTCTAATAAGGCTGTCTAATAAGGCTGTTTCCACAGAATTTTGGGGGGGAGTCAGAGTTGCCCACAGCACCTGTGAGTGGGTGGGGCCACAGCATCCATGAGTGGGTGGAGCCACATGGGGCTGTAAGGGAATGGGCCAAGGGGGGCCTGCAACTGGAGGGACCATGGAGTCCATGAGTGGGAGGGACCAGGGGGGCTGGAAATGGGAGGAGACACAGGGCAGAATGACTGACAGGTTTCAGAGCAAGAAGTGCAGGGGATTTGGTGATGCTGCTGCCATATCACACACAAAAATGTAAATATCTTCAAAACTATGTAAAATAAACAATGAAAATAAATTGCAAAAATTCTCAGCAGAGCAATTTCTATCAATTTACATAAAAGTAATTTTTGGACCACAGTTCCCCTTTAATATCATCAGCTTGTCACTAAAACTCAGACATAAAAAAATTGACACTAGTGTAAGAAAGCATTATTCATAGAAAGTAATATTCAGCATCTACAGATACATTTTTGCATTACTAAAGTTTTCAGATGAAACCCTAACAATTTTAACTTTCATAAAACTACCATTTACCTGTTAGTAATGCCCCTACTACTCTTCCAATCTCTGCTAACTACTGGCCAAATCCACATTTGCCTCATAGTATTTCATGGATTTGGTATCACTAGCCACAGATTACTATAGAACATTGCAATGAAGACAGCAACAATGATTGGATAGTTTTCAAAGTTTAGGACTACGTAACATGAAAATTACCCAAGCTTAATGTATTAATAGTCTTCATTTTCCCTTTAATATAAAAAGAATGGCTTTGTATGTGCTGATTTTTATATAATAGAACATTGTTCTTACCAGGTAGTATGTGTGCTAGGAAGAGAATAACAACAAATAGCACACAGTATTCTGTGTATTTGTGTAGATAGTCACCTAATGCATTTTTAACATTTACAACTTGGAAAAGATTCCTTGTAGTCTACAGAACAGAATTGTTGCCAGCACACCCTGGGCATGTTGGCTTGGAATAAATGTGTTGCTTTATTTCAAAGTACGTGTTTCTGTGTCAAGTTGCTATGATTGGGACTAAAACGTTGAATAAGGATCGTGTGTTGGAATATTTCAAATGCTAACAAAACTGCAAATGATACGGAATTGAGAAAAAAAGAAAAGTAATCTTTTTCTTAGCCAGCATAGATGCAAAAAACAGAATAGAATTTTTTAGTAAAAAATAAAAGTAAACCGGGATTTGAACCTGTAAACTCATGCACTCTGTCCACTATCCCAGTAGTGCTAATGTATAAAAAAAATCAGTACATTTAAAAATAGTATCCTTTTCTAGGAACAAAATGGAAGCAAAAAAAGGCAGTAAAATCACTATTTAGTATTGTTCCAGGTAGGCTGTTCTTTGTGTTCTTTCCTGGCTGGCTGGAAAATAAACTCCAGAAGCTTTCATATTAGTGTGGAGACATCTGTATAGAAAATACTCTGTGCATAGAGTCATTGAATACTGGGGTCAGGGGGCCTGGCCAATAAGTGCACATACTTAGGATGTTTGAAGACTACTTGGACAGAGACAAGTACTGGCAAAAATATGTTAAAGGGAAAGTCCAGCCTAAAAATTTGTAACTTTTAAAATGATTATTACCCCCCAAAACCTCACTTGCACGAGGTTCCTACAGTTCAAAGATCCCCCAGAACTTACTTACCTGACCCGGTCTCTCGCCTTCTATTCCACATCCCTGCTCCTGTTTCGAGCTCGTTGCAAGCAAAAACAGAAGCAGGGGACTCCTGCGCTGACAGCCGCTTCTCTTCCTGGTCGCGGCTGTCAGGCGATTGGCTGCGGAGTAGAAGCCGGGTCCGGGTCAGATAAGTAAGTTCTGGGGGATCTTTGAAGTCTAGGAACCTCACGAAAGTGAGGTTTTTGGGGGTAATAATCATTTTAAAAGATACTTATATTTAGGCTGGACTTGCCCTTTAAGCCTGGTACACGTTACAATTCTTCCTCCTGACCGACCGTTAGAGACTTTTGACTGGTCGGTCCAGAGGAAGGTCTGTCGGTCACAGCAAAAGCAGCCGCTTCCGACAGTTACCAAGACCGATCATGCGGTCCATAGAGGACCGCACGATTGGTCATGGTTTTCCAACCCGTCTGATCTTTTTTTTCGTCCGATTCGGGCAATCGGTCGCAGCCGCAATACAATAATTCGGCTCGAGCAACCGAAACTGAAACACTGAAATGTTGGTTGGTCAGGCCGAAATATTGTATGGTGTGTACCCAGCTTTAGTTACAGAATCCAATTCTTACATGTATGTAAATGCAACATACTGAAATCTCAGTTGTGAGAATATATTAAGAATGGTAGGGCACAATCTTATATACCCTCTGAATAAATAGTATACAAAAAGGGAAATGAGAAGTAATTATCCAACATGAAGTTTCTATATTTTGTGTATTGCTGATCTCCTAGTATTTCAAGTATTCAAGTAACTAGATGTTTGAACCTTCCAATTTGCACGGATATTTAATATAAGTTGTTATGTTTGAAAAGAAAACTGTACTACCTTTTTATGTACAACCAACTTTATTGTTAAAGGGTAAGAAGGGTAAGAAACGTACCCGCTCGCTCCAGCGGCGTGTAGTCTGATAGGTCCCAACGGACCTTGTCTTCTATGCGCATAGATCGCGCATGCGCATAGAAGACAAGGTAGACCTGTCAGACTACACGCCGGGGGAGCGAGCGAGCAGGTAAGTTTCTTACCTTCTCTCCTGGCTCCTGTTTGTTCTATTGAAGAACGGAAGGTAAGGCACAGCTCCTTTACCTCCCGTTCTTCAATAGAACTGGATTCCCAAATCTTGAAAATACGAGTGGAGATACCCTTTAACATATATTGTCATTACACTTTCTGTTGTACAATGCAATTATATAATGCCAAAATAAACACAGTTAAAAAAAAAGAATGGTAGGGCACAAAATAAAAAAAATATTTGAATACTAGCAGAATTGATACTGTAACACTGATACAATTACCTTTATAAAATGAAATGAAGTCAGAAAAAACTGACCTAAGTCACCCACCTGGATTATTTGCTGATGTTTGGGGATAGTTAAATCAGACACACGGAAGCTTAAGCCATCCTTCAAATGCTCAGTCAGAACCAGGTTACAACACTGTAACAAAGAAATCAGACTATTTTCTAAGTTCTTTAAAACGATTGACTTTTAAACTACAACTTGTAAGTAGAACAAATTATCCAATCCTTAGGGCATTAGAGTGACAGTAACCCACCACCCCTTAGTGGCATTTGGGTAAACCCAATGTGACCATTATTACATACTGTACATACATTATTACATACATGCATTTCATACATTATTCCGTATGTGTGCATTCTCAGAAACCCAAATAATTGGCCTTATCACAGCTCTATGGGGGCTTTCTGTGAGATTTAAAAATAACAGGTGACTTACAAAGATGTGCATCTTGTAAATAAAGAGGTCCATTCGTCTCTTTGCAATTAGCAGCATTTTACTGAATAAGAAGAAAGCTCGCTCTTTCTTCATGCGCTGCACCCGAAATGTCCCTTCCAGGACTAGCTCCCCAAATGCACAAAGGTCTGGGCCCTGCCAGTTTACTAGTTGACTCTGAATCTCCTGTATCAAAAGAAAAGACAATATAATGTAACTTCTTCCACAGGGTCCATAAAACGACAGTGAGAAACTCTTCTAAAATGGTTTGTATATAGGAAAAAGTAGCAGAAATGTCATACTATACCTTAGCAAGGCCTTACAGTTCAGGCTCAATTACATTATTTATTGACCATAAACTGATGATAAACATTTTTAATTTGTCTACTAAATCATTTTCGTAAGAGCCAGCGCCAATGAACTGGCAATGTACCTCAGTATTCTCTGCACTTCTCTATATACCTGCAATCTGACAGCATGTTCCTGTTTCCTCTTCATGTCATTGATATACCAAGCCACTGCAGTCATGGTGATGATTGCTTCTTCCACAACCTCATATCCAGCAGCATTCTTATCAAAGTGCTTTGCTAGCTCCTGTTAAGTTGACAGGATGATAAGAGAATCAAGGTGGCACATGCACAGACAAATAACAGTAGAAAATCATAGTCACAAGGAAATGAAAAAATAAATTGACTGGAATTCCCTAATTTCTTTTTCTTTTTTGGAATACACGGAGGGAGGAAGATTCAGAATCACTCTCTGGAAAATGCTTATATGTAAACCCTTTCAACACGCACTGTATAAAGATACACTCATTCAGGGTTACATAAATGATACAGCTTTACCTAGTTACAGCATTTTTCTAGACAGGAATACCACCAAATCTCCATATATTTGAAAATATTCTCTTTCTACTTTTTTTTCAAATAAAAATTGATAGTGGGGAAATAAATGTGTCTTTGTTATACTTTGAGGCTGAGGAAATCTGGGATTTCCTTTCACCAATATGCAGACTGTCGGATAAGGGCTTAGTGAATATAGCTGTACTTTAAACAAACTCCTTGGCCAGCAAATTATAGAGCTGCTATTTTCCCTCCAAATCATTTGTTCCCTCTACTTCCTGGAATTAATATTTCAGATTAGTATATGCACAATGGATTGATGGGTTAAAGAACCTCTAAAATTCATTTTAAGTAGTATTTTAAAGTAGAGCTAAAGCTAGGTACACACTGTAGATAAATGTTGTTTGGAACAATCATATGCTAAAATTGCTAATCTTTCTTACAACAATTTGTCTATTAATGCCTACATAGGCAGGCTGATTGGTAGTAGCCAATAAGCCTGTTTAGTTCACTGGGGAGGAAGTTGCAACCAGGAGACTACCATGGCACAGGATCCCCTACATTATTTTAAACTCTGGCAACTTGGATCACTTATGCTGACCATACACTAGGTAGACACCAGCACACCATGGATGTGCTCTGCAACATAGATATTCGATTATATAGACACCAGCACACCCCCAGCGTGTGCCACATACAAACACCACCCCCCGCGGGCTTACTGGACCCACCTGTGGGTGCTACCTAGAAGTTGTCACATGGACAGTGCGAGCAGGTGGGTCCAGCCTCCGTGCATATCGACAACCTTCTTTTAGTATATAGGATTAGATAGCACTATCTAATGTCTAAATTCCACATTTTCTGGACAGCAGTACTTACCTACCAACGTTCCTGGGAAGTTCCCGTTCGGCCCATTAATTTTGCTATTGAGAGTCAGGCTCCAGAATATCTGCCAAAAAAGCTGGGTACACACTGTAAAACTCTTTAAAAGATGACAGACAGGATCTTTAATGTCGTCTGCCACATTTCCTTCAGCCATGGCTGACTCCTTATACTTTAGTACAAGGGGCCGACAGCAAGCGAGGCAAACTGGTGAAAGTTTGTTGGCCTCTGGAATGCTTGTTTCTGTTGTACACACTTAAACAATAGAGGGGAGATTACATTGGATCCCATGGAATCGTCCATTCATCACCAGCGTATGTACCCACCGTTACTAATTATTTACCACTGGGCTACATTCAATGATTACCAAATGTGTTACTGACTTTTTGTGGAGAACTGCTCTAATAAAGGTTTGATTTTTTGAATATGTAGCGAGTAAAACTGGAAAAAAATATATTATTATACTTTGATTGATATGGTCCCAGTACTAAATATTTTAAAATTACATTCACATATGAAAACCAAGAATAAACAAACAAATGTAGCTAACCCCTCACCTGTAGCAAGAGATGATATTTCATTATTCGTTGCACAGGTTTGAGGAGATAGGTCTCCAATGGCAGTGAATGGGATAAGACAGTTTGACGTTCTCTGAAGAATTGTACCAACTCCTCACTTTTCATGCACTCATGCAGGACAGACACAGAACTAGAAGGAGATATAAAAAGGATTGAATATAAAGAAGGGTATAAATTCAATTCACATGCTTCAGATTATCTAATCTTGTCTGAAAATAATGAGGATGGAATCAAAATATTTGTTTGAATTTCCTGTGAAATAAAAAGCCTAATGAAGAATGTAATGACAGAGATTTGCTTTTAGGTTTTTTTGCTCTTGAGGGAGACTCAATTTAAGAAAATTAAGGCCTAGCCTTAAGGTTTGTACACACTGATTGTGCCTGTGATCCGTGATGAATGAGCACTCGAAGAACAGCCGCTGCGGGAGATAACGCCTGTGTATGCCTTTGATCAAGCGTCATTCATTGATTATCGCCCGCAGCAGCCTTTCTTCGACTGCTCGTTCATTGTGGGCATAATTTTCTGTGTAAACAGACCTAAAGCCTAGGCCAATCACAAGATGGAGAATATAAGGCTTGCTGTTTACATTGTAAACTTGATACTGGCTTAAAGTTTCAAAAAAGTAATTGTAGTAAAGAAAAATGAAAGTAGTGAATAAAAATACTTAATTCAAATGCACATATATAGGGGAACACCTGCCAAATCTTTAACTAAAAAACTAAAGGTGGCCATACACCAGCACGAAATTACTTACCCGACCGACCGATCACGCAACGTTCCTGCGATCCTGCCGGAACCACCTCTCCCAAAATGAATAGGATTTTGCGATCGCATGTCGGTCGTATATAAGATCGGGAGAGGTGGTTCCGGCAGGATCGCAGGAACGTCGCGTGGTCGGTCGGGTAAGTAATATCGTGCTGGTGTATGGCCACCTTAAGAAATGGGCTTATAAAATCAACAATGGTGCTTGCATCTGATAACTGACTTACTTGGGATAGTTCATGCAGTACAATGTGTAAATATCAAAATCTTCACTCTGCAAATTTAGATAAGATAAATAGAAGAATAATTAACAAATAGAAGAGAAATAAAAAAACAAAATACAGGAAAGTACTTAATTATTACAACTGATAAAATTGTTTTGTATTCGCAGTAAAACCAGGAAGCATTAGATTTGTGCTTCAGTAGCGATGTACCTAAACCTTGTTTTGGGACAAAATTACCACTTCCACATGCAAAACTAATGACGGTTTAAATATTAAGTTGAAACCTGGGTCTGTTTCAAAAAATGACTGGCGGAATAAATCCCAGAGGATCTATATATGTTTAGGTTTGTGTATTCCTCCCTGGGCAGTAGATGTTCTTCCTCTCCTGACTCAAAGGTACCGTATGTGTCTATTCTTTTGTTTTGCAGAAATAAGCCCTGAGCTTTACCTCCATTGGTGCAGCACTAGGGCTTCATACCATTATGTTATACATGTGTGCATGCCCAGTCCTCACTAGTACGGTATGTGTTTTGTGTCTAACCCTATCCCTACAAAACAAAAAGGGCTGTGTTAATGTTTCACAAGTAGGCAGAAGTCTTTTTTTTTTTATTTACAAAAAGTATCCTTGGGGAACTAATGTTGCATAATGTTTAGTCTTTCTCTTACCCTCATAACAAAGCATTCTGCAATCCCATGGGCAGAGTTACAGTTCTCTAGATCCTCCAATAATTCACTGTAATGAAAAACAAAGTTTTAAAATTAGACAATATGTCAGCCCCATTCTTAATTTTGGAATAACGATTTGACTATCTAGGAAGAAGACAAAAAGGACACACCAGCATATTTTTTGTTTTTTAGATGAGACTAAAAAACAAATGTATAAGGCAGGAATACGTGAACAAAAGGTAGAGCATACCATAATGCAAACTCAGTGGATGTTTATTGTCATATATAGGATCTTAATCATTTACCAAAACTTTAAACACAAAGCAGATAACCTATTTAATTCATTAACATCCATCCTAGAGTTTTATCTTCTTACTAGACCAGGGATACTCAAACTCCCCAGATGTTTGAAAACTACAACTCCCAGCATTCCTAAGCTTCCCTCTGTAGTTGAGGAATGCTGGGAGTTGTAGTTTCAAACATCTTCCGCAGTTTGAGGATCACCGTACTAGACAAATAACCCATCATGCCAAATATACATCAGCTAAACAAAGCCAGCAGAAGCATCTTCCTTTTCTAACTGTGCAATATATTCCAGCTACTGTACAGCTGGATTTAGGCCAAAATTGTCAATAAGTTAGGTTGACTAGGAAGCTGCATATTCAGTGACACTTTGCATTCTACCAGCAAATATATGAAATCTAAGCCTCTGCCTTTGTATAGGGAAACTCACTAGTTCCTTCACTAGGAATAAAAAAAAAACTAGCATGTCCCAATCTTCTTCACATTTGGCCAATGACATCCTATTACACGCAAATGTAAAGTGTTCATCTATGTATATATAACTGTATTAGATACAAATCTCTCAGATCAATAGAACAAATAATAAATGACTGTGTGTGGCCAGTTGTATATAAGAGGCACTATACCAAAGTAAATAAATCTCCCATTACTGTATCTGAGTTATCTTTAATGTAGTACTATTCATATAGTACACAGTATTGTAAACAACAGGAACAGTGAGTTCCTGCTTGTTGAACTTACAACCTAACTTGCCGGAGGCACAGAGGGATTTGTCTTGACCAAGGCCATAAGAGCTGACGAAGAAATTTAATCCAGGCCTCCCTGAGTGCAATGACTTAACTGTGGAACCATTCCGCCTCTGCATCTCCTCAGGTCTCTGGTAATCTTCATTTCCCTCAATTTTATCATTTTGTAAGCCTATTGTCATGTAAAATGTATGGTTTTCTGTAATATTCCACAACTCAAGCCTGTTGGCCAGTTATACTGGTAATATTCAATATTTAGACATATTGCACAGTTTCAATAGCCACTAAAAGCCGGCCACACAAATGCACATTTTGTTGCAATTAACATGGAAATTTTCATTGAAATTTGTAAGAAATGTTCAAAGATTTGAAAATTCATTCATGTGAAACTCGGCTGATTGATTGTTCAGGTTACCCACACACAGATCATTATCTCCACCCTATAGTGATGTACTATATTGTACTATACACTTCTTTTATGGGTTTGTGAAAACCTGTTAAATGGGACAATTCGCAGTTAAAATTTCATTGTTAAAATGTAAAAATTTTAACACTATTTTATCCATAAAACAGGAAATTTTGACTGATAATTTCGAATCATTATACAAAATGTAATTCGTTTTGTGATGATATTTTCAGTTTCAGTACAAAAAATACAATCCATCTCTACGTGTGTGGCAGGCTAGCACTGTGAAGAACAACTGAATTTGAATACAAGCCAACAATAAGGTATAACTTGTTTACACCATACAATGAAAGGTTTGATGCAAATCGTATAAAACATCACAAACTTACTGGAAATGAAATCAGTCCAGTATTCAGGTGTGCGATCACAGATATTAGCAATTCTGCTACAGTACAGAGATGCACTGCTAGTGCTTGCCTCATTGAATTGTATTGTTTCTTGCAGTTTGTTGTATGTGCTATCCCTATTGTTTGTTGTTTGCTCCTATTCTAACCTAGCTGCATAGAACTGGGTCACACTGGGAAAAAATGTTTTGAAATGTGCATTAAAGGTTCATATACTCAAAAATCACAACATTTGTACATATTAATTCATATAAACTTACTGCACTGATTTGGCTGATCAGCCAATAGGCAGTTCAGTCATGTGATCATGGCAGTGGACTAGGTAAATGGGAGGCCCCTGGGTGATCGATGACCCCTGACTCACATATATGTAGGATCCCAAATCATTTTGATTTTTTCTTGTTTTCTCATTTTTTTTATTGGCTAAATGATATGCTAAAGGACCATGCACCCTACATGAAATAGACAATTTTTAACATTCACATGAAAATGTGTCATGGCCGTGTGCCTGTTCCCATACTCCAAATATCTTCACTTTTCCAAATCTTAAGCTGATTCCTTTCCCTGCTTTTCCTTAATTCACATCTCCATCCCCCCACTGACAGCTTCTCTCCAAACTTGTATCCAGTTTCTATATGAATAATATTTTCCCTGAACCCCCTATATATGTCAATATGTTATATATTATATGTCTGCGTTTCTGGAACTTGGAGGGAGATAACAAGGTGGCAAGTTTTATTAATGCTGTACATGAATTACAGAACTCCCCACTGTCCTGTTCCCTGGAGTCCGCATCCGGAATGTAATGCTTTACAGATGAGAGTTTACAAGTTTACTTTCTAAACAGGAAATATCTCCATGCACAAAACACTTGTAACATCTTACACAAAGACTCGCTTTCGCTCCAGGGCAATACTGGCGCATTAAGCAGCTGTGGTATTTTCCTCAAGTAAGGAAAAACAAATTCTCATCTTGCTTTTCCTTATTAGTATTAAAATGCTAGTAAACTTCCTTCTCCGTGTTTTCATAGGGTAGCTATGTTGCCTTGATCCCAGTCCCCGTATACATATTGAGCAATGCACGTCACCGTCCTCCCTACTCTTTGCTCGGAATTTCCCATTTTAGCTTGTGCCACAGGAATGCTCCAATTTTTCAGTACAGTAGCATATCCTCCCCTCGCCCAGACTGCACCATCTCAGCCTAACAAATGTTTTATTAAAGGAGAACTAAACCAAATGTTTTATACTCCATAATCTGAAAGCACCCTACCCCCAAGAACCCTAATAAATTGTAAATTTACCACTTTACTTTGCCTTTTACTCAGTGTTGTGAGGCATTTGTTCTCTTTAAATGTTTTATTCTCAACAAAATGCTACCTCTCCTGTGTATATGTGTGTTATATACTCTATTTGCATTCCCACAGTCCTGTCATTAGAATTCTACATGTCCCAAAGTGCACATAGGGGGCAGGAGATACTCTCATACAAAAGCATAAAAGCTATGCAAGAGATTGTTGATGTACTGGGAACCTTGGCTTTCACGGTATAATAAACCTATCCCAGATGTGGCAGGCACATAAGAAAAGCCCAGAACACCCCACACCGCAGACTGAAAGAGCCTGAAGTTATTTTTAAACCCCCAGCTCTGTATCTTATTAAACCTTCTTGTGAAACCAGAGCCAACATGTTTGTAGAAGGGAGAAGAGGTGGAGAGGTCAGCCTGCAGATGCATAGGAATGGACCGTGGGGATTACTTG
The DNA here is from genome assembly GCA_019447015.1 of Hymenochirus boettgeri. Lineage (NCBI taxonomy): Eukaryota > Metazoa > Chordata > Amphibia > Anura > Pipidae > Hymenochirus > Hymenochirus boettgeri. The sequence goes on along the minus strand of CM033476.1, from coordinate 227,056,380 downwards.
TTATCCTGGCTAGTTTATTCCAAGACATATATTTGCACAGGAGGGATCAGACAACATGGGGGGTTCACATTGCAAATATTCCACTTACCTATTGAACTCGTAAATATCTTCAATATTGCAGAATAAAGTGCTGACTTGTTCAGGTTTCAGTGGAAGGTGCCCACAGTCAATAATACAGCCCAGGTAATCCTGTATGGAGGAAAGATGTAATAAACTGATACATCCTGTAAAGATCTGATATTGGAAAAAAAACCTAATACAGTATGTCCTAGTTATGTATAGTCTCAAACAATGTATAGTAGTTTGATACAAGGGAGCAGTGCAACTAATAGTGATGACACGAAAGTACAGTATTATTGTATGGATACAACTGAATGTAGAATTTAAAATTACTAGGTTTTATGTAATAAGTATAAATGTTTGCCTGAGCTATTAAAGGGTATCTCCACTGGGGAAATGGAGTTTAAGATTTTCGGTTTAATTGAACAACTGAAGGTAAAGGAGCTATGCCTTACCTCATGTTTTTCAATAAAACTTGCAGGAACTAGGAAAGAAGGGAAGGAACTTACCCGTTCTCGACCAACCCAGCTGTTCTTCTGACAGGAGTTTGTACTGTATGCGCATGCACTTATGTGTTGCACATGCGCATATATTACAAACTCTGTTGGGACCTGTCAGAAGCACATCAGAGAAGCGGGAGTCGAGGTAATTTCCATCCCTTCGTTCCTGGCTCCTGCAGGTTTTATTGAAGAATGGGAGGTAAGACACAGCTCCTTTACCTCCTGTTCCTCAATTAAACTTGACAACTCCATTTCCCCAGTGGAGATACTCTATAAAGGAGAACTATAGTGTGTATAAAGTTTTTTGAAAAAACAGTTAAAATGAAAAGTACTTGGGACAGGGATATATTCCTGGTAATTTTTACCTCCTAATATTGTTTCTGTGAGGAGCACCAGCCAAAAGAAAACTGATTCTGCCAGTCTTCCTCCTGGCTTCTGTACTAGGATTAGTCCAGGACTAACCTGGCATATTAAAACTGTAGCTCCTCAACAAAACAATATTGTGAGGTGGCAATAATTGATCCTATAGTTATCCTTTAATCTTCAAAAATCAATCAAATGCAGTAAAAAAAAAGCTAAAATTTGATTGTTTGCTAAAAATTAATAGCCTAGGAAAACCTAATTAAATTTAAATTAAATTCTGATATTCCTGACAGCTTGGCGGAGCGATGTTGGTCTTCCTTTCTTCCAATTAGACATTTCATCAGATCGAACATGTTGGTAAATAACGGCCTCTTATGAACTACATTATTAGTTGCAGTGAAATGCCAACCACAGCTATTTAGTCCTGGCCGATCAGTTGTTAGTGGCAAACTGTAGACCGGCATGAAAAATCTGCCCATGCCTTTATATCCTGCCATTTACAGTCAAAATAACCAAATCTTACCACCACCACCACACCTTAATATGAATGTGTAACAAGAAAGTGTTCTGATCATCTCTTCCCAATCCCCATTATTCCAGTAAATGTTCTATTCTAGCGGGGCCACTATTAAGGGTGCTGATGACATAATTGGCACTATGAGCATTTACTCAGATGTCAGGGGCTGGGGCAGCCATAACATATACTGGTATACAATGATTTATTCTAAGGCAGTCAGTGGCCTTAACCTCCAGAAAAATCCCTTTAAACCCACTCCCACAGACAAGGAAACTATCAGTGTAACATCTATTCTGTCACTACAGGAAAGGAAAATTCCCACTTTCTGAAATAAAACTAAGCTATCACTGCTATGTAAAATGGAAGAGAATGTATATAAGTTGCCCTTTAAAGCCACATCAGCTATAAGTATGGCATATTTTTATTTAATTGGATTAAAAAAATAAAAGGGATTTCTCCAGCAAATTGCATTCTCTCTCTAGTTACGCAGATATGCCAAGCTGCTTCCTTTACACTGATATCTGGCAAAACTGTCTCTCTCATTTGATACAGGGATAAAATCCTCTGGTGTGTAGTGACTACAAAAGAAACTTCTAACATTACATTCTGTCAGTCACTGTTGCCCCCTTTACTTTAAATAAAGGAAGTCTATACATTTGTCCACAGCCGATCAATCCCCATACTGCATATTTGGGGTCATTCGGGGCCGTAAAAGCTGTTGCTTGTTGCTGATCTATTGCTATCTTTACAAGTACTCTGTCATAGAACAGTTTTTTTGGTTTGTGAAAGGAAACATTTTTTAAGGAAAATGTATACAAACTTACCTAGGGTCGATTTGCACTCAAGATTCAGCACTGCAAAATATCAGTGTTAACCAATAAGCCACAATGCTACCACTGCACACTCATTGGCCAGCAGCTCACGTTTTGAATAGGATATCATGCACAGAAATGATTCACAATGACCTGGTTAAACACTAACACTTTTTTTTAGAAGAATCAGTTCAGTGGTATGATTCTACATGCAGAATCTGAGTAAAGCACATAATTCTATGGAAGAAAACAGAAACTTGATCCTGTTTTGCAGCCAAGGAATAATCTGCCAATAAAACATTTAGCTGGCAAAGATCTAACAGCTAGAGCCGATAATAATAACTTATTCAAACCACAAAATTCTCTAAAGTAACAAACTATCATATACTAAGAGAATGCTTGGAAACCACTACACACATATCAAAATCAGTAGACCTAAGAGAATGCTGCTAAGAGGTACTCAATGTACACAATACCACTATGACCTGAAAGACAAGGCTGCTCTCCTAAATTCCTCTGCTCCTTCCCAGTATCATTTGAGAGAGGATGACGTCTTTTATATGAAAAAATATTCATATTCAGCACTAAAGCCACACTCTACCTAAACACATACTTATAATGTCATCCTGGATCGAGCATATGTTTAAATAGGCAGTGAGGCACAATCTCTGAAGAAGAAAAAGCATTCCTGCATGCACTGATAAACATAGCAACATTACTAGATGGAAAAACATTAACACTGGAAATATCCATCCATAACAACACAAGATCTAGACACTAGACAACAAAGATGTATGAAACCCTAAAACATTTAAAGCCTCACAGAAAAGAGATTAAATTCATTATTCTCTTTTTGGAGATTTAAATATATTTCATATATTTAATTACAGTATCTTTTATACAGTATATCTTACAGTATATCCTATTTAATTTATTGGTTTAGTGTACTTACAGGGAGATTCAATAAAAGTTCTTATCTTCAAAATGGTGCTTATTTTGCCCCAACCAATCAGATGTAAGCTTTCAAATGTTAAATAAATCTGATTGGTTGGGGCAAAATTAGCACCAATTTAAACGATAAGAACTTTTATTGAATCTCCCAGTAAGTACACTAAACCAATAAATGAAATAGTATAGGAAAAGAATAAGGCTTCGCAGCTCCCCTTCAAGCATATGCAAATAAGGAACAGAGACTTCTGGGTAAAACTTCTGGATGGCCCAACAAAGCCGAAACTGGCCTGTAGTTGCATTTAGCATTTAGCTTGTTGAATGCTATAAAAGTCTTTTTAAATATATAGCTTTCCTAAAAGATGCCATGGAAGCATGGAAATAACCCAGAAGTCTCTGTTCCTTATTTGCATAAGCACATCAAACAAACTGAGTATACAAAACTAAACAAACATACAAGTAAGGTGGTGTAATGATTTTCACATGAGAAAACACAACATTCATCATCACAAACTGTCCATATTTATTCAATACTGTGAGTCACAATTAACTATAGCACAAGAAAGATATGGCGGACCACACTAATCGGGTGAATTGACAACTATTTATTGTAACAACACATACATCGTTTCAGGACGCCCTATCCCTTTCTCAACTATACTTGAGAAAGGGACAGGGCATCCCGAAACGTTGTATGTGTTGTTACAATAAATAGTTGTGACTTCACCTGATTAGTGTGCTTTCTGGCCCTTGGAGTGGAGGGCTAGGGGAACTGCACCTATCCACTTGTCTGGCATACAGCCAACACTGGTGTGCTGGAGTGTTCCTTGGATGGTTAGGTTATGTAACCATGCTGCTATTAAGATTACGGTAATGCACCCTAATAATATATTTTATATAGACAGTTCCTCTCATGCTAACTAATGGAAACCACAAATTTGAAAATGGTACATGTATTGCTTACTGAAGCTGTTAGCTCTTTCATATATTGCATAGCAATCTAATGCAACTTATAAGAGCAGCATGGATGCAAGAAACAGATCACAGGCTATAGAGAAGTAAACCTTATATAAAAGTTTGGGTTCAAACTTGAATTTGAATGTTAAAGGGCATTTCCACAAGTAAAACATAATACTGGTGACTTGTCAATTATCTGTCCACAACACCGACAGCTATTTTTCCAAATGATTGCATGCGTTTTTAACCAGATATTTAACCATAAATTATTTTCTGTTCTGGAAATGGTATCTGCCTGCTCCCTCTGCTCAAATTGCTTTTTATAAGCTTGTGCATTTGCAGTGGAGGCAGCAGGAGAATCGGTTGTGATATCAGCAGTCATAGCCATGATTGACTCCTTGAAACAATGTTCATGTCTCAGGGAACCCCTAAATAAAATTAGGATAATATATTATTATTTTTCTTTCTCGGTCATCAAATATACACAATTTATACAAATAGTAATGAAAGATCTATAAATATATCCCTATTTAAACAAATGCACTCAAATTCACAGCAGGGGGGAGAACCCTTACATAAAAACATTACTTATTTTTATTTATCTCTCAGACATTAATACACCAAACACATAATTCATATAGAACATTGATAAATATATAGACAAATATATCTGTATTAATTTATCTGTATTCATCAAAATGGTCCTGTCAATCTCTTTCAATCTCTTAAAGACTCCGATGCAACCTCTCAGGGACCCCTAGACCCCTGGTTGAGAAACACTGATATGGAGAGAGTGGCAATGGCTCTGGGTAAATGTTTGTTCTGGTACTTAGTACCAGAAATCCCAGTGTGAATTCTATTAGCACAAACATCATTACTTTAATGCCAGCAAATAGCTTAATGCAATATCCCATGAAGATATAAACATTCTTATGCAATATATATTATATATATATATATATATATATATATATATATATATATATATATATAATAAACCAAAAAAAGTAAGCGGTTCCGAGCACTCCTTCTTCACACGAAAAGTTTTATTTTATTTTTTTTTTTCACACGAAAAGTTTTATTAACGTTTCGGTGCTTCACAGAGCACCTTCATCAGAACAATGTGGCACACAGTGCTTCAAACTTATATACACAAAATACCCACACAAAGCACCCACCAAATATATATAAAAAGAAAAAAGGAAGACTGAGTGCAGACATCACTATATGAATCTATATATATATATATATATATATATATATATATATATATAATACATATGGCTAGGCATTTTCAATGGGGAGGTGCAGTGGCGAGAATCTATATTATTCAGTGATGTCACTGAGTGACTTCCTGTATTCCACTCCCCTTCCCTCTGTCTCTCCCCCTCCCTGTATTAGACATTTATATAGGAATCCCTGTTTATTGTTGACAGACGATGTTCAACCCTTCTTTCTCTTTTCAATATTAACAGTAATTAGTTATTCACTAAATAGGGATTCCTATATAAATGACTAATACAGGTAGGGGGAAAGTGTGTCTGTGCTGTGTTTTTTTGGAAAGCCTTATGTATTATAAGAAATTATACTTTACCTACAGTGTAATATACGGGTTTCCTTCACCTTGGAGTTCCATGCTCTGTATAAAAGCACTTGGCCTGTAGCCTTGAGCTTCTATATGGTCGGGGAACTCCTCGGTGACATAATACCCTTATATTACACTGTAGGTAGCGTATTATCCCTTGTATTACATATCATTATTTAACTATTATGTTACTATTTTTGTCATTATAGTAAAATGTAGCAACATCTGTTGAAAAACTGTAAATCAATGTGATGCTAGACTTGCCCGACCTGGAGACTACACACCCTGAGATTTGATTAAAAGGCTCTAAATCTTGTGATCAAGCCTGAGAGTTTCCACTTACAAAGCTCTTCATTTTGCAGATTTTCAGAATAACTTTATTTATGTGACTGCTGCTCTATTTATAACACATGCATGCATGCTATGCTATGCTGTGTATTATCTTAGGCAAAGTATTTCTATGAATGATGAGTAGATCTCCTACAGTGGCTCCTGTCCACAATGGGTAACTTAGGACCCCTACAGATTTATAGCTACATTTTTGTTTACAATATGGGCATTTTTTAGAAACAGGATGAGAGGTCAGGAATTCTGTTTTGGAATGTCAAATGGGATGCCATAGGGAAAGGAGGCAGAGAGAGAGCACAGTAGATTCACTAATCTAAACAATGAGTAAGAAGTAAGGGAGAGAAAGTATAAATAAAGGAGAAAAAAAGAAAAATAAAAAGGAATAAACAAGAACTATACTAGGTCTAAACTGTCCCATCACCTTCTCTAATAGTACCCAGGATGAGGACCTAAACTGCTAGGTCCTTCCCTCTGGTTTGCTTCAGTTCCCCATACTAAGCTTGTCCAACTTGTAGTGCCAGTCTGGCTCAGACTCTGAGAGGAGGCAGCACTACAAGTTATCGTTTTATGGCTTGGTATGGGGAAACTAGAGCAATCTCAGGGGTGAGTTAATGTCCTCACCCTGGGTACTATTTGGGAAGGGAGGGTGGTTTGGGAGGGCACTTTAAGGTGACAAAAACAGAAAATGGCGTAATATAATGGACAAAACCCATTTCTAAAAAAATGAAAGTACCTTTTTTATGCTTTCACAGACAAAATTCTACACTATTAATTTGGTATACGGTAGTATAGTATTTGAGGTTGAATAAAGACATACGTCCATCCACAGAGCAGGATTATCCACAAGGCAACCCTAGGCAACTGCCTAGGGCCCAGAAAACTTCTGGGGGCCCAGCTTCAAAAGCAGTAACAATTATAGTCTATACAATATATTTAATAAAAAAGGGCCCCTAAATTACGGCCCTGCCTAGGGCCCCACATGACATTAATCCATCTCTGTCCATCCAGTCCAACACATCTAGCAATATCCTCATTTCCTGCCTAACTGTTGATCCAGAGGAGGGCAAAAAAAACCCCACCAAATTTATGAAAAAATTCCTGACTCCAAGTGGCAATCGGAACTATCCCTGGATCAACTCTACTTTATGTATCAATACCAGTAACTTAAAACATTCCTTGTTTGCAGAAACTTATCCAGCTTTTTTTTTAAAACTGACCAATGAACCTGCCATAACAACGTCCACTGGAAGTTCCATAGCTTTACCGTTCTTAAAGCCTAAACCTTTTTTCTTCAAGTTTTAAGGGATGTCCACATATCCTCTGACATGTTCTATTGGTGAACAATGCCCCAGATAGTTTATTTTTATAGCCCGTTAATGTATTTATACACAGTAATCATATCCCCATGCAAGTGCCTTTTCTCCAGCGTACATAATTGTAACTTTTCCAGTCTCTCTTCATATTCAAGCTCCCCCAATCCCCTTATTAATTTAGTTGCCCTTCTCTGAACCCTTTCCATTTCAAAGATGTCCTTTTTGTACACAGGATTCCAAAATTGCACTGCATATTCCAAATGAGGCCTGCCCAATTCTTTGTAAAGAGGGAGAATAACATTTTCCTCCCTTGAATCCATACCTCTCTTTATACAAGACAATACCATGCTGGCTCTGGCTGTTGCTGCTTGGCACTGCTTGCTACCTTTAAGTTTGTTATCCACCAAAACTCCAAGATCCCTTTCCAACAGGGATTCACTTAACACAGAGCCATTTATAATATAAGCAGCACAAGGATTTTTAAGTCCAAAATGCATCACCTTACATTTCTCAACATTGAATATCATCTGTCACTTAGCAGCCCAATGTGAGAATAGAAGCAGCCCCAACACAGAAACCTGAGGCAGCCCACTTAATACTTCGAGGACTGTATCAAAAGCCTTTGCAAAATTTAACATAAACAAATTTAGAAACTGATGCCTGCAAACTTCAAGCAGGTTGGGACACAGGCATAGCATCCTATTAAGGTTGTGCAAGTAACATTCTGTAAGGCTTCTCAATTAAATTCTAACAGTAGTGGGTATCAAGACTGTAAAAAAGAAACATCTTCCAAAGGCTATATCTTTGCAACAAAGATGGGCCATGGTCCACCACTAAATTTCCTGAGCCTGAGAGAATTATCTGTTTATATAAAAACATTAATTCTCAGCAAAGAATTAAGGTCACTGTCACCACTATAGAGGATAACATTGTGAAAAGATTCAAGGAGTCTGTTCGGAAAAGTCAAGGGCAGAAACTACTACAGGATGTGTGTGAGGTCCTACGAGCATGTGAGCAAGCGCAAGTTTAAGAGGTGAGTGAGGGCATAAGTAGCTTAACCCAGGGGTGAGGACCTAGCGATTTAGGTCTTCACCCAGGATACTTTTAAAGGAACTGAGGTGAATATAGTTGTCCTTTAACAAATAGAGTTTAGTTTTTCTGGGAAAACACTGAAAATCTTTTTTGTCCCTTTTGCCAAAAAGTTTACATCAATAACAAAATGACAGATTTTAGTTTTTACTGAATTTTAAGAAAGTGTCCCAACTTTTTTGTAAATGGGGTTTGTAGAAGGCATAATATAAAAGCTAATGGTAGATTGTAATTTTGGACCAGTACAGAAATATATTATCTGTAAAATTGATATGTTCCTTTCCTCTGTGTTTTCTTTAATTTTGTCTATTTACTAATTTCCTGCTTCCATTGCTCATCCAGATGCTCAGCCACCAAACCACGTCTTCTTTTTTTTTTTTTTTTAATATTTTACAGATATACGGTATGAACAAATGGTTCAAGAGAACCCGGCTCTGATTTTAACCCCAAACAGCTCCAAAAATCACTAGATCCAACCTTTCAAAAGATTTTCCAATCAGGTCATCAAAAAAAACATTATTTAAAACCCTGTTAATGGTTCTGTAATTGCATAGACAATACAAATTCAAATTTAAATTGTAAAGTACTCTACCCCCTATGCCCAAATAAGTCATATCTAAGTAGCATGATATCACTTTATTTAAATCATAAAGCAGGACAGGCTGACCCACGGCGCAAGATGTGTATGAACGGCTGGTTCGGCCGATAATCGTGCCGTGTATGGGCAGATCATCAACGAGACCTGACCAAACGGCCATTTCGTGCCTATTCACAGCATGATTGTCGTGCCCTTGAGATTGAATGTGTATATAAGGCTTTACTTTATAAACAGCATAAAAAAAATCCATTAGTCTACATAGATATGTTAAGAGATCTTAGGGTGAGAGTTGTATCTATTTAATTAACTCTTTATAGTCTAGCAGTAAGGTTGATGCTATTTTTTAAATGAACATTTTCCTTTAAGGTTATATAGCATTTTGGGTCCTTATAACGATGAGAATCGAAACGTAATTTTAGATTTTTCATAACTACCAGTGTTTTTCTCATTTTCTCTATGATATATACAGACTCCCGACAGAAAACCATTGTAGATGAAACAGGCAGGGGGCCCATTACAGTTCTGCTGGGGAACCTGGTGATTCCTAGTTATGCCACTGCTACCTCTTTTTATGATTAGTTCACTTCATTCTATAATAGTAGTAGTAGAGAATTGTACCGTGTTAGCCATAGATGAAAGTGAAGACATCTTGGACATCTTGTATCATGCCTGAGGAAGAAGCCTAGTGCTTCGGAAGCTTGCATTTTCAATCATTTTAGTTAGCCAATAAAAGGTATTATTTTATATCCAAGATGTCTTCACCTTCATTCTATGATATAAGTTGTATTGTTATTAACCTTATCTATAATGGAAAAAGAAAACAGGAAACTGTTTGCTAATTTTTTTTAAAATGTATTTTAAGTCACTCTATCCCCTGATCTTTAGGCAATGAGAGGAAAATGTCACATGCTTACACCAGCTCTCTCTGCTATTGGCTCATTGAGACAGGAGGTGAGACTGAGACGATTTTTCCTCTAATAGGCTGTGTGCAAAAAATGACCTGTGCAGATCCGCTAAATATCACAGTGCTCATATTCCATTGTATTTTCTTGTGTGTGGCCATTCAGTCGGTTGTTGTTGGTTGTCCGACCCAGCGGATCAACTAAGGATACACTGACCGCACGTGCACACAAGGGTAGTTATTTTTTTACTTCTTTTTACTAAATAAAACCTGTACTCCCCAAGGTGTACAGGTTACCTTTAGAGCAGGGTAGCCAGTCTATCATAAACCTTCCCCATAAACGCTTACCATGCACTACGATTGCTTGAATCTCTTGGATCTACAAATGAGAATACCTTAATTTTATTCAGCAATAAAACCAATATTATGTGTGACTGTATTTGAATTTTTCCATTCATCAGCATATTGTTCTTTATTATGAAGAGCAGAATAAATAAGCATTAAAAATGAATATTAATAAAAATTCAGACTTACCTCCACAATGCTCCTAAGATCGCGAACATATGCTTGCTCAGTTTCTAGGATCTCAAGTACAACTCTGTCCACGTGAGATAATTTAATCTTAGAATCTCTAGCTTTACATAGAATTGGAGAGCATGTGTACCCAAGAAAATCTCTATCCATGGCAATTCCTTCAGATTCTCCTTCTAAAAGTGTCATGGGAGTTAAGTCAAGGCTGATGTCACTACCATTTGGTTGGGCATTGCAAGGGCCACTGTTCTGTGTGGGAACAAGCGCTCCACTGCTTCCAAATGAACTATGACTGTCCTGCAGAGAAGCTGAGGATGTTGAGGAACTAAGGCTGATTGGACGGTCACTGTCCGAGCACACGGTATTCACAGAGGTACAGCTACCAGAGATTCCTTCTACAATTCCACTCAGAGAACTCACTGAAGTGGGTCTGAGGGCAGCTGAGAAAAAAAGAAAAAGATAGGAAATATTAAGACCAAAGATAAAATGAAAATTCAGGCAATTAATAATTTGATCAGAAGAACCATCAAATTTCCTAACTTGCACCACCGATGTTCAACAGATTTCAGCTTAAAAATTTGTGGAAGACGAGGGCGATGGAAAATTTTCTGGGTTGAAAATAGAAATAAAAAACGCTGTTGAAATTTCGTCAGATTCAATCAAATTTGTAGAATCTGCAAAAATATTGATGCCATATCTGCCATAACAAGTGTGACTTTGCAAAATACCTTTTATTTACATAGGATATTCTTTGGTTAAAGGCTTTTGCCTAAGAGATTTATATAAGGGAGAATTAAGTCTCCTGCCATGTTAATGTGTCTCAGTCCCCATCACCTTGTTGATGTCTAGAGATATTTTTTTGTCCATACAGACATTGTCACCAACATTAATTAGAAGTAAAAATGAAAAACAGTCTCTAAAACCAATGCATCATTTTTCAGTGTGTAAATTCACCTGTGAATCATTTTAAGATAGGTACACGAGGGGCTACAGGACTTTTTGTCCTGACCGAGCGTTCACCACTAGCAAGCACTCGGCCGGGACAAATGACTGTCGGTTGCGGCATTAGTGGCCGTGGCAGACAGTTCGTGCGACTGATCGTATCGTCTCATAAGGAACTGCACAATTGCCTGTGATTGACCAGCAGGTACGAACAAGCCGCCCCCACCCACACCATGCGATATTGTATGTGTGTACCCAGCCTTACAGGTACTAGAGAGTACAAAGAAATGTTAAGAAGGAGACTAATCCAACTTTAAAATAAACATTGATTAACAAGATTAGACTATTAGACTAAATTAAGAAAAATGTAATACCAATGCCTCAAGTTATTGTCTGAAGACGGTGTCAAACGGACAATAAAATGTTACGTGTTCTAATAAACACTATTTATGGAATTGTGTTAATCTGTTCCTTATCTATATATATTAGCCATTGGCAATAGCATTGTAGCATCACCCAGCAAGGAACATAGTCTAAAGGTTCGTACACACACGCGATCGCGGGTCCTGACCCGAGACGCACGATGTGTACGAATGAACGTTTTGGCTGATAATCGTCCTGTGTGTGGGCCCTTTATCGACCAAAATGGACATTCGGTCAAGGATCGTTGTCGAACGAACGTCCGCTTCGGGCGATAAAGGGCCCACACACGGGCCGATTATCGCCCGAAATGTTTGTTCGTACACATCGTACGTTATGGGTCGGGCCCCACGATCACGTGTGTACAAACCTTTAGACAGTGGAGTGCAAGGGTTAACCTCTTTATCACTTTAATAATACCAATGCCACACAAGCCCACTTCCCACATGAATACATGGCACTCAAATACCAGTTATTTTGTACAAAGTATCTTTGGTGTTAAAACGCATGTGAGGCTAACTAATCTTATAACATAATTGTAGAACTAATTTGTGATAGCTCCTAAGTTTATTCTCCCTACAAAACTAAAATATAGATTCCTTAATAAACCTTTACCATTTATTAGAAGACCAAGGACTACATGTCTCTGTATAGCATACTTTGTCAGGTTCTAATTGCAATTAGCACCAGACGCACTTAGCACATGACGTAGGATGTTGTGTAACTGAAATATGTATTAAGGCATTTTCAGGCTGTCTTATATTTTGTTTCTCTGCTGTACTTATTCTGTGGAAGCATCAGTACCACACACATATGGATGTGAGCCTACACTTACTCTAACTGCCAAAAGGAGGTTTTCTGAATTCCGACCAGCTTCCATCATACATAGGCAAATATTTGGTTTAGGATGATAATATATAATATTTAGATAGTATGCATCAGGTTTGTATCATAAAATATCCCATACCCCATGAGTAAATACCCAATAGTCCACGGGTAGATACAATATTGGGCACTCTGGTGCCTGTGCCATTTATAGAAATAGGGCAGTTCTCCAGATGCAATATATTATTTATATAAGTTACGTTTTGCTCTACTATTTTGCACAAAATTTCATGCAATGGCACCGCATCTGATGTTCTTCTTTCCTTCCACACTTGTTGTACTAACAGGTGTAAAATGATAAATACATTGTGGAGATGTGTAAGGTAAGCATAGCAAACATGAAATGATTTCACTGCCCTTTTTGTATTTGAGTATAAAAAAGTTACCTTTTGTGCTCACAATATAGAAAGAAGATCATACCACATAGTAAAGGGACATACCTTTCTTACATGCTCTCTTACTGCTGACCCTCAAGACTCCTTCCGGCATGTTGATCTAATAGTGTAAACTCGTCCTGGTCAAAAAAAGGGTTGAAATTGTCAACAGGTCAGAAAGAGTTGAAATTGTTACTCTGGATAAATTGATATAAAGAAGGCGTAAGTTATCCTGCCCAGACAAAAGAGTAAGATCTATTACAACACTGGATTTCCCTTGTGCGGTTACCTCATTTCCTTATCAGTTTTAAAACCCTCGCCCTTCGTGATATCATACCATCAAGACCAGATACAAAGTTTATCAGGATAGAATTCCAGTCAGAAATAAGCCTTGTAAATGTGCTGAGGAACTGTGTCTGGAATTCTGTCTCTAGTTGTTCTCCAGCTGTGAGATTTACACAGAGAAATATATACAAAACATAGAGCATATGTAGAGAGGAAATCACTCCCTTAGCTAAGCCACTGATGGCTAAAGAAGTATTCCTTTGGGTCAGGTTTCATTCCACTGTAGGATAGAGGGAAATGTGAAAATAAACACAGCAAAAGAAACATTCAGCGACATTTTCTTTCTTTGCCGGAAAACATTTTTAAATCTCACTAATCAATTCCCACTTTCAGGCTTATCTTATAAGAGGTGCAAAAATTGGCGTAAGCAGTTAATTTGTACCAACCAATCAGATGTTACCCTTTTATTAGTATTCTACAGTTTGAAAATATTTGATTTGTTTTTGCAGATGTATAACATGGGCAAAAGTTTGTAACTCTTATTAAATTATCTTTCTATGTCTTTGAAATAACAGATCAAAGAGCAGGGCTGGGAAAAGCATTTTTACATTAGCAGCTAGTTAGACAACTTTAGCAGCAAATTAAACTTTTTTAGGCAGCAAGTTCCATAAACATTTATAGAATGCCCTAAGATTTATTACGGTGACCATAAACATAACAAAATAATCTTACAATAGACATTATTGTGCCATGATTGTATCATTAAGCTATCGGCCGCGTCCGATAGTTACCGCGACCGATCGTGCGGTCCATGTAGGACCGCACGATCGGACGAGGTTTTCCACCATGTCCGATCGTCCTTTCGTCCGATTTGGATGAACAGTCGATCGGACATGGGCACATTCGGATGCGATCATTTCGGTCCGATCGACCGATACACTGAACTATCGGTCGATCGGACCAAAATATCTCCGCGTCTGTACCCAGCTTTAGTGGTGACTGGTGATCAACTCAGACTAAACTGGTCCTTTTGGTCTGTCAGACATGTTATTGCCATGAATATAATTTTGTCTGATCAGTAGATTGTATGATAACATTGCTGTGGCCATCTTAAGAACAATAGACATCTACCTATAAAAGAGCAAATTAGTTCACAAAGAGACGAGAGAAAGAACTCGTGTGAAAGAGATTAAAGCTGTCTCTGCACTGACAATTTTGGAGGTCATGAAATTAAATGAAACACTGACCACCTACTAGATAGGTAAGACTGAACCAGCCAGGGATTGTGGAGTTAATTTTACAGTGGGAACGAGAAGGGGGGTTCAATGGAGGAGGGGAGTATGTGCAGAGGAATGCTAGAATAATGACACACAATGGCCCAGAAACAGCTGTTGCATCATAGGGAAAAGGCCCCCTGCCCTTTTACAGGCCAGGCAAAACTGTTACTCATATGTGGGGTAAATGTCCTGTAGACACTACAAACATTTATGACTAGTAAAAATATGCCAGATAAAGTCCCTCCCCAATCTCTCAACATCTAAACATCTGGTTACTGAGATATTGGGAAAGATATCTTTCTAATGATGTCTAATCTCTCTGGCTTCTAGTGCAATGGCCTTACTGTCTATGCTTTAGAGCCATGGTTTCTGGGTTAAAGGCCTTGCATTCAACTCTGTCAGAACTTGCTTTTATTTTAATAGCACCTGTACTTAAAATACATGTCCACCCCCAAAATATAATTTTGTATGCAG
This sequence comes from Hymenochirus boettgeri, assembly GCA_019447015.1. NCBI lineage: Eukaryota > Metazoa > Chordata > Amphibia > Anura > Pipidae > Hymenochirus > Hymenochirus boettgeri. Next base: position 227,041,201 of record CM033476.1, on the reverse strand, counting down.
CCACAACACCCCCCAAAGCCTAAAACTGTACAAAGCTATTAATACCTCCTCCCCTCCTCTAGTAAATCTCAGAGCTTTCACACAGGCTCACTGAGCCTTTTTCAGTGTTCAGGAAAGAAAGCTCAGGGAATTCGCTGCCGCCCTTGGCTGTGATGTCATTCGTCATGGTCATGACTGCAGTGTAAGAGATTACCCAACATATGTCTTTCTAGAAATAGTATTCAGCTTTGTAGAAGACAAAAACTGTTTTACACAAACGGTTACCGAGTCCCCATTGCCCTTTAGACAGACAGGTGAGCACATCCAGATTTTCTTCCCCTCTTGTTGAATTAATTTATGCTGCAGCAGCAATATATTCCCTATCTTTTCCTTCTTGTTCAAACCATCTAAACTGCATTATTACTAATATCCCAAGACAAACCTTTACTAAAAAGGGCTTGTGTTTTAAGTGTCTAATTGTATTTATATTGCTCCACTAGGGGGTGTTGTGCTGGACATTACTATGATACATATTATACCGACAAGGGAAAGGCATAAAGACTACAAATAACAATATAAGCAGAAGAGTGAAACTTTAACAGGAGGAGAAAGGACCCTCCAGGAAAGCTTCCATTGTATGTGTGTGGCCCATCAACATACTCGTTTACTACTGTATCTGACCATGAGACATCTGTATTCTTTCTCTGACAAAGTTTTTGATGTTTTTTTGCTGTATGTCTGGGTGTGAGCATTAGTAGGAATGTGTGAAGGTCTATGTATTTATTATGTGCATATCAATTAAAAACACACGCTGGCTATTTATGGAAACCCACAATGCTAAAATTCCATCTTAAAGATGTGCTAAATCATTTTTAAAAAGTTAGGATAAGTTTAAAGGGGAAATGTGGTCTCCATACAAGTAGCCGTTATTAAAAAGGACACAATGTTGTGCGAAAGAGTGCATGCAATTGTGTGGCAAAATGTTGATTGCATGTGTTTGCAGTGTAACGGACAGCAGCACACCTAGTGTGGCCAGACCAATTGGCCAACACTAGTGTGTGCTTTTTAACGTGTGATCAGGTAGTCTGGGAAGTGTAACTTTACAAGCCTATAACTGAAGACCTGTGAGAAGCTACAGACGTCATCCTAGACTTGTTTAAAGGTATGAGAGAACTCAATAGAGAAGAAAAGGGATTTGCGACAGTTGTGTTGCGTTACATAACATTTACCCACACAGCCACTACAATGCTTTGTGACTGAGCAATTTTTTGTGTAAATTTAGGGCATTCCCACCCTTAAAACAAAAACTGGTGGTCAGTTATCTGCCCGAAACCCAAATGCTATTTTTATATGCATTTGTAACCAGATATTTAAATGAACTGATATTTAAATAGAACTGATTTCTATTCCTTTCTGGCAAAGGTATCTGCCTCCTCTCTCTGCTCAATGACCTTTTTTTATTAGCTTGAACATGTGCAGAGGAGGCAGCAGGTAAAACAGCAGTCAATCATTGGCTGTGATATCAGCAGTCACAGTCTTAATTGGCTGCATTGAGGGAGGGGCTAGCTTACTCTGCCAGAATGGGGCCAATAATTATCCTTAAATATCTGGTTAGTAATGCAGGTAATAAAGTGCAAAATATATCAGATGAGGTTGGGGTGAGGTAACTGACAATTGACCAGTATTTTGTCTTCAGGGTGGAAATACCCTTTAAATGCCTGCCAAAGAGCAGCGTTAAAACCATGCTAAATGCCCAATGTATTTGCAAAGAGCTCCCCTGCGCATGTCACAGTCCTTGTTGAGGTTAGGGAAGTAGCAGGGACCAGATGACTCACTGACAGCTTCTAATCTTCACTTTCCTGGACTTTGGACAAGCACTGCAGGAGAACCATAGCAGAGGTTTAAGGTAAGGATTTTTGATCACTATACAGTGGGGCCAGTATGGGGTTAAATTTTAGTTTTGGGGGTGGACATGCCCTTTATATATATATAAAACGTCTGAGGGGCAAAGTACAATGAGTATAAGTCGAGGTTTTCAGGCTGTGAAAACAGACTGAAAACTGAATCTCGACATACTCGGGTCAGTCACTTACTTGATGGAGGAATCCGGCTGCCGCATCCACTGATAGTTGCATCCACTGACATCACTACTTGGCGCCAGGAAATGAGACTGTAGTCAGTGGATGCGGCAGCCAGATTCCTCCATCAAGTGAGTGATGTCGGGGGCCCAGACTCTCCTGCAACTACAGTATCACTGCTTGCCCCACAGCACATGGAAAAAGGTGAGGCTGCATGAAAAGAAGAGGTAGTGGCAGGGTGGAAGCTAAGTGGGTTTTATTCCTGGGGGTGGGGGGGAGAGTAAGAGAGTCATTTGGGTCAGGGACAGGGTAGTGTGTTTTGGGGTTTTAAACAGGTTTAGTGTGTGTAGTTCCACTACAGATGTTTGTAAACTACAACTCCCAGCAACCAAAGCATGCTGGGAGTTGTATTTTACAAACATCTGGAGTGCCAATGAATTGGGGATTACTTTTAATTTAAAGGGCAACTAATGCCTGAAAACAATACTGAGAGGATGGTACCTATTGTTAAATAGATTGCCTTCTGATTCTGTATTGTTTTGAGGCTTTAGTTTCCCTTTAAATGGACAGCAGAATTCCCATACAGTATTACCATACAGTAATAGCCATATTGGATTTGGCTATTACTGTATGGGACTACTGTATGGGAATGCTGCAGTCCATTTAAAGTGCAACTAAAGTATAAAAATACAGAATCAGAAGGAAGTAGTAGTCATAATTTCTACCCTCGACTTATACTTGAGTCAACCAGTTTTTAATCATTTGTGAGGTAAAAATAGGTACCTCGACTTATACTCTGGTCGACTTATATTCGAGTATATACGGTAATTGTTGCTGTCCATTTATAGCTCTGACAGATTCACAGATTTAGCTGTTGGTAATTAGACAAGTTATTTTAACTTGCCACATTGTTCTGTAATGTACATTCAATGTAATATATGTGAATATTTATGTATAAGACGTATAACATCAGCTGTAAATTTTAAATATCATTTTAAGTAATGAACAACTTGTATCCATTCACATGTTTTAGAACTAGAATCCCATCACATTAGATGTAATGGCCAATGAAAGGCCTCATCTGGCTTTTACAAGTAACAAACTAGTTTCCTCATTTGTAATTGGCAAATTAAACTTCTGGTCGTGCCCAGACTGGGAAGGAAGTTCTTTCTGGCATTGATTTGAGAAACCCAAGAACAGCGGTGCATTTCCCCTTATCTATGGAAATGTCTGCTAAGTTTGGCACAAGAACAGCACCAGATTTTCTATGGCACCTCAGAAAGAAAAAAGCATGTAATTGTACACAAAGAAAAAAGCATTTAGCCATTAAATTAAATTATGATATTAGATAAACCATAAAAGACACATTTCCCACTGCGGGTGTAGTAACCAATCAGATGTTCTCTAACTGCAGTAGCCCAGTAAAAAAGCTTACATCTGATTATTTGCTGCAAATTAAAAGCACCCCCCTTATTCCATCAGCCATTTTTTTAAAAGAATAAATTGATTTAACATTTTGCATTGTATTTTGTGAAATAACAGCTTTAACTCCCAACATCTCTCCACAGACGTTATTATAGGATGGCCACTCAAAGAATGGTCCATGATTATTGCATTGCAACATTATCCTGATCAGCAATATGTTTGACCAGATATTTATTGCAAAAGCTGAAATAATGGATGATAGAGACACAAGGAACACAGGATTCAAAGCAGAGATAAACACCATGCTACATGCACAGACCAGCTACCCTGGGGCTACATGTGCATGAATCATGGATCAACAAGTATATGTATATGTATCAGTGTAAAGAATAAACTGATAAAAATCCTACTTTTGAGACAGCAAGATAGTAGAGACTTCTAGAGGAGTAGTTTTCAATTTAAACTATTAAAAATTATTTAGAAAAATAGAAGCTGGAAAGAATGGTAAGATTTAGAACACATACATCACTGCCAGTGATAGAGTTCTGGGTATTAATCTACAGTATAGAAAGGGACATGCAAGAGCTTGCCATTCTGGTAAAGGCTGCCCATCTGGTAGAATGCACACTTTCTTTTATTGCACTTATTGCTTTCCCAGTTTCTCCCTTTACATCTGACTCTAAAATATTTCTCATGTCTGCCCTATTTCTGCACGGACCCTGGTTAAATTAATTTTGTTGTGCAATGTTTAAAGTGTAAAGGAGAACTAAGCTTTTTTACCCTTAATGTAAAAGATTTCCTTCCCAGAACACACATGCATTGTAAGATACTACTCAAGAACTAATTCTGTAACTAATAAAGCTTCCATGTTGTTGCCAGTACATGCTTCTGTCAATGTAGCCTTCAAACAGCCTTGTGAGCATGTGTACCTGTTGGCCATGTCCCTGATCAATTCACTGTCTCTATTTACAGAGCATTCTCTATGCAGATGTCTCCATGCTGTTGCCTTGCAGTGTATTTCCCAGCCATGATTGGCAAAAAGAACAGCCTACTATGAACAATTAGTTTTGCTGCATTTTTTGTTTCCATTCTGTTTCTCTCTCTATATGTTAACTCTTGTAGGATAGTGATCTATTGTTCTGCTTTGAGAAACACAGAATCCATGAGGTTACAGGTTTAAACTCCCAGACTTGCTTATATACATTTTATTTCTGTAATTTATGCTGGATAAGGAATAGACTGCAAATGTTTTTGTATGAAAAGCTAAGGAATGTGTAATTGTGGTGGTAAGGATGTGAACAATGTAAAATCCCTTTTCTGTGTCTTAGAGAGGCAGGATCTCTGTGCTGTAATATGATTGTTTTAAGAGGGCAGGCTGCATCTTCCTTGCTTTGATCTGCTGTGCACAGGAGAGCGTGTTTAGAAATTACAGGGTACACTTGACTCCCAGCTACACAAAGAGATGAATTATGGGAGCTGAAACCTAGCAATAACAGGTTAATTTCATTCATCATCCAAAATCCACAGCAATGGGAGAAGTGTGAAACAGCTTGTTGTATCATTGTGAATGTTCTCTGTCTATTGGGACAATGTTGTCTGGTGAGTTTAGTGTTCCCTAATTGAGAGCATTATGGTCTTGCCCTTGACCCAACCCCTGAGTTGATTCAGTTGCTCAGTAGAGATCTGAGCATCTGACCTATCCAACAGCCAATCAGTAGAAATTACTATTAGGAACATTCCAAGGTAGTGTGCATTCTGGGAAGAAGAAGGGCCATTACAGAACCTAGCACTACAGAACATAGCTTACTATGTCAACAGTAGGGAAATTCGACTGTTTTTTCAAAATGGAAAATAATATGTAGAATAAGGTATGCATGGGGAAAAATTAGCACCATTTTTAATAAGAACTTTTATTGAATAACCCTGTAAGAATTTTAAGAATAATGCTATTTTCCAGTGAACTTTCCCTTTAATAGACACTGATGTTGAAACCAGAAAGGCTTAGCAGAATCATTACTACTAAGCAGCTGCCCTCACATTCATTTAAAAAAATTCTGGAACTAATAAATCTGCTGGAGTTCTCCAGCTGAGCACATGCCATAACAAGTGTATAGCCTGTATACACTCTCTTGTTACAGGATCAACATATTATTCCAGGTGTTAAACTGTACATATACCTGTGATATTTTTTGATGATATATCAGGTTCCAATGTAATCTGTCAGTAGTTTGAAGCAATATTGACAAGCTAGGACCCAATCGACTTCCCTATTACTTTGTATAGAGTTTTAGTCATTTGGATGCCCTACTCAAACAAAATTACCTTCACTTGATTTTGAGCCCTAAACAAGATAAATCTGTGGGATCCTTGTAGTCTTCTATAACAATAGCTGCCTGGGCCCCAAGCAAGTAAGGATTTGAATGGACCTTGTAAAGGGTACATCCTGTATTGGTTCCAGTTTTATATGTCTAGTCAACAGGAAAATTATATTATATATTATTAATGTGCAATAATAGGTCCAGAATGTTCATACCTCCTCTGCAAGCCTAATGATATTGTTATACACAATACATATAAAATAGGGTTGTCGAATATCCATATTAAATTGCAACTGGAGACTAAAAATAACATATATACAAACAATAGAATTTTAGTGTATAAACAATTCTAATTACATATTGGCTTCAAAGAACCTGCCATAAACCATGGATAAATGAAAGCAATTAGTTCAATAAATTAGCCAAATTATTTTAAGTCCAGCCACCATGCCAATGTTGCTTTTTATAGCTGGGTCCTAACTTACTGGTACTTGCCTTACAGAAGACGGAATAAGTACCAGTAGGTTAGGACCCAGCTATAGAAAGCAACCTTGGTGTTGTGGTTGGGCATAAAATAATTTGGCCAAACTAATTGCCATCATTTATCCGTGTCAGGCTTTTTAAAGCAGGATTGGCCAGCAAGGACTAGGAAGAAGATTTAATAAACATTGCCAATGAAGTTCAAGAGGATTTTTTCTGTTCAGGGACATCAAGGAAAGAGGTAGGTATTGTGGCCTTTGGGTGCACTGTTATATATGGCCGCTCCAAGGCTTGCTCCGGTGTGGAAGGTGGGGAGAGGAGGGCAGCAGTTCCACAAGAGCCGGGTGCAGATTCGACGGTCCCAGACCCCGTCTAGTCGATACACAAGGATGAACAGAATGTAAACCGCACTCCCGGATCTTGATGGAAAAAACTTTATTTAGACATATTCATCATAAAAGCACACACAATGACCCAACATCCAACGCGTTTTGGGGAACGTCCCCTTAGTCAGGGATGATGCTCCACGTTCACTCCCCCTCATACATACCAGTGGGGGTGTGTCCAGGGTAACATTAACCCTATCAAATAAATATCAACATGGATAAAAAACATACATTTCTACATTTTCTACAATACTATGTATGTATACATTAAAAACACCATAATAGTCTTAAAAAGTCAAATGAAATGGGTGACATCCCACCGGGAAATTAACCCCAATGGTTATCTTGTTTGTAATTGAAAAATCCAAAACACTTCTTAAGAAAGTCACCTCCTCTTAAAGGGGAGGAGACTTTTTCTATGACCGTAACACTCAAACGCCTCCAATTTGAGGCTGTGCAAGCCGCAAAATGTTTCCCTATGGGAGTTATTGGATTATCGTTCTTAATGGACAGAATATGTTCCCTGATCCTACATTTTAGGCAACGTGTGGTGTATACAATATATTGTATTTTACATTTTTGACATTCAAGCAAATAAAATAACTGATCTAGTGTTACAGTTGGCGTAGCATTTATTTATATAGCTTTTTCTTGTGGCTGTAGACTCAAAAGTAGAGCTTGTGGTGATCACTTCACATGTTATATACCTCAAACTTCCACATTTAAAGGTACCATGGTGACTTAGCCAAATGCCCCTGTTCTTTGAGCTGTTATGTTTGGGAACAACACTGGGGGCTAAAATCGAGCCTAATGTGGGGGCTTTTTTTGAAACAAATTTTAATGAATATTCATCAAGAATATTTCCAGTGCAATTATCCCCATACAAAATAGGTAAGTTTTTCCTGACTATGTTGCAGATCTGGTGGAACTCACAGCTAAATTCTGTTGAAAAGTATATATTGTTCTGTTTTTGTTCCCATTACTATGCTCCTTATGGCTTTTCAAGAGAGTACACCTATCTAAATCACTGGCTTTTTTCAGAGCATCCTCAATGAGTCTGTCTGAATAGCCCCTGTCACATAACCTTGCTTTTAGCAATTTTGATTGTGTTAGAAAGTCTGATTCACTGGAGCAGTTTCTACGAACTCTGACAAATTGGCTGTACGGAATACTTTTGATCGTATGTCTGGGATGACAGCTACTCGCCTTCAGAATCAAATTCCCTGCTGTTTCCTTATGGTACAGTGTTGAATTAATTTGACATGTCAAAGGGTCAACATATAATCCCAGATCTAGAAATTCAATTTCCCAGGGACTTGATTTCCCTACAAGGTGAATATTACAAGCATTATTATTCAGATAATTTATGTAGGATAGGAGGCTTTCCTCTCCTCCCCTCCAAATAAACAGCAGGTCATCAATATAGAGACCGTAGAAGACTATTTTGTCACGAAAAGCAAGATTACCCGCAGGGACGTGGGACTCCTCCCACCATCTCATAAAGATATTTGCATAAGCAAGAGCAAAAGAAGCGCCCATCGCTGTCCCACGTCTCTGGAGGTAAAAAACACCATGAAACAAGAAATAGTTATGATGGAGCAGAAAACCCAAAGCCCGAATGATGAAGTCATTCACCAAAGGGGAATATAGGCCGAGACTCAACAAAACCTCTTTGACTGCATTAATTGAATATATTGAATTGCCCTTTAAAGGAGAACTATACTAACTTACTTACCTTTTAAAGTCACTAAGGTGAGGACCTAAACAAGATTTATGGAAAGACATGCTCTACAAGAAGAAGGGATGGTGTTGGACTGCTTATCTAATGAAATATTGTGGCCTCAGCCTGAATCACACTTTGTACTGCTCGATGCAGCTAGTGGCGTCAGTCTTTTCAAGTCTATACAGCTTATGCCAAATGAAGGTTTGGTTGGATGGAATGTTTTATCACCAGCAGAAAAGAAGAGCAGCACCCATAATGGCCTAATTTTTAGTTAGCTGAAAACATTCTTATCATCCTAATCTATAACAGTTTAAGTCCTCATTGGCTGGCATTAAAAAGTCCCGCATTGGTAAGGCAATGAGCGAATATAACATTGTTGAAGTTGTGGTAACCGATATAACATCAGTTAGTTTGTCTTTAACTCCACTTTTGTGCATTGTGCCTACTGGTGCATTGCCCTGTAAATGTAGACTTCAGTTCTCCTTTAAAATACTTGGTATAAACATGACTATACTGTGAGTAAGTTAAATTCCAGACATTACTACAGGAAGTGGGGAGTTAAGATAGAGGTTTTAGTTAGTCTGCTGTCAGATTTTATTTTTACAAGTTTATGTTATAGATTTTTACATGACAGAGCCTGTTTACATTTCTCCTTGTTTTGTATGAATATGTAATTGATGAATCAAACATTACCCCTATATGGTGGTTTGTTCAGATTTTACTTTTTAATGTGATCTATGCCATTAAAGAAATTCGAAAGACCTTCGATAATCAAAATCCTTTATACAAACTTAAATAAAATATGAATGAATGTTTTATATTAATGAAGCACTATAGAGCAAATATAATGATAAAATGGACTGGGGATGAAGGACAGCGAGCGGTAGGCTGTCAGCCGCTGCACAAGTGGCATGAGTGCTTCTACAATGGCTTGAAAGTCAGCTCATAATGTTGTTCTGGCTCTGCCCACTCTCAAAGTGCCGCACTTATTGGTCCGTCTATTAAGTATACTTGAGCCCAAGATTGGGTGGGACCAGACCAGTGTTATAAGATGGATTTTAAAGCCATACAGGGCGATTTACCCAGGAGCGCTGCCGGCGTGCAGCACTAAAAGCAATTGTATTTATTTTCTTATATAGCATTGAATGTATTAAGCAGCACATTAAAATAATTTTATCAATTCACAACAAGTCCTACCCCTATTAATACATTTTAAGAATTGTGTGGAAAACAGCACAAGCACAGTGAGTACACGGAAACTTCCTGCAAATATAGCAAAGTACAGATTTATGGAAACAGTAGATAAAAACAATCAATCACTATTTCTATCTGCTTCCCTGACTACCGGTCCACAGCATTCAATCAACATCTTTCCCGTTCTTGTTTGCAATCGACATACAATCGGGAGGTCCCACCAGGCCTATTTATTTTGTGATTACATATTGGTCACAAAGAAGAATGGGAAAGGCGGTTCTGAAAATATTGATTGAATGTTTTGGATTGGTTAGTGGTTAAGTACTAATGTATGGGCACCTTTAGTTTACTCCTTCTCCTTTATCCACAGGCATATAAAGTAAATAAGTATACAAATCTCGACCCTAGGTGAATTAAAATAGGACTGTGTATAATCAGGGAACCAACTGTTTTCCATTTACTATCCTAAATTTTTCTAAAAATTCTAGTTTAGAATTTAGTTTAACATTTTTATAAATAAACCCAATGTACCCAGAGGGAGGAGCTAAAAAGCTAGGTCCTCAACCTTAGGTTAAAGAGGAACTGTGGTGCCCATACACGTGTCTTTCATTTAAAAGAAGCCTAGAAGGATGTTCTCTGGATCTTAAGATATAAGCTTGTAAAGTTCCACTTCCTTGTCTGTCCTGACTGTCTGTGACAGTCACATTATGTGCTCTGTATGAAGCCCCACTCCCCCCAAAAAATTATCTTTTCTGAAGTTAGTTACAGACCTGCAACCAATACTTTCCTCTACCTGTGGGCACCTTAAGCTGGGTACACACGATGAGATATTTCAGTCCGATCGACCGATAGTTCAGTGTATCGATCGATCGGACCGAAATGATCGCATCCGAATGCAGCCATGTCCGGCCGATCGTTCGTCCGAATCGGAAGAAAGGACGATCGGATATGGTGGAAAACCTCATCCGATCGTGCGGTCCTCTATAGTATCGAACGGTCGGTCAGGAGGAAAAATCGCTAGGTGTGTACCTAGCTTTAGGGAGTGAGCTCTTTTTAATAGAGGCCACTTGTAAGAAGATAAAAGTTCCCCTTTAAGCTCAGATATCCTGCACCAGTGCATTGCAGTTAAAAAACCAAGTGCTGTCAGTCCTGTGGGCTAGCTTTGGCCTGGAGCTTGACAAATAGGGAAGATGCTGCTAGAATTCTCATTGGCCAGAATAAACAGCTCCAGGGTCTCGTAACTTCAATGTGCTGGTGTAGGAAATATGAGGTAAACCCAAGGGTGAGGACCTAGCATTTTTGGTCCTCACCCTGGGTACTTTCATTGGAAAGGAGGTTTGCAAAAGGATTTTAATTTTAAGAGCTGTGATGGTCTAAATAACAAATATAAACTAGAAAAGCAACCACAAATTCTAAGTGCAGAATAAGATCTTTTGCATGATATTGCTATGTTAAACATACAGTAGGTGTGCAAATGTTAATAGATAGATATTAAGAATTGTCTCTTGTATAATTGTGGGTATAATTAAACGTTGAGGCCGCAAAATCTAAAGATCAATATTATTCAGACAGATACTGAATTCTACACTGAAAAAATTACTTTGACTCATTTCAATCTATAAATGAATACATGTAATCAGCACATAAGGTTTGTACATACCTGCCAATTTTTACCAGACCGCCGAGGCGCCGACTGACCCCCGCAACAAACAGTTGCACGTATGTATGCGTTTGGCCCGACCGAACGTATATACATACGCGACTATTGCCTGTTTTGGACGGTCATCACGAGTGTTTGTCGGGCTCGGGGGTCGGTCAGGACTCGGGGGGCCTGGTAAAAATAGGCAGGTGTGTACGAACCTTTATTCTGATGTGTTGCTGCATGACTTCAATCCAGTACTTTTTTTTGCACAAGCTTAGTCCCTCAATCCCCCAGCCAGACTATCTGACTTTTTGTAAGGGCATGCTCAGTAATCCCTATGAGCCAGCATTGAGAGAGGGAATTTTCCCACCATGCAGTTCATATAACAACTGTCACCATTCCGGCTACAGTAAAACTATACATATCAGAAGAGTTTATGGTACTATGGCACTTGACAGCTGAAATATGAGATGTTTCAGATTGGATATCTAAAAAAATAGGGGACAGATCAACACAAAAATGGTACAGTGATAAAATTATAATTTACAGTAATAGGCAATTTAATTTTTCCCACAACACTGGACTGTATTGTTACACACATGCACCTTGTCTTAACTGCAAGGAAATTTGTTTTACTCAAAAATTCTGATTGTGCTCTCTGACCCAACCAAATATGGTAACAATTATACTGTGTCCAAAAAACTGACATGTTTCCAAAAAATACTTTGGAGATCAGATATCACAAAAATCTGTTAGAATGTGAGGAGAGCCTCTAGTGGGCTAGAAACTACCAAGCAAGTATAAACATCTACACAGTCAAATATGAAGGATTGCAATCTCTCTCAATAGCATGAACCATAGGCCCACAGACACAATAACCTTATCATTTACAGTATATCTGTGGGAGCATCACCGGGTTACTTTATGTCCCATGTAAGGATATTTCTTATATCCTTATAAGTACAGTAGGGGTACATTATCCGCTATATAATGTATAAAGATAGTGGAAGCCACAAAAGATAATTTTATAACTATGAAATGTTACAGTACTTTATTAAAGGGTATGTCCACTGTGAAGCGGTGGAGACTGTCAGTGAAGCCAGCGCTGGAGCGATACGCGGGTACATTTCTTCTGTTCTCCTATAAGTTTTACTGAAGGACAGTTAAACTGGAAAAATGAAAGTTAAAATCACAGTGGACATACCCATTAAGTACTGTTATACTTAATACTTTATTATTTATTAACTTTTTATTATTTATTAAGAAAAAAAAATGAAATTACACACTTTTATTTCCACCCCCACCCGCTTCCAAATAAATATGCTGCTGATGTTGTTTAAAGGGCATGTCCAGTTGTCCACCCCCAAAACTAAAATTTGACCCACTGCTGGCCTGAAAATACTTACTTTTCTCCTTAGCTCCTTTTGGTTGCCCTGCAGTGCCTATTCAAACTTAAGAAAACTGAAGAGTAGGAACTGTCTGTGTGTAATCCGGAAGTAGTGTAGGGGACCCTCCCCCAACTCTAAACGCAGAGGATGACAAAGGAAGCAATGGTAAGCGCAATCACTTATTGAATTTCGGGGAAAATGTAATTTAAAATCAGGAACCAATCAGACAATTCTAAGAGCCAACCCAACTTTCTTTGACCAGCAAGGTGTGTACATGCCAGTCGCATGTACACACAACAAATTTTATCTAATAAAACATAAAAACAGGGTGGGCGGGAGGGATGAGATACTCCCAAGTCACCAGCAAACAAAATATGGCGCCGGTGACTGCTAAAGCTGTGTACACACGGTCAGATATTTTGGCCCAATCAACTGCTGGAAGAATTTGCAGAGAACTTCTTTTGTTTCCAAGGTTTTCAACGATTCTTTAACTAGAAACAGAAATTTAGAGAAAAGTATAATGCCTTGTTAAGTTATGGTGCTAAAGGATCACTACAGCAAATAATAATACAGACCTATACTTTCTACAGGGGGATGAATCGGGAGTCCTGCAGGCGTTATTCGAATCTCTATACTAAAGTACAAGAGTTGAGCAAAAATTTAGGTCCGTAACTACTATTTCCGATGCCAACGACAAAGGTTTGGCAGCCTTGGTAATGGTCGTTTTTTTAATACTTTGACTGATATTTTGGTACTTTAGTGACCACAACCGACTGGACATATCGATTTTAAATGGGCCGTGTGATCAGTAGCTATTTCCGCTGTAACCAACGATATTTCAGCTCGGCTGACTAGTCGAATGTGCCAGGCCAAAATATCTGCTAAGGTGTACCTAGGCTTACAGCCAACTTATTATCAATTATAGAATCCATGGGTAGCTTTTACCTTTAGTTCTCCTTTAATTGGCACATAAGAAGTGATTTTGTGGACTTAAAGGGACACTATACTGAAAAATTACTTTGCCTCATCTTCATCTATAACTGAATACAAGTAAGTAGCACTTAACTCTGATTTGCGTGTGTTGCTGCATGCCTTCAATCCAGCACACTTTTGTTTAGGAGCAGTTTTCCCCCTCCTTCTTTTAATCACTTCCACTTCCATCCGACATGACTTTTTTCCCACAAACCAACTGTCAAGCCTGCACACATCATACAGCTTTCCAACTGTCAAAACTGTCACCATTCCTGCTACAGTAAAACTACTCACAGAAGAATAGTTTTTGAGAGCAAGAAACTTAATTGACAGCTGAAATTTAAGAAGTTTTACATTGGATATCTAAAGAAATAGGGGCAGATCAACAAAAAAATTATACAGTGGTGGTCGGGAAGAACTGAGCAAATTTACAAGGTAACCCTAAATGGCAGCCTGCTAACTGCCAGCTCTAATGCTCTAAATAAAACTAAAGACAAATACTATATAAATAGTATATTTTTATAGAGGTTCTATTTTTTTAATTATTTTTTTTTAAAAAGGGTAATTTTAAGGCTGCAATACATTAACAGGGAAACCGAAATGATCTTTTAGCATCTTATAGCTCCTAAGCAAAATAGCACTGCAATTGGTACTTACAGTATTTACTATAAATATTTCTAGTTTTCATATTGTCAGCTTTTCTATCTTGGCTCTCTGCAAGCTGGATTGTCAGATTTTTACCAGTTCTTTCTACAATGTTTACATTGTTCCTAGCAGTCTGCAATAAATAAATAGGGTAAGAAAGAAAATAGACATTAATATCTGCAGGGATGGGAAGATTGAGTCTCTTACATAAATGGATACTATAATTATTGTTGTGTGTACAGACATCCCATAAGTACTGAAACCTCTCGCAACAACCATAAACAATGAATCTCCTTGGTACATTCACCTCGTATATACTTTAGCATTGACATACGCTATCTCGCTGTTGAACTCTTACCTACTTAAAATAAAATTACCATGTATCTCTGAGGGTTTCAAATTACTAATTGCTGCCAGAGACCTCGCAACCTTGTCCAATTTAGGGTTGTACCCTGGTCCCAAGAGAGGCAAGAAGAAAACCTAAATTTCCCTGGAATCCTATACAGCAGTAATGTTATGCACAGACCTTATGCTTCAGCTAGAGAGCTGATCATTCCCTGCAGTGGTTCTGGCCCCTTGCTCTTGCACTATTCTACTTCTAAAAAGTAAAAAAAGAAAGAGAAAAATGGAGGATCATGGGGGAAAGAAAAGGAAATCCCCACTCCTCCGCCTTTTCTCTTCTTGCTCAGCCCTTGTCTTCTCTTTCCCCCACTCATATGCTTTTACAGCCCTTTCATGGCTACAAGATTTTCATTAATTATCCCACTCCTTTGGAATGTACGACTTCTCAACTTCCGCTGTGCACTGACTAAGAGTGTTTTTATTTCAGTAACTCAAAGCACAATTTCTCAGTCACAATGGAAATGTATTTGTTAGAAAGACTCTAATTATACTATATTATATAATATATACATATAAATACATTATATAATATATTGGTAGGCAAATGATTGGCGCACTCGTCTGGATTTTTTATACACTTTAATTAAACATAGGGGTAGATGCAATACTTACCTTCGCGCTCCTCTTCCTACCGAGTTCTCGCGATGCAGCGTGAGTTACTGAATTGCGGGAAGGAGGCAGGCAAGGTGTGCGGAGGTAACAGCACCATTGAAATCACGTTAGTTTTCAGACATTTTTTATGGGCATTGGGCGTCTGTGCCATTAAGAGGAAACGCCGCAGGCCCCAGAAAAATGGAGTTATCCACCACGCAAACCCGATATAACATCCAATTAACCCTGAAAGCTGAATATTACATCTCTATCTATCTATCCTGCACCTGATCTTTGAATAAACTATTTGCACCAGAAAGACCTGTGAGCGCACTGGACTACTTAATCTATCCCTTATCCCTTATATATATTATATAAATATATTTATATCTCCATATGAGATTGCATTGAGTTTTTAGGAGCTACCAATGTGGTGGGGGGGTATATGATATTACATATAGGAAAGGTGTATATTTATGTGTGTACTATTTCACTATTACCATTTAAATGACCATCAGTAAATGTATATAAAGAATAGCACTGACTTATATTAGGTAGAACACAAAATATACAAAATACATAAACTTACTTACAGAGCTGAGATCCCTATTTGAACATGGAATGGTCAAATGGCAGCTTTAACCACACCCCTGTGTCTGCTCCATGTGAAAGGAAGTGTAATCCAAAAAAAGTTCCTGTCTCCTACACAGGATGTGATGTGTATTGTAATGGACATATACACCAAGGCTCCTTGTATACCACCTCCAGACTGCATGTGGTGTCAGTGAGTGATAAGAGACAAGACATCCCTGTTCTCTATGGCTAGGAGGAGAGAAAGGGAAAGTAGATTGTGGTGTGTGCTTTGGAGAAATATTGACTGCAACACAAGATCCTGTGTATAAGACCCTGTGTGTAAGACCCTGTATGTAAGATCCTGTGTAACTTACAAGGACACACAATATACAGGCCTGGTCAATATTCAAAGTGATGCACCATAGACAGGGACACCCCTGATTACTGCATATGTAATGTTAACCTGTTTATGTGCATTGTCTGCTTTGTGCCAGACCAACAGAGCTCTACCAGGCCCAATTGCCAAACCTATGTTTAAACCTGATCCATGTGATAGGGTAACTAGGAAGTAGACTGATTGGCTAGAACAATTTGAATTGGCAGCCACTATTAATGGTTGGGATTAAAGTGCTCACTTGCAAGTCCTTAGCCTTTTGCTTAGTGGTAAAGTCAGGCAGGTATACCAAGGATTTACTGTAATACTGAAATAAAAAGCAGTTATCAGTTATTAAAAATTGCTCTGAAGCAATTCTTTTTCAATAAGATGTGTATAAAAGAGTATATAAAGGATAAATCCATTTCTTTAGGTAAACTGGGAATGAGAAATGTTTGTTTATACGTTAGATTATTAGGGCAATGCTATTATAATAAGGTACCTTCTGTTATAATATATGAGGTACCATCACCACTTGCCGTAGTGAATACTAGTATTAGTATTAACCTAGCATGTTTAGTTTCAACCATACAGTATGGCAGGATTGCCGGGGTCTACTCTCAGACCTGCAGGATTATCCTATTTGGTTCCTATAAAAGCTGGTGACTATCTGAGTAACAGTTTAAAATATACCTGTGTAAAGATTCTATATCCACACAAAGCAAAACATACACACACAAAATTTCCATTGTGCACCAACGGGCACACTTTGTCTAGTATATATATAGATATAGTTTGGCTATATGTGCCATACAGCAAATATAAAATCTTTACAAACCCTATAAAATTTCAGGATTTTGTACAATAAAAAAGAAACAAAGGCAAGAAGTTAAAAAGAAATGAGAAACAGTTAAAGGGACACTAAACTGCATCATATACATGTACCTTGCAAATTTATCTACTATTCACAGGGAGGTGAAATCTCTAATTCCCACCTCCCTGTGAATAATAGAATGCCCGGGTTACACAGATAGACTTACCTACTGGCACTCCACTCGCAGCTATTCTCCAGCTGATCAGCACTGTTAAAATTGTGCTCTTATCTTTAATATTGTTGTGCATAAAATAAGGGGTTAAATTCACACTTAACGGTATTGAATAGGTTGGAGTGTGTTTAACTACATTGTGCCAGCTGTGTGGGTAGCGCAAAAGACATCCCAGCAACTGGTGCAATGTGTTTCCACTACTATTTCATGCTAACGTGGATAAATCAGTATTAAATATCGGAATCCACATTTATCCGAGTGTTTGCATGATGTCAGATTAAAGGATTGAACATTGATACACAAATTTGGGGGGGGGGCACTTAAATGAATACGAGTGCACTGTTCATATTCATAGCCATTAATTAGTCTTATTTATCATAATCGCAGAACTACACTAAATTACGTATGTTTTTGTAGCATACTTGCAGGAATGTCTAAAACCCAAGCACAGTGGTTATCTTGGTTTAGTTATGAGACCAATTAAATAGATGACTGTCTGTGAGGGTCACTGCCCAGGGCAAGGTAACTGTTTATTGCAACCCTATTCAAACCCTTCAGGTAATTTGATTGGTTGAGTTCCTTCTGACAGATTGGCCTTTTATTGGGTGCATGTGAGCAGCCAAAAAACAGCTGATGAACTACCGCTGTCAGCCACAAGATCTCTCCAAAATTTCTATCTGCCCCTATAATAATTTTGGCTTGAAAGAGACTTGTGGGGGCACAGGAGGAGTGTGCTAATTAGCTAAGGAATCCATAAAAGCATTTTCGAGTTAATGGCAAATTTGTGGATTTTTTTGGACATGTGTCACAGGTGTAATCAACACTGATTAGGTGTCTCTTGATTGCCTTCCGCGGTGTCACAGACCCAGTCAGTGCTGATTACCTGTCTTGATCGCATTCAGCTGTGTCACAGTCCTAATCAGCCCTGATTTATCTTGATTGTATTCCACTTTTTTGCAGGCACAGGTATTAAAATCAGAGCACACGCAGACACTAAATGGATAGAGCTTTATGCAACCTTTCAAGCCTAATTCAAAGTTTATACTTAAACTTAGTATAGGAAGCTTATAGCAACCGCAGGCCACCTGAAAAATCTCCCTATACAGAGTGTGGACAGTTTTATAGCTGAAGACAGACAGCTTTCAATATAATGCGTTTGCTATCGGCTATTAACATATACTGTGTACCCAGCTTTATGCTTTCTCACATTTATCCTGTCAACTTACAAAAAAAATTCCTATGCAAAAAATAAATCAAATTGATCTGTGCAAGTGACAACCCTCAAAGACTGGGAGGGCTATGCCTCACTTACACACTTTTTGTGCGTTTTCAAACGCGATTTTGCACGCAGTTTTTAATTTAATGGAAATCATGGGTACGCTTGTTTGTATCGTGTGAACGGACATGTCAGATCTTGTGGTCCCCCATGGCAACCAGCTGACAGCACGGTAGTAAAATTTTATAGTGTGTACCCAGCTTTATTCCTTGATGTGCTATACATGGGTCCTGAGTAGAGGATCAGAAAAGCAGCACCTGTGAATTGAGAAAGCCAGTCGGATGACTAGCGAAACGTCTTCAAGAACTACATTTCAAGTCCAGTTGATCTAATTGAATACAACAGATAGCACCTGTGATAGGATTTAGGCTAATAGCCATCCATCATGCAAAAAAGACTCAAAAAGTTATCTCTTGGCCGGAAGTTTTCAAATAAAAATACATAAAAGGGTTATGTATCTATGTATCCCCCCCCCCCCAAAAAAAAAACCCATTTACAGCAATGTATCGGATAATTGTAGGTTTATTTTGTGGTGGTTTGTGGCAGTACTAAAAAAAAGTATGCAAGTCTTCACAAATCAAGTGATGTAATAAAAAGGGGAAGGAATTGAAGAGTTTTAAGAGACTTTTATCACTAGAAAATACCTGAGGGGAGATGCACTAACACCATGCTCCCCCAATAGGAACCTTTTGACAGTACTGCATAATGGCAGTCAAAGGATTTGCACCCAGTCACAGGGAATTACTGGCACAGATTGGAATTTAAAATAATAAAATGTTATTGGTTTATTTCCTGTTGGGATGTATGTTATCCCCTGTGCGCCAAGAGATGTAGTGCTGGGACCATAAGGTACCTTAATTACCCACTACACCAGGTATTCTTAATACAGCTAGGGAAAAACTTTATGACACTGACAAAGTCAAACATGTAATGCACTAAACAGGACTGAGAGAGAAGAAATAGAAATCCTGGAATGTTCAGTCTTTCCATTCCCCGCTGTTAGCACAAAGACTTGTATAGGAGGATGGGAGGGTATTGGCTGCTAGCATTTCATGGTAAGTGGGAGAACAATGGTGGAGAAAGCTGAGCACACAAAGTTCCTACAAGGTGATACACACAGGGTCACAGTAGGGGATCTGTGTCAAACAGAGAGCTCTATAATTCAGGAAACTAATGCTGATTTATGTTCCATTTTCAAAATTCCAGTTGACTGTGGTAAGGTAAAAGGTAAACACCAGGCAATTCATTTATTAGTAAATCAGTTAATGTACTGGCTTTATAAACCTGCCCCATAACCTCTGGAAGTTCCAGTCCAATGGCACCTCCTCAATCCCTCCTCAAAAAAGTTAAAGCTCCTATCAATCCGACCTCCAGGGAACATGTCATTGACCCACCTAGTGTGTAGCCCAGTTAATAGACTCTTGTCAACACTGCCCAGTGCTTTTCATTCCATCACTATGATAGGGATTAGCACATATTCACATAGTCACTGATCCAGTTATAAACTACTGTACTCACCAGATCCGTGCAGCTTCTAGTGCCCAAACATGAACATTCCCTGCTCCAAAATTACCATCCTGTTACATCCTGTGATACATGGTGAGATCCCTTCCCTGGCTTATTGTCCAACTTGAACTGAGTGATATTAATGCCAGTCCTTCTGATCTAGTGACCAGAGATAAGACCTCATTGCCAGGGGTAATATATTCCCTATACCCACAGTGGGACGGAGCTGGTGTCAATAGAATCAAAAAGCAAAGCGCAAACCAGAAGAAATCAGTGGCCAGGTCTGTGCAATCAGCAGGGAGGGGAAAGAGAGAGAGAAAGAAAGAGAACAAGAGCGGGGGAGGAGAGAGGGGGCAATGTGGGGAGGGAGAAACAGCTGAGAGGGGTGAGCCTGGCCTGAAACAGGAGGAATAAAGTGAAAAGCTTCCTGCTGCTCTTAACCTCTCCAGCACCAGAAGACTGTCCTCCTGCACATAACTTTACACTAAGCACTGAACATCTGATTGGTCTGGCAACTGGATAATCACTGGAGGAGGTTAGATTCCATAGATATGCAATCCTAATCCTTTAGGGATATTTACTATACTCCACGCAACAGAAAATTCATAGTTGGAACTGTACTGTAAGGCAAAGTTAAAACAATGTTTGCGGACAGTTTATTTTTGGTTTGTTTGTTTTTTTAGCCAATGGGCCAATGTACAGAGGGCTGCAATCACAGATTCCCATTCTAAATCCATGCTGACCAATATACCAAGGCTGGAGTAAAAATTACATTTGCAGAGGTTGCAACTCTTTAAAAATAAGAGCTTATAAGTGATGAACTGAAGCTATAGCAACACCTTTGTGTTCATTTTGTAATGCCAAAAAATAACTAATGTTAAAGTCACGCAAATGGTTATAGCTGATTTGCACTGAGGGGTGCTATAGTAGTTTAAATTGTCCCATATGTGTTTTTTTTCTCTCAGCCCATGAAGATAATTCCTATCCTAAATGACATGTCCATCCCTAACATAAAAATTCATACCCCCACCCCTGAAAAACCCCAAAACCCCAATACTGACTTTCTGCCTGACATTCCTGAAGAGATAAATCTGTTGTATTCAGTTAGATCAACTGGACTTAAAGTTTAGTTCTTGAAGACGTTTCGCTAGTCATCCGACTGGCTTTCTCAATTCAGAATGACTTGTACAAGAATCTGTTGGCAAATAAGAAAAAAAATTGTATCTATAGTAAGCCTTTTCTTTCCCAGTCTTGCTTCTTCCATAAACTTTTACCAGCACAGTAGTCAATAAAGATCATGACAGATGATGTCATGGCCAATTACTGCTGCTGGCTGAGCTGCCTCTTCTGTGCATGTGCAAGCTCGAACAGCTTTAAGAGAAGATGGCAACATTTGAAGAAAAGGATGGATTACTTCAGAGGGAATATCTCTATTCTGGAATGTCATGCAGGTATGTCAGTATTGAGGTTTTTGAGTTTGTGGGGGTGTGGGGGACTAAAATCAATAGGATGGATATACCCTGTAGTTCTTGCTACATCACATGCAGCTTAAATAGGGTTGCCAACTTTCCAGAATATTTATGGACTCTTCAGAATCTTAGGGCAACGGTCAGAAAACAGTTGCTGTTAATTCTAGACATTGCATTGTATGTATGTATGTATATGTTTATTTATATAGCGCCACTAGGGGATGCAGCGCTGTACAATATAGAATACAAAAAGTCATACAAGGGGGACAGTAAATAAATACATAAATATATAAATAAGTATGAGCATCACTAAATATACAAGTGCTTAAAACATGTAACATGAGGAAAGAGGCCCCTGTCCCTTAGAGCTTACAATCTACTTAGGTGGGTAACATACAGATGCATAGGAAAGGGTGGAAGTCCAGAAAAAAATAATAAAAGTGCCCAAAAAGCCACACCAATTGAATTCTTCCTATGGTTATTCATATGTCTACTTTGACAAGAAAGGAAAAGCAAAATACTGTTTTATTTATGACTTGTTCAGTAAACAATTACAAGGATTAGGGATGACCCTAAAATGTGTATGGTGCCAGCATCTAATGATTTCTCAGTGTATAGTGTTGGGATTGCCTGCAGTTATCTAAAATAAAATTACCCATCTGCTTAGTAAAGGGGGAAAGCATGCAAAATGCATGGTGGGTGAGGCTCTTGAAAGTACCGTAGATGTAGTGTTTGAGTGTGGTCATTTTTGAGGTGGCATGCTGTAGGATCTCTGTGCCCTGTCCTGGTTGATTTCCCATAAGAAGTTAGCTACTTAAAGAATCAAAAAGGCACAAAAAATCTTATGTTGTTAAGGGGAGGAAAAAAAAGTGAACAAACAGCAGGATACTATAGACTATATAACTAATAAGAGTAGGATATTTTTTTAAATAGTATTCGGTATGGTGAAAAGTTGGTTTGGGGAGCTTTTGCATAAGTGGCAAAATGTTCATCCTGAGGGTGGACATGCCTTAGGATTTTCATTCATCTATATCCAAAAAAACTGTGGTATAACTAGAAACCACTGCCCCCCCCTCTATCTTCATCTACAGGCTGCATCTGTCATATATATATATATATTTATATAGTAAATACAGGCACTCACTCCAAGCTGGATACTTACCCGGGTGCCACCCGCTAACAAAATATAGTAGAGGTGCACTCCAGGGTCTTATAGAAAACGTATATTTTATTCACACATATCACGGCAAAGTTTCGGCCTTTTGTCTTAGGCCTTTATCAAGCCAACTCTACCTCTACTATATATTTATATATACATTTTCTTTATTTAATTATATCATGCACAAGTCCAAAAATTGCGACGTTTTGGGGAGAAACATTCCCATTTACAGGCTGGACAAATGACAAAACTAAAGTCTATAGCATACATGTTCCTTCATCTTTCCGTCACATGAATATACTATATTCTCTCTATAATAATATTTAAATTCACCTCTCTCCCCGCAAAAAAACATTACATATATTACACACCAGCCGACTGTCGGAATCAATTTTTACACAGGATTCTACAGAACATGTACATGCAGATGATCCAATTCTACAGTAACTACACACATCACATTCAGTCCCAACCCCTTCCCCTTTTTTGCTGTAAGATATTTTCGCCACTCAGATTTCACTACACTCAGGGAAAAAATGTCCAAAGCTTCAAAAGGATATTTCCAGACACAGAACAAATAGTTGAGGCATTTGTAAGCACAAAAATACACGGCAAAGGAAGCCAGACGCAGACCAGTCTGTTTCCAAAGCAGCATTACAATTCTCTCTTACTTTGGAAAGAGCTGTCGGATAAATACATACAGAGGAAATTGTAAAACAAACAATACATTCAACTGACCTTTCAATAGGGCTAATTCTATCAGAAAGAATAAGGATGCTGGAAACCAGCACGTCACTACTGAATAAGAGTTTGGGATGCAGCAGGGGCAGTGTTAGTTACTGTCATTATTCATGGAAAATTGCTGGGAACCTGCCCGTTGGAATATCAGTTCTCAGCTTCTAGAGGGAAGCTAAGGAAATAATTAAATTGCTAGCGGGTTAATGTGTGCCCTGGGGGAAAGCCAATGAATTGGCTGTGTTTGAATGTTTCTTTTAGCAGCACATCATAGTTTAAATTATTCCCATATTACAGCTCTCTGCATGCTACCAAGAAAACATACCCACCTCACAGCTCATAGCATCATCATATCCAACAATGACTATCCTCTTAAATGGAAAATGACCTTTAAGTCACCTTTGTGTCACCTGTATCACAAAAGATAAAGTACCCGTATCCAGAGAGGTACCTTTTCTTAACAGTTTTTCCTGTTTGGTTTTGGTTAATAAAATAGGGCAAAGCAGCTCAATAATAATGTCACCCTGTCATGTATCTATATCTTCCTTCTATCAGTGTTTTCATATTATGTCTACCAGTTGTAACACTATATGGTAAACCTTACCTGAACTGCCCCAAAGTTAAACAGGAAAGTACAGCAAAGCAAACAGTAGTCATACTATGTGATTTCATTCACAGAAAAAAGTCAAAGAACTTTATTTGGATATATACAGCAATTTGCAAAACAGCAGGTTATGTGAGGTCCGAAGTGAATGGGAATAAAAGATCTCATGTCGAGATTATGCAATGTCCAAAGTGTAAATAAACTGGTGGTAGTGGATTTTTATTGCACCATGATACATGAATTTGACTAGTCCCATGTTAGTATGAGGTGATCTAGTAAAAAGGGCACACCTCTACCTTTAGAATGCAACTTTTAGTTGCAGTCTACCAAAAGTTACGGCAGTATTAAGGGTGTTTTTTTCTGCTAGCATTGTGAGCTGTGACATCACCAGCACAACTTGTCTTCACCCTAGTTTAAGGTTGGACATGCCCACTGCTGGGACAGAGCATTATCATCTGCACCTTAAGCACTGCAACTGCATTTCTTCATACATTTTAAAGCCAGCCACAAGACTGAAAAGAAACCCTTTCTCTCCCTAAGGTGTCCAGAGATGATCGATTTTTGGGTTTGGGGCTTCTTACACAGCTTATTACATATGCCTGTCACAGGCATATTATGTTTGTGTACCTGACATTACCTTCCACTAATTTTTTAATTTCTTGATTATAATAAAGTTTTCAGTATCATAACTTCACCTTTATATATTCATTTCTCATTTTATTACCATAGCTACTTACAGATTTTCTCCAAAAACTTTGTGCATGCCCACTTTGTTCAAACTATGTCTACATGTGGTTTAGCACCTTGGTTGTGACATTTGTCTGTTGTTTTACATTAGGTGCCATTTTGTACCTCAGGATTGGGTCGAAGACATCTTTTATAGTTTTAGCACGGAAAGACTGTTGTTAATCTATAGTATGTCTGTAATGTGGAAGGAGACAGATGGATATTTTCTGCTTAGGGGGAAGTTTTTCAGTAACTTTATCTACAGCTGCTGAAGATGAGATGTATTGGATTCTCAGGAAGCAGCTGGAATGCTTGTTAATGAATTAATAGTAGAGATGAGACAATGGCAAAGGAGGGAGACAGGAATATATGTTTATTTGAGAGAAATTGAAGAGACAAAAGGTTTGAGTCTTAATTGGAAAATAAATGCGTGATGCCAAGAAATGTACAGTCAGCTGTCTTTGATACAGCTAATCGTTAGTTGGAAACAATAGAATATATTCAGCCTCATTTCAATTTAGGTTTTGTTCACTGATATTGATTGATCAGTCAATTCTTTAGGTTTTTGTTCAATATTTTTGTACAAAGTCTGTGAGACTACAGGTTGTGTAAAAGCTGTACATAGTTATAGAATTGGGAATGGAGGAAATGAATATATGGAAGTGAAGTAAAGTAAGCCAAGTAAAGTAAGCCCCAGACAGTGCAGCAGTCAGGGAAGGGGGCAGCATGACAAGGATGGATAGGTAGGATGGAGAGGTGTGGGCAGCCAATAGGATTAGTGTAGGAGAAGAGGGTGTGGATTGGCCATTAGGGTAAATAGGAGGCCCCCCAGGTGATGAAGGGCTTAAGGGGAGGCAGAGCAAGCAAGCGCCTTTTTGTTAGAGAGCAATGGGTAGTATGGAACAATTTTTAATGTATCATAATATCAGTTACCGTAATACTCGAGTATAAGTCGAGTTTTCAGGCTGTGAAAACAGCCTGAACTGAACCTCGACTTATACTCGAGTCAGACACTTACTGGTGGAGGAATCCGGCTGCCGCGTCCACTGATGGTCGCATCCACTGACTCACGACTCGGCACTGGGAAATTAGACCGGCGCCGAGTCGTGACGTCAGTGATGCGACCATCAGTGGACGCGGCAGCCGGATTCTTCCACCAGCCGGAAGATGGGTGCAGGGAAATAGGTTTTATTCCTGGGGCTGGAGGGGAGAGTAAGGAGTCAGGGACAGGGTAGTGTGTTTTGGGGTTAGTGTGGCAGGGTGAGAAATGGGTGCAGGGAAATAGGTTTTATTCCTGGGGCTGGACCTGGGGCTGAAGGGGAGAGTAAGGATCAGGGACAGGGTAGTGTGTTTTGGGGTTAGTGTGTGCAGTTCCACTCCAATGTTTCTACTCCCTACTCCCACTCCTTCTACTACTCTACCCTCGACTTATACTCGGTCAATTGGTTTTACTAATTTTTGAGGTAAAAATGGGTACCTCGACTTATACTCGAGTCGACTTATACTTGAGTATATACGGTATTCTGTGAGTATATGTGTAAATGATAATATGGTGATGCTCAATGTGCACCAATATATATTTTGTTGCCTCTTGACATTTCGTAGCCATCTGTTGAGGGGTTAGCCTTCTACCTCCATCACAAGAAATACCATGTATGGGTTTTTGGAACAGAGAGAACCAGGATTTCAGAAACTAAAGCAAAAACCTTTGACAATAGATAATGAACTAAGGGGCAAGACCACTAAACATGATAAAAAAATCCCCTTTAGTTCCAAAAACAACTGTCCGAGACCTGGAGGAAAATGTAATGCAATAGAGTTGGAAATCTCTTTGTTCTAATTTTAATAGTAAAATTTAGTGTATGGTCTTGTCTTGGTTGGTACTCACCATGGGTAAAGTAGTAAACAAAAAGGTGTGGAACTGAGAGGCCACCTTGTGTCTTGGATAGATACATAATGTGTTTTTATACATGCTTTCTATTTTTAGCAATTGGGTAGGGCAACTAAAGCTGGCCATACACATGCGATTCCACAGCATGTGTGCCGACAGATCACATTGGTATCTGTTGGCACACATGCTTTGGGAACAGCACACACGGACCCGACCGATCCCCATACGCGATATGGGGATCAGTCGGCCATGCGGCCATACACTATATGATTGGATTGGCTCCCTCTACTTAAAGTAAAGGGAGACGATACAGACTGCTGGAAATATTCCGTCATTCCTGATCGACCAGAGTGTCGACTGCATTTTCCTCGACACTCCAAATGTTCAGGAACATCCCCTACAAACAAACGATAATAGGCACCCATTATCGTTTGTATGTTATGGCCACCTAAAGTGAAAAAAGAACTTGGGCTAGAAACAAAATGCATAGTGCATGGTACACAATGCAAATGCTCAAGTCCATCATCCCAATGACAGTGAACAACAATGGCTTTAAAGTTTCCCATGGGGGCTGCCATCTTTGCTTCTCTTCCTGAACCCACTGGGTATTGCACATGCCCAATCACCATGACTTATGGACAAAGGATAAATAGCAATCTCTCATTTCTATTTTGCATGGATACTTATCAGAACTAATAATACTGCACCCACATTAGATTAGAAATGTAATGAACATTTCATGTGCACAAAAACTGCTTGCAGATTCCTGTTTAAACTAGATTTTAGAAAATATATTTATGGTTGCTTATTTTTTTCTACTAGGTATTTTAAATGAAACAACTCTTTTCTGGGAAACCTCAAAGTCTTAAAGTGCAAAATGACATCTTGCAACCAATTAGTGCGTGGATCCCACACAGTGCATGTCATGTAGGGTGACCACATTGCATGTGCTATGCTGTGATTTGTTTTCGGAGCAATTCGATTACCATTTTTTTGCTGATGACATGTCTCTGATTGTCACATTTGCACTGATCGCTGAGTTGGTAACACATGTGAAACACAACCTTTTTACGCCTGTTTCCTTCCATCATAGTTGTGGCCTCAGCCCTATAGAAAACAACACGGTACAGAGCTGCAGCGAGGGTAATGAGGTGAACCATATATACACACCGCCTGGGTAATGTATTTCTCTTCAGTGTACCTGGGCATGTCGTTACGTGCTTGGTTGTGGAGAACTTTTCAGAAACGGCGCACACCGGAATTACATGAGTCCAAACTCACTTCTTGGATAAAAACACACTTTATTCGGGCGTCTTACGCCATGTAACTACAAACGTGTAAAGAAACCCGCCTTACGCGTTTCGAGCCAATACGGCTCTTACTCATAGGCAGGGGTGTGTGTCCTGGTGAGTTCCTCTTATAGGGGGATTGCGTCACGTGAAGAAACGCCCCCCTGGAACATCTTAACCTTTCGTATCACTTAAAAACATTAAAAACCAAAAGGTTGATTATCAAAGACTTGCAACATTAGTAACTACTATACAATGAATGGAACGATCAATAAGCATATGATTGCAATGTCATGATAACAATAGAAATGAATATATATATATAATAAAACAACTCTTACACCGTGTAGTATTGCAAACAATTAAATGTTCACATCTACAGAACATATGGAGAACTTGTAACAATATATTCTACTTATCATATATTCCACACTTATTATTGTGGTATAAGGCCCTATGTATTGGGAATAGTTTAATAATAACAACCTTATTTCTAATCTATGTAGCAAAGAATGTCGTATCTCGAGTTTAAGCCTAAAGGGATTCTAGTATCCAGATTAAATTCCAACGTACTTCGGTCTGAGTTGGGCTAATCTGTCTTTATTTCGTTTGTCCTGATAAATTTTCTGTATTCCTTGTATCCTCAAATATTTTAAATTAGATTGATTACACAATGAAAAATGACGTCCTATGACTGTTAATATTACAATGATTTATATCTCTAATATTTCACGAACTCTAGACTTTAAAGAGCGGGATGTACATCCAACATATGGATATTACAACATGTACATGTAATGAGATATACTACGTAGTCACTATTACAGTTTATGTGCTGTCTGATTTCATATGTTTTTCCTGTCATGGAACTTTTAAATGTTGAGGATTTATGCATGTGAGAACATGTTTTGCACCGGTTGGCACCACACATGTAACTACCATTATGAGATAGCCAGGTGGTCCTATGTTCTTGTTTAGTCTCGTATAAGCTAGGTGACAATATGTCTCCAAGGACCGCGCTCTCTTGGGGACATATTGGCAACCCATTTTTAACTGTATGAAGTGCGGAATCCTGTTCTAAAACAGGTAAGTATCTTTTATAAATTTACAATTTGTCTAAACTGTGGCTGAATTTTGTAGTAAAGAATATATTTTCATTTTTATTTTTATGATTAATATCTGTATTATTGTTTTGTTTATAATTAAGATAGTTTTTTCTTTCTTCTACACTTTTCTTAGTTCTTTTATCAGTCTGTCACGGCTATTCTCTTAGCCTTATGATAGGCAGATTGTAATGAAAGGCGGTTTATACCCACGTTCTCTCAATCTATGTGTCATTTGTTCGCCTCTCTTGGGGACATATTGGCAGGAAGAAAATGGGGGGGGGTTAAGAAGACCCGGGACCTGAAAGGGAAGTATGTTGGTGAGAGAAAGGGAAATAGAGGGGCGTCCTGGTAGGAGTACTAAGTAGATAGCGAACAAAACAGGGGGGGGAGGTAGTAACAAAGTGGGAGAAAGGAAATAGGGAGATGGAGGGATGGAAACAAAAAGGTGTGGGGGTGAGAAGAGGAAAGAGGGGAGACAGAACACCAAGAGGAAAGCACGAGAAACAGAGAGGAAACAGCAGAGAGCAAGGGGGAGGAGGAGGGAAGAGAGCGCAGGGGGAGAGACCCAGCCCCGAGAAGACGGCCCGAGACAAGGCACGCGGCCGGGCGGGAAAGAGGCAGGCGCCAGCAGGAGGGAGGGAGAAGACGGGGGCGCGACGAGGGCACAAAAGGCAATGCAATGCCCCGAAGCGGAGTGCGTCTGGGCCGTCACCGGTGTGGACGACAGGTGTACAATGATAAATACAATTGTGGAGATGTTAAGGTAAGCATGCAACATGCAAATATTTCACTGTGCCGCTTTTTGTATTTGAGTATAAAAGTGACTTTTGTGCTCACAATATAGACAAAGATCTACCACATCGTAAAGGGACATAACTTTCTTACAATGCTCTCTTACTGCTGACCCTCAAGACTCCTTCCGGCATGTTGATCTAATAGTGTAAACTCGCCTGGTCAAAAAAGGGTTTGAAATTGTCAACATTGGTCTCAGACCAAGAGTTTAATTGTACTCTTGAGACAATTGATAACAAAGCGTAAGTTTCCCCTTCCCAGACCAAGAGTAAGATCTATACAAACCTGGGATTTCCCTTGGTGCGGGTTACCCTCATTTCATACATTTTAAAAAACCCTCGCCTTCCGCTCGTATATCATACCATCACGACCAGCATACAAGTTTATCAGGATAGAATTCCCATGTCAGAAATAGCCTTTTAAATGTGCTGAGCGACCTGTGTCTTGGATTCTGCTCTCTAGTTTGGTTCTCCACTGTTTGATTTACACAAGAACTATATACACAACATAGAGCATATGAGAGAGGAAAATCACTGCGCCTCGCCGTAGCACGCCACGTGGCTAAAGAAGTCTTCCTTGGGTTCAGGTTTCATTCCACTGGTAGGATAAGGGAAATGTGAAATATAACACAGCGAAAAGACACATTCAGCGAACATTTTCTTTCTTTTCCGGAAACCTTTTTAAATCTCACTAATCAATTCCACTTTCAGGCTTATCTTATAAGAGGTGTCAAAAATTGTGGCGTAAGCATTTAATTTGTACCAACCATTCAGCATGTTTCCCTTTTATTAAGTATTCTACAGTTTGTAAAAATATTTGATTTGGTTTTTGCAGATGTAGTAACATGGGCAAAAGTTTGTAACCTTATTAATTATCTTTCTATGTCTTTGAAATAAACAGATCAAAGAGGCAGGGCTGGGAAAGCATTTTTAACATTAGCAGCTCAGTTAGACACTTTAGCAGCAAATTAAACTTTTTTATGCGCAAGTTCCATAACGAACTTTATAGAATTTGCCCTAAGATTATTACGGTGACCAGAAACATAACAAAATAAGCTTACCATAGACATTTTGTGCCATTGATTGTATCATTAACCTATCGGCCGCGTCTGATAGTTACTCCTCGCACCGTCGTACGGGTCCTTTAAAGGACCGCACGATCGAACGAGGTTTTCCACCATGTTCCTGATCGTCCTTATCTGCCCGATTTGGATGAACAGTCTATCGGACTGCACAATTCGGATGCGATCATTTCGGTCCGATCGACCGATACACTGAACTATCGGTCGATCGACCAAAATATCTCCTCGTCTGTAACCCAGTCTTTTGGTGACTTGGTGATAACTCAGACTAAACTGGTCCTTTTGGTCTGTGCATGTTATTGCCATATATAATTTTGTCTGAATCAGTAATTGTATGATAACCTTGCTGTTGCCATCTTAAGAACATAGACATCTACCTATAAAACGAGCCAAATTAGTTTCACAAAGAGAGAAGAAGAACTCGTGTGAAGAGATTAAGCTGTCTCTGCACTGACAATTTTGGGGTCATGAAATTAAATGAAACCTGACCACCTACTAATAGGTAACGACTGAACCACCAGGGATTGTGGAGTTAATTTTACAGTGGGACGAGAAGGGGGTTCAATTGAGGAGGGAGTATGTTCAGAGGATTCTAGAATATGACACACAATGGCCCAAAACAGCTGTTGTCATCATAGGGAAAAGGCCCCCTGCCTTTGACAGGCCAGGCAAAACTGTTTACCTCAATCATGTGGGTAAATGTCCTAGTATCCACTAGCCCATTGTTACTAGTAAAAATATCCAGATAAATTCCCTCCCCCTCTCTCAACATCTAACCTCTGGTTAACTGAGATATTGGGAAAGATGATCTTTCTAATATGTCTATCTCCTCTGGCTTCTAGTGCAATGGCCTTAAAACTGTCCTATGCTTTAGAGCCATGTTGTTCTGGGTTAAAGGCCTGCATCACTCTGTCAGAACTTGCTTTATTTTAATTAAGCACCTGTACTTAAAATATCTGTCCACCCCAAAAATAATTTTGTATGCAGCACAACAACCACCACAAAGCCTAAAACTGTCACAACATATGAATCACCTCCTCCCCTCCTCTAGTAACCAGAGCTTTCACACAGGCTCACTGATGCCTTTTTCAGTGTTCAGGAAAGAAAGCTCATGGGAAATCGCTGCCGCCGCTTGGCTGTGATGTCATTCGTCTGGTCAGACTGCAGTGTAAGAGATTACCCAACTATGTCTTTCTAGAAATAGTATTCAGCTTGTAGAAGACAAAAACTGGTTTTATACACAAACGGTTACCGAGTCCCCATTGCCCTTTAGACAGACATGGGTGAGCAACATCTGCGGATGCTCTAGATTTCTTTATCTTCTTGCCTTCCCTTGTTTTGAATTAATTTAGTGCGGCAGCGAGCAATTATTCCCTTCTATGCCTTTCCTTCTTTTGTCAACCATCTAAACGCAATTATTACCAATCTCCCAAGACAAACCTTTACTAAAGGGCTTTGTGTTTTAAGTGTCTAATTGTATTTATATTGCTCCATAGGGGGTGTTGTTGCTGGAATTACTATGATACATTTATACCGACAAGGGAAATGCAAAGAGCTACCAATCAACACTATAAGCAGATAAGTGAAACTTTAAACAGGAGGAAAGGACCCCCAGGAAAGCGTCATTGTATGTGTGTGGCCCATCAACATCTCGTTTCCTACTTGTATCTGCATTAGACAATCTGTATCGTTTCTCTGACAAAGTGTTTTGATGTTTTTTTGCTGTATTCCTGGGTGGTGACATTAGATAAGGTAAGTGTGAGGTTCTATTTATTTATTATGTTCATATCAATTAAAAACACACGCTGGCTAGTTTATGGAAACCCCCAATGCTAAAATTCCATCTTAAAGATGTGCTAAATCATTTTCAAAAAGTTAGAATAAGATTTTAAAGGGGGAAATGTGGTCTCCATACAATTAGCCGTTATTAAAAGGACACATTTGTGCGAAAAGTGCAGCATTGTGTGGGCAAAATGTTGATTGCATGTGTTTGCAAGTAACACCTGACAGCAGCACACCTAGTGTGGCCAACCATTGGCCAACCACTATGTGTGTCTTTTTAACGTTGTGATCAGGCTAGCTCTGGGAAGTGTAACTTTACAAGGCCTATAACTGAAGACTGAGAAGCTCACGACGTCATTCCTAGACTTGTTTTAAGGTATAGAGCATAACTAATAGAGAACGAAAAGGGATTTGCCGACAGTGTGTTGCGTTACATAACTTTACCCAACAGCCACTATGCTTTGTTGATACTGGAGCAATTTTTTTGTGTAAATTTAGGGCATTCCCGCCACCCTTAAAAAAAACAAAAACTGTGGTTCATTATCTGCCCGAAACCCCAATGCTTTTTTTATTGCATTTGTAACGCAAATTGTAAATGAAACTGATATTTAAATGAACTGATTTCTATTCGCTTTCTAGGCAAAGGTATCTGCCTCCTCTCTCTGCCTCAAATGACCTTTTTTTTTTTATTAGCTTGAACCATGTGCAGAGTAGCATCAGTAAAACAGGCAGTCAATCATTGGCTGTGATATCAGCAGTCCACAGTCGTTAATTGGCTGCATTGAAGGGAGGGGCTCATCTTTACTGCCCGAGATGGGCCAATTAATTATCCTTAAATAGCTGGTTTAGTAATGCAGGTAATAAATTGCAAAAATATTCAATGAGGTTGGGGTAGGTTAACGACAATTGACCAGTATTTTTGGTCTTCAGGTGGAATACCCTTTAATGCCTGCCAAAGAGCCGTTAAAAACATGCTAATGCCATGTATTTGGCAAAGAGCTCCCTGCGCATTGTCACAGTCCCTTGTTGAGGTTTCAGGGAAGTAGCAGGGACCGAGATGACCATCACTGACAGCTTCTAATCTCTTCTCACTTTCCTGGACTTTGGACAAGCTCACTGCAAGGAACCATAGCCAGAGGTTTAAGGTCAAGGATTTTTGATGCACTAACAGTGGGGCCAGTTATGGGGTTAAATTTTAGTTTTGGGGGGGACATGCCCATTTATAATATATATAAAACCGCTGAGGGCAAAGTAACAATGATTATAAGTCGAGGTTTTCAGCTGTGAAAACGCTGAACACTGATCTCGCATCTCGGGTCAGTCACTTAACGTGATGGAGGAATCCGGTCTGCCGCATCACTGATAGTTTGCATCCCTGACATCAATACTTGGCGCCAGCGAATGAGACTGTAGTCATGGGGGATGCGGCAGCCAGATTCCTCCATCAAGTGAGTGTGTCTGGTGGCCCACGACTCCCTGCAACTACAGTATCACTCAGTCCCCACAGCACATGGAAAAGGTGAGGCTGGCATGGAAAAGAAGCGGTAGTGGCAGGTGGAATGCTAAGTGGGTTTTTTTCCTGGGGGTGGGGGGGAGAGTACAGAAGATCCATTGTGGGTCAGGGCAGGGTAAGTGGTGTTTTGGGGTTTTAAACAGGTTTGTGTGTGTAGTTCCACTACAGATGTTTGTAACACTACAACTCCCAGACAACCAAAGCATTCTGGGAGTTTGTATTTCAAACATCTGGAGTGCCAATGAATTGGATTACTTTTACATTTAAAGGGCAACTAATGCCTGAAACAATACTGACGAGGATGGTCCTATTGTTAAATAGATGGCCTTCTGTTCGTATTGTTTTTGAGGCTATTAGTTCGCCTTAATGGGCAGCAGAATTCCCATACCAGTATTACCATAACAGTAATCACCTATTGATTTGGCTATTCTGTATGGGACTACTGTATGGGAATGCGCGTCCATTTAAAAGTGCACTAAGTATAAACAAACAGAATCAGAAGGAAGTAGTAAGTCCATTTTCTTCGCATCACCCTCGACTTATTACTTGAGTCAACCAGTTTTTTTATCATTTTTGAGGTAAAAATAGTACCCACTCGACTTATACTCTGGTCGACTTATATTCGAGTATATACGTGTAATTGTGTGCTGTCATTTATCGCTCTGACAATCACAGTTTAGCTGTTGGTAATTAGACCAAAGTTATTGGTAACTTGTGCCCATTGTTCTGTAATGTACCATTCAATGTAATTATGCTTAATATTTATGTATAAGACGTATCACATCAGCTGTAAAATTTTAAATAGTCATTTTAAAGTAATGGAACAACTTGTTATCCTATTCACACTGTTTTTAGAACTAGAATCCCCATCAC
This sequence comes from Hymenochirus boettgeri, assembly GCA_019447015.1. NCBI lineage: Eukaryota > Metazoa > Chordata > Amphibia > Anura > Pipidae > Hymenochirus > Hymenochirus boettgeri. Next base: position 227,006,184 of record CM033476.1, on the reverse strand, counting down.
ATTAGATTAATGGCCAATGAAAGGCCTCATCTGGCTTTTTTACAAGTACAAACTAATTTCCCGTCATTTTGTAATTGGCAAACTAAACTTCTGGTCGTGCCCAGACTGGGAAGGAGTTCTTTCTGGCATTGATTTTGAGAAACCCAAGAACAAGGCGGTGCATTTCCCTCTTCTAGGGAAAGGTTGCTAATTTGGTCACAAGAACATCACCAGATTTTTTATGCACCTCAGAAAGAAAAAAGCACTGTAATTGACACAAAGAAAAAAGGCATTTGCCATTAAATTAAATATGATCTTAGATAAAACCATAAAAGACAACATTTCCCCACTGCGGTGTAGTTAACCATCAGATGTTCTCTCTAACGCAGTATGCCCAGTAAAAAGCTTACATCTGATTATTTGCTGCAAATTAAAACACCCCCCTTATTCCAATCCACTTTTTTTAAAGAATAAATTGATTAACATTTTGCATTGTATTTTGGTGAATATAAAAGTTAACTCCCAACATCTCTCCACAGCCGTTATTATAGGAATGGCCACTCAAAGAACTGGTCCATGATTATATTGCATGCAACATCTCCTGATCAGTCAATATGTTTGACCGATATTTATTGGGCAAAAGCGAAATAATGGAAGATAGAGACATACAAGAACAGCAGGATTCAAAAGCATAGATAACACCATGCTACATGACACAAGTACCAGCTACCCTGTGGGCTACATGATTCAGATCATGATCACCAAGTATTGTATATGTATCAGTGTAAAGAAATAACTGATAAAAACCCACTTTGAGACAGCAAGAGAAGTAGAGACTTGCTAGAGGAGTAGTTTTCATTTAAACTATTAAAAATTATTTATAAAAAGAAGCTGGAAGAATGGGTAAGATTTAGAACACATACATCACTGCCAGTGATAGATGTCTTGGGTATTATCTACAGTTATCAAAGGGACATGCACGAGCTTGCCATTCTGGTAAATCTGCCCATCTGGTATGAAGCACACTTTCTTTTATTGCTCTTATTTGTGCTTTCCCAGTTTTCTCCCTTTACATCTGACTCTAAATAATTTACTCAATGCTGCCCTATGTCCTGCAGGCCCTGGTTAAAATTAATTTTTGTTGTGCAAAAGTTTTAAAGTGTAAAGGAGAACTAGCTTTTTTTACCTTATGTAAGAAATTCCTCCCAGACACCTGCTTGTAAGATCCTACTCACGAACTAATTCTGTAACCTAATAAGCTTCCATGTTGTTGCCCGTACATGCGTTCTGTCAAATGTAGCCTTCAACAAGCCTGTTAGCATTGTACGCTGTTGGCCCATGTCCCCTGATCATTCAACTGATTCTATTTACAGAGCAATCTCTAATGCAGAATGTCTCCATGCTGTTTGCCCTTTGCAGTGTCTTCCCAGCATGATTGGGCAAAAAGAACGCCTACTATGAACAATTAGTTTTGCTGCATTTTTGTTTCCATTCTGTTTTCTCTCTCATATGTTACATCTTGTGTAGGATAGTGATCTATTGTTCTGCTTTGGAGAACACAGAATCCATGAGTTACAGTTTAAAAAACTCCCAGACTTGCCTTATATACCTTGATTATTCTGTAATTTAAATATGCCTGGATAGGAATAGACTGCAAATGTGTTTTTGTATGAAAAGCTAAGGAATGTGTAAATTGGGTGGTAAAGATTGAACAATGTAAAATCCCTTTTCTGTGTCTTAGGAGGCGTATCTCTGTGCTGTACATATGATGTTTTTAAGAGGGCAGGCTGCATCTTCCTTGCTTGATCTGCTTGTGCACAGGAGAGCGTGTTTATAGATACATCAGTGTACACTTGACTCCCGCTCACACAAAGAGATGAATTATGGAGCTAGAAACCTAGCAATAACAGTTAATTTCATTCATCATCCAAATCCACGCAATGGGAGAAGGGTGAAACAGCTTGTTGTATGCATGTGTGATGTTCTCTGTCTATTGGACAATGTTGTTGGTGGTTAGTGTTCCACTAATTAGAGCATTATGGTCTTGCCCCTTACCCAACCCTGAGGTGGATTTCACGTTAGCTCATTAGAGATCTGAGCTCTGACCTCTCCAACAGCAATCAGTAGAAATTACTATTAGGAAACATTCCAAGGTCAGTGTGCATTCTGGGAAAGAGAAAGGGCCATTACAGAACCTAGCACTACAGAACTACTTACTTGTCAACAGTAGGGAAATTCGACTGTTTTTTCTTTCAAATGGAAAATAATATGTAGAATAAGGGATGCATGGGGAAAAATTAGCACCATTTTTTAATAAGAACTTTTATTGAATAACCCTGTAAGAATTTTAAGAATAATGCTATTTTCCATTGAACTTTCCCTTTAATAGACACGATTTGAACCAAAGGCTTATGCAAATCATTACTACTCAGCAGCTGGCCCTCACACTTGGCCATATTAAAAAAATTCTGGAACTATAATCGCTGAGTTCTCCAGCTGAGCACATCCATAAACAAGGTAAGCTGTACACTCGTCTGTTACAGGATCAACTATTATTCCAGGTTGTTAAACTGTACATATACCTGTGATATTTTTTGATGATATACGTCAGGTTCAAATGTAATCTTCAGTAGTTTTGGGATGCCAATATTGACAGCTAGGACCCATCGACTTCCCTATTACTATTGTAATAGAGTTTTAGTCATTTGGATCCCTACTCAAACAAAATTACCTCATCACTTGATTTTGAGCCCTAAACAGATAAATGCTGTGGGTCCTTGGTAGTCTTCTATAAAATACGCTTGCCTGGGCCCCAAGCAAGTCAAGGATTTGAATGGACCTTGTAAAGGGTACATCCTGGTATTGGTTCCAGTTTTATATGTGCTAGTCAAACAGGAAAATTATAGTTTATATTATTAGCTGGCAAAATAGGTCCAGAAGTTTGCATACCTCCTCTGCAAAGCGCCTAAGATATTGTTATACACACATACTATAAAAAGGGTTGTCAATATCCATATGTAAAGCAACTGGAGACTAACAATAACATATATACACAATAGAATTTTAGTTATGTATAGAACAAATTCTAATTACATTTGCTTCAAAGAACCTGCCATAAACCATGGATAAATGAAAAGCATTAGTTTTCAATAAATTAGCCAAATGATTTTAAGTTCCAGCCACCATGCCACATGTTGCTTTTTTAGCTGGTCCTACTTACTGGTTACTGGTGCCTTACAGAAGACGGAATAAGTAACCAGTTAGGTTAGGACCCAGCTTAGAAAGCCACTGTGGTGTTGTGGTTGGCATAAAAGAATTTGGCCAACTACTTGCATCATTTATCCGGTTCAGGCTTTTTAAGCAGGATTGGCCATGCAAGGACTAGGAAGCAAGATTTAATAAACTTGCCATGAAGTTCAAGAGGATTTTTTCTGTTTCAGGGACATCAAGGAAAAGAGTCGTAGTATTGTGGCCTTTGGGTCCTGTTATATGTATGGCCCGCTCCAGGCTTGCTCCGGTGTGGAAGGTGGGGAGAGGAGGGCACAGTTCCACAAGAGCCGGGTGCAGATTCGAACGGTCCCAGACCCCGTCTAGTCGATTACACAAGATGAACAGAAATGTAACCGTTCACTCCCGGATCTTGATGGAAAAAACTTTATTTAAGACATATTCATCATAAAGCACAACACAATGACCCAACCATCCAACGCGTTTTGGGGACGTCCCCATTGTCAGGATGATGCTCCACGTTCACATCCCCCTCATACATACAGTGGGGGTGGTGTCCAGGGTAACATACCCTATCAATAAATATGCAACATGGGAAAAAACATACATTTCTACATTTTCTCCAACAATACTAGTATGTAGTAGGGGGCAATTAAAAAATATATAACCAGAACACCAGGATAATTATGAGTAGGATCTTATAAAAAGTCAAATGAATCGGTACTAATCACCAGGCGGCGTAGGAAATTAACCACCCACACAGGTAGGTGCTGTGTCGTACCTTGAAAGATACCAAGACACTATCGTTAGTAAATGTACATACCGTCCTCTTAAAGATGAAGAATGAGATGACTTATAAAAATATCTTATAGGAGGCGGGGGGGTACAACAGCTCCAGGATGAGAGGGGGGAAGTGAAAACGCCTCCTCCATACAACATTCTGGTGGTAGCTGTGAGGGCTCAGGCCGCAAAATTTTTCCCTATGGAGTTATATTGAATTAAATCGTTTCTAAGTGGAACAGAAGTAAGGGGGACTTGGGGGTCGCCGATGATCCTACAGTGTGTTGAGGCCAAAAACGGTTGTGAAGAAGTGGACATCACATGGCGCTGAAAGAGCGGTAACAATAATGGGGGATTCGTAACATTTTTTAGAACGATGCAATGCACAGAATACAACCAGACTGATCTAGTTGTTAAGTTTGTGGCGTAGCATTTATTCTATATAGGCTTGGAAAAAGGGGATTGAATGCAATTAGGTGGTGGGTCTGGGGAATTCAGTGACCAATCTTCGGAGGGAGCAAGAAGAGGCTGTAGTGTTAGAAAATGAGTGGGTCACACCGAAATCGGAAGAAGCATAGTGTGACATACACCTCAACTGGCCAACTCGGAAAAATTAAACATTGCTGACAACAAGAGGGGAATGGTGACAGGGTGGGATGCGCGAAACTGACCAGCCAATAGGGCTCTTGCAGCTGTGATGTTGGGAACCAACAGAGCATGAGGGGGCTAAAATCGGACCTAACTGGGGGGGCGTTTTTTGAAACAAATTTTAATGAATATTCATCAAGAATATTTCCAGTCCTATCCCCATACAAAAAAGGTTAAGTTTTCCCTGACTAGGTTCCAGATTCTGGTGGAACTCACAGCTGGCAAACTCAGGGGAAATAGTCGGCTGGAGGTCAGGGGTATTTTGGAATGACCAGGAACCAGTGAATGATAAGTGTGTCAGTGAGTGAGGATCTAGGTGCTGATGTGTGGTGTATCAAGCACCATGTAGACTAAAAGGCTCCCAAGATAGGATGGTGTGACTACTGTGTACGAAGCAAAGAGGAGATGGGACTAAAGCCTAGCAAGAGTCTAAATGACACAGTAGCGTCGTTGCTGGTATGAGGGCAGAGCATCCGCAAGGGCCGTGGGAAGGGAAGAGGATCTGGTCTGTAGCTGGCCCCCTGTCACATAACACCATGAAAAGGCGTGTGTAGTTCGCAGGGTTGTGAGGGTTGAACGATGTGGAAGAAAACTGGATAGTGAGGTCTGGACATTGGGAGCACTAGACAACAAATAATTTACTACGAACCTCTGACAAATTAACGACAGTGTGTAACGAGAATAACGGGTGTTGATCGTGAATGGATGTACGGGGGATGACAGCAAGTAACATCAGCCTATCCAGAACTCAAAGGCCCTGCTGTTTTCCTTATGGTACAGTGGTGAATTAATTTTGACATTCAAAGGGTCAACATTATCATCCCAGATTAGAAATTCAAATTCCAGGGACTTGATTTCCCTACAAGGTGAATATTACAAGTCATTATTTATTCAGATAATTTATGTAGGATAGGAGGCTATTAATCCTCTCTCTCCCCTCCAAATAACAGCAGTCACATAAGATACCGTAGAAGACTTTTGTCGACGTCACTTACAATGCAGATTAAAGGAAACGCACGTCAATGGTGTACGAGTGTGACTCAATACAAACATCACCTAGCTCATAGCGATATTGTGCACTAAGCAACGAGCAAAGAAGCGCCCATGCGCTGTCTCCACGTCCTCATGTGGAGGAGTAAAAAAACAACGCATGAAACAAGAATAGTTTATGATGGAGCAGAAAACCCAAATGCCGGCGGGGGGGATATGTGACTCGAAATGCATTACCCGCTTTAAAAAAGAGGCATAAGAGAGTTTATGGCCAGGCTATCCGAGGAATCATCATACATACCGAACATACCGTCTTTTGCCTTAAGGCATTAAAGGTTGAATGAGGTTGAAATGTGTCCCTTATACAGGAGAAGCTATCGTAACCTTACTTACACCTTCTTAGACTAGTTCATAAATGTAGTGACGACGTAAACAGATTGTATGGAAGCACAGATTGCTCTACATAAGAAATGTGAGTGTGGAAGTGGGTCTTAAATAAAAAAAAGGTAGGGTGGCGCGGGGCTGGCTTATTACTAATAAAAGTTCAATCTGTGGCCGGGGGGGGGGAAGGGAAGGGGGGAAAAAAAAGTCGGCCTATGTAATAAGCAAAAAAGACAACGTGATGTTAAGGCTGAAGCACATATTCTGCTAGTAGGGGGTGGGCGTCAGGAGAAATGCTATGGTGGTGGTCATCATATCGTATACATGACCTGTAGTAACCATAGATGAAGTTGTGTGTTGGATTGGAGTGATAATTTACGTGAATCACCACCACAGACAGAAAAGAAGACAAGCACCCAAATGGCCTAATTTTTAGTTCAGCTGAAACTGATCTTGTCATGACATCTAAATCTATAACAGTTTAAGTCCTCATTGGCTGCATTAAAAAGTCCCGCATTGGTAAGGCAATGAGCGAATATAACAATAGTTAGTAAATGTTAGATGTTGTGTGGTAACCATATAACATCAGTTAGTTGTCTTTAACTCCACTTTGGTGCATTGTGGCCTACTGGTGCATGGCCCTGTAAATGTAGACTTCAGTCTCCTTTAAAAAACTTGGTATAAACATGACTATACTGTGAGTAAGTTAAATTCGCGACATTACTACAGGAAGTGGGGAGTTAAGATAGAGGTTTTAGTTAGTCTGCTGTCGATTTTATTTTTACAAGTTTATGTTATAGATTTTTACATGACAGAGCCTGTTTACATTCTCCCTTGTTTGTATGAATATGTAATTGATGAATCAAACATTACCCTATGGTGGTTTGTTCAGATTTTACTTTTTAATGTGATCTAGCCATTAAAGAAATTCGAAAGACCTTCGTAATCAAAATCCTTTATACAAACTTAAATAAAATATAATGAATGTTTTTATTAAGAACACTATAGAGCAAATATAATGATAAATGGACTGGGATGAAGGACAGCGAGCGGTTGGCTGTCAGCCGCTGCACAAGTGGCATGAGTGCTTCTAAACATGGCTTGAAAGTCCAGCTCATAATGTTGTTCTGGCCTGCCCACTCTCAAGTGCCGCACTTATTGTCCGTCTATTAAGTATACTTAGCCCAAGATTGGGGGCCAGACCAGTGTTATAAGATGGATTTAAAGCCATACAGGGCGATTTACCCAGGACGCTGCCGGGCAGCACTAAAGCAATTGTATTTATTTTCTTATATAGCATTGAATGTATTAGCAGCCATTAAAATAATTTTAATCAATTCACAACATCCTACCCCTATAATACATTTTAAGAATTGTGTGGAAACAGCACAAGCACAGTGAGTACACGGAAACTTCCTGCAAATATAGCAAAGTACAGATTTATGAAACAGTAGATAAAAAAAACAATCAATCACTATTTCTATCTGCTTCCCTGACTACCGGTCACACATTCATCAACATCTTTCCCGTTCTTGTTTGCAATCGACATACATCGGGAGGTCCCACCAGGCCTATTTATTTGTGTACATATTGGTCACAAAGAAGATGGGAAAGGGGCTTTCTGAAAATATTGATTGAATGTTTTGGATTGGTTAGTGTTAAGTACTAATGTGTCACCTTAGTACTCTCTTCTCCTTATCCACAGGCATTAAAGTAAATAAGTATACAAATCTTCGACCCTAGGTGAATTAAAAGGACTGTGTTATAATCAGGACCCAACTGTTTTCCATTTACTATCCTAAATTTTTCTAAAAATTCTAGTTTAGAATTTAGTTTAACATTTTTATAAATAAACCCAATGTACCCAGCAGGGAGGAGCAAAGCTAGGCCTCAACCTTAGTTAAAGAGGAACTGTGGTGCCCATACACGTGTCTTTCATTTAAAAGAAGCCTAGAAGGATGTTCTCCTGGATCTTAGATATAGCTTGTAAAGTTCCACTTCCTTGTCTGTCCTGACTGTCTGGACAGTCACCATTATGTGCTCTGTATGAAGCCCCACTCCCCCACAAAAATTATCTTTTCTGAAGTTAGTTACAGACCTGCAACCAATACTTTCCTCTACCTGTGGGCACCTTAAGCTGGGTAACACGATGAGATATTTCAGTCCGATCGACCGTAGTTCAGTGTATCGATCGATCGGACCGAATGATGCGCATCCGAATGCAGCCATGTCCGGCCGACTCGTTCGATACTCGAATCGGAAGAAAGGACGATCGGATATGGTGGAAAACCTCATCCGATCGTCGGTCCTCTATATATCGAGACGGTCGGTCAGAGGAAAAATCGCTAGGTGTGTACCTAGCTTTAGAGGATGCGCTCTTTTTAATAGAGGCCACTGTAAGAAATTAAAAGTTCCCCTTAAGCCAGATACCTGCACCAGTGCATTGCAGTTAAAAAACCAAGTGCTGTCATTCCTGTGGGCTAGCTTGGCTGGAGCTTGACACATAGGGAAGATGCTGCTAGAATTCTCATTGGCAGATAAACAGCTCCAGGGTCTCGTAATTCAATGTTTTGTGCTGGTGTAGGAATATGAGGTAAACCCAGGTGAGATCCTAGCATTTTTGGTCCTCACCCTGGGACTTTCATTGGAAGGAGGTTTTGCAAAGATTTTAATTTTAGAGCTGTGATGTCTAAATAACAAATATAACTAGAAAATGCAACCACAAATTCTAAGTGCAGAATATCTTTTGCATGAATGTCTATGTATAAACATACAGTAGGTGTGCAAGTTAATAGATAGATATTAAGAATTGTTCTTGTTAATTGTGGGTATAATTAAACGTTGAGGCCGCAAAATCTAAAGTCAATATTTCAGACAGATACTGAATTCTACACTGAAAAATTACTTTTGACTCATTTCACTGTCTATTAGTCGTAAATACATGGTAATCAGCACATAAGGTTTGTACATACCTGCCATTTTTACCAGACCGCCGAGGCGGCCGACTGACCCCCGCACAAACAGTTGCACGTATGTATCGTTTGGCCGACCGAACGTATATCCATACGCGACTATTGCCTGTTTTGGACGGTCATCACAGTGTTTGTCGGGCTCGGGGGTCGGTCAGGACTCGGGGGGCCTGAAAATAGGCGGTGTGTAACGAACCTTTATTCTGAGTGTTGCTGCATGACTTCAATCCAGTACTTTTTTTTGCACAAGCTTAGTCCCCAATCCCCCAGCCAGACTATCTGACTTTTTGTAAGGGCATGCTCAGTAATCCCTATGACCCAGCATTGAGAGAGGGAATTTTCCCCACCATTGCAGTTCATATAACAACTGTCACCATTCCGCTACAGTAAAACTATACATATCAGAAGAGTTTATGGTACTATGGCACTGACAGCTGAAATATGAGATGTTTCAGATTGGATATCTAAAAATAGGGGACAGATCAACACAAAAATGGTACAGTGATAAAATTATAATTTACAGTAATAGGCATTTAATTTTTCCCACAACACTGGACTGTATTGTTACACACATGCACCTTGTCTTAACTGCAAGGAAATTTGTTTTACTCAAAATTCTGATTGGGCTCTCTGACCCAACCAATATGGTAACAATTATACTGTGTCCAAAAACTGACATGTTTCCAAAAATACTTTGGAGATCAGATACACAAAATCTGTTAGAATGTGAGGAGAGCCTCTAGTGGCTAGAAACTACCAAGCAGTATAAACATCTACACAGTCAAATATGAAGGATGTTCATCTCTCTCAATAGCATGAACCATAGGCCCACAGACACAATAACCTTATCTTTTTACAGTATATCTGTGGGAGCATCACCGGGTTACTTTATGTCCCCTGTAAGGATATTTCTTATATCCTTATATACAGTAGGGGTACATTATCCGCTATATAATTTATAAAGATAGTGGAACCACAAAAGATAATTTTATAAACTATGAAATGTTAACGTACTTTTATTAAAGGGATGTCCACTGTGAGCGGTGGAGACTGTCAGTTGAAGCCAGCGCTGGAGCGATACGCGGGTACATTTCTTCTGTTCTCCATAAGTTTTTACTGAAGGACAGTTTAAACTGAAAAATGAAAGTAAAATCACAGTGGACATACCCATTAATAGTACTGTTATACTTAATACTTTATTATTTATTAACTTTTTATTATTTAGTAAGAAAAAAATATAATTACACACTTTTATTTCCACCCCCACCCGCTTCCAAATAAATGCTGATGTTGTTTAAAAGGGCATGTCCAGTTTGTCCACCCCCAAAACTAAAATTTGACCCACTGCTGGCCTGAAATACTTACTTTTCTCCTTACTCCTTTTGGTTGCCCTGCATTGCCTATTCAAACTTAAGAAAACTGAAGAGTAGGAACTGTCTTTGTGTAATCCGGAAGTAGTGTAGGGGACCCTCCCCCAACTCTAACCGCAGAGGATGACAAAGGAAGCAATGGTAAGCGCAATCACTTATTGAATTTCGGGGAAATGTAATTTAAAATCAGGAACCAATCAGACAATTCTAAGAGCCAACCCCACTTTCTTTGACCAGCAAGGTGTGTACATGCCAGTCGCATGTACACACAACAAATTTTATCAATAAAACATAAAAACAGGGTGGGCGGAGGGATGGAGATACTCCCAAGTCCACCAGCAACAAAATATGGCGCCGGTGACTGCTAAAGCTGTGTACACACGGTCAGATATTTTGGCCCAATCAACTGCTGGAAGAATTTGCAGAGAACTTCTTTGTTTCCGGTTTTCAACACGATTCTTTAACTAGAAACAGAAATTTAGAGAAAAGTATAATGCCTTGTTAAGTTATGGTGCTAAAGGATCACTACAGCAAATAATAATCAGACCTATACTTTCTACAGGGGATAAATCGGGGATCCTGCAGGCGTTATTCGAATCTCTAATCTAAAGTCAAGAGTTGAGCAAAAATTTAGGTCCGTAACTACTATTTCCGATGCCAACGACAAAGGTTTGGCAGCCTTGGTAATGTCGTTTTTTTAATACTTTGACTGATATTTTGGTACTTTAGTGACCACAACCGACTGGACATATCGATTTTAAATGGGCCGTGTGATCAGTAGCTATTTCCGCTGTAACCAACATTTTCAGCTCGGCTGACTAGTCGAATGTGCCAGGCCAAAATATCTGCTAAGGTGTACCTAGGCTTACAGCCAACTTATTATCAATTATAGAATCCATGGTAGCTTTTACCTTTAGTTCTCCTTTAATTGGCACATAAGAAGTGATTTTGTGACTTAAAGGGACACTATACTGAAAAATTACTTTGCCTCAATCTTCATCTATAACTGAATACAAGTAGTAGCACTTAACTCTGATTTGCGTGTGTTGCTGCATGCCTTCAATCCAGCAACTTTTGTTTAGGAGCAGTTTTCCCCCTCCTTTCTTTAATCACTTCCACTTCCATCCGACATGACTTTTTTCCCACAAACCAACTGCAAGCCTGCACACATCATACAGCTTTCCACTGTCAAAACTGTCACCATTCCTGCTACAGTAAAACTACTCACAGAAGAATGTTTTGAGAGCAAGAAACTTAATTGACAGCTGAAATTAAGAAGTTTACATTGGATATCTAAAGAAATAGGGGCAGATCAACAAAAAAATTATACAGTGGTGGTCGGGAAGAACTGAGCAAATTTACAAGGTAACCCTAAATGGCAGCCTGCTAACTGCCAGCTCTAATGCTCTAAATAAAACTAAGACAAATACTATATAATAGTATATTTTTATAGAGGTTCTATTTTTTTAATTATTTTTTTTTAAAAGGGTAATTTTAGGCTGCAATACATTAACAGGAAACCGAAATGATCTTTTAGCATCTTATAGCTCCTAAGCAAATAGCACTGCAATTGGTACTACAGTATTTACTATAAATATTTCTAGTTTTCATATTGTCAGCTTTTCTATCTTGGCTCTCTGCAAGCTGGATTGTCAGATTTTACCAGTTCTTTCTACAATGTTTACATTGTTCCTAGCAGTCTGCAATAATAAATAGGGTAAGAAAGAAATAAGACATTAATATCTGCAGGGATGGGAAGATTGAGTCTCTTACATAAATGGATACTATAATTATTGTTTGTGTGTACAGACATCCCATAAGTACTGACCTCTCGCAACAACCATAAACAATGAATCTCCTTGGTACATTCACCTCGTATATACTTTAGCATTGCATACGCTATCTCGCTGTGAACTCTTACCTACTTAAAATAAAATTACCATGTATCTCTGAGGGTTTCAAATTACTAATTGCTGCCAGAGACCTCGCAAACCTTTGTCCAATTTAGGGTTGTACCCTGGTCCCAAGAGAGGCAAGAAGAAAACCTAAATTTCCCTGGAATCCTATACAGCAGTAATGTTATGCACAGACCTTATGCTTCAGCTAGAGAGCTGATCATTCCCGGCATGGTTCTGGCCCCTTGCTCTTGCACTATTACTTCACTTCTAAAAAGTAAAAAAGAAAAGAGAAAATGGAGGTCATGGGGGAAAGAAAGGAAATCCCCACTCCTCGCCTTTTCTCTTCTTGCTCAGCCCTTGTCTTCTCTTTCCCCACTCATATGCTTTTACAGCCCTTTCATGGCTCAAAGATTTTCATTAATTATCCCACTCCTTGGTAATGTACGACTCTCAACTTCCGCTGTGCACTGACAAGAGTGTTTTTATTTCAGTAACTCAAAGCACAATTTCTCAGTCACAATGAAATGTATTTGTTAGAAAGACTCTAATTATACTATATTATATATTATACATATAAATACATTTATATATATATTGGTAGGCAAATGATTGGCGCACTCGTCTGGATTTTTATACACTTTAATTAAACATAGGGGTAGATGCAATACTACCTTCGCGCTCCTCTTCCTACCGAGTCTCTCGCGATGCAGCGTGAGTTACTGAATTGCGGGAAGGAGGCAGGCAAGTGTGCGGAGGTAACAGCACCATTGAAATCACGTTAGTTTTCAGACATTTTTTATGGGCATTGGGCGTCTGTGCCATTAAGAGGAAACGCCGCAGCCCCGAAAAAATGGAGTTATCCACACCGCAAACCCGATATAACATCCAATTAACCCTAAGCTGAATATTACATCTCTATCTATCTATCCTGCACCTGATCTTTGAATAACTATTTGCACCAGAAAGACCTGTGAGCGCACTGGACTACTTATCTATCCCTTATCCCTTATATATATTAATAAATATATTTATATCTCCATATGAGATTGCATTGAGTTTTTAGGAGCTACCAATGTGGTGGGGGGTATATGATATTACAATAGGAAAGGTGTATATTATGTGTGTACTATTTCACTATTACCATTTAAATGACCAGCTAAATGTATATAAAGAATAGCACTGACTTATATTAGGTAGAACACAAAATATCAAATACATAAACTTACTTACAGAGCTGAGATCCCATTTTGAACATGGAATGGTCAAATGGCAGCTTTAACCACACCCCTGTGTCTGCTCCATGTGAAAGGAAGTGTAATCCAAAAAAAGTTCCTGTCTCCTACACAGGATGTGATGTGTATTGTAATGAATATACACCAAGGCTCCTTGTATACCACCTCCAGACTGCATGTGGTGTCAGTGAGTGATAAGAGACAAGACATCCCTGTTCTCTATGGCTAGGAGGAGAAAAGGGAAAGTAGATTGTGGTGTGTGCTTTGGAGAAATATGACTGCAACAAGATCCTGTGTATAAGACCCGTGTGTAAGACCCTGTATGTAAGATCCTGTGTAACTTACAAGGACACACAATATACAGGCCTGGTCAATATTCAAAGTGATGCACCATAGACAGGGACACCCTGATTACTGCATAGTAATGTTAACCTGTTTATGTGCATTGTCTGCTTTGTGCCGACCAACAGAGCTCTACCAGGCCCAATTGCCAAACCTATGTTTAAACCTGATCCATGTGATAGGGTAACTAGGAAGTAGACTGATTGGCTAGAACAATTTGAATTGGCAGCCACTTTAATGGTTGGGATTAAAGTGCTCACTTGCAAGTCCTTAGCCTTTTGCTTAGTGTAAAGTCAGGCAGGTATACCAAGATTTACTGTAATACTGAAATAAAAAGCAGTTTCAGTTATTAAAAATTGCTCTAAGCAATTCTTTTTCAATAAGATGTGTATAAAAGAGTATATAAAGGATAAATCCATTTCTTTAGGTAAACTGGGAATGAGAATGTTTGGTTTATACGTTGATTATTAGGGCAATGCTATTATAATAAGGTACCTTCTGTTATAATATATGAGGTACCATCACCACTTGCCGTAGTGAATACTAGTATTAGTATTAACCTAGCATTTTTAGTTTCAACCATACAGTATGGCAGGATTGCCGGGTCTACTCTCAGACCTGCAGGATTATCCTATTGGTTCCTATAAAAGCTGGTGACTATCTGAGTAACAGTTTAAAATATACCTGTGTAAAGATTCTATATCCACACAAAGCAAAACATACACACACAAAATTTCCATTGTGCACCAACGGGCACACTTTGTCTAGTATATATATAGATATATTTTGGCTATATGTCCATACAGCAATATAAAATCTTTACAACCCTATAAAATTCAGGATTTTGTACAATAAAAAAGAACAAAGGCAAGAGTTAAAAAGAATGAGAACAGTTAAAGGGCACTAAACTGCATCATATACATGTACCTTGCAAATTTATCTACTATTCACAGGGAGGTGAAATCTCTAATTCCCACCTCCCTGTGAATAATAGAATGCCGGGTTACACAGATAGACTACCTACTGGCACTCCACTCCGCAGCTATTCTCCAGCTGATCACACTGTTAAAATTGTGCTCTTCTTTAATATGTTTGTGCATAAAATAAGGGGTTAAATTCACACTTAACGGTATTGAATAGGTTGGAGTGTGTTTAACTACATTGTGCCAGCTGTGTGGTAGCGCAAAGACATCCCAGCAACTGGTGCAATTGTGTTTCCACTACTATTTCATGCTAACGTGGATATAATCAGTATTAATATCGGAATCCACATTTATCCGAGTGTTTGCATGATGTCAGATTAAAGGATTGACATTGATACACAAATTTGGGGGGGGGCACTTAAATGAATACGAGTGCACTGTTCATTTCATAGCCATTAATTAGTCTTATTTATCATAATCGCAGAACTACACTAAATTCGTATGTTTTTGTAGCATACTTGCAGGAATGTCTAAAACCCAAGCACAGTGGTTATCTTGGTTTAGTTATGAGACCAATTAAATAGATGACTGTCTGTGAGGGTCACTGCCCAGGGCAAGGTAACTGTTTATTGCAACCCTATTCAAACCCTTCAGGTAATTTGATTGGTTGAGTTCCTTCTGAGATTGGCCTTTTATTGGGTGCATGTGAGCAGCCAAAAAACAGCTGATGAACTACACGCTGTCACCACAAGATCTCTCCAAAATTTCTATCTGCCCCTATAATAATTTTGGCTTGAAAGAGACTTGTGGGGGCACAGGAGGAGTGTGCTAATAGCTAAGGATCCATAAAGCATTTTCGAGTTAATGGCAAATTTGTGGATTTTTTTGGACATGTGTCACAGGTGTAATCAACACTGATTAGGTGTCTCTTGATTGCCTCGGTTGCGTTGTCACAGACCCAGTCAGTGCTGATTACCTGTCTTGATCATTTCAGCTGTGTCACAGTCCTAATCAGCCCTGATTTATCTTGATTGTATTCCACTTTTTTGCAGGCACAGTATTAAAATCAGAGCACACGCAGACACTAAATGGATAAGCTTTATGCAACCTTTCAAGCCTAATTCAAAGTTTATACTTAAACTTAGTATAGGAAGCTTATAGCAACCCAGGCCACCTGAAAAATCTCCCTATACAGAGTGTGGACAGTTTTATAGCTGAAGACAGACAGCTTTCAATATAATGCGTTTGCTATGCGCTATTAACATATACTGTGTACCCAGCTTAATGCTTCTTCACATTTACCTGTCAACTTACAAAAAAAATTCCTATGCAAAAATAATCAAATTGATCTGTGCAAGTGACAACCCTCAAAGACTGGGAGGGCTATGCCTCACTTACACACTTTTGTGCGTTTTCAAACGCGATTTTGCACGCAGTTTTTAATTTAATGGAAATCATGGGTACGCTGTTTGTATCGTGTGAACGGACATGTCAGATCTTGTGGTCCCCCATGGCAACCAGCTGACAGCACGGTAGTAAAATTTTATAGTGTGTACCCAGCTTTATCCTTGATGTGCATACATGGGTCCTGAGTAGAGGATCAGAAAAGCAGCACTGTGAATTGAGAAAGCCAGTCGGATGACTAGCGAAACGTCTTCAAGAACTACATTTCAAGTCCAGTTGATCTAATTGAATACAACAGATAGCACCTGTGATAGGATTTAGGCTAATAGCCATCCATCATGCAAAAAACTCAAAAGTTATCTCTTGGCCGGAAGTTTTCAAATAAATACATAAAAGGGTTATTACTATGTATCCTCCCCCCCCCCCAAAAAAAAAAACCCTTTACAGCAATGTATCGGAGAATGGTATGTTATTTTGTGGTGGTTTGTGGCAGTACTAAAAAAAAAGTATGCAAGTCTTCACAAATCAAGTGATGTAATAAAAAGGGGAAGGAATTGAAGAGTTTTAAGGACTTTTATCACTAGAAAATACCTGAGGGGAGATGCACTAACACCATGCTCCCCCAATAGGAACCTTTTGACAGTACTGCATAATGGCAGTCAAAGGATTTGCACCCAGTCACAGGGAATACTGGCACAGATTGGAATTTAAAATAATAAAATGTTATTGGTTTATTTCCTGTTGGGATGTATGTTATCCCCTGTGCGCCAAGAGATGTAGTGCTGGGACCATAAGGTACCTTAATTACCCACTACACCAGGTATTCTTAATACAGCTAGGGAAAAACTTTATGACCTGACAAGCAAACATGTAATGCACTAAACAGGACTGAGAGAAAAAATAGAAATCCTGGATGTTCAGTCTTTCCATTCCCCGCTGTTAGCACAAAACTTGTATAGGAGGATGGGAGGGTATTGGCTGCTAGCATTTCATGGTAAGTGGGAGAACAATGGTGGAGAAAGCTGAGCACACAAAGTTTCCTACAAGGTGATACACACAGGGTCACAGTAGGGGATCTGTGTCAAACAGAGAGCTCTATAATTCAGGAAACTAATGCTGATTTATGTTCCATTTTCAAATTCCAGTGACTGTGGTAAGGTAAAAGTTAAACACCAGGCAATTCATTTATTAGTAAATCAGTTAATGTACTGGCTTTATAAACCTGCCCCATAACCTCTGGAAGTTCCAGTCCAATGGCACCCTCCTCAATCCCTCCTCAAAAAAGTTAAAGCTCCTACAATCACCGTCCAGGGAAACATGTCATTGACCACCTAGTGTGTAGCCCCAGTTAATAGACTCTTGTCAACACTGCCCAGTGCTTTTCATTCCATCACTATGATAGGGATTACACTATTCACATAGTCACTGATCCAGTTATAAACTACTGTACTCACCAGATCCGTGCAGCTTCTAGTGCCCAAACATGAACATTCCCTGCTCCAAAATTACCATCCTGTTACATCCTGTGATACATGGTGAGATCCCTTCCCTGGCTTATTGTCCAACTTGAACTGAGTGATATTAATGCCAGTCCTTCTGATCTAGTTGACCAGAGATAAGACCTCATTGCCAGGGGTAATATATTCCCTATACCACAGTGGGACGGAGCTGGTGTCAATAGAATCAAAAAGCAAAGCGCAAACCAAAAATCAGTGGCCAGTCTGTGCAATCAGCAGGGAGGGAAGAGAGAGAGAAGAAGAGAACAAGAGCGGGGGAGGAGAGAGGGGGCAATGTGGGGAGGGAGAAACAGCTGAGAGGGTGAGCCTGGCCTGAAACAGGAGGAATAAAGTGAAAAGCTTCCTGCTGCTCTTAACCTCTCCAGCACCAGAAGACTGTCCTCCTGCACATAACTTTACACTAAGCACTGAACATCTGATTGGTCTGGCAACTGATAATCACTGGAGGAGGTTAGATTCCATAGATATGCATCCTAATCCTTTAGGGATATTTACTATACTCCACGCAACAGAAAATTCATAGTTGGAAACTGTACGTAAGGCAAAGTTAAAACAATGTTTGCGGACAGTTTATTTTTGGTTTGTTTGTTTTTTAGCCAATGCCAATGTACAGAGGGCTGCAATCACAGATTCCCATTCTAAATCCATGCTGACCAATATACCAAGGCTGGAGTAAAAATTACATTTGCAGAGGTTGCAACTCTTTAAAAATAAGAGCTTATAAGTGATGAACTGAAGCTATAGCAACACCTTTGTGTTCATTTGTAATGCCAAAAAAAACTAATGTTAAAGTCACGCAAATGGTTATAGCTGATTTGCACTGAGGGGTGCTATAGTAGTTTAAATTGTCCCATATGTTGTTTTTTTTCTCTCAGCCCATGAAGATAATTCCTATCCTAAATGACATGTCCATCCCTAACATAAAAATTCATACCCCACCCCCTGAAAAACCCCAAAACCCCAATACTGACTTTCTGCTGACATTCCTGAGAGATAATCTGTTGTATTCAGTTAGATCACAGGACTTAAAGTTTAGTTCTTGAAGACGTTTCGCTAGTCATCCGACTGGCTTTCTCAATTCAGATATACTTGTACAAGAATCTGTTGGCAATAAGAAAAAAAATTGTATCTATAGTAAGCCTTTTCTTTCCCAGTCTTGCTTCTTCCATAAACTTTTACACCAGCACAGTAGTCATAAAATCATGACAGATGATGTCATGGCCAATTACTGCTGCTGGCTGAGCTGCCTCTCTGTGCATGTGCAAGCTCGAACAGCTTTAAGAAAGATGGCAACATTGAAGAAAAGGGGATTACTTCAGAGGGAATATCTCTATTCTGGAATGTCATGCAGGTATGTCTATTGAGGTTTTGAGTTTGTGGGGGTGTGGGGGACTAAAATCAATAGGATGGATATACCCTGTAGTTCTTGCTACATCACATGCAGCTTAAATAGGGTTGCAACTTTCCAAATATTTATGGACTCTTCAGAAATCTTAGGGCAACGGTCAGAAAACATTTTGCTGTTAATTCTAACATTGCATTGTATGTATGTATGTATATGTTTATTTATATAGCGCCACTAGGGATGCAGCGCTGTACAATATAGAATACAAAAAGTCATACAAGGGGGACAGTAAATAAATACATAAATATTAAATAAGTATGAGCATCACTAAATATACAAGTGCTTAAAACATGTACATGAGGAAAGAGGCCCCTGTCCCTTAGACTTACAATCTACTTAGGTGGGAAACATACAGATGCATAGGAAAGGGTGGAAGTCCAGAAAAAAATATAAAAGTGCCCAAAAGCCACACCAATTGAATTCTTCCTATGGTTATTCATATGTCTACTTTGACAAGAAAGGAAAAGCAAAATACTGTTTTATTTATGACTTGTTCAGTAAACAATTACAAGGATTAGGGATGACCCTAAAATGTGTATGGTGCCAGCATCTAATGATTTCTCAGTGTATAGTGTTGGGATTGCCTGCAGTTATCTAAAATAAAATTACCCATCTGCTTAGTAAAGGGGAAAGCATGCAAAATGCATGGTGGGTGAGGCTCTTGAAAGTACCGTAGATGTAGTGTTTTGAGTGTGGTCATTTTTTGAGGTGGCATGCTGTAGGATCTCTGTGCCCTGTCCTGGTTGATTTCCCATAAGAAGTTAGCTACTAAAGAATCAAAAAGGCACAAAAAATCTATGTTGTTAAGGGGAGGAAAAAAAAGTGAACAACGCAGAGATACTATAGACTATATAACTAATAAGAGTAGGATATTTTTTTAAATGTATTCGGATGGTGAAAAGTTGGTTGGGGAGCTTTTGCATAAGTGGCAAAATGTTCATCCTGAGGGTGGACATGCCTTAGGATTTTCATTCATCTATATCCAAAAAAACTGTGGTATAACTAGAAACCACTGCCCCCCCCTCTATCTTCATCTACGGCTGCATCTGTCATATAATATATATATTTATTAGTAAATACAGGCACTCACTCCAAGCTGGATACTTACCCGGGTGCCACCCGCTAACAAAATATAGTGAGGTGCACTCCAGGGTCTTATAGAAAACGTTATATTTTATTCACACATATCACGGCAAAGTTTCGGCCTTTTGTCTTAGGCCTTTATCAAGCCAACTCTACCTCTACTATATATTTATATATACATTTCTTTATTTAATTATTCATGCACAGTCCAAAA
The DNA here is from genome assembly GCA_019447015.1 of Hymenochirus boettgeri. Lineage (NCBI taxonomy): Eukaryota > Metazoa > Chordata > Amphibia > Anura > Pipidae > Hymenochirus > Hymenochirus boettgeri. The sequence goes on along the minus strand of CM033476.1, from coordinate 226,985,821 downwards.
ATGCGACGTTTTGGGAGAAACATTCCCATTTACAGCGCTGGACAAATGACAAACTAAAGTCTATAGCATATCCAGTTCCTTCATCTTTCCGTCACATGAATATACTATATTCTCTCTATAATAATATTTAAATTCACCTCTCTCCCCAAAAAAACATTACATAATTAACACCAGCCGACTGTCGGAATCAATTTTTACCAGGATTCTACAGAACATGTACATGCAGATGATCCAATTCTACAGTAACTACACACATCACATTCAGTCCCAACCCCTTCCCCTTTTTTGCTGTAAGATATTTCGCCACTCAGTTTCACTACACTCAGGAAAAATGTCCAAAGCTTCAAAAGGATATTTCCAGACACAACAAATAGTTGAGGCATTTGTAAGCACAAAATACACGCAAAGGAAGCCAGACGCAGACCGTCTGTTTCCAAAGCAGCATTACAATTCTCTCTTACTTTGAAAGACTGTCGGATAAATACATACGAGGAAATTGTAAACAAACAATACATTCAACTGACCTTTCAATAGGGCTAATTCTATCAGAAAGAATAAGGATGCTGGAAACCAGCACGTCACTACTGAATAGAGTTTGGGATCAGCAGGGCAGTGTTAGTTACTGTCATTATTCATGGAAAATTGCTGGGAACCTGCCCGTTGGAATATCATTTCTCAGCTTCTAGAGGGAAGCTAAGGAAAATTATGCTAGCGGGTTAATGTGTGCCCTGGGGGAAAGCCAATGAATTGGCTGTGTTTGAATGTTTCTTTTAGCAGCACATCATAGTTTAAATTATTCCCATATTACAGCTCTCTGCATGCTACCAAGAAAACATACCCACCTCACAGCTCATAGCATCATCATATCCAACAATGACTATCCTCTTAAATGGAAAATGACCTTTAAGTCACCTTGTGTCACCTGTATCACAAAGATAAAGTACCCGTATCCAGAGAGGTACCTTTTCTAACAGTTTTCCTGTTTGTTTTGGTATAAAATAGGGCAAAGCAGCTCAATAATAATGTCACCCTGACTGTATCTATATCTTCCTTCTATCAGTGTTTTCATATTATGTCTACCATTTTGTAACACTATATGGTAAACCTTACCTGACTGCACCTCCCAAAGTTAAACAGGAAGTACAGCAAAGCAAACAGTAGTCATACTATGTGATTCATTCACAAAAAAGTCAAAGAACTTTATTGGATATATACAGCAATTTCAAAACAGCAGTTATGTGAGGTCCGAAGTGAATGGGAATAAAAGATCTCATGTCGAGATTAGCAATGTCCAAAGTGTAAATAAACTGGTGGTAGTGGATTTTTATGCACCATGATACATGAATTTGACTAGTCCCATGTTAGTATGAGTGATCTAGTAAAAAGGGCACACCTCTACCTTTAGAATGCAACTTTTAGTTGCGTCTACCAAAAGTTACGGCAGTATTAAGGGTGTTTTTTTCTGCTAGCATTGTGAGCTGTGACATCACCAGCAACAACTTGTCTTCACCCTAGTTTAAGGTTGGACATGCCCACTGCTGGGACAGATGCATTCATCTGCACCTTAGCACTGCAACTGCATTTCTTCATACATTTTAAAGCCAGCCACAAACTGAAAAGAAACCCTTTCTCTCCCTAAGGTGTCCAGAGATATCGATTTTTGGGTTTGGGGCTTCTTACACAGCTTATTACATATGCCTGTCACAGGCATATTATGTTTGTGTACCTGACTTACCTTCCACTATTTTTTAATTCTTGATTATAATAAAGTTTCATTATCATAACTTCACCTTTATATATTCATTTCTCATTTTATACCATAGCTACTTACAGATTTTCTCCAAAACTTTGTGCATGCCCACTTTGTTCAAACTATGTCACATGTTGTTAGCACCTTGGTTGTGACATTTGTCTGTTGTTTTAACTTAGGTGCCATTTTGTACCTCAGGATTGGGTCGAAGACATCTTTTATAGTTTTAGCACGGAAAGACTGTTGTTAATCTATAGTATGTCTGTAATGTGGAAGGAGCAGATGGATATTTTCTGCTTAGGGGAAGTTTTTCAGTAACTTTATCTACAGCTGCTGAAGATGAGATGTATTGGATTCTCAGGAAGCAGCTGGAATGCTTGTTAATGAATTAATAGTAGAGATGAGACAATGGCAAAGGAGGGAGACAGGAATATATGTTTATTTGAGAGAAATTGAAGAGACAAAAGGTTTGAGTCTTAATTGGAAAATAAATGCGTGGATGCCAAGAAATGTACAGTCAGCTGTCTTGATACAGCTAATCGTAGTTGGAAACAATAGAATATATTCAGCCTCATTTCAATTTAGGTTTTGTTCACTGATATTGATTGATCAGTCAATTCTTTAGGTTTTTGTTCAATTTTTTTTGTACAAAGTCTGTGAGACTACAGGTTGTGTAAAACTGTACATATTTATAGAATTGGGAATGGAGAAATGAATATGGAAGTGAGTAAAGTAGCCAAGTAAGTAAGCCCCAGACAGTGCAGCAGTCAGGGAAGGGGCAGCATGACAAGGATGGATAGGTGATGGAGAGGTGTGGGCAGCCAATAGGATTAGTGTAGGAGAGAGAGGGTGTGGATTGGCCATTAGGTAAATAGGAGGCCCCCCAGGTTTGAAGGGCTTAAGGGGAGGCAGAGCAAGCAAGCGCCTTTTTGTGAGAGCAATGGTAGTATGGAACAATTTTTAATGTATCATAATACAGTTACCGTATATACTCGAGTATAAGTCGAGGTTTTCAGGCTGTGAAAACCGCTGAAACTGAACCTCGACTTATACTCGAGTCAGACACTTACTGGTGGAGGAATCCGGCTGCCGGTCCACTGATGTCGCATCCACTGACGTCACGACTCGGCACTGGGAAATTAGACCGGCGCCGAGTCGTGACGTCAGTGGATGCGACCATCAGTGGACGCGGCAGCCGGATTCTTCCACCAGCCGGAAGATGGGTGCAGGGAATAGGTTTTATTCCTGGGGCTGGAGGGAGAGTAAGAGTCAGGGACAGGGTAGTGTGTTTTGGGTTAGTGTGGCAGGGTGAGAAGATGGGTGCAGGGAAATAGGTTTATTCCTGGGCTGGACCTGGGGCTGAAGGGGAGAGTAAGGAGTCAGGGACAGGGTAGTGTGTTTTGGGGTTAGTGTGTGCAGTTCCACTCCAGATGTTTCTACTCCCTACTTCCACTCCCTTCTACTACTCTACCCTCGACTTATACTCGAGTCAATTGGTTTTACTAATTTTTGAGGTAAAAATGGGTACCTCGACTTATACTCGAGTCGACTTATACTTGAGTATATACGGTATTCTGTGAGTTATCATGTTAAATGATAATATGGTGATGCTCAATGTGCACCAATATATATTTTTGTTGCCCTCGTGACATTTCGTAGCCATCTGTTGAGGGGGTTAGCCTTCTACCTCCATCACAAGAAATACCATGTATGGGTTTTTGGAACAGAGAGAACCAGGATTTCAGAAACTAAAGCAAAACCTTTGACAATAGATATGAACTAAGGGGCAGACCACTAAAAGATAAAAAATCCCCTTTAGTTCCAAAAACAACTGTCCGAGACCTGGAGGAAAATGTAATGCAATAGAGTTGGAAATCTCTTTGTTCTAATTTTAATAGTAAAATTTAGTGTATGGTCTTGTCTGGTTGGTACTCACCATGGGTAAAGTAGTAAACAAAAAGGTGTGGAACTGAGAGGCCACCTTGTGTCTTGGATAGATACATAATGTGTTTTTATACATGCTTTCTATTTTTAGCTTGGGGTAGGGCAACTAAAGTGGCCATACACATGCGATTCCACAGCATGTGTGCCGACAGTCACTTGGTATCTGTTGGCACACATGCTTTGGGAACACACACACGGACCCGACCGTCCCCATACGCGTATGGGGATCAGTCGGCCATGCGGCCATACACTATATGATTGGATTGGCTCCCTCTACTTAAAGTAAGGGAGACGATACAGACTGCTGGAAATATTCCGTCATTCCTGATCGACCAGAGTGTCGACTGCATTTTCCTCGACACTCCAAATGTTCAGGAACATCCCCTACAACAAACGATAATAGCACCCCATTACGTTTGTATGTATGGCCACCTTAAAGTGAAAAAAGAACTTGGGCTAGAAACAAAATGCATAGTGCATGGTACACAATGCAAATGCTCAGAGTGCCATCATCCCAATGACAGTGAAGACAACATGGCTTTAAGTTGTCCCATGGGGGCTGCCATCTTTGCTTCTCTTCCTGAACCCACTGGGTATGACATGCCCAATCACCATGACTTATGGACAAAGGATAAATAGCAATCTCATTTCTATTTTGCATGGATACTTATCAGAACTAATTAATACTGCACCCACATTAGATTAGAAATTGTAATGAACATTTCATGTGCACAAAAACTGCTTGCAGATTCCTGTTTAAACTAGATATTTAGAAAATATAGTTATGGTTGCTTATTTTTTTCTACTAGGTATTTTAAATGAAACAACTCTTTTCTGGGAAACCTCAAAGTCTTAAAGTGCAAAATGACATCTTGCAACCAATTAGTGCGTGAGAATCCCAGCACAGTGCATGTCAATGTAGGGTGACCACATTGCATGTGCTATGCTGTGATTTGTTTTCGGAGCATATTCGATTACCATTTTTTTGCTGATGACATGTGCTCTGATTGTGCACTATTGCACTGATCGCTGAGTTGGTAACACATGTGAAACACAACCTTTTTACGCCTGTTTCCTTCCATCATAGTGTGGCCTCAGCCCTATAGAAACAACACGGTACAGAGCTGCAGCGGAGGGTAATGAGGTGAACCATATATACACACCGCTCTGGGTAATGTATTTCTCTTCAGTGTACCTGGGCATGTCGTTACGTGCTTGGTTGTGGCTTTTCAGAAACGGCGCACACGGAATTACATGAGTCCAAACTCACTCTTCTTGGATAAAAACACAACTTTATTCGGGCGTCTTACGCCATGTAACTACAAACTGTAAAGAAATCCCGCCTTACGCGTTCGAGCCAATAGCGGCTCTTACTCATGGGCTAGGGGTGTGTGTCCTGGTGAGTTCCTCTTATAGGGGGAATTGCGTCACGTGAAGAAAACGCCCCCCTGGAACATCTTAACCTTTCGTATCACTTAAAACAATTAAAAACCAAAAGGTTGATTATCAAAGACTTGCACATAGTTAACTACTATACAATGAATGGAACGATACATAAGCTATGATTGCAATGTCATGATAACAATAGAAATGAATATATATATATAAGAATACACAACTCTTACACCGTGTAGTATTGCAAACAATTAAATGTTCACATCTACAACATATGGAGAACTTGTAACAATATATTCTACTTATCATATATTCCACACTTATTATTGTGGTTAAAGGCCCTATGTATTGGGAAATAGTTATATAATAACAACCTTATTTCTAATCTATGTAGCAAAGAATGTCGTATCTCGAGTTTAAGCCTAAAGGGATTCTAGTATCCAGATTAATATCCAACGTACTTCTGTCTGAGTTGGGCTAATCTGTCTTTATTTCGTTTGTCCTGATAAATTTTCTGTATCCTTGTATCCTCAAATATTTTAAATTAGATTGATTACACAATGAAAAATGACGTCCTACTGGACTGTTAATATTACAATGAGTTATATCTCTAATATTTTCACGAACTCTAGACTTTAAAGAGCGGGATGTACATCCAACATATTGGATATTACAACATGTCATGTAATGAGATATACTCCGTAGTAACTATTACAGTTTATGTGCTGTCTGATTTCATATGTTTTTCCTGTCATGGAACTTTAAATGTTGAGGATTTTGCATGTGAGAACATGTTTTGCACCGGTTGGCACCACACATGTACCTACCATTATGAGATAGCCAGGTGGTCCTATGTTCTGGTTTAGTCTCGTATAAGCTAGTGACATATGTCTCCCAAGGACCGCGCTCTCTTGGGGACATATTGGCAACCCATTTTTAAAACTGTATGAAGTTGCGGAATCCTGTTCTAAAACAGGTAAGTATCTTTTTATAATATTTACAATTTGTCTAAACTGTGGACTGAATTTTGTAGTAAAGAATAATTTTCATTTTTATTTTTATGATTAATATCTGTATTATTGTTTTGTTTATATTAAGATAGTTTTTTCTTTCTTCTACACTTTCTTAGTTTCTTTTATCAGTCTGTCACGGCTCATTCTCTTACCTTATGATAGGCAGATTGTAATGAAAGGCGGTTATACCCACGTTCTCTCAATCTATGTGTCATTGTTTCGCTCTCTTTATCAAATAATTCTTCTGTGGAACAATTCCTCCTGAGTCTTAAGAACTGACCATAGGAAATTGCTTTTATGCAATGTGTGGGATGATTAGAAGTAGCTAGAGAATGGTGTTTCTCGCTTCTGGGCGTTCGATAATTATTAGTGTATATATGCAGGTTATCAATACCTATGACTAAGTCTAGATATACCACAGACTCACCACCAAATTGGTGGGTAAATCTCAAGTTAAAAGGATTAACATTGAAACTGGAAAAACAGGACTCAAGTTCTCTCTCAGTTCCTTTCCATACCATCAATAAATCATCTATGTATCTATGATATGATACTATTCTTGATTCAGACCCTGTATATATGGGGTGGTGGAAGAGGTAATCTTCCTCCCACCACCCCATAAACAGGTTAGCATATGTGGGAGAAAATTTAGCTCCCATTGATGCTCCACAACTTTGTATGTAAAAAATTCCATCAAACTGAAAATAATTATGGGTCAAAAGATATTTTATGTACCTGGGCATGTCCACTCAAAAAAAAAAAACCTTTAGCTAATATTTTACCTAGGTTTTGCATTACTCACTAATGCCAAAGATGCTGCTGAACTTCCTTACCTGACCTGGACCCTTGCCGCTCCTACTCTGCTGCTGACAGCCGCTCCACTTCCTGGTTGCGGCTGTCAGTAAAGGCGCAACATGACGCCCAATCGCCTGACAGCTGCAACCAGGAAGTAAAACGGCTGTTTTTGCTCAAAACATGAGCAGGGGGCAGCACCTAGATAGCAAGGGACTGGGTTAGGTAAGGAAGTTCCGGATCATCTTTGGCATCGGTGAGTAATGTGAAACCTAGGTTGCGGGGGGGGGGGGGGAATCTACATTTTTAAACCAAAGGTTTTTTTTGAGTGGACTTGCCCTTTAAAAGAATGTGAGTGTATGTATCTGACTTGTATTTGTATCTGACTCCTTTTAAATGATCAGAAGTTATATTTAAGTGCGTGTTTAATAAACACAAGGGCAGGCATGAATATGACCATGAGAGCTGTCCATTGCTGCATTTTCTCATGTGCTAACAATCTTGCTTATGATCTGTTAGCACGTGTCTGTACATGACAATAAGTATGGCCCCACTGCTCAGAGAGCACGAGGTCTACGTGCGTGTCCACTCTGGTTGCACAAATTTGTGCAGATCAGGGCATTAACACACAAAATAATGGACGCTGCTATGCAAATGGGATGTACTGCTGCGTTATAAGAAAATCTATTGTGAACGAAGCCTGAAGGTGATTCTTCCACTAAAGTTCCCCTGTGATATTTTATCATGTGGGAACAAAATTTAGGCCACACTATGGACGTTTTTTAGCGTTGTAACGCGACGCCTAGGGTATGCGATTACACAGAGGCTTTCACTTTTCTATCCAATGTGTCCTGTACCCACTCATGCATTGAATAGCTTTGCGGAGCTGAACGGACATCAATACAAGCCAATGGGAGTATTGAGAAAATTGTGTGCTAATGCTTTGTACAGCATTGGAATGTGCATATGTGTGCGATGTTCCAATAATCTCTAGCAAAGCACAGTAACGCAAACAAAATACATGCAAAAACGCACGTGGTCGCATGATAACGCTTATGTGTTATACTTTTTTACTGCACGATGTAGTATGAAAGAAGCCATGTAAATGTACCCCATGCCTGATACACGACCAATGTGAGGCTTTCATTTATCAACCCTAGCACTGGAAAGCTTTGCTAGAATTGTGATGTATATGGTGTAAATGGGTATTGTTAACTTACTTTGTCAGTCATGCAATGGCAATCATTGAACTGTGGCATGGCTTTAAACTATGTAAATACATGGTAAGAGATGAAAGGGAGAACTTGATATGCTTTATTTACTGTTGGCAGTTAAATATTAATAAAAAAAAGAAACGTTTAACCAGGAAATCAACAGTAGCAAATAGCCACCATTCCTCTACTTCTATTGAGGGATTCTAAACAGTCCTAAAGTAATTATTAGCAGAGCGGGTGAATAATGATGTGAATACTGAAACACATATTGGCCCAACGTCATCATGCTATTCCCATCCAGCTATTTGAGGTTAAAGCTGCTTCTGTAAAACACTGCAGTGTTTTATGTGAATGGGATCCACTCTGCTGCTACATATTCCAGACCTTTGCTCTTGCAATAAAGATTTTTCTACCTCTACTATGACATTGAGGTAAAAGTCTCACATGGTGTATTACCACTAATGGATTTGATTTATATTCTAAGCATATTAGTATTGCACAGAACAGGTGGTGGATGCCTGGAATGGTTTATCAGAAGAGGATCATGGCTTTCCTGTGCATGGAGTGAGATGCAGTCTTCTGATCTTTTTCAGACAAGAAACTAACAGATCAGCTGTGCCAGTTGGTCAGAATCTGTTGTCAGATACTATCCTTGTGTGACATATGATGATGACACAGGGTGATTTATGTAGAGAGTTTCTAAGGAAGATATATAACAGTATCTATCATCTGACATTTCTAAGTCCATTTGAAGTATTTTAATTTATATATATATCTCCTTTTCCTGCCACTAAAGTGTATATTTCATTACTTAAACCAAATAATGATGACTTCAGGGTTTAATTGTGAATCATAACACATATCAATGGATCACTTTAGAAACTTTCACCTCTACTCAAGAAGTTGGAGAGTGTATTCCTAGTACCTCCTGCATGGAGAGAGTATTCCTAGTACCCCCTGCATGGAGAGAGTATTCCTAGTACTTCCTGCGTGGAGAGAGTATTCCTAGTACCTCCTGTGTGGAGAGAATATTCCTCATACCTACAGTATGGAAAGAGTATTCCTAGTACTTTCTGCATGGAGAGAGTATTCCTATTACCTTCTGCATGGAAAAAGTATTCCTAGTACCTCCTGCATGGAGAGAGTAGTCCTTGTACCTCCTGCATGGATAGAGTATTTCTACTACCTCCTGCACGGAGAGAGTATTCCTAGTACCTCCTGCCCAGAGAAAGTATTTCTAGTACCTACTGTATGCAGAGAGTATTCCTAGTACCTCCTGCATAGAGAGAATATTCCTAGTACATACTATATGGAGAGAGTATTCCCAGTACCTCCTGCATGGAGAAAGTATTCCTAGTACCTCCTGCATGGAGAGAGTATTCCTAGTACCTCCTAATGGAAAGAGTATTCCTAGAACCTACTGTATGGAGAGAGTATTTCTAGTACCTACTGTATGGAGAGAGTATTCCTAGTACCTACTGTATGGAGAGAGTATTCCTAGTACCTCCTGCATGGAGAGAGTATTCCTAGTATCTCTTGCATGGAGAGAGTATTCCTAGTACCTCCTTCATGGAGAGAGTTTTCCTAGTATCTCTTGCATAGAGAGAATATTCCTAGTACCTACTGTATGGAGAGAGTATTCCTTACCTACTGTATGGAGAGAGTATTCCTAGTACCTTCTGTATGGAGAGAGTATTCCTAGTACATGCTGTGTGGAGAGAGTATTCCTAGTACCGCTTGCATGGAGAGAGAATTCCTAGTATCTCTTGTATGGAGAGAGTATTCCTAGTACCTACTGTATGGAGAGAGTATTCCTAGTACCTCCTTAATGGAGAGATTATTCCTAGTACCTCCTTAATGGAGAGAGTATTCCTAGTACCTCATTAATGGAGAGAGTATTCCTAGTAACTAATGTATTGAGAGAGTATTCTTAATACATTCTGTTCTACTTTAGTCCCTAAGAAATAAAGTTTACTGTTGCTGTTGAGTCCCCAGACTTCAACTTTTTTCTTATAATTTGCAGGTACTGCGCATGCACAGTAAAAAGACAAGTTGTTAGCGGTTGCAGCAAACTAGTAGGAAATTAAAGCAAAAAACATGCGGTAGAAATACCCTAAAATTTATGTTGGGGATTCTCTATATTGCTCCTTTAAATGACAACTCCGTCCTCATAATACCATCTTTTAGAAAAAATGGCCTCTTTGAAATATGTTTATATACCCTACTTTGTCTGGATGCCTCATGAAAACTGAGCAATTTGGTGACCTGCACTGAGCCTGAGCATGCTCAGAAGAGGCAGACAGTGGATTAACATTCAGTCATTGGCTGTGATGTCAACTGTCAAATCCATAACTGACAGTTGTGTAAATTTTAGTTGTTGGCAAAATCCTGAGGAGCGTTAATGGACTAAAGAGTGTCATGCAGCCCTCGTCCACTGACACTTATTAGTCCATTAACGCTCCTCAGGATTTTGCCAACAACTAAAATAGACGATATCCGCACTCTAATTCCCTCACCCCAGGACACCTCACACTTTCTTCTGCCTGATCACCACCTGCAATTCTGGAACCTTTCACCCCTGTCACCCATTGAAAAGTCTTCGACCTTCTGTTGTCCTCGCCACTTACAATAGCGAAAATAGACGATGTGGGTTATTTTTGTTATTGTTTATAAGTGTGCTAAAATAGGAGTGTTTTGCTGCTGAAAGCGGAATTAAGAAACGGCAACATGAGCTTGTAGTGGTAAAAGTCCGCCTGACTGTGGGACTTTTCCCACAGTCCCTCAGTTGCAGGAGTATGGTAGCATAGGAATTTAGTATACGAATTGAGCCAAGGTTAGGTGGTTAGTGGGGCGACGATTTTAAGTATGTAGGGGGGCAAAGGAGTTAAAAGTAGTCAATAAGATAATAAGAGTTATTCAAATGTATTAGTGAATCAGGGTTAGAATCAGACATGAGGGCAGCGAGGCTAGAACTTTAAGAAAAAAGGATAGAGCCGGATGGTCTATTTCTCGGGTGTTGTGAACAAGGACAGTAGCTTGAGTGTCAGAGGAGAGGGGAGAGTAGGTGGTAGAAAAGGTAATTAGATTGTGATCCAAGAGAGGGAAAGAGGTGCTGGAAAACTGTTAGACAGAAAGATTTTTAGTAAAGACCAAGGGGCATATTTATAAAGGTTCGTTAAACTTTTCGCCTCCATTATCACTGCCTTTTCAACAAATTTGGACTTTTTGCTATATATAAAGCAGTGATAACCAGTGGCGAAAAGTCATTACCGCTACTTTTCGCCATACATTGCTGCGGTAACCGATCATATTTATAAAATGGCAAAAAGTGTTTTATTGCGTTAAGTTCAGCCATTCGAATTTGCCAAGTTTCAGGTGGCGACATACATATACATACATACATACATACATACACACAGCACGGTGGCTGAGTGGTTTGCACTGATGCCTTGCAGTGCTGAAGTCCTGAGTTCGATTCCACCCTTGGACACATCTGCAAGGAGTTTGTATGTTGTCCCTGTGCTTGCGCAGGTTTCCTCTAGGTACTCTGGTTTCCCCCACAATCATTTGATAGGTTGTATATGTCAAATAAATGTGCTTAGATTGTATGCTCTTTGGGGCAGGGACTGATGTGAATGTATAAATGTAATTGTAAAGCGCTACGGAAGATGTAAGCGCTATTTAAATCAACAATAATAAAAATAATTGCTCATTTATTTAGCCTGCCAATGGGTCCATGGAAGGTGTCAGTACATTGTGGAGTGTTTTTCAATACTAATAAATAATTTTGGGGGGGATGTTAGACTATTTTCCAGCATTTACTGTAATACAAACCTTTTTTTAAAGGTTCAGATTTTCTTTATTTACCAATAAAGTCAAATGGAGGTCTAAGGGACATATTTATAAAGGGGCATTATTTTTGCTTTTTTCTGCCACCAGACTTTACAATTTTTTAAACTTTCAACTTTTCTTAGTTATTAAAATTTTCATCAAAGACGAAAATGATGTAGCAAAAAGTAGCACTAATAATGCTGAAAATGTGGCAAAAAGTTTAATTCAGCACAAATGATGGTAAATAGGTAATACTCCCTGGTGGATTTTCAAAGTAATATCAAAAAGTATTCCTTTTTTTTATTAATAGGACATGATAAATAGTGTAAAACTCACCCAGGCGAATTTTCTCTATTTTATTAATAGGACACATTTTTTAGTATTGATTATTTTCAGTAAACTGCAGCTAATTATCAAACCAGTTAATTAGCTGCAGTTTACTGCAGCTAAGGGGATTAATGTATAAACTGAGGACTGTTGGCCTTGAAGAAAACATTTGTTCATGGATAGAGAACTGGTTATTGGACCGCAAACAGAGAGTGGTGGTTAATGGAGCTACATCTATGTGGGCTAAAGTTCTAAGCAGACCTAGATAGATTATCAAAATGGGCATCAGAATGGCAGATGAGATTCAATGTTGATAAATGTAAGGTGATGCATTTGGGATTTAATAATCCCTGTGCCACCTACACCATAAATAACTCTGTGTTAAGTGCATCTGTAATGGAAAAAGATTTGGGGGTTCTGGTAGATAACAGACTTAGCCATAGCAAACAATGCCAGGTAGCAACAGCTAGAGCTAGCAAGATATTGTCTTGTATAAAAGGGGGAATAGATTCAAGAGAGAAAAATATCATTCTCCCTCTTTACAAGGCACTGGTAAGGCCTCACTTGGAATATGCAGTGCAGTTTTGGAATCCCATATACAAAAGGGACATCTTGGAAATTGAGGCAGTTCAGAGAAGGGCAACTAAATTAATAAGGGGAATGGAGGGGCTCGAATATGCAGACAGATTAGACAAGTTAGGGCTGTTTATATTGGAGAAGCAACGTTTGCGTGGGGACATGATAACCTTATACAAATATATTAATGGGCCATACAATGAACTCTCTGGTGCATTGTTCACTAATAGGTCATATCAGAGGACACGTGGACATCCTCTAAGGTTGGAAGAAAAGAAGTTTCATCTTCAGGTTAGGAAAGGTTTCTTTACAGTGAGAACGGTGAAACTGTGGAACTGTCTTCCAGCAGATGTGGTAATGGCAAGTTCATTGAATAGCTTTAAAAAAGGCCTGGATAAGTTTCTAAAACTAAAAAATATTGAGAATTACTGGTATTAATACATATAGATCTGGTTGACCCAGGGATACATTCCGATTGCCGTTTGGAGTCAGGAAGGAATTTTTCCCCCTTTTTAGCTGGTTTTTTTTGCCTTCCTCTGGATCAACTGTTAGGTAGGGTTAAAAAAAAAAAGTGGGTGAATAGGTTGGACTTGATGGACGTATGTCTTTATTCAACCTTAATTACTACTATGTTACTATTATTATAGGAACATACCATAGTGCTGTGTAAGGAATAGTCATGTTAATGGAACAGTTAGTAATGATGTTTGGCAAAAATTCTGGTAAAACTGCAAAAAAAGCAACAAAAGGGAGAAAAGGGGGAAAAAGGTGAATTTTCACCTATTTATAAAAGGCTTTAAATAAAAAAAATGACAAAAATAGCTCTGAAATTTCACCCTCTCTGGTCTGGTATTTCTCTTTTCGTTGCGATACCAGACTTAACGCAATGAATAAGGTGATATTACCACTACACATCCCCACAGATTTACTTTTGTGCAAAAGTAAAAACAAAAACGTTTTTATAAATAAGGCGATAATATCGCTCTTTGTCATTGCGATGTCCTGCGATAGCGAAATGGCGAAAAAAGTAATCATTTATAAATATGCCCCCAAGTCCATGACCATGCTTATGGGTGCTAGTGTTCCACTGCTGGAGGGAAAAGGAGGAAGTTAGGTAGAGAAAGCAAGAGGACAATGATTGCTTAGAATCCTGACCCTCTCACCTAGAATAATGCTGGACAGTCAGAGGAAAGAAAGATAGAGAGCCAGGTTTCAAACTCTGTAAGGAAAGTGGCTGGGGCTGAGGCAGAAGGGGGTCTGTATACGACTGCTACTCTTACATAAACAGGCTCATTTACCCAAAGCCGCTATCGCTTTGGGTAAATGCTCCATTCGCTATTCAATATCGCATTTGTGAATCTGCAGGATTTTAACGCCAGCTATTTGCAAATGCGCAAATAGAAATATTGAGCATCGGATGCGCAGGTGATTTTTGTGTAACCCACACATCCAACGATAATATGGATTTAAAGTTGCGCTAACCAGTAGCGAACTCCATATATTTGCGCAGAAAGTCTGGGTAAATTGGCCCCAATGTTCGTAAAAGTTGGATAGAGGATGGAAGAGAAACAAGTTTAAAGTGGCAGATAGGGGAAAACAGAAGACCTTCCCCTCCACCCCATCCTAAGGAACCAGGCAAACGAGAGAAAGACAGAGCACCATGCATAATCCTTCAACTGCAATATCATGGTGGGAGATCCAAGTCTCTGTAAGAGCCAGGAGATGAAAAGTGTTAGAACAGAACAGGTCATGAATAAAGGTGTGTTTGTTAGCAAGACAGCGTGTATTAAGGAGGCCACAGGAAAAGGAAGAAGTGATGGTGAAAGAGTAGGGACAGTTATAATATTAGAAAGTTTAGAGCCTCAAAAAGAATAAGTTGGATTGGTAGAAAGGCGAGGACGACGGCAGATGGAAATGTTGAAGGGTCCAGGGTTGGAAGCAATAACCCCAGCAGCATTAAGAATAATAATAATAAACTGGGAGTGGAGGTGGGCTAAGAATTTATACTGAAGTTTCCTGGGATGTTTGGACTTAAGGTTCGTACACACATACGATATTCAGCAGACTTTGAGCCCCGACCAAACCTCGATCATGACTCACACGCACAAGTTCTGATTTAGTGTGAAAGAATACTGATAATTGAATGGAAGAAGAGAGGCAGAGATAAGATAGAATAGGGACAGGAAGGGAATGAAAGGGAAGGAGATTTCGGAGCCAGGGAGTAGATAAGTGATAAGCAGAGCACAATTGTAAACATTGTTTAACAAATCCCCCCTGCCAGATAGTGGCAGTGTTTTCCTTCTCCTTGTTGAACTCCCTTATTATTCGACTAAAGGTTCGTATACACGATTATCTGCCGAAAGTAACGTCGGGACCCGCGCCGCACGATGTGTACAAACGATAGTTTCAGCCTATAATCGGCCCTAGTATGGTCCCTTTATCGGCCAAAGCGGCAGGTCGTTTGGAGATCTGCCCAGTTGGTCGGGCAACGATCCCCGACCGAACGTCCGTTTTGGGCGATAAAGTGCCCATACACGGCCCGATTATCGGGTGAAATGAACGTTTGTACACATCGTGCATCGCAGGTCGGGACCCGCGATCACTGGTGTGTACGAACCTTTAGGAAAACATAATTATATAATAATAATAATCATAATCTCCTTCAGAAATACACATGATGGTGAAAATGACACATGTGCCACTGGCTTTGCAGTAAAAAGACATTCCTTTTTCACAGAGTTATACTGGGGTGATGGGTCCCACCAGGAAGCATTAACATTTCACTCACTTATTTACAGATCTGTTTTACTTTTCCTTATCTATGCCCAGCAGGGTTTTCCCTGGTATCTATGTGGGCCGATCCACCCTGCATCTTTATGGAAAATTAGGATCACTGAACTAACCAAAAGTAATGCTGAGCAATGGCGTAACTACCACCCCCACCGCAACTTCAGGGGGCCTGGATGGTTGGAGGGCTCGCTACAGGCCCGTTACCTGTTTAAAAACAGCTGATCATGCATATACTTCAGTGATCAGCTGTTTAAAGGAATGGACCCGAACTTCCCGAACCGAACTGGAAGTTCGGTCCAGTCTTTTAAACAGCTGATCTTGCGTATGTTTCATTCATATGCACGATCAGCTGTTAAAACAGCAGATTGTGGAGGAGGGTTGGTCAGGGGCTGGCCTCCAATCTCGCAGGGGGTGGGGGCTGCAGTTATGCCCCAGATGTTGAGTATGGAGAGGACAGACATTGCTGTAAAACATATTAAGCAGGATTGCAATTCTTTATTATTTTTTCTTCTTTTTCTCATGCTCAAATCTCTTTTTGTTTTCAATTTAAATTTCCTCTCATTTTGCTTTTGTTCCATTGCCAGTGTTTCTGGGTCACTCATCAGATTACCACAACCATTTGTGTTTATCCCTCTTACTGTAGACAAGTATTATGGTTTACATTATAGGTCTATAATAGTTGCTGTGTTAACTTTATTGAAAAGTGTACATGGTTCTCATCACACATAAAGCATTAGAAACTTCTGACAGTTGGACGTATAATGATATATTGCAGTAAGCTAGGGTTTTATTTGTTGTTGTAACTGATACAGATACACAGAAATAATAATATCTGTTCCCTGGATTTCTCCCCCTTGTTTTCTTGTCCTTTATGTGAAACTCCATATCTCTACCACTGTATTTACTGTAGAAAGTCATGTGACTCACTTTGTCTCCATATTCTTTCTTTGAACTGCTGCCTTATTTTCAGTATATAAAGGAGTATAGATTTGTTACATCAAATGTTAATTACAGTTCTTAAATCCTTGCGGCTGCATGAGTGTTTGGAGGTGAATAGGGCTTATTGTCTTCTTGTGTAGTGCAACTATGGTTACCACCAAAGAAAAGACTGCAGTTATAAATTCTTTGCATCAAAATGGCTTCACACGCAAGAAAATTGCTGCTAAGACTATCATACCTGAACGAACATGATCATCAAGTACTTTAAGATAAAGGTTCAATTGTGATAAAGGAGAAGAGTGTCCAGCAAGTACCAGGACCATCTCCACTTGAGGATTCAGATACAGAATTGTGTTGCCAGAAGTGCAGAGCTTGCTCATTATTGGCTGCAGGTGTGTTTGAGGTGCATCAGCACGCATATTGAGTGAGGCAAAGACAAAAGCCTTGTTTTAAGAAGGGCAGCGGAAACTTATTTCCAAGAAATACATCATTGAGTAACAAAAATTCTGCAGAAAATACAAACATTGTACAGAAGAATACTGGTGCAATGTCCTGTGTTAAACCAACAGTGAAGACAAGCCAAGCCATGTGTGGGGTTGCCAAGGGAGTAAATTGACTCACAATTTTGCCCAAGAACTGTATAAATAAAAAGAGTCCTCCAAGAGCAAATTCTCCAAACGATACAGGCTCAGTTCTGTGTATTGTTCATGTTAGAGCACCATGCGATAAGGCTAAAGTGATAACGTGATGCCTGGAGTCCCAGAGTATATATTTTTTATGTATTATACTATATTTACTATGACCTACATAGATTATGTTGATTTATATGTGTTTTTTTTAAACAAGGCAGACAAACTGTGCAAAGTAAACAAGAGCAAAATGCTATTTCCAAGAGACAAAAGGACTATAAATCTGTTGTGTAGGAAATTCTACAGGGAGAATCGGACAAATATATTTGCACTGTGCACTTAAAGAACATGAGCATTCTTAAAATGTTTTTGTAACAACTTTAATAATTTGCCATATTTTAGACAGAATAGCAGTTGTGAATGTTCAGTTTACACCTTTATGTAAGTAACATCCAATACAAGTAGAATGAAGAACATATATCAGCATAGGGTTGCTAACTTGCTGGGGAAAAAAATACCAAGCACAGTATGGGTGGTGCAACTTTTCACCTCTAATTGCATCAGCGCCACAGAATATGAGATCTTGAAGGGTAAGCAATGCAATAAGAGGTGTAAAATTTGTCTGTGCTTTTAGTTTGCAACAACCAATCAGATGGCAGCTGTTTTCTGAGTTTATACAGTTTGATAACATCTGATTGGTTACTTATGTGTGAATATGTATGACTATTCTATTAAATCCAGAACTGTTGGCATTTAGCATGTTCGAGATTTGCAGGTAGCAGGGAGAAAAAAGCTATTAAAAATGTTTAAAAATGTAAGCCTTCCTGGGATACCTATAGTAGGTCTTATAGATTATGTACATCATGTGCTCACGTGAGCTGTAAATCTGTAAAAAAAAACTCTGACCTCAACTGTCGCAGTTAAAACAAGTCTTTTATACAGACCCCCTCTAGAGGAAAGGAAGGGTAATGCAGTGGGCAAGGCAAGAAGGCTTCAGCCTCTTCGAATAGAACCCTGTCTCGTGTGTTTGTATCCTTTATTCTATTCTCAGCACTAAAGTCACAACATAGCATTTTTTTAACATGATGAAAATATTCCACATAAAACAAAATGGAAAATTCCCATAGAAATAAAAGAAGCTGTAAGATGCAGCTGGAAAAAGATACAGCTAGTTTGATTAATAGCTTGATATCGCCATAGCTAGGAGAGGAATATGGAAACAACTATGAATAGTGTAATATCTAAATATCTGAATTTAAATGTTGCAATTCTGTGAGAAATTTAACAAATTTTAAAGGATACATATAAATATATACATATAAATAGAAATATAATTCCTAAAGGAGTGCATCTCGACCCAAACACTGTATGCTCCTGTGCCACTGATGCTCTCTTTCTAAGTAGTCTCTGTGTGTCTCCTTCCTTTTATAGTCACGCTCTCAGGCTGATGCATTTTGGATTACTCACTCTGGGCCTTAATGTCATGGGAATCATCAGGCAGACAGTACCCTTACTCTCTTCTATTGCACTCTCAGCAACTGGTCTTAATTAAAAAACCACAGACACATCATGAACAGCACAGATCATCCTGCATAGCAGGATATGCACAATATATTTCACGCACTGAATGTTTACGTAGGCTTTGCTGCTTTAAATAAAGGGGTGATTTTAGACACAAAGCTTAACTTTAGTCTAGCACACACATGTGCCCAGCTTAGTTGGATCTGAGACATCAATTTGTATTACATTTCATGTGGACCATACAATAAATCCAGGGATGTAATTACTGGGGGAGCAGACCACAGGGGGCAGTGTTGGACTGGGGTATTGGGGCCACTTATCCCCTTGTTAGTATACTCTGTATTTTATAACGTACAGCGCTGCGTACCCAAATATAAATAAAATTATACATAAATACACCAAGAAATCTAAGAACCAGGGGCCTAACATTTCTTATCACTATGATCACTTATTTACACATCTACAGTATCTAACTCATATTGTTTATTACAATGAATTTCTTAGGCTGGGTACACATGGAGGGACAATTTCCCGGACGAACGAAAGATCAAGGTTGGTCGCGGCTGCCCGCCCCACATCAGCCAATTTTTTCGGCCAATCGACCAAAAGTGCCGTGAATCGGTCGATCGGCCTAAAATATTGGCTGGTGTGTACCCAGTCTTACTGTCCTCTGCCCTGCAAGTAATTTCAGCAATTTTCTCTGTTTTCTTGGGTGAATGAGCTGTGGGCCAACCGGGGGATTCCCCTGTAAAGCTGGGTACACACAGTAACGATAAAGCCCCGATACCGTCGGTATCGGGGCTTTATCGTTACTGTGTGTACGTTCGTTTACCGAACGAGCGCG
Organism: Hymenochirus boettgeri; assembly: GCA_019447015.1. NCBI lineage: Eukaryota > Metazoa > Chordata > Amphibia > Anura > Pipidae > Hymenochirus > Hymenochirus boettgeri. The sequence goes on along the minus strand of CM033476.1, from coordinate 226,966,256 downwards.
CGGCCGCTGAACGATCGGGTCGGCCGTACGCTTGTTCGGGAAAGGCCGAAAATTCCCTATAGGGAGAACGCTCGGGACTGTGTGTATGCAGATCTTTGAAAGATGGCAGACAGGATCTTGCAGATCCTGTCTGTCATCTTTCAGAAATCTGTACTGTGTGTACCTAGCTTTACACTGTGGGCCAGTCCGACACTGGCAGGGGGCCCAGGAGGCAGGGGGCACCCATCTTTTTACTTTCCCTATGACAGATACAGACTTTCCCCCAAAAAACACTGTATATAAAGCAGGAAAGGGGGCCCCATTATAGTTCTAGTAGGGGCCCGGTGAATCCTAGTAACGCCACTGTATAAATCTCATGCAAACATGCAGTAAAATCCATTTGTAAAATCAGTATTAAAATTTCTGGGGCAAAATGACCACGAGACACTTGCCCTCATCTGGGGAGAAGGTCAATAGCAATAGATTTAGTAATCTGGCAAATTACATCAGCAGATATCTGCAAAGACTATAGACTTTTGCCTTAAACAATTACAAAGGTTTTTTTGTTTTCAAATTAACATCTTGCAACTGTCTGGTACACTGGCAGGGAGCTGCAATGGCAAAACAAGTAGATAATGGATTAGCTGGAATGCTAGTGGGCAAGCTGGCAGACTGGATGGTGAGCAGGCTGGCTAATGAATTGGTCAGCAGATTCATGTTCTGGCTGGTTTATTGATTTGCTAGTCCACTGGCAGCACCAGCACAGTACCCTTCCCTCGTGTTTCTGTTTTGCAATAAATACAGAGAATTCATAGCTCTGCCTCTGTTGCAGAATGATATCTATAGTTTGAGCACTGGCTATCAGGGGAGAGCAGATCTTAACATTGAACTTAACTTAGTAGCCATACATACAGAGGAAGTAAAAACATTTTATGTACTCTACATAGCTGCAGTGCAAGGACGCTTTCTATCCGCAGGGGTGTTGAAATGGGAGAATAGTGGTGGGAGTGTGTGTGTGTGTGTGTGGGGGGGGGGGGGGGGTAGACGCTGGTTAATGCTAACTTACAGGCCAATATCCTACCTTCCATAACACATCTTTGGTGTGTGATTCATTATAAGGTGAGTCAAATATATGTTTGAATATATAATATATAAATGATTTGAATTATAAGACATAATCCATGCCCTGCATACATAACTGAAATACTATAATTTTAGAGGCAAGCCAAAAGTAGGCCCATACCATGCTGCCAAGCCAGCAGCTACCATGAAGATTATTACTGCCATCTATGGAAAGGGAACTTGATTTAAACACAGTTTTTTTTTTATTTAACGATCATGCAATTTCCCAAACAACCCCATCATATGCAATGCTATTGAACACCATCAAACAATCTGTTAAATTGAGAAAAATTCCTTCTTATATTTCATCAAAGTAAAATAATCAATACAGGAAGTTCCCACAATCTGTATTAGGATATGTGTATTTTGTTACTACATTTTGTTACTACTAAGTGCCGCAAATAGCGATCCTACTGAATTAAATCAGGAAAAGGAAATACACAATAGCGATCTCGGGTCTAATCTAACCAAATCTAATTTCTTCTAAAATCTTTTACTCTATATTGCCATCTAGTGGAGAGATATCGCATAACCAATGAACAAACAACCAATATTTTTCTCCTTGGCATATGCAATGCCTGAAGATTAACAAGGTTATTCATAAAAGTTCTTATTGTTTGAATGTTCTAATTTTTGCCCCAACCAATCAGATGTTAGCATTCAAATGTTAAATAAGATCTGATTGGTTGGGGAAAAAATAGCACCATTTTAAACGATAAGAACTTTTCTTGAATAACCCTGTAAATTTGGTGCATTATGCTCTTTACCATCTCTGGGCGTTGCACAATTACTGACAATTGGAGTTTTCCACATTCGGGGCTAGTTCCCGCTGTGCGCATCATGGTATATCTATTGTATTCAGTCAAATCACCTGGACCTGAACTTTATTTCTTGAAGACATTTAGCTAGTCATCCAACTGGCTTCCTCAATTCAGAATAACTTGTACAAGAATCTGTTGGCAATAAGTTCAATTTCAATTACATCTTATTTTAATGGAAATCACAGGAACCAGATCCCACTGTTGTTCTTTTTTTAGTTGCATCTGTGCTGTACTTTAGGTCAATTTGTGTCCATTCCTGTTTGTTCTCTGCTTCACTGCAAGTCTATGGGAACAAGAAAAAAGCAAAGAAAAGGCCCATACGTAATGAAATGACAAAATATGCATGACATGCATGGGAAGGTTTTATATCAAAGTTTATGTAATTTGATCAGGCCTCGCTGATTATCCGCAGGGCAGATCTGTCATTGAGGCACGACTGAAAGGCCGTTTTGGTGAACAAAGTGCCCATACACGGCACGATCGTCGCTCAAATCTGAGGTTCATACAGGTCCCCGTATAGCAAAAAGTAGAAGCGGGAATTACAGATTAAAGTGCCATATAGCTTACTTGAACAATGTCTGTTCTCTTTATCAAACTCTAATACGCTATAAATAAAAAAAAATATGTAATAAATGTCAAAATACAATATTCATAAAAAACATATATTTTAAATAAATGTGTATAAAATTGTGTCCATTAAATAGGTGATTCATAAAAGACATATACTTTAAATAGGTGTGCATCGAATCATGTCCAGTAAATAGGTGGTTTGAGACGCTAAAAGGATACTAAGATATCCTAAAAGGATAATAAGAGCAGTCCAAGGTGAACAAAAAAAAGATCAGGATGATCAATGTACCACCTAAATAAAACAAGGATGATCAATGTACCACCTAAATAAAACAAGGATGATCAATGTACACCTAATAAAACAGGATGATCAATGTACCACCTAAATAAAACAAGGATGATCAATGTACCACCTAAATAAAACAAGGATGATCAATGTACCACCTAAATAAAACAAGGATGATCAATGTACCACCTAAATAAAACAAGGATGATCAATGTACCACCTAAATAAAACAGGATGATCAATGAACCACCTAAATAAAACAAGGATGATCAATGTACCACCTAAATAAACAAGGATGATCAATGTACCACCTAAATAAAACAAGGATGATCAATGTACCACCTAAATAAAACAAGGATGATCAATGTACCACCTAAATAAAACAAGGATGATCAATGAACCACCTAAATAAAACAAGGATGATCAATGTACCACCTAAATAAAACAAGGGTGATCAGGATGATCAATGTACCACCTAAATAAAACAAGGGAATGGTTTAGCCAATGTTACATGTTATAAAAAACTATTCAAGTTTAATGTTTCATTAAGCCCATCTGGGGTTACTGTCCCTAAAGTGTCCATCCAATACGCTTCTCTTTGAAGCAATTTTCTTTTGTAATCTCCTCCTCTGTTAGAATGTCTTACAGTCTCTAATATTTGCCACTTCAGCTGACTTACACTATATCTGTATTCAAAAAAATGTTTAGATACAGGAGTTTCATATCTTTTATTGTTACCTTTAAAGTTAGAGATGTCTTTTATGAATCACCTATTTAGTGGACACGATTTAAAATATGTTTTTTATGAATCTTTTATGAATATTGTATTTTGACATTTATCACATATTTTATATTTATAGTGTATTAGAGTTTGATAAAGAGAACAGACATTGTTCAAGTAAGCTACATTGCACTTTAATCTGTAATTCTATTGCACTTTAATGTTGGAACCTTGGAGCACTTGCACTTTATAGTGTTTTTTTTTGTGATGAATGGAAAGAAAAAATAGGTGTACGCTTCGCTGCCAGGGACCATTTAGGTTCGGGTCACCCCTCCCTACTGCTCTGTTCCCAGCAGTATTGACAATCAAAAGGGGTAGAAAGGAAGGGGACGCCACGCAGGGTTACTGCGAACACAAAGTGTTTTATTGATCCGACATGTTTCAACCCACACTCGGATCTTGAAAAAGACCCGAGTGTTGGTTGAAGCATGTCGGATCAATAAAACACTTTGTATTGTGATGAATGCACCTGATGTCTCCACCCCAAATGGTAGGAATTTTGTCCACCAATTTATTGGCACTATAGGGGATTGTTGGATTATGCACCTGAGGAAGAGGCCCTCCCCCAAAATGTTGTGCACTTGTGTGATGTTTGAATAAAATGGACTGATTTCCAGTGTGCGTTGCTCCCGCTTCTACTTTTTGCTATATTGTACTATTGTACTTTTTGGGGGGTCCTAGGAAGTGAATATACCTGCCTATGGTAAAATACTACCCTATGTGCACAGGATTTTTGTGTGTTGGTTGGTCCCCGTAATCGCACATGCGTATGAGCCCAATATTAACATACAAATATGCCACAAGAAAAATTTGCATCATCAAATGTGCCACAGTCTAAAAAATTCTGAGAATCACTGACTTAAAGGAATAGTACACTGAAAAAAGGACTTTACCTCATTCCAGTCTATAAATGAATACATGTAAGCAGCACTAACTCTGATGTTTGTGTTGCTGCATGATTTCAATCCTGTACTTGTTTTGCTCAAGCTCAGTCCCTCAGTCACCCAACCCCCTGCTCTCTGTGAGGGCAAGCATGCTCAGTAATCCCTATGAGGCAGCATTGGGAGAGGGAATTTCCCAACATGCAGTTTACATACCAACTGTCACCATTCTAGCTACAGCAAAACTTTACATAACAGAATAGTTTATGATACTAAGGAGCTTGATTGACAGTTGAAATGTAAGATGTTTCAGACTGGATAGCTAAAGAAATAGGGGGCTGATCAACACAAAAATGGTGATAGTTATTTAGAATTATAGTTTGCAGTAATGAGCAATTAAAAAAACAAATTCCCAGTGTATATATACTTTAAGTAATAGGTTGATACAGTTATGTGAGGGTAGCAGTAATTATTGCTGATCAGTGTTCTTAGTTATTCTATCACTTATATCCGTAGAATTATTTATACTGCTGGCCAAGGACTGGCACCTGTTTAGTCCAGAGACATCCATGCACTTGAAGTGTAATGAGGAGCTTTTCTGCCTTGTTAGTGGTATTTCTGTCTACAGTCATGACGTGGCTGAACCATTTTAGTTTGTCCTTAGGATTGTAACTTCTGTAGCTTCTGAGGTAGTCAGTGTCTGTTTCAGTCATTTTATGAAACAAATAGTTAACCCACCTGTATATGAAGATCATGGGAGGAGTAAGGTGTGTACACTGGGCAGGGATGAATATTAGCGGATACACAGGCCAACCTATTAAATAGAACAAAGAAATAACAGACACATATCTAATTTTGTTCATGCCTGCAATTACCCTGGGACACACAAGGTAAATACAAATTCTTTTGTGTATAGAGCTATGTATATAATTAGCAATGAGCATCAATATTTGTGTATGTATATGCCTAAGGCCTCATACACACTTAAGATGCTGTTGGCCAAAGGTTCCGACGGACAATCAAAGACCGACAACTTCGGCCAACAACCTTGCATGTGTGATAGATCCCATTGTTTTAAATCCGTCCTTTCTGATTAATAATTGATGCCGATGTTGGTCGAAGCAGTTGGCTGTTTGTTGTCCGCTCCAGTCTGACAATTTTGTTTGTGTACAAGACTTAACACTATGTAAAGGTACCCTGCTGCTATATGTTAAGATACTAACATGTACTAAGGTATGTTTAAGTACACTTCTGTGCAATAAATTTGCTACTGTGTGTATAAATACAAAGCTTATTACTTTGTGTATGCATACACAACTTAGATGTACTACTGTGTATAAATTCACAGCCTAGTGCAGAGATATAATACTATGTATAGATACACAGCCATGTGCAGAGATGTAATACTGTGTATAGATACACAGCCATGTGCAGAGATGTGTACTAATGTGTATAGATACACAACCATGTGCTGAGATATACTATGTATATAGATAAGCATCTGTGTGCAGAGATATACTACTGTGTATAGACACACAGCCATGTGCAGAGATGTACTACTGTGTATAGATACACAGCCATGTGCTGAGATATACTACTGTGTATAGATATGCATCCATGTGCAGAGATGTACTAATGTGTATAGATACACAGCCATGTGCAGAGATGTACTACGGTGCAAATATGCAGCCATGTGCAGAGATGTTCTACTGTGTATAGATACACAGCCATGTGCAGAGATGTACTACTTTGTATAGATACATAGCCATGTGTAAAGATATACTACTGTGTATAGATACACAGCCATGTGCAGAGATGCAATACTGTGTATAGGTATACAGCCATGTGCAGAGATGTAATACTGTGTATAGATACACAGCCATGTGCAGAGATGTACTACTGTGTATAGATACACAGCCATGTGCAGATATGTAATACTGTATATAGATACACATCCATGTGCAAAGATGTACAACTGTGCATAGATACACAGCCATGTGCAGAGATGTACTACTGTGTATAGATACATAGCCATGTGCAGTGGTGTAACTAGGAATGACTGGGCCCCCAGAAAAACTATGATGGGGCCCCTATCCGTGCTTTATCCAAAGTGGTTTTCTGGAAGGAGGCAAAATCTGTCATAGATTTAAACAATGTTTATAAATAATACATTTCTATGTGTAAGGATTTACTACAGAAAACATAGAAAATGATTTTGTGTAGTGATGTAATGACTATTGTCACATTTTCATATTGTCACATTGTCATATTGGGGTTTTTTCTCAAAGCCATGTTTCTATGTACGTTATGTCTTTACATATACTGATTTGCACAAACTTTGCTACTTTATGTAATGATATACAATTTTGTGCAGATGTAAATAAAAACACAGCTTTCTGCAAATGTTTACTACTGTGTATACAGATATACAATAAATAATGGGCCCAGATACTTTGTGAAGTATGTACAACCACATATACAATGTGTTAACATAGGTGTCTCAGTGATACACTAGAGATCGACCATATGAATTGGGGTTTGTGTATCTTCGACCAGTGGGCACTAATGGGGTTATTTAATAATTAACACTTCCGCCCTTCTTTCAGATATTTTACTATGGGATCCTCAGAACCCCTTGGTATCCTCTTCCGCTTTTATATTTACGCAATCCATGGCTACGTGTGTGAAATCCTATTCACTGCTGCTTGGGACTTTGCATTATCAGGGGATTGGCGGTTCCAGGGTGTTTCCAGCATTTGGGCTCTCTTTATCTATGGAACAGCTATACTGGGTATGGAACATATGTACCTAGTTCTGCAGCACCACTGTAGCACTGTAACTCGTTGTCTCGTCTACATACTGTGGGTCTATTTATGTGAGCTAATCTCAGGATATATCTTACAGGGACTTGGTGCATGCCCCTGGGACTACAGCAATTTTCCTTATAATTACCGTGGCCTTATAACTCTGGAGTATGCTCCTTTCTGGTTCCTTGGCTGCTTACTACTGGAGAAAATGCTGATTTGGCACACTATTAGATTACGTCTTGACATATGGGAGCCCCAAAAAGATAATAAAATGGCTTAGACTGAATACTGTGTGTACCAGTACATTAAGCATATATCGCTTTCCTCTAGGAAAGAGCATTGAAAACACTGAAAGGGGGACCAAGCTGAAGAAATTTCTTTTTTATTTTGGGTGAAAAAACTGAATCACAACTGGCAGGTAGCTAAAACCTATTTTCAATACATACCAGTTTGCTGGTAATGAGACTTTTCTTTGTTTTAGAATATGGGGGCAATCAGCTATTCTAAAATGGCAAACATCAAAGACATTGAAAACAATGGATAAATAATCTGGCCTTTTTGCTGTTAGCTACAGCGAACTAAAGTGAGGGAAATGTCTATTTAAAAGAGGCAATGAAATATTTTTCTGCACAAAAATAATAGATCAAAAATGAAGGGAAATTCTAAACCACTTTTATGCAAAAATGTAGGTAATAATCAAAGAATGAAGCATTGGGTGAATATTTGCATTCCTAGTACATAACCTTAAAAAAAAAAAGTTTTTATTTAAAAAAAAAAAAAAAAAAAATGTCGACGTTCTTTTACATGGAGCAAATGTTTGCAATTTGGTCATGGCTGGAATTTCTGTAAAGGTGGCCATTCAAATGCGAGCCCTATCACATTTTGCCAACAGATCACACATATGTCGGCACGCATGCGGTGGGGACCCAACCAATCGCCCATAAGCAGTATAGGTATTGGTCGGCCATGAGCCCATAGACGGAACAATAGTATAGACTCCCTTTACTTAAAGGGGAAGTTCTGTGCAAATACATATGCTTTTCAAAAAAAAGAACAGTATTTTTCCATCCCAATGACCTTAACCTGCCCATTCAGCATTTTGTCTGTGTATAAATAAATGCAACAGAAATACTGACTTCCTGTTTGCAGGACCCCTAGTAGAGACCGTTATGGTTTTGCCCTTAATCCAGCGTCTGGTTTGATTTAGTTTCTCAGTAGAGACCCATCCAACAGCCAATCAGTAGAAATTACTGTTAGGAACTTTCGAAAGATGTGGTGCATCCTGGGAAGAAGAAGGACTGTTAGAACCTGAAATGTCAGCTCACTAATGTCAACAGCAGGGAACAGCAAAGGGTATGAAATCAACTGATTTTTCAAAATGGGAGAGAATATGTAGAATAACTAAGAAGGCATTACACAAACTAACAATTTAACAAATATTGATAATTTCCACTGAACTGTCCCTTTAAATACCAAACAATGGAATTTATTTTTGTCTTTCCTGACCAAGCGAAATGCTGACTATGGTCATTTGTCAGCATTGCTGTCGGTTTCAGTCCCTACACACAGCCCTAGCAGGATTTACCTATTATCGACAATGTTTATGGCCACCTTTAATGTATTGCCTCTTTCCTGTTCAATTTCTGATAAAAGCATCTTACAATTTAATGACACGGCCCAATGTACGGCACGTTCCCAATGTACATAGTAAATATCTGCTTTTAGATTTACAAACCTGTAAAGTTTATTTTCATCAGTAAGAAACAATCTGCTTTGTCAAACTTTTTGCTTTGACAATCTGGAAATATTTAAATTGTGTCTTTGCAACAAAGAAGGTCCAGATTGGGCTATTTTCCAATTTATAAGGATGGCTGTACTTTTCATTAGTTGTACAAATTAAGAAACAGGTTTCTATTTGTGTTAGTGCAAGGCCACACTGCTGCGGATACTTAATGACTGGTTGTTTCTTCTGCTCTCCAATTGGCTAAATAATTAGTTGGAGACAATCCTGTGTGCACAGCTTTCTAAAGCTAGGTACACACACTAGCGATAAAGCCTCGATACCGTCGGATTTGACAGTATCGGGGCTTTTTCGCTAGTGTGTGTAATGGTTTTCCCGAACGAGCGTGTGGGTGCCGAACGTTCCCGTCGGCCGAGCAGTCGTTTGTGAAAAAACAAAAATTTCCCTCAGCCGCGCTAGATTCCCTATAGAGGAGTCTGACGCGGCCGAGGTAAACACATAGTCCCGAGCATTCTCTGCATAGGGAGAACGCTCGGGACTGTCTGTATGCAGATCTTTGAAAGATGGCAGACTGTCATCTTTCAGAAATCTGTACTGTGTGTACCCAGCTTAAAGGTCGCTGGCCATACACTAAGCAGACATTAGATGGATTTCAGATATCTATCAAATGTCTAAAGACCACATTTTACAAGCAGCGTTTTTTATCTTGAGATGTTCCTATCTGACCCATTCATTTTGTGATCTTAAATTGATTGTATGAAAGAATAGGTGGGCTAGGCGGTTCTAGATAGATTGGACATTTATCTTATGAGAGATTGGACGTCTGTCTAATGTCTTATGTAGTGTATGGCCTTTAAGTACCAATTCCGTTGGTACTGATGGGATTGTCACTTTATTGGTAATGTGTGTACCCACATATATACCCACCAATAAAGTAAGAATCCCATCAGTACCAACGGAATTGGGCCTTTATCGGTAATGTATGTACCACAGTTTCGAGCTATTCCGAAGCTGACAATGTTTACCGATGGCCTCGAGATTGCTTGGAACTGGCCAAAAATGTCTGGCCAAAAATGTCCCTCGGATGCGGTCATCTCCTTGTACTTTACATAGTTGCCCACAGCTGATGGAAGAGTATAGTCCCAAACGTTCTTCCTATGCTTAAAGATAATCAGGGTTATTCAATAACAGTTCTTATAGTTTAAAATGGTGCTAATTTTGCCCCAACCAATCAGATCTTATTCAACATTTGAAAGCTAACATCTGATTGGTTGGGGAAAAATTAGCACCATTTTAAATGATAAGAACTTTTATTGAATAACCCTGTCTGTCTACCATCTTTTAAAGATCTAAGACCCATCTTAAAATGTTCATCAAAAGACGCTTCTGATGACAATTAGTTTGCGTTAGGGCATTCAGTCAGGTGTTATTGACCCGACATTGCAGGCACATCTTTATATTACTAATTATAATTACTGAGTGTAGTGCATTTTCTGAATGATGGAGAGGCCAATAAACATCCTCGTCGGCCTACCGGCTGTTCGGAAAAGACCAAAAATTTTGGCCATGATCGTGGGAAACATGCAGTCCCGAACATTCTCTCTATGCTGTGTATAAGGAGAATGCTTGTGACTGTGTGTACACTATTCCTTGAGAAATTACATCTGTGAGGTGTGTACCCAGCTTTATGATTTTTAAACCTCTGTCTGGGGGAGGATAATTATGTGGATTATGGGTATGTGGTAGAGGGGTTAAGTGCTGTACAGAGTCAATCAGGCTTCTGGCAATACACATTAGTTTTATATACAAATAAAATACAGTTCTGTAAAAATTTACAAATTTGTTTATCAGCAAACAAATTGTTTTCCTACTTCTATGCTGATGATGACATTTTAATTGGTGTTTCAATAAAGTCTAATTTGTAAGGATGACAACACGTTATTTTTGTCTGATGTTGTTAATTCATAATGTGTAACTGATTTCCTACAAGAAGAACTGGATTGTCAGCCAGCCATTATAAATTAGTATATTATAGCCATTAAGGCAATACAGAGTTGGAGGGGGTCGGGCCTGGCCAGATGCAAAGTGAGAAATACTCCTCATCCATCAAACTTCTTTCAGCTTAAAGTCTTTTTAAGATGTTGAGACCATGGATCGTTGGAAATTGTTTTGATTGGTCTGATCATCTTCAGTCTGATACATTGCTCAATATGTAGCAGTCTATCAAACAGAATTATAAGCAGGAATTGATTTTTTTACCAATTTACAAGAATGTAATGTATGTATATTTGTCAATGGACAAAATCTGGAGAGATGTGTTTATGTTACCAAACAAATATAATAATGTTATTTGATTTACAATGACCTAGATGATTGGAAAGCTGCATAGAGGTCCTGTCTTCCTTCATTGCCGGCCCTCCAGCCTTACTGAAGCTGGCTATGTAAATCTAATTTGGACTTGGGTGCCTCCTTTAATACCACTCACATCATTCATCAAAGGGGTTAAAAGGATAAATTAACACATTCATCAGGGGTATAACTAGAAACAATGGGGCCCCTGTTCCGGTGCCATTTACAAATATTGTTGGGGTGGTGTCTAGAATCTGTGAGAGGGTGGGTATCTCCCCTGGCCCTGGGCACCTGTGCGGACCCACCACCTGCTACTCTGGTAGCTAATGCCCTGATCTTATGTGTGTACTTAGCTGTAGTATACTGGTCATTTTGTCTATTCTAACATAACACATACAGTTACCAAACTATTTGGCTTGTTGATCAGGTTTCTGTGTCTTTGTTATAACAAACTGGTCACATAAATCTCTGACCTGCTTATTGTGCCTAAGCTGGATTGTTCTGCTCTTGTGATTTTGCAGCTTTTTGATTGCAGCCAAGACGATCTTAAAGCCAAGTTAAATTTAAAGTACTAAACCGGATTTGTAAAGTTGGCCATACACATGCAACTTTACTTTACATGACATAGGGCAAGGCTAATTCTTTCCTCTAATTATCAATAATTGACGCCACTCCAGATTTGTTGGGTAAAGTACTGGCCACAGCTTTATTGATTAGCAAATAGCAATAACATACACTTTTGTTTATATCTATCTATATCTATCTGAACATGAACATTAAAATGGTACATATGCAACAAATAAAACTTTCAGCTTCAGCAGGCCTGCGTCAATTAAATGGCGCCATATTTGCCAACGTCACCACTGGTCACCCACCTTGAGGTTAGACCAATACCACCTTGTCTCCATAATTCTCGTCCACCATTATTTTCCCATGGCCAACCGACAGGGACCCGCCAAGCTGTGACAAATCAAAGAGGACTCTTGTCCTTTCCCTTAAACGTAAGGCAAGTTATTTAAAATAATGCAGTTGAATGAAGCCGTGGCCAGTAATATAGGAGAAATCGATCGTATTCATCCCCAAAACTAAAGGACTAAATGTCAAGGGAGGGAGGGAGGGTGTTGCCCTGTTTTCCCTGACCAAATGGCAACTTTGCCTTGTCGCCCTACCCCTTTTAATAACTACCTTTCCCTCCTACTCTGTTTGCCCGCCAATTTCTTACCCAATCCCTGCCTACCTGACCTTAACCTACTCCCCCTAGCAAGTCGTTCATCCTATCCTGCCCTGTCATTAGCCCCTTGGATGCCATTCAGCCATTTTTCTTGCTCAGGCTCAGTACTTCTTCATAAACAACACATCAACTGATAAGTCAATTTGAATGCCACTGACATGCCATTGTTTAAAAACTAGGTACAGCAAAATTGTATGCTGTATTATTTCAACATTATACTGGTGACTGCTTTTAAGGCTTGGTATACTCATGTTGACCAGGACCTGATATTCCTTAGGCTGGGTACACATGGTAAGATTATTCAGTCTGATTGCCTTTTATTGGTCGGTCGGACCAAAATTCAGAAGTGATTTTAAGTCTGACCATGTTGGTCGATGTAAATCACAGCTGATCATGCGTTCTCTTATGGGGCCGCATGGTCAGCTGTGACTGCTTTTGCCTCAACCAACATTAATTCGCTAGTGAACAGTCAGCCAGGACAAATATCTTACTATCTGTAGGCAGCCTTACTGATCGATAAACTATTTGGTAGTATGACAGGCCATCTGGCCCTGCCCACTTATAGTCTCTCTACAAGTAGCACATCTTTCCATAGGCCAGGTGCTGCACAGAAAAAGGTTGGATACAAGTGGATGGGTTTTTCATTCCGGTCACAGGGAAAGTTGGCAGTGATTTACTGACATGTCTCTTCATCTATTCATCCGATTCAAGCTAATGGGCGACTGACTACTCTGGCGAAATCACTGCAGATTTTTTGGCCCGACTGACTGATACACAGAAATATATGTGAGATGGGCAGAAAAATCTGCTTCTTGTACCCAGTTTAAGGGTAAGTTTTACTGGCGAGTGCAAACATAAGGGATGAATATATATATATATAAATATATATATATATAATAATATATATTATATATATATATATATATATATATATTATATATACTAGGCCAAAATTGTGCAGTTGGTGCACAATGGAAATTATGTGTGTGTGTGTTTTGCTATGTGTGGATATAGTGGATATAGAATCTTTACACAGGTATATTTTAAACTGTTACTCAGACAGTCACCAGCTTCCAGAGGAACCAAATAGGATAATCCTGCATTTCTGAGAGTAGACCCAGGCAATCCTGCTACACTGTGTGGTTGAAACTAAACATGCTAGGTAAATTATTAGTATTCACCACGGCAAGTGGTGATGGTACCTCATATATTATAACAGAAGGTACCTCGCAGCATCATGTTATTATAATAGCATTGCCCTAATAATCTAATGTATAAACAAATATTTCTCATTCCCAGTTTACCTAAAGAAATAGATTTATCCTTTATATACTCTTATATACAGCTCTAATTGAAAAAAGTTGCTTCAGAGTAATTTTTAATAACTGATAACTGCTTTTTATTTCAGTATTACAGTAAATCCTTGGTATACCTGCCTGGCTTTACCACTAAGCAAAAGGCTAAGGACTTGCAAGCGAGCACCTTCATCCAAACCATTAATAGTGGCTGCCAATTCAAATTGTTCTAGCCAATCAGTCCATTCCCTAGTTACCCCAGTTTTTGACCAGGCCTGTATATTGGCCTGGTCAATTGTAAGTTGGTGTACACTTATCTGTTGCCTCAGAGTTTGTATCCAATAAGGTAAATTGTCTGTCCAATAATCTGTCCTCCCAACAGGTAGTAACAGGATCTTATACACAGGGTCTTATACACAGGATCTTGTGTTGCAGTCAATATCATGTACCTAGTATAAGTCAGTGCTATACTTTATATACATTAACTGATGGTCATTTAAATGGTAACAGTGAGATAGTACACACATACATATACACCTTTACTATGTGTAATATCCTATACCCCCCACCACATTGGTAGCTCCTAAAAACTCAATGCAATCTCCTATGGAGATATAAATATATTTATATATTTATATAATATAAGGGATATATATATATATATATATATATATATGTTTCGGGACTTCCTTTGTAGGCTGTTCAAATTACAGAGCACTTTGATTTTTTCTTGTAATTGCACTTGTGCATGTGTCCATTTTGAGTTAGTTGGTGGCAAAACCTCTGTGTGCATATGGCATACTGTTTAATTCAGGACATGTCAGAGATTGACATTTAGTGGGTTTTTTTGCATATCAAGTGGGTTTGGTTAGGATGTTCACCATTGAATCATCTTATTTAATTTTTTTACAAAATCTTAAAAAAATAAGAGATCTACGGATTACTGCATCTGGAATTCTTCATGTATGTATGAAAGAGTGACACCGTTATGTAGCTGAAGGTATGTAGATTCCAAAAATATATAGGTGTAGGGAGGTATTTCTGAGTAAAGGCTCATACACACGCTCAATTTCCGAGCGCGGAACGACCCCAGACGACCAAGCACTACACGTGACGAATGCCCGTTTCGCCCAAGAATCGTCCATGTGTATGCGTTCAGTCGGGGGTCGTTCCCCGCTCGGAAATTGAGTGTGTGTACAAGCCTTTAGGGTGGAGTTTAGTGAGAAAAACTGCAGACTGCTCAAATTTGAAGTTGGCTAAATATTTTTGCTATTCATGAGCTTTTGTGCATTGTCTTACTTTTTGGCTAGTTGCTTCCACGTCTGTGTGTGTAACCATGCATGTGGCATACCATTTGATACAGGATATTTGGGAGATTGATATTTGGTAACTTATTTTTATATTACTTGGGGTTTCAGCATGATTTTTAACTTTGAAACTTGTTTTTTCTTAATTTTTTGAGAAAGAGAATATATAGTTTTGAAGGGGTATTTCTAAGTTAGGGGGGTGTTAAGTGTGAAAAATCTGGAAAGTTGTTGGTATTGGGCCTCTGCGCATTGGGTCACTTTGTGACTAGTCACTTCCATGTCCGCGTGTGTGATCAAGCATATGGCACACCGTTGATTCAGGACATTTAGGAGATTGATATTTGGTAACTTTTTTGCATTATATTGGGATTTACCATGATTTTTAACTTCCTAAAAACCTCGACTTATACTCGAGTATATATGGTATATAATTTGTGGGGGTATTTCTGAGTTATAGGGGTCTTTAGTGTAAATAAAACTGCAGACTGTTCAGATACAGAGCTGGCTAGTTTTTCTACTGTTACTGCCATTTTACATTGGTCCCACTTTGGGTTAGTTGGTAGCCATGTTTCTGCGTACACCCATGAATGTGGAAAACCTTTTATTCAGGAGGGGTAGGCTTTCATATTTAAGATTCTTTTGAACTTTTCTCTACAGTTTTTAGTTGAAATTTGCATTTGATTTTGTCTCTGATTTTACAGTTGAGGGAAGAAAGTAAAATATGAGAAAATAAAAATTAATTCTGCTGGCATTGAAAAGGTTAAAAGAAAAGTTTGATGTGATCGGTATATAAGAAACATGGCTAAATGATTCACGTGACTGGGCAGTAAATATGAAAGGATACTCCTTATTAAGACAAGACAGATTTAATAAGAAAGGAGGGGGTATGTATGTATGTTAAACAAGAATTGAAGCCAAATTTAAAATATGTAATAGATACATATAAACGATAAGGTGGAAACAATATGGGTGTAGCTGTATACAGGAAGCAAGAAGGTGGATAAATTAATTGTTGGTGTCTGTTATTATCTATCAAATTCCAGTATGAGGTGATAAGGAGGTGGGAATTCACCTCCATATGTAGTTGGCGAAGGCTGCTGGTATGGGGCATGTTCTGGTTATGGGAGATTTCAATTACCCTGACATAGAATGGAGTAAGGGAACTGCCAGCACCTCAAAAGGTATCAAGGTCTTAAATTTCACAGATTGTAGAAGTTCCTACTAAAAAGGAGATGTTGTTGTAACTTACCGTATATACTCGAGTATAAACCGAGTTTTTCAGGCTGAAAAATCAGCCTGAAAACTCGGACTCGGTTTATACTCGAGTCAACCACTTACCTGGGCATTCCGGCAGCCGCGCAATCTTTTTCTGTACTGGCGCGCCGGTCTGACGTCACTGCCCGGCGCCAAGCCCGGAGCCGGGCAGTGACGTCAGCCGGCGCGCCAGTACAGGAATGCGCGCGCGGCTGCCGGAATGCCTGCCAGAATGCCGAGAAGAGAGCCCAGAGGGAGAAGAGAGCCCAGAGAAGAGAGCCCACAGGGAGAAGAGAGCCACAGGTACAAATTGAACTGGGTGGAGGGGAGGGGGGCATTCAAGATGTTTGGAAACTACAACTCCAGCATGCTTTATTAGCTGGGAGTTGCAGTTTCCAACATCTTGATGCCAAGTGAGGGTGGCATTCAAGATGTTTGGAAACTGCAACTCCCGCTATAAAGCATGCTGGGAGTTGTAGTTTCCAAACATCTTGAATGCCACCCTCACTTGGCATTCAAGATGTTTGGAAACTGCAACTCCCACTAATAAAGCATGCTGGGAGTTGTAGTTTCCAAACATCTTGAATGCCAAGTGAGTTGGCATTTCTACCCTCGGTTTATACTCGGGTCAACAACTTTTATTAGGATTTTTGCTGAAATTGGGTACCTCGGTTTATACTCGGGTCGGTTTATACTCGAGTATATACGGTATATCTAATAATCCTGAGCTCATTTTGGAGATGAAGGTAACACTGGGTTAACACAAACTTTAAAAAAGCTCATTTTATGCTGTTAAAGGAATCACTCCTGCTTATAGACTGGGGTGATTTGTTCTTAGATAATGTTACCAAACATGAGTGGACTGCTTTTAAAGGAGCATTAAACTAAAAAAAAAATGATGTCCACTCCTGTGTGGCTTAATGCTCAGATAAAAAGGGAAATGGAAATACATTGAAATCAGAGGGAACAGAACAGATTACGGGAAGAATAAAGCTGTAATAATGAGTGCAAGAAAGCAAGTAAACCAGCTAAAATAGAAAATAAAAATACAGTAAGTATTTTAAGTATATCAATAGTACAAAGATGAGGACTGAGAACGTGGAACCATTAAATTATGGGGCCAACATGGTTAGAGGATGTCTAATGTGCTAAACAGTTTTTTTACCCTCTGTATACAATCTTAAGGCCCATGCACACGTCCGATACTTTGGACGACAAACAACCTCCGAGCGCAAGGCACACTTGCAAAGAATGGCCGCTTTGCGTATGCGCGTATGTGCACGCGCTCGTTTGTCATCAGAAGTATCGGACATGTGTACGAGGCTTTAGTCCTTTTTGCTGGAACTGTAATAATATGAAGGGCATTAATGATGAATATTCACTCTGGCTGACAAAGGGTATGGTGCGGAAACAATTAGACAAAGTTAAAGTCAGCCGAAATTCTTAAAATGGAGGCAGATAAGGCCTAATGGCTGCAGTGCTCTCCCTTCCCCTAACCTTTCCCCTCCATCCCAGGTTCCAAGGGCTAGACAAGAAAGGGAGGGGAAGCAAGGGGGAGGAATTAACAGAAAGGTAGCCACACACCCACAGGAGACAGCAAAAAGGGGGCGGGGCTAGTAAGAACAAAGGGCAAGGCAAGCATAAAAACAGGCAGTACAGGTAGGAACTCATTACTAACCTGTATTTTTTGTCTTTTATCCCTCCCTCCCACCCCTCGTGTTTTGTTTTTTCTCGGGTTTTAAGCAATGTCATTTAGGTTTCACGGGACAGCAAACATCCAGAAGGGAAACAGCAAGCGGGGAATGCGCAAGGAGGAGGAGGAGCGCCAGGGTTGGAAGGCTGTGCCCCGGCCGAGGAGCTCTGATTGTACGGTCGGTTCTTGGAGGTTGGGGTACAGTCCTTCCTATGGGGCGCACGGTTTAGAGGAGAGCAGCCCGGGGTGTGGATGGGTGAGATCCCACCGACTCTAACGGGCTGTCATGGAAGGACGGCAAATGGATGGAAAAAAAGCGCATTCCTGTTGAGAGGGGACTTTGTTTGCCTAAAGCCTGTCATTTTTCTTATTCTGTTTATGTAGTTAAATAAAAGCAGGGTCCTAGGTTTAGGGGCCCTGCCTTTTTGCCAAAGAATGTCAAGTGTCCTTATTCTTCTCGTAGTAGGGTTGGGAAAACGGTAAGCCATTTAGGGCTTATATCAGTAAAGCCCCAGGACCAGATGAATTACATCAGAGAGCTTAGTCCAGTTTTATCTAGACCACTGTTTATTATCTTTTCAGATTCACTTTTGTTTGGTGATGTGCCTAGATTGGAAAAAAGCCAAATGTAATACCAATATTAAAAAAAGGTAGTTGTTCACAGCCTGGTAACTATATGTAACCTTGAGACACGAGGTAAGGAAGACTTTCTCAAAAAACTATTCAACTTTATTGCAGTGACCTATAGTTCTTGTCAGCCAGCTAGCAGCACACAGTTTTC
The DNA here is from genome assembly GCA_019447015.1 of Hymenochirus boettgeri. Classification (NCBI taxonomy): domain Eukaryota; kingdom Metazoa; phylum Chordata; class Amphibia; order Anura; family Pipidae; genus Hymenochirus; species Hymenochirus boettgeri. The sequence goes on along the minus strand of CM033476.1, from coordinate 226,947,358 downwards.
TTTCGGATATTGTTACCTTTCCCTGACATACTACTGTCCCTTGCTCAATCACTGCCAGAATACAATGGCCAATGGATTTCCTGTTCCTGTCCTCTTTATTTGCTTTCCCCTACAAACAATCTCATACTTAAACATTATAATTACATAGTCTAATTTAGTGCTCACTGGCACCTAGTGGCCAAACTAAGTATACATTATATATTTATATATTGTACCTCCTTACACTTCTCCCTTTCGAAAATCAGACACATCCTTGTGTCTGACAGTTACTATCACCTTTCATATCACTATCTGGCCTATCAACACATTCCTTGACCCATCAGATCAAACACTTTAACTTCAGTGGTTTCTCCTGAAAACTGCCATCGTACAATGGCTGCTGCAAAAGAATATCAGGTTATAACATCCTAATACTATAACTTAACTTAACTGGATATGCACAAACCATTTGACATTGTAAACACATCATATCACAGTGCTAATCGAACATCCACTTCTGGGTGGCCAACCGGCCCACACTGGTACAATGGCTCGCTGTGGAAGAAACAACATATTTATATTTATCTTATATGTCTCAGCACAGTTTGTAATCCATTAACCTGATCAGGCAGCTGATTGCGGGTGGACCGCACCGGATAGCGTCCCTGCTGCTGTCAATTAGACTGGTCTTCAGTTCATTCAACTCTGTCCGGGGCATCCCCCTCCTGGAAGACATACCACTCTGTTTCCTCCTCTCCTGAACCAGTCTCCTCTGAGGCCTCATCCTCCATTTCAGGGAACCTTTCCTCAAAAGTATTTGCAGATTCAGCAACCTCCTCAATCCTGGAAGTTTCAGGGATGTTTGTTGCTGTAGATAGCCCCAACTGGCTATCAATTGGTAATGCCCACCAGATCAGTGGTGGCCCTGCGGTTGCCGAGGTGGGGACTTCCTTGGATACCCTTCCAGGCTCAGCTAATCTTTCCTCTGGGTAGTGAAATATACAAAGTTTGAGCAGATCTCTATGTACACGTTTACACTTTCCTTTGTCTCGCTCAGGTTCTACCAGATAGATCGGAAAATGCTGGCGCGGCTGAGATACCACTAGATAAGGATCAGGTTCCCACCTGGGGCACAGCTTAGAGCCTTGTGTTGCTTTTGGGTTCTGCATCAACACTCGATCTCCTGGCTTTAACGGTGCTGGTTCCACCTGTGGCACCTCTTTGCGTGTCTCCTTTTGTACTAAGTTCCGTGCCTCCCTCAACCGCCTAGCCTGCACCTGTATCCACTGTTCCGGACTGCGTTTCATGGAGTCTTCAGCTGCCGGCAGTATTAGGTCTAGTGGAAGTTTCCACTTCAGTTTAGCTGTAGTCTGAGCTGTTTGATCCTTTGTGGGCACTACCATGGCAAACTTAGAGAGAAATGGTCAATAAATACCAGGGCATACCGGTACTCTCCTGGTGTCCTCGCTATTGTTATAAAGTCCATGGCTACTAGCTCAAAAGTTTTCCCAGTGCAGATCTGATGGGGAGTGGTGTTATCTGGATGAGTCTTATAAATAGCACATTTTGGGCACTGCTGGCACACTTCCCTGACTACTGTACCTAGTCCTGGAGAAAAGAAGTAATGCCTGACTAGCTGTTCAGTCTTTTTTACCATGAAGTGGCCCCCAGTTGAACGAACTATAATTTGTTGGATTTCTCTCAGTAGGTCGCAGGCTTCGGCTGGCATATGCTATCACTCGTTCCTTCCCCTCTTGGACCTGGGCTAGTACAGCTCCTAGTCCCTGCAAGCTGGCATCTGTATACAAGCAGAATGGCAGGTTATAATCCGCATATGCCAGTACTGGAGTGGAGGATAAGCAGGTTTTTAATTGCTCAAAGGCTCTCTGTTGTTCAGATCCCCAAATCCATTGGGTCACCTGGCGTCTATTTCCTTTCCCCTTCATATGCCCTTCTAGTAGCTTATTCAAAGGGGCTGCCAAGCAGGCAAAGTTCTTAACATAGCGCCGATAGAATCTAGCCAGGCCCAGAAAGGATCTCATTTGCCCCACATTAGTGGGAGGGGGCCAACTTTGAACGGCCTGCACTTTACCGGGGTCAGGAGCCACCCCTTCCTTGCTAATAATATGTCCCAAGTAGGTTAGCTGCTTCTGGGCCAATCGACATTTAGCAGGCTTTAATTTCAAGCCAAATGACTCTAAACGGCTTAGCACAGTGTCCAACTGTAGGATATGTTCTTCGAATGTTCTGGAGAAGATTACCACATCATCGAGATATATTAGTACTTTGTCATAGTTCATGTCCCCCAGGCATCGTTCCATTAGCCTTTGGAAAGTGCTCTGGGAATTTGTCAAGCCGAATGACATTCTGTTGAATTCATATAGGCCCATGGGAGTGATGAAGGCAGTTTTGGCCTGGTCCTCTGGCCGCAGGGCCACTTGACAATAACCACTGACCAGGTCCAATGAGGAGAAATAAGCAGCCTGTTTCAATGTGGCCAATGATTCCTCAATTCGTGGCAGCAGGTATGTATCCCGGCGTGTGCAGGAATTTAACCACTGGTAGTCTACACAGAACCTGAGAGAACCATCCTTCTTTCGGACCAGGACAATGGGAGCTGCCAGGGGCTTTGACTTTCCTTGATAACTCCCCCATCAAGCATCTTGCGCAATAAGCTCCTTACTTCTTGATATAATGCTTAACCTTAACCTTTCTTGAATGGGAGGGGAAATTCCTGTCTCAATTGGGTGGTCAATAGCTTCAGTAAATCCATAATAGTCCTCATCATCTCAGGCATATACCCCCCAGTGCCGCAGCAGCACAAGACTCAGGGCCTGCCGATGTGAATCTGTCAACCCCAAATGGCCCACATTTAGTTGCTGAAAAATTGACTGTTGCTGGGACTTATCTGGAAGACAATTATTTTCTGTGGAGCTGTGCGGGCAGTAGCTTCCTTTAGAGGCATCCAACACATCATCGGATGTGATAGCAAGAACTGGGTGCCCACCCGCATAGGCACTACTACTTCATGTCTACTTGGAAGGTGAGGTGGCTGTTTAGCTGATGTACGTACAATTCCTGCACGGCCAGGCAGCTTTTGTAGCATTTGCTGTTGTTCATACCTCCGGTCCACTTGCCGCAGTAGCTGGCGAGCCTCTAAGTTGCCTGGGACCTTATTCCAGTATTCTGGCCCCACACCAGCCAAGAGTAATCCATCCAGCTCCTGCAGGACATTCATGCCAATGATAGCTGGAGAGCTTCGGGTCTGGGCCCACCACCACAACCCCCTTACAAGGCACACATTGTCCAAACAATGTAATGTCCATCCAGGTGATGCCCACCACTTCAATAGGTGTGTTATTGACTGCCCAGAGGGAGAAACCCTGTCTTTCCAGGTCCTGGAATTCTCCTTGTTCAAAGAAGGACAGGGTCATGGTAGTTACGTCTGAGCCAGTGTACAACAGGCAATGAGCTTGTCTCCCTCCCAGCTCTGCTATCACAAAGGGCCAAGTGCCAATAAGCCCTTCCTCTTGTTCCATGGGGCAGGCATCCGTTTCCCCGCAGTCGGCCCCCTGACTGCGGGCCACATTAGTTTAAATGGTGGTCTTCTGAGGCAGGGCATGTTTGAGCAAAATGTCCTGGTGCCCCACAGTGCCAACATCGTGGGGGCCCTCTACCACTCTGTCATCGCTGGCCCCTGGCCGGCTTGGGCAAGTTTGAATTTGCTTGGCGGAGACTGGCTACCTCTTGCTGTATTGCTGCCAGGAACTCCTGCAACTCTATTACCATTCCCTCTAGTCTACAGGAGGTTGCACCTGCCGCTGACTCAGAGGCAGCAACTGTCGCAGCTTGGGGACCTTCTGGGGAGATTGTTTCCTCCTCTTGGCTCCGCTCGATGGCCTCCCGCAGAACTACTCGGAAAAAATATATGTATTGGCTCTCACCTTTTCTTTTAATGCGGTTCTCACCCTGGCTTCGTGTAGGCCTGCCACAAACTGGTCACGAAGGCCTATCTGGTTTAGTCACCACAGCAAGTCCATGGCTATCCACCTTAATTAGCTTATTCCAGAGTTCCCGTAATGCCACTGCAAACTGGGGGAGTGTCTCTCCTTCTCTCTGTTTTGGCATGAAAAACCTGGTGCGTAGATCTGTGGCTTTTGCAACTTCTCCGTAGAGCCCCTCCAAGTGGGCCACTATTTCATCTAGGGAACTTCTTTCTGCCACTGATAACTGAAGCACTGCCTTGCGAGCATATCCCTCCAGTGAGCCGAGCGCCATGTCAGCTGTATGCTCAGCGGGCACCTTGTATAAGCGAGCAGCCCCTTGCAGCCGCTCAGCCCAGTCTGTCACAGTCACATTCCTCCCATTAAACTTGGGTATACTGGCCAATGCTGCACTAACCGGTAGGAAGAGCATCGCTGACGCTGGCATCACCACTCCATCTGGTCTTCCATCCTGCCGATTACACCAAATGTAACCTTGAGACACGAGGTAAGGAAGACTTTCTCAAAAACAATTCAACTTTATTGCAGTGACTTATAGTTCTTGTCAGCCAGTTAGCAGCACACAGTTTTTCTTTCGGATATTGTTACCTTCCCTGACATAGACTACTGTCCCTTGCTCTATCACTGCCAGAAAACAATGGCCACTGTATTTCCTGTTCCTGTCCTCTTTATTTGCTTTCCCCTACAAACAATCTCATACTTAAACATTATAATTACATAGTCTAATTTAGTGCTCACTGACATCTAGTGGCCAAACTTAGTATACATTATATATTAAAGGAACACTAAAGCCAAAAAAATAACTATTTGCCATTTGTTTGTATTATTCTCAGGGAGGTGAGAACGCTTATTCTCACCTCCCTGTGAATAATATTACGCTCGGGGGACCTGGAACTTACCTTACCACCGCTCCACTCGCAGCCGCTTCTTCACTGAACAGCTGTTCTCTCCCGATCGCGCGCCCTATCTTTTGTACTGGCGCGCATGCGCCTAAGATAGGGCGCGCGGTCGGGACAGAGCGGCTGTCAGTGAAGGAGCGGCTGCGAGTGGATCGGCTGTAAGGTAAGTTCCAGGTCCCCCGAGCATAATATTATTCACAGGGAGGTGAGAATAAGCGTTCTCACCTCCCTGTGAATAATGCAAATGAATGGCAACTAGTTATTTTTCTGGCTTTAGGGGAGTTTAGTGTCCCCTTAATATATTGTACCTCCTGCAAGTTTAACATCAATGGTATGGAAGGTATTGGAAACTTTACTATGGGATCATAGCCTGGACTTTGTCTTGAGATCTGATTTTGTAAATAGTAGTCAGCATGGATTTATGAGCAATAGATTGTGTCAGACATATTTGAGTAAGAATTTAGATTCTGGATGTAGTATACTTTTGATACTATGCCACACAGAAGACTTTGTACATGGATAGAGAATTGGTTGTTGGATAGCATACAGAGAGTAGTGGTCAATGGTTCTAATTGGAGTCAGGGCCGGATTTCCTACTAGGCCACCTAGGCTGCGGCCTAGGGCGGCACAACCACCAAAATAAAACAAAAATATTTTTTCAAGTTAGGCCGTATTGCATCCCCATATTAAATTTACACAACGCACATTATTTGGCACACAACAGAGCCTTACCTGTTAAATGTGCAGCGATTGCTGATTTTGCTATGGGCAGCAGGTCCCTCTCCCACTCGCAAAGCTCCGCTTCAGCCAATGAATTACCGTGAACGGGGGGGGGGGGGACCAGAAAGTACAAGTTAACTGGCCTAGGGGAGAAAAAAGTATAAATCTGTCCCTGATTGGAGTGCCTCAGGGTTCTGTACTGGGGCCACTTGTTTTTAATCTGTTTATAATTGACTAAAGCCTCATACACACTTGTGATTGCGGGGGGCGACCAGCACCACATGCCCAGGGGATCAGGCTACGATCCCTGACCGAACAGGCGTTTTGCCAGACAAAGTGCTCATCTACAGTGCGATTATCAGCCATAATGACTGTGCATACACATCCTGTGTTGCTGGTTGGCCCCCGCGTACGCACGTGTGTATGGACTTTTAAAAGTGGGCATTGAGAGCAAGGTCTCTGTGTTTGCTGATGACAGAGATTTGGAGGTTCTGGTAGGTAACAGACTTAACTGTTACAAACAGTGCCAGACAGAAATTAAGAATATAAAATTGATTTATTTGGTTGTGCATCGATATGGGGAGGGGGGGGGGGGCATTCAACATTTTGCTGTAGGGCCCAGTGATTTCTAGCTATGCCCCTGAAACCACCCCTTAGGCCGAAGCCACACTACAATGCACCAAATCGCGCACAACCACGAGCGTTATCGCACGAGATTGTGTGTGTGATTGTGTGCGTGTGCGTTTTGCCATTTTCTGTTATGGAAACGCATGTGTTAATGCACCAAAAATGGTGAACGCATGTGTTGCCAAAACACGAACCCATGCACATCGGAAATCTCCATTTTAGTGAAAACTGCGGTCGCAATCCCAAGCGAAAATGCGTGCGCAAACTCGCGAAAAACGCGCTAGTGTGGCCTAGCCCTTACTCCATTTTTTGACTCCTTTTCATTCATTTATAAGTTAATAGGAGATGCAATCTGATCTGTGTGCTGCCATCTGGTGGCAAGTATGCAATACCATGGGTTTTCGTTAATGTATGACCATGACTGTAAATGTATGACCACGATAGTACATTTGTGGTAAACAGTCGTAAATCTACGACTGTTCATTCATAGAATACCATGCGGTAGTAAACTACCGCAATGGTATAGTATGGCGGCCGTAAATCTTCTATCGCGGACATAGATTTATGCCAGCTATAGTACATGCATGACCGCGGGACTGATTGTTAAAGGCTTATAAATATGGCCCAGAGAATTATATCTATAGAGGAGCTTCTGAATGTTGAACATTAGAAGAGACACACAGGGCAAGAACCACAACTAACTCAGGACAGAGGCAAGTTCACAAGTTCAAGGTCAGTTTGTAACTAGTGACTATTTGTGACTCAGTCTGCTGCATGTTTTAATTAAAACCTATATAGGCCTATAAATCTATTGGGTAGCCCTCAAACGTGGTCTGGGGGTGAGTTTGAATGGGTTGCAGGTCAGGTATGTTTTTAAAAAGCTTTGGATGCTGGTCATGACAGGATCACGCAGCAGGTGTGGGTCCACTTGTGGGATTGGTTTGGTTGTGGTCTGGCTACTTGCAGGTTGGGCCTTCCTCTGGATGAACTATTAGGGTTAAAGAGGAGGGTATAGATGGATGTATGTCTTTATTTAACCTCAATTACTGTTACTAAGGGGAAACACACCTGGGGCAAATGACCATTGGTCGTGGCAATAGTGGCCCAACCCACACCATGCAAAATTTATGTTGTGTACCCAGCCTTACTCACCTGTCAGATGAACAAAGATCTTCAGTCCAGTGTTTGCAGCAGAAGTGTAACTGCAGGGGCCCGGGCCCCCTGTTGGATTGGAGGCCGGGCCCCTGACACCCCCCGCTCCCCAGAGGTCCACGATTAGCTGTTTTAAAATGGTACGAAGTAAAGATGTGCACGATCAGCTGTTTAAAAGACCGGAACCAAACTTCTGGTTCGGTTTCAATCTTACAGCTGATTGTGCATATGTTTATATGCGCGGACAGCTGTTTAAAAACAGCTGATCGCGGAGGTTTGGGGAGATAATTGCTGGCCCTCTTACCTCCCGGGCCCCCCTGCAGTCATGGGCCTTGACGTTGCACTCCTCATTTACAGCCAATTTGCAGGCTTCCTTTGTCCCCGGGCCCTGTGGTGGTTATAAGGTTATGAGTTGTTACACTCCTGGGTGGACAGGTAAGTAGCATTAGGTCCTCACCTTGGGTACATCAAAATGGAAGGGGGTTTAATTGCCTTTAAAAGTTTCTCATCTTCAGAGACTGAGCTTCTTCCACAAAGAGCTTTATATGTGACTTCACCAACTCCACACAGAGTTATTGGATCAGCAGAAGAGGGAGAAGGACAGCTCATAAAAATGATGTATGAGGTAAAAATGACCAACCACAATGCTGACTGCATTGTAGTTGGTCAGAATGGACAGAAAATTGCAAATCAGATTTGGCGCCGTTCTGTGGTTGACAGGCCATTCTTATAAATATGAAACCCAAAGTTGAAAGTGTCAAGAGGTAACCTGTTGATAATTTTATAGTAATGCACAACTGTATATTGATTTACTTACATACAAACCATAAGACTAGGAGCATATTTATAGAGGTTTGTTAAACTTTTCGCCTTCTTTAACGCAGCCTTTTTGCCTAATTTGGACTTTTCGCTATTTATAAAGAACTGATAACCAGCGACGAAAGGTCATTACCGCTACATTTTGCTTTTCGCCATAGATCGCTGCGGTAACCGCTCAAGCATATTTATGAAATGGCGAAAAGTGTTTTATTGCATTAAGTTCAGCCATTCCAATTCGCCAAGTCTGAGGTGGCGAAAACGCATAAGTGGCCATTTATTTAGCCTGCCAATGGGTCCATGGAGGGGTCAGTACATTGTGGAGTGTTTCTCAATACTAATAAGTACTCAGGGGGGTGTTAGACTATTTTCCAGCATTTACTGTAATACGATCTGAGATTTCGCTTTTTTAAGGTTAATTTTTTGCTTTTTAAAGATCCTTTTTTTAAGGTTCCAATTTTCTTTATTTACCAATAAAGTCAAATGGGGCTCTGAGGGACATATTTATAAAGGGGCATTATTTTTGCTTTTTTTTCCCCCACAAGCCTTTACCATCATTTTTTAAAGGGCATGTCCACCCCCAAAACTATAATCCCCCCCACTTCTGGCCCCAATCTGTAGTGTAGTTTAATCCTTACCTTACATGCCAGCTCCATATGGTTCTCCTGTAGTCCCCCCCCAAAGTCCAAAAAAATAGCCACCAGGAGGATAGCAGAGTCCATATAGGTAAGTAATGATGTAAGTAATGATGTTTGGCGAAAATTCTGGTAAAACAGCAAAAAAAGCAACAAAAGGGAGAAAAGGGGCAAAAAGGCGAAAATTCACCTATTTATAAATGGCTTTAAATAAAAAAAAGTGCCAAAAATAGCTCTGTGATACCACACTTAATGCAATTAATAAGGTGATAACTATTGCCAAACATCGCCTCAGCGATACTTTTCCGCAAAGGCGAAAACGAGCGATTTTACAAATAAAGCGAAAATAGCGATATTTGTCATTGCGATGTCCTGCGATAGCGACAAAAATAGCAATCGTTTATAAATATGCCCCTAGGACTCAGACCAGAAGGGGGTGAACTCTTCTATATGGCTCTAGGCCATTTTCAATGTATTGGTCTTTCTTCTGTTTATTTATGTTCACAGTAGGGGACAGTAATCCTGGGTTTCTCAGATTCACAGAACTTCTAATTTACATATGAATAAACCTAAGAAGTTTGTATAAACAGAAAACAATGGAACTCCTGCAGAATCACTGGAAGCAATCAAGTGTCCAGTTGCAAGAGTGATAAAGAGGGTTAGTGGGTGTTGAGGAATTGCATATAAAGTGAGGGATACTCCCTGTTTGGCCTTCATGCCCTTTCACTTGGACAATAAGGCCCATCACCCCACTCATTGCTAATCTGTTTCAATGTGTCTTTCTCAATAGGAATAATGAAGGGATATTTTGTATAGCCATAGACAGGCGAAAGTCCTGTTGTTATGGTTTAAATAGCCAAGGGATAGGAGGCAGATGGGGATGGGGGGGATGTAGAGTGACCACCGGAGGGGACAGATGTTTGCATATGCCCTGGTGCAAGAAGCATGTGGACAATTAACTCTTGGAAAGAAATGGGCATAAAGTTAGGACAATAAAGTGGCACCTCCCCACGGGCAATCCATCACTAACTTAACTCTAGCAGGGCGCATTGAAGAGCACAATGATTGCAATAAGGGGTTTAATGTATACATTATTTCTCAGGGGTCACTGCTTGACATTACAATACAAGCTCTATTCAGGTTCCCTCAGCTAACACACAAAGGATTTACATGCTTTTGGGGTGACACAGGGATACTTACACTGTGATTCAGTGTGAAATAACTAAACATGGATTATTGGAAAGGCAGGTTGATGTTATTTTACATTGGATTGAATGCAACTGTACAAATTGAAATATATTGCAGTATTTAAAGGATCAATCAGGGGGATTCAATAAAAGTGTCATTAAAAATGGTCTTAATTTTGCCCCAACCAATCAGATCTTATTTAACATTTGAAAGCTAACATCTGATTGGTTGGGGCAAAATTAGCACCATTTTTAACAATAAGAACTTTTATTGAATAACCCTGAATATGTGTAAACTCTGATATTGCCCCTTTTGCTCTGCAGTTGTTATTTCGATCATTATTGGTAATGTTCAACCACTGTGTTAGTATTTTTTTACCCATGTCCTAATATAATGGCCATGATAGTTAGGGGCCTCATACCTCATAGTATTGTTATTTTACACTGCTGTTGTAATGATCTTTTACGATCCCTATAAATAATCAGTGTCGTAATTTAACCATATTGATCCTTTATAAATTTCGTTCATAGGATTTTTCCTATCAAAAGACTGTGATAGCAAAAGTCTCTTTTCTGATTTTTTCTAAAAATCCTGAAAAGGTCCTTAAAGCTAGGTACACACACTAGCGATAAAGCCACGATACCATCGGATCCGTCGGAAAAGGTCCTTAAAGCTAGGTACACACACATCGCTATTGTGTGTAGTGGTTTTCCCAAACGAGTGCGTGGCCGCCAAACTTTCCCGTCGGCCGAGCGGTCGTTCGAGAAAAAACAAAAATTTCCCTCAGCTGCAGTAGACTCCCTATAGAGGAGTCTGCCGCGGCCGAGGGAAACACAGTCCCGAGTGTTCTCCTATAGGGAGATCTTACAGATCCTGTCTTTTATTTTTTTTAAAAATCTGTAGTGTGTGTACCCAGCTTTAGTCTAATGCTCATTTTGTGTCACATTGTTCCTAGTAGCCTTGCCTGACATAATTACCATATGTATGCTAGAAAACATACCTGGCAATGTTCCTTTGACATTAAAGTGAAGTTCAGTGGAAAAAAAAACTGATTACTTAAAGGGCATGACAACCCCTAAATCTATATTTTAAAGTTATGTAAGGCTGGGTACACGTGGCCAGATTGGCCGGGCCGAAAAAGCCTCACGGGCAGTAAAAGTCATTGGCATTTACCATTTGTCCTTTTGATTTGGTTGGTCAAAATATGGTAATATAGGTTAGCCCAAAATATCTTCTTGTGTGTATCTAGCCTAAATCACCCCCCCAAACCTCATTCATGGCCTGTAAGGGTGCCCATACACATACGACTGATCTTTCTTTGTACGCATACATGACAATAATGTTATTGGCTGCCCATACTATGATATAGGCAGCCGATAACTAATACCAAGTTATTCTACATATTCTCTTCCATTTTGAAAAAACTGTTGATTTCATACCTTGTGCTATGCTTTGCGGTGGTCTATATTGAGCTTACATTTCAGGACTTGTAACAGTCCATTTTCTTCCCAGGATGCACCACTTCCTTGGAATGTCCCTAACAGTAATTTCTACTGGTTGGATGGGTCAAAGATGCTCAGATCTCTACTGAGAAACTAAATCAACCCAGGTAATGAGATTATAATAGATGCTATTCTCACGTTTCTGATTTCTTAGTAGTGGTCAGTGATTATTCTCAGATACAACTGGGCCAAGAAAATCAGTTATGAAAAGAACAGGGGCTTTTATTCCTGAATGACAGACAACCAATTGGTATCATTATTAAATGGTAGGAGATGAATTTAAAGGGATAATTCAGTGGAAATTATCAATATTTGTTAAATTGTTAGTTTGTGTAATGTCTTCTTAGTTATTCTACATATTCTCTCCCATTTTGAAAAATCAGTTGATTTCATACCCTTTGCTGTTCCCTGCTGTTGACATTAGTGAGCTGAAATTCCAGGTTCTAACGGTCCTTCTTCTTTCCAGAATGCACCACATTCTTGGAATGTTCCTAGCAGTAATTCCAACTGATTGGCTGTTGGATGGGTCAAAGATGCTCAGATCTCTACTGAGCAACTGAATCAACCCAGGCGCTGGGTCAAGGGCAAGACCATAACGGTCTCTACTAGGGGTCCTGCAAACAGGATGTCAGTATTTCGGTTGCAGTTATTTATACACAGACAAAATGCTGAATTGGCAGATTAACGTAATTGGAATGAAAAAATACTGCTCTTTTTTATGAAAAATACATGTATTTGCACTGAATGTCCCCTTTAAGGTCTTAAGGTGCATTTATGATTGCAACTACGGCCGTCAAACACCCTTTAATGCTGGCAACCGACAATTGGTTCGTGTATGGGCATTTGGTTAGGCGTCGTTTATGATCTGACCTGGCTGGTCGGTCGTTGCATGTCGAGGCTGAAATCATAATTGTGTACGTAGCTTAAGATGTTGCTCATCCAGTCATGCCATTTCATGCTTTGCTCCACCAGAAACCGACAGACCTTAACCTTCTGTATATTCCATTTTGCTGACACTACCAAAGATCAAACAGAGAAGTGTCAGCAGTGCTTCCCCCATGTCATTGCTATTGTTCCATTATCTTAAAGAAGAAGCTTAGATTAAAACATACATTTTCCTGACACAAAGACCAGGAGCTGCTGACTAAAATGATGTATCGCTGCCTTTAAAGTGTATCTCTACCCTAAAAAAAACCTTTTAATATGCTGTAGGGGACCCTAGCCTACCCCTGACCACCAGGTTTGTTAGTTAAAAAAAGCATCAGAACAGTACTTACCTGCCCTTATTCCCCTGGCACTCTGATCTCGGCACTCTGATCTCGGCACTCTGATCTTGGCCCTCTGCTTGCCGGAACAGCAAGTAGGGGGCCGGACCGGCAGCCGCGTCTGTGATTGGCAGAGAGGCAGCCAAACTAGACGTGGCTGCCGGCAATGCAGAATGCCGGGGGAACGAAGTAGAGTTTGGATTATTTTTTAACAAACAGACTTGGCGGTTGGGGTGGGATAGGGTGCCCTACACTACAGAAAAGGGTTTTATAGGTAGGACACAAGGCAGCAAAGATAGATCCAGAGGGAGGGACTGGATGACTCACAGACACCTCCTACTCTTTACTTTTTGGGATTTCGGACAGGCACTGCAGGAGAACCGTAAAACCGGCTCTGTCAGAAAATCACTTTTGTTCAATTTCCGCACGATAAGTAGCAACCAAATGTCATCCCTGCCGACCACCTGCTAATGGTGAACGGTCAGTTGGGACAAAAATTTGCTGGTGTGTATTTAGTCTTATGCTGAGATATTATGCTTAATCCTGGGTACGATACATGGCAATATTTGACAAAAAATTGCATCATGTGTACCCTGCCTTAGTGGGTGAGCTAGTAGGAGTGCAGACAGTTGCTGTGCCATTATTTTAGTTTGGCTGTTCTAATAAACTGTCATAGAACTATTCAATTCCTATGTTAATAAACACTTATAATGCTGTATTATTGCATTGAATTCTTGAAAACATTGATGTACTAGATGCCTTTTAATTGCCAATCAACCTGGCTGAGTGCTGTCTGAACGCTACACTACACATTTCAGCATCATTTATGGAGTGCTTATTTGCATTTTCTGAATAAGTAACATGTATGCCCTTTGCACACTGAATCTGTTTAACGGACTTAAATACCTTAAATTGTTTTAAACTGTTTAGGAGATCCATTTTTGCCACATAAAAATCCAACATATAAAGTCAGGTACCGGCAAATGTCCTGGATGTCCTTTACTCTCAATGAGTGACCAAATGTAATTGCACATGATAGATTAGAAAGGAATCAGTAAAGAGGAAGTACAGATCATGCTTATGCTGAGTATTTTTAAAGAATAAGGCAATGACTAAAATACTGATTCACCCTATGTGTCTGTGTGTATCCATGATTCATATATCAGATGTACGAAAAGAACTGCTGATCATTTGTATATTTGAAATGCTTTGTAAGGAACTTTTCAAGATTAATTTGGCAATGCATAGTGATGAAATTGGAGCTCTGTAAAAGGAAGAAATTCTGTACACGGGAGGGGGATTTGTAAATAGCTACTACAGCAAAAAAACCAAAACCCAGATGTTATCCAATTTACAGTGTCCCAGGCATTCACTTAAAGGGTATGTTCACTGGCAAATTTGTTTGCCCATTAGTGGAAACTATAATTCATCCCAACTATCACTGTATCAAAGCCCGATACTGTCGGATCAGATGGTATCGGGGCTTTATCGGTACTGTGTGTGGCTGCTTTTCCGAACGAGCAAGCGGCTGCCGAACGTTCGGAAATTTCATTAAATTTCCCTCGGCCACAATAATTTCCTAAAGATGCAGATCTTTGAAATTGAGGAAGTTCGCACATGCGGACAAAACGTGTCTGGCGTGATATTAATGGACCTCGATCTCCTTGCCTCACAATACTGGTGAACCTTTGGTATTGTATATTGGTGATCATAGCCTGCTGATGTTATTTGAGTATTTTATCTATATTGTATATTGGTGTAAGGTGTTGATCCACTGATTATGTATATATTTATTACAATATACCGGTTTGTGGGCTGGGATTGATCTTGGGGATGTTTTTTAACGTTTTGTTGGATTGGGTTTGGGAGTGTATATTTGTGATTACCATAAGTGGCTAAAAAAAAATTATATTTTTATATGACTAAGGTGTTAATGTGCCTGAATGTGCCCATACTTTGTGTTTCTTTCTGGAGTATATTATGAATGTCTATGGGGGTGCACCTACACGTCAATCTAGTTTAGCCACGCAGGGCCATCCTTTGATATGGGCGACCTGTGCGGGGGGGGGGGGGGGGGCAGCCGGGAGTCTTAGGTCACAGACCTGTGGGTCAAAGTTGTGCATCAGTGCCACAGCCTTCCCAGTTACGGTCCTGCAGATCAAATATATGTATCAGAACCACCCCACAGACAATACCCCAACACACGTAAGCCTTACTTAAGATGTCTGTATGCTGTTCTGTCTGTGCATTTAGTGCGTTATGTGTTACTTAATGATGTATGCAATATATACAAGCACGCACGTCAGATACTGAAAGACAGTAAACACAGGTGGCGGGTTTGAAGCAGGCCAAGGCAAGCAGCATTCAGCAGCCTATTGTGTGTGCCCAGGGGGTGTTTTGGAGGGGGGGCAAGGTGCCAGTAACAAATCTTGTAAATGGTGCTATTTATCCTAAGGACTCCCCTGTAGCCACGGCATAATCCATATACCGTGCCTAACCAATTGTGTGTATATACAGATCTTTGAAAAATGACAGACAGGATCTGCAAGATCCTGTCTGTCATCTTTCAAAAATCTGTACTGTGTGAACCCAGCTTAAGTGCTACTTACACATATTTATTTATAGATTAAGTGCTGTGATGTGTAGTAAGATTGGAAAGTTTGCGAGTCTTCACACTGCAAGCGATGGAATATTGTTTAAGATTGGAAGAGTGCATTACTTTTTTTTTTTTTTTTTAAAGAAAGCAGGTGATCAGGTTTTTAACACAAGTTGATATCGTGGATCCCTCTATAGCAGTTCGATATGGACAATACAAAAAATAAAAAAATCAAACAGCATTCATTTAAAATTGGTGAGAAATAGATTTAATATACACAAATGAAAATTTTAGTAACACTTTTAAATTAAATCAAATAATTAACAAAACCCCAAATAAGTTCACAAAAGTAAAAACTATAAAAAAAATAAAAATAAATTATAGTTTAAAAAAAAAACACGCTACAAAATTCAACACAAATGCTCATAATAAATATATCATAATTTTTTGAAACAAAAAAGGTAAACTGTAGAAGAAATAAATGCAAATTAATGTGCACATTATCTTTATTTTCTGTACTTTCTTCTATTTTTTTTTGCATAGAGCTATAAAACAGCAACCCCTACAAAAATTAAGAATAGTATAAGGAAAAAAGATCTAAACCTGTATCAAATCAGTTTTACTTCTTTATACCACTAGGGGGCCAGATCTGTAATCTGGAAAATAACACACCCGTATCAATAAACAGCGGCCAAATCACAACTGTAAAGGTGATGGATCGATATTATTTGATGATCACGGGCAATAATATCGATCGGCCCAATTTTCTCCCCCATCCTGAAAACGAAATTAGGACGATAAGATTGGGCTTGATTCATCAGCGGGCACCATACCCAGTACCAGCCAATAGTATCGCTGAGTCTTTGACCACTATAAGAACAAAATTTGCGCTGCACAGGAACAAAAACACATTTTCTACAACTACAAATAATAATAACACTAATAATAACACTTCTTTTACTATTAACTAAACTATATAGCAGTTTTACCACTGACATACACAGAGTACAATTTAGTCAATTTATATTAATTTCTATATATTGAACTTTTTTTTAAAAAAAACAACTTTACTACAGAATAGAGAGAGGAACTGGCTCAGTCCTGTCCATGTCTCAGAGACTGCAGCATCTTGCAGCTGGCCATACAAAGAGTTCTTATCTTCCGATGTTACAGTGACATTTGACAAAGAAGTCAGTGTATGGGCAGCATTAGGCTAATGGCTGGTAAACACAATCCAATATTTCAAACTGATCAAATGCCCAACTTATATTTTTGACAACCGAGCCAAACTAAATGTGAATATGGGCTTAATACTAGTTTGTTATAATTTATTATAGCAAAATGATAACACCCCAGTCAAAAATGTACACAGGGCTATACAATTCACCAATGGAGCAGCATTTTATCAATCAGACTGAAAAGTATATAAAACAACAAAAAGCCTTTCTATGTTTTACAGTGCAAATAGGCCTTTGCAGAAATACACTTTTAAGTGCAGTTTTAATTTTTTTAATTATTTGAGTCAGTAAGTAGTCAGGAGTTCAGGACAAGGAAACAATATTAGTATTGGTTAGTATAATTAGTCCTACTTTACCATTTAGGGTGTCAGGAACAAGAATACAATCTAAAGCTTCCTACACATGTGTGATCATGGGGCTGACCTGTGACGCATAATGGTATAACGAAAGGCTGCTTCAGCTGAGTATGGTTTAATGTATGGGCGATCGGTCGGGTCTTGTTGATGATCTAACCTGTCCGATCAAGCACCTATACATCAAATGATAGTAAGCTGAACAACAAAACCCAACATGAATGGCCACTTTGTCCGATCACGCACCTATACATCAAATGATAGTAAGCTAAAAAGTAAGCTGTTTGTTATATAATCTTGCATCTTGGGTTGGCATCGCACATGAGTATGAACCTTTAGATTCAGTTAGACCTGCATTTTTACATAATAATGAAATAAAAAGTATAATGGCTAATTAACCACAAGTTTACAGTTTTAGTCAACTAATGTGGCCCTTCTCAGGGTGTTTACGTGTCTAGCAGCTACCTTATCCTTTTCAGACAATTCCTTGGGTCTCCTTAGTCTGATTCTTCTAATGGTGTAACAACTCATACATACTGATACTAGCACCTAGAATCCAGACTGCCTAGTGCATATAACTACAACCACTGAGTCGCAATGGTGCATAGAGATGACTGGAAATCTAAGGCACTAGAAGTAATTTTGGAGTCTGGAAAGAGCTGTTAAATAGCAAAGATGTATAGAACAATGCACATAATAAAGCATTTTGTTCCCTTTTAAAGGGGTACTATAACCCTTTTTGATTTTGCTTCATTGAGCTAAAGAGAATACCTATGCATGCATAGGTCTGTATGTATATACAATTTATTATACTTTCCATTAGACATCTACAATGGAAAAAACTATATTGTCTCTTTAAATAGAGAATCTAGGCAAAATATAAAACATAATCAGGCGCATTTATCCACGGGCGCTGGGCTATTTTTCAGAGTTAAAGTTGCGCTAACCTATTTAATGTAATTTAGAGTTACTTTACCTCCTTCTTTGGTGTCGCCTGCCTGGGTGTCTTTTGCAAAACCCGTGCAGCCGGCACAGTATATAATGGTTAATAAAACCCATGGGATCTGAGCTTAGGCTCCCTTGTCACATTTTTTTATGTCGAGACATTCTGCACAGTGAAAACAAGCTGTGCTGTTTTGTTCTTTACTGCTAGTGACTAAGTCATAACATTTACTAGAGACATGCTCAATACAACAGTCTGGTCCTTTAAGAACAAACTAGCAACACAAATGTAATAAAACTGTATAGCTGTGTGTGCGACATTGCTTTTTAGCAGTTACTGGTGACAGCTGTTTTTTGTAGCACTGTCTTCTACAGCATTCTAACGGTAATGCCACAGTTCAAGTATAAAATACAATGGATCACTTCCTATGTATATGAATGGCAGCCTCCCTGAGTCACCCATATGCATAACAATGCTTAAGTAGTATGAAGGTTGAGCAACTTCACCTTCCTAAAATAGCTCCAGGAAAAATGTGACATTACCCCAGAAAACTACAACAAGAAAATAGAATATGCAGATTACAGAAGCTAAATCCTGTTAAGACAGGATTCATTGAGGTAGAAGTTGTATTCAGCATAAAATATTTTTAAAAAAATGCTAAAATACTTTGGCATCTTAGAGTATGCAGAGTTTGCATACAAACACTTCTTATGTCATTATTGCCATTATACCAACATCCAGTCTCTTCCAGGCTGTCCCAATATACCATGCAGCAATGAATTAAGATTTCTTATCTGCAAGGCATAATATCCCCTCAGTCTGACAAGCAGCTGAATATGGGGAGACGTTTGGTTTCACTAAGAGTGCAATAGCTGGATTTGCAGTCTTTAGGTTCACTGATCTCTTGCTTTTTATGTGCAAAACATTCATAGACACTCTCTGTCATGGATTCAGACCTCCTGTAGGGAGGCTTCTTGGTCAGGGCCCCTACAGAAAGGGAGCTTTGTAAGGTTGGGGATGGGGGAGAAACCGTATGGAAAAAAGGAGACAAATTAAGTGTTAGAGGTGAAGAGTTGGGGGAGGAAGGACTTGAACTAAAAAGAGAAACAGAAGGAGAAAAGCTTGGGGAAGCTGGAGAGAAAGGAGAAAGGGATGTGGAAAACAAGGAATCTGATGAAACAGAGGAAGGAAGCCCTGAGCAGCTAATGCTGTGTCTCAGAAGATGAGGACGCTGCCCCTTTTCCCTACTGATAAATCTTTGCTCTTCTGCATTGTGAATGAAATGGCAGCGGGATCCATACGGGCAGAAGCCAATAGTGTGGTAAGTTCGGCACAGCTCAGTCTTGTACTTGGGATGCCGATTAAGTCCTCTGAGTTCTTCAGAACCATGTGCAAACTGGCACTTAGAACCGTATTTGCATGACCCAACTTCATGGAAAGTTCGGCAAAGCTCAGTCTTATACCGGGAAGAAAGTGGCTTAGGTGAAAGTTGGAGACTTCGGTTATCTTCAATCATACTTACTGAGCGATCAGCTAGGAAAGGAATACGGCGCAAGGCATTTGAAGAATTGAGCTGGGCGCTGTCAATCCATTCATTGTCCAAAGGATGAACACTTAAGTCTTTAAACTGTTCTAGACTCTTTTCTCTGTTCAAGTTAACAGGACAAGACAAGTAGTTGTTCTTTTGACCCTCAGCGTTAAATCTCTTCTGGGACAGCAAAGACATGAATTCCTAGAGAGAAAAGAAAGAATGGGTTAAGAGTGATGTATAAATGTAAAATAGGCAGAAAATAACAAAACCCATGGCTGTCACTTTATATGTCATTTGCTATGTATGCTCTTCTTGCTTAACTGTAAAGGATGTAGTGTGTTATTTTAGAAGCATAATAACCACCTATGCAACTATACAAATAACTGCATCATGGTGGCACAAGGAAAAAAACCCATGTTACTACTCTTTAGCCCTGTACAGACGTGTGATCATGGGTCTGACCCACAACGCATGACTGGGAGATGAATGACTGTTTGGGTCGACTATTGGTTCATCTATGGGCACTCAGTTGGGCTGTATGGTCGTTCGGTCAGAAGTTGATGATCCAACAAAGTGAATGATCACCAGAGCCCGACTGAACATCTATAGATGAACCGACAAAATGGGCGCTTGTCTCCATCATGCGTTGTGGGTCGGCCCTGCGATGCCACATCTGTATGGAGCTTTAGTCGCAAAATTTTGTCATTGACGCTTAAGTCTCCAACACTAAATTCAGCTATCATTTATTTGTGATATGAGTGCACACATAACTGAATAGCATTTAAAGGGACACTAAACTCGCAATTACATGTAGCTTGCATCTGCATTTATTATTGACAGGGTGGTAAAATCGCAAATATCCCCACCTCCCTGTGACTAATAGAACGACTGGGTTCAGAAGTTAGTTACTTCCTGCTTTTCATCTGTTGATCAGCGAACTGTCCCAACCATGGTCCTATCTTTATTATAGACGTGCATGTGCAAAAGATAGGATCTGGTTGGGACAGTGTGCCATCTGCTTATCTCCCACTGAATTACAAAATAAAAGTGAATATTTCTCCCAGACAATTATTTCATTGGAGATCTAGCAATTTCATGTCATACATATAGATGATATTAATCAAATACCATTGGATCCCATGTCCTATGAATTTGCCTAATATAACCACCTCTATGGTACTCTGCTTTCCAGTAACAGAGATGGTTATAATAAGATCATTGGCTAACAGATAAGTTTAGTACTGACGACATTTGATAAATAATTGGGTAATTGCTTATAAGATTAAACATAAAACTGTGATGTAAATGGCCAACACAGATAACTATAGCAAGCCTTCAGACAGGGGTGTAGCTACTAGGGAGCAGGAGGAGCAACCACAGGGGGGCCCAGGAGCCATGGGGCCCCCATCTTCTTATTTTTCCTATGACAGATATAGCATCCCCCCCCCCAAAAAAAAAACACTGTGGATGAAGCATGAATAGGGGCCCCAACATAATTTTGCTGGGGGGGACAGTGATTCTGCGCCACTGCCAATTCATGTTGTAAGTTGATTTATCTTTGAGAAAGAAAGAAAGAAAATATACCCATACAAAACCTAAACAAAGGTCTGCTGGATAAGCTGACACATGAAGAATCTAATAAACATAAAGGAAAATAGATTACTACCTATAGTATTGGAGGTTGAATAAAGCCAAACCAGAACTATATAATATATTAATACCAGTAATGTTCAATATTTTTCAATTTTTTTTCCTGCAGCCTACAACAATGAATGATAGAATCTGAATTTCAAAAACAATGCCAACTGGATTTTAATTAGTAATTTCCAGGATATGAACGTAGTCTTGTGTAGCCTTCATAACTTCTTATTAATTTTATAACACAATCACAGAAACTAGTGACTTTCAAATTAAACCAATAAAAGTTGTTGAATTTCTTTGGAGTGCAACCCTCGATTTTGCCTTTTGACTGTATCTATGATCCACCATGGGTTGGACACTGAGGATTAGGCACCCACACTTGGATAGAGTGCAAAATGACTCTTTGTTATACAAGACTGTATTTAACCTGCATGTAAGCCCCAACCAGTCCACTTGTTCAGTGCAGAACATCACCAGTAGCCAGCACCAACCTAAGCAAAGTCCTGGCATCTGATATACACCCCAACATCAATCATGACTGACAAGGGTTCTCCCAGCATGCCACATTACACAAATCCATGCCTTAAACATGGGAGGAAACAAGACTTTGATGAGAAAATGCTAGTTACTGGATTGTAAAAAGAAAGCAGTTAGGGCTTACACACATTCAGGAGAAGGTTGGTAAATTTGCATTCTTGGGGTGGACATGCCCTTTAAGACCAAGTTCACAGCATAGTAGAACCAGCATAACAACACAAGAAAAAAGTGTTACAAACCGTTTTTCATAAATAGACAGAGCAGTCTTTTTTTGGGAGGTTATACTCCAAGGCTTTTAGATTGTATCTAAGTCAATAAAACCATGTTGAATAAATATAACAAATCTATTGGTACAGTCAAGATTTTCACCACAAAACCAATAGGAAAAATTTGAGTACCTTGGATAAATTGGCATCCAGCTCTGGGAATGGACTGAGCAGACTGGAGAGCATTGTACTGGACAGCTTCTTGGTTTCTGTTGGAGGGAGAATGGGAAAAGGTTTGTAGCTCCCTAGGACAGCAATCTCCCCTTGGCCCTCCATTACAAGGTTTGAGAAATCTGTCCCAACTTTTGGAGATACCACAGCCACATTCCTGCCTATTTAGTAAGCTCCGCCCCTTCCCAATAGTTGGATTTTCATTGGCAGAGTCCTTGCTCCAGATGCTCCATTATTTAATCTGTGAAAAGAAGTGAATAATCTCATTACTGACAGAACTACCATCATTATCTAGCTCTTCAGAAAGGTGGGACAATGCAAGCTAACTTGCAAATGACTAGATACAGAATATAGAACTTCATACAGCCACCTTATACATATATACACAGACCCTAAAAGGTTCAATCTAATTTACCAAACACACTCAATCTATTCTTAAACATAGGGTCATATTTCTATAAAAAAGTTTTTGACATCATTGTCAGCAAAACTGGATATTAAAAATCAAGATAACTGACAGCAAAAACTCATTCCATAGCATATCGCCATACATTGTGACAAAAAACACTCAATAGTATTCATAAAACAGTGGAAAGTGTTTTTAGCATTAAGTGTACTGTACCCCAGGATAATAATAATAATAATAATTGTTTATTGCCAGTATTCAGCATACAGGAATTCAGCTTGGTGAAATTAGTATCAAGACAATGTATAACAATATACACTTCACACCATATACATTTCGCAACACATACAACCATAAAAACATATCATATAGGTTTAAATAATTTAAATAAGTATAAAACCTCATTTTTAAAACTTACTATGATTAATAAAAGCTATGGCCCTTGGAAAAAAGCTATTTAAATGTCTATTAGTAGTTGCCCTTAAAGCTTTGTAGCGTTTGCCAGATGGCAACTTTTTAAACAGATGATGGGCTGGATGACTTCCATTCAGGATTATCTTATTTGCCCGTTTAAGGAGTCGAGATTGGTACAGATCCACAACCGAGGGCAGGTCACAGCCAATGATAGGCTACAAATACAGAGAAATGTCCCAGGGGTGGGGATGGCATTAAAGTTTGACTCAGCCCTGCAATGACAAGTCTGTATGTACCTTAAAGCTAGGTACACACAATTCAATTTTGACCGACCGTTCAAGACTTTCGACCGATCTGCCAGGAGAAAGCACTGTCGGTGGCGGCAAAAGCAGCCACCGACACGATCGGTCATGGTTTTCCGACCTGTCCGATCATGCTTTCGTCCAATTCGGACGAGGGAACAGTCGGCGATCGGTCGGAGCCCCAATACAATAATTCTGCCAGACCGAACGAAATACTGAAATGTTGGTCGGTCGGGCCGAATTATTGTATGGTGTGTACCCAGCTTTAATCTGCAGCATCCAATCAGATGTTATCCTATTATAGTAACCCAGTAGAAAACTAACATTTGCTGCTAAGCACAGGCAAACCTTTGCATCTTTAATTGCATCAGCTTATAAAAGTTGATAAGAATCCATAATATAGCATACAAATCCCAGCATGTTGTTCTTTATAGCCATCAGGATAATATAATCACACTAAGGCTAGGTACAGACGAACAGCAGTAAACGCAGCGCACACACCATCAGATATTTCCGGCCGACCGACTGATCCATGTCACTATCGGTCAGTCGGCTGGAAATATATGACGGTGTGAATCCAGCCTAAGGGCTACGGCACACACACACAGACAAGAATTTTTAGGGAGATGCAGCACTAAAGCCTCGTACACACGTCTGACGCATGGACCAGTGAACGACCCCCAGTGATCCCTGTGTGCACGACACAGGTGTGATGAATGGACGTTTCGGCGATAGTCACATGTGTGTATGGGACGCGTTTGAGGGGTCATTTGTCATACGTGTGTATGAGGCTTAACATTCCTCTTTTAAAGTCACACTAACCAAATTCCAATTGTTTAGATAGATTTTAAAAAACTGATTGCAGCAGCTACATATGTTTCCCAAAAGTCACTCATGTAGCTAATGCAAGCAATTTAATATGTAATATGGAAACCACCAATGGTCATGATACGGTCTCAGTTCTTTGAGACAGATAACATGCCATTCTCTCAATATTGAGTTAACTCGCTTCTCCCTACATTGGAACCCACGAAAAAATGAAATCAGTGATAAATAGTTTTGTTTTGTAGAGAATAGAATTTTATGGTTTTCTTAGCTGGAACTCTCCTCTTCTGATCTAAAATTGTCCTTTTTTAACATCCATTTCCCTGCATTCACAGTAAAATGGATATTTGTGTTTTCCTAAGGTCATTTAGTTGTTTATTCTCTTAACCTGGGATGTCTGATGCATGGAGAGTGCTACCATGGGGGGTGGCCCGGTAGGGGGACCACACTGGCGCTCATCAGTATGCAGGGAGACAGTATTGGTGGCCATTTCCTTACTTAAGTCTATGGGGATTGAGCCCATGGGGTCCAGGAGGTTTTCCCAGCTGAAAAGAACCATGAGAAGAAGGGGAGGTGATTAATGTTCTCATTGAGGTTTCATTAAGAGGATTGTTTTCCTTTCTTAAGGCTGAGGCCACACTGTGACGGCCAGCAACGCGTCTAAAAAACGTGTGCATCACCATCCGTTGGTGCAGCGATCAGCGCAATTGTCTACATTCTTACACATTCGATCTGCAAAAAATTCTGCACCGTACTGCCGTTTTCAGAGCACATGCAAACACGTTTTTTTTCAGATCCAATGTGCTAAGAATGTAGACAAATGCGCTGATCGCTGCACAAATGGATGGTGATGCGCACTCCTGCAATTCTCACACAACTGCGATTGTTAGTGTGTGAGAGAATGCGGCATTGTGGCCTAGCCCTTAAAGAGTATTTTAGGCTGCCAACTGACTGATGATATCCTAAACTAAATTGATATTAGGTTTGTTATAAAAAGCCTGAACATTAAATACCATCAGAGCCTCATTAAGAGCTAGGCAACACTAACATGTTTTTCGTGCATTTGCGTAAAAAATTCTGCGATTTCCAATGCGCGTGTGATTTTACATGCATGTCCATTTTGGTAACACATGCAATCACTATTTTATTCCGCAATTGCATGCATCGTTTCCATAATGGAAAATAGCGAAATTGCATGCGCAAACGAAACAGAAATCACACGCAATTACGTGCGATAACGTGCGCGCTTTGGTGCGTTGCAGTGTGGTCTCAGCCTAAATCTGCATACAACTGTCAGTGTGGGGGAGCCCTTGGGGGTTTCCTTTGTTGACATGATTTTTAGATAATATACAAACAATAGGCGTTTATTTTTTTTTCTTTTTGTCTGTTATGGTCCTGCCCTAATACCTGTGAGTTTACAGAACATCTGTTACCAGTATCACCATTTATGTACACAGATACCCAGGGGGCATCCATTACAGTAGAATGTCACTGTGAGTGCATGGGGGGTGGAAATACCTAATGTATACTTATTAAGTTGGTAATTCAGCAGATCCAGCCCTCCCCCAACTGCTCCCACTCACACTGAAAAAGAGATCTGCATCTCTAAACCTACAGGGCTATGTACAGAGAGGCTATTTATTTGGTTTCCGTGACTTTGAGAAACAACTTACAGCAGTTGCGGCGTTAGGCAAAAACTGTGTCACGCAACTGGTGCAAACAATGTACAGAGCCAATAACGAGCCACTATCAGCTCGCTGCACTGCTTACAGGGGGAAATAGAGAGCGATAACGGCTCTTAGTACATAACCCTGTATATGTTCACATTTTATGTATATATTTTTATTATTATTAAGAATTAGAGCATTGAAGCCATAACCATTCATATGTAGGATAGTACACCCTTACTGTAAAGAATACAGCTAAATTGCTCATCATTGGTTAGTAAACTATTTTAATGTTAAAAGTTTTGTCAATTTGAAAAAAAAAAACATTGCTAAGCATTTTTAATATAAAGCAGATTATCGCAATTCATAGTTTTAAATTATGGGTCAAACACATTTGGTATATGGCGCTGATGAACAAAGGAGAAATTTAGAAGTTAGGACCTTCCAGACGTAGTTGGAAGGCTTTTCATTCATGTGATCACAGTAATGTATACTAGAACCCCTTTGTTTATAATGTATGCCAGTGTGCAGATAATATGCTATTGTATGAGGCCTAGGAATGTGCATTGATTATCTTTTCTATGTTTGTATAAAAGTTTGACCTGATCAGTAGCACTTCCACTAAATGTAGTCATAATTTAGCCTAAAGTTGGGTTCACACAGTACTGATAAAGCCCCGATACTGACGGTATTGGGGCTTTATCTGTACTGTGTGTACCTTACTTTTCGGAACGAGCACGCGGCTGCCGAATGCTTGTTCAGAAAAGGGAAAATTTCCCTCGGCTGCTGTAGACTCCCTATAAGGGAGTTGGCCACAGCCGAGGGAACACAGAGTCCAGAGCATTCTCCTTATATTGTGCATAGGAGGAGCGCTCAGGACTGTGTGTATGCAGATCTTTGAAAGATGACAGACAGGATCTGCAAGATTCTATCTGTCATCTTTCCAAAATCTTTTAAGTGTGTACCCTGCATAAGGAGTGCTTCCACAACCCTTCTATTGTATGTATTTATTACATTAGTTTGCCCAGACTGGGGTTACCTTGACGTGGTTGGAAGGCTTTTCATTCATGTGATCACACTAATGTATACTAAAACCCCTTTGTTTATAATGTATGCCAGTGTGCTGATACATTATAAACCCGGCCCTCTGCTTGCTGGAACTGCAAGCAAGGGGCTGGACCTGCAGCCGCGTCCGTGATTGGCTGAGAGGCAGGCATTACTATACATAATGCAGGCATTGCTATACATAATGCAGGCATTACTGGAAGTAAAGTAAGTATTGTTAGAAGCGATTTTTTAACAAATAACTATAGAGTTTGGGTGTTGGAGGGGGAGTTAGGGGGAGGGAGAGAAAAACGGGAGGAGGGGAGGGCTTCACTGAGCATGTCAAAAACTACTGAGAGGACGCAGGAATACAGCTGCTACTCCTTGATTTCCTGGACTTTGGATGGACATTGCAGAAGAACCCTAAGGAAATGGGATGTAAGGTAAGGATAATGTTAAATGTTAAGTACACAATGGGTCCAGTATTAGGTTTAATTATAGTTTTAGGGGTGGACATGCCCTTTAAAAGATGTAGTAGTAGAAGGGAAACTTAGTTCCCACCTATATGAAGACATGGTTCCATACTCTGCAGAGTATCCATGGAGCATTGCAGAGAACAGCTGCCTGTCATTAAAGAGACAAATGCAGAAAAGAGGATGTGGGAGGACAGGTCACTAGGCTTATTGGCCAGAGGTCAAAGCAGAAAAAGAGTTTATAGGCTTAATGTGAATGATTCAGAAACCCCCATCAACCTCTGTTTATTTGTGCATAGTCATTTGCAGTTCCGACTCCAGTGAGCATATCTGGTTTAAAGTGTTGTGTGTGACTACATACTGTGAGTGTGTGTATATGTATCGATGTATTTACAGTGGAGCTCACCAGACAAAGTGCCACCTCAAACATATTACTTGCTTGTTAATGTCCTAAAATCTTTTTCCCACCAATAAGGATGCACAAACCTGCTGGGTTTTATTTCACTGGTGAGTTCATGGAACACAGAATTTCAATGGTCTAAACTGAAATTCCACAATAAAACTATAAAACTATGTTTTTCTGGCTTTTTTTTTGGTCTCAAAATTTCACATATACAGGCTCATTTACCCAGAGCCGCTATCGCTCTGGGTAAATGCTCCTTCCGAGATTCAATATCGCGATTGCAGATGTGGGTAAATCCCGGAAAGGGATTTACCCACTGCGGGATTTTAACGCCAGCTATTTGCTGGCGTTAAAATCCTGCGCTAAATCTAGCGCAAACGCGATATTGAATCGCGAGCGTCGGATGCGCGGGTGACTTTTGTGTAACCCGCGCATCCGACGCTAATATGGAGTTAAAGACGCGCTAACTGGCTAAATTTATTTGCCCAGTGAGTCGGGGTAAATGGGCCTGATAGTTCGAAAGACAAACAGGCTCATTTACCCCAACCATACACAATATGATCGGCTCCCTTTACTTAAAGTAAAGGGAACCGTTACCGACTGATGGAAATTTTCCGTCATTCCCGACCAACTGACACTGGCGATAATGGGTAAATCCCATCATTCCCTAATGGGATTTACCCATTATAGTTAGAGTGTATAGCCACCTTTAGATTGTAAGCTGTTTGTGACAGGGATCTCTTTCCTAATATGACATGGCACACCTCACTTATTTTATATATATATATATATATATATATATATATATATATATTAATATGTGGATAGTCCTCAGCACACCCTTATATGAAGTAGCCGCCTCGGTGCATCAGACAAGCATATACAGAGAAAGGAAAACCGGAGCACTCACAGGACTTTATTCACAGAACAGAACTTTATTCAGTGTGTATCAACGCGTTTCGGCCATCTTGCTTACGGCCGTCGTCAGGATTACAGAGAGACGCTACAGGTGAGTTAAAATAACGTGTGACTTGTGACACACCCCCAACCCTCCCTCCACCCCACCTATCGGAAACCATTAACCCCCCGAGACAGCCGCTGGAATCTCAATAGTGCAGCCGATGCCCCGTACGTGTCCGCATCATGTGACGGCTCTCGGGCTTCTAAACATATAGGTTTCAGTGCCTAAGTATCGGTGTCTAAAGTGTCAGTGCACCCTATTAGAACCAGAATCTAAAAACAGTAATTAAAACAACAAATCTCTAAAATATATATATATATATATATATATATATATATATATGAGGCACATTGCACTTTATAATTAATATGCACTTGACTTAGAAGCCTGTCCCAGTTCTTCCTAATATATTTTAGAGATTTGTTGTTTTAAATTTACTGTTTTTAGATTCTGGTTCTAATAGGGAGCACTGACACTTTAGACACCAATACTTAGACACCGATACTTACGGGGCATACACGTACGGGGCATCGGCTGCACTATTGAGACTCCAGCGGCTGTCTCAGGGGGGTTATGGTTTCCGATAGGTGGGGTGGAGGGAGGGTTGGGGGTGTGTCACAAGTCACATGTTATTTTAACTCACCTGTAGCGTCTCTCTGTAATCCTGACGACGGCCGTAAGCAATATGGCCGAAACGCATTGATACACGCTGAATAAAGTTCTGTTCCGTGAATAAAGTCCTGTGAGTGCTCCGGTTTTCCTCTCTCTCTCTCTCTCTCTCTATATATATATATATATATGTATTCTTAACCTTTGAAACTTTATCTATGTAAATGTAATGCGTACCCAAGTGGTGTTAAAAAAAATAAAATTGTACATACATAAATCTTCCCTCCTCCAAAGTGCAGTAGGATTGTGATTCCTATGCCTAATTGCCTACAAGTGTTCTTACTTTTACTCTAATAAAGATGAATTTTTATTCATACCTCTTCAGCCCGAAGACCGTTCTTTTCAAGGGTTGTGTTTGGTTATAGTGCGGTTCTGGGCTGAAGGCTGTGCATGTGTGAGCTCTGCGACAGTTGTAGGTACACGCTCTCACAAATGTTTGGTACACTGTGTACATCCCTATGGTATCCAGATTTTATCTTTTATCCTTTTTATTTTTTTTAACTGTTTGGTAAAATGTTATTGTCTAGACAATAGGGAGCCTTTTTGGTGCAGGGTTTAACAAGTGGCCTCTTCACATTTCTCTGTTCTTCTTCTTCTGGTTTTCTACATTCTAATTCCCACCCCGTTTCTCCCAGGCCAGTAATTCACAGGAATGCAGGATAAGCAGATGGCCCATTCACTGGATAAAATGCCCCCTACTAATTGTGACATTTCTTTTCCTGAGAGTAGTATCCAGTGACCGACTTGACCCATCCCAGAATGAATGCAATATACCCCCTATCCTACAGTAGCTTAAGGTTCGTACACACGTGCGATCGCAGGTGCTGACCCGCGACACACGATGCATACAAACAGCCATTTCAGACGATAATTGTCCTGTGTATGGGCACTTTATCGTTCGTTTATCGTTATCAGCCAAAACGCCCGTTCGTACACATCGTGTGTCGTGGGTCAGCAACCGCGATCACACGTGTGTATAACACTTAATAATTGCTTGATAATGGGCTTATAGTAAAGGCAAAAAAACCCCTACAACTAAATTTGCAGCTGCATTGTCCTTTTTTTGCCAAGAAGAAACCTTCAGTACAATCTGAGCACCAACACCTTAAAAACACCAGAGGGCGCCAGTTTGCAAAAAAATGTAACCAACAAAATGAAAACTTGTTTATAAGATGTAACATACCTTTTTTACTGTGTTATTTTACATGGCTGTATATGTATAAATTTACAAAAGAGAAAAGTCAGATTATGATCTGTCAGATATTATATGCAGTTTGGACCTATACACAACTGATCAACCTTTCTATAAATATGAGAATTGGCCATTAAAGGGGAACTGTGGTCCAAACATGACTTTAGGTAAATTGATGGGAATTGCTCTCCTGAGAATTTTTGCAATTTCTTTTCATTGTTTATTTTGCATAGTTTTGAAGATATTTACATTTTTGTGTGTGATATGGCAGCAGCATCACCAGGTCCCCTGCACTTCCT
The DNA here is from genome assembly GCA_019447015.1 of Hymenochirus boettgeri. Lineage (NCBI taxonomy): Eukaryota > Metazoa > Chordata > Amphibia > Anura > Pipidae > Hymenochirus > Hymenochirus boettgeri. The sequence continues at coordinate 226,916,640 of CM033476.1, read as the reverse complement.
TCTTCCTGCTCTGAAATGTCAGTCAATCTGCCCTGTGTCTCCACCTCCCCTTTGCAGACCCCCTGGTCCCTCCCACTCATGGACCCCCTGATCCCTCCAGTTGAAGGCCCCCCTTGTCCCATTCTCTTACAGCCTCATGTGGCCCCGCCCATCCACAGGTGCAGTAGTCCCGCCCACTCATGGGTGCCTAAGCCCCGCCCACTCGTGGGTGCCATGGGCCACTCAGACCCTCCTACAGAAAACTCTGCCTGAAAAGGCTGTTTTCACATAGTGGGAAAGAAGAGCTGTAGCTTCTATTACCTACTCTGTCAGGACTTCACACAGCAGAGAGGAGGAGGGACTTCCTGTCTCCCTCACACACTGAGGGAGCCTGAGGCTGTGCTCACCAGCGGCACTGTGCAGGAGAAGCCTTAGGAATGTCACATGTCAGCCTCCCACCCATTAACTTTCTGGTCAGTCATTTATTTATATCTTGGGCTGTGGACCACGTAGAGAGGTGGTTGATGGCTCATTTTAAAGGTAGGAAACTGTTCTTTAATTTAAACTCAACTTGTTTGGAGACCACAGTTCCCCTTTAATTCAGAAATTGGTCTAGTCAGATGACAAGTCCAAGAGCTTAACTTAAAAGTATTTTTTGGTCCAAACATCTGTCCATCTGTGTTGGAAACTTATCATTTAGCCACAGGGGGGGTGGGGACTTAGATAAAGCAGTAAATGGAATACCAAGGTGACTTTTAATATCCTAATATAATTTATAGTAGGGGGTACATTCTCTTCTATATAATGGGTCACCCAGGGACATAGCGGAGTGACTATAAAAACTAAAAGATATAATTCACCGTCGTAACATGCACACTGTACCTTACAAATAACTTACTACCTAATGTAAAATGATTATACACTGGATGTTCCATGGCCTTATAAATACAGGAAGCTGCAAGACAGGTGAATTCACACAGGTTATGGAACCTCTATGTGTAAGTTTTGTACCAATGTGTTTAGTGTGTTTAGGCCAAAATTGAGCCCTTGGCAAAAATGAAAGCCCCCCCTTTTTTTTCTGAAATACTACCCATACTACCTAAAGCTAACTGACTGACTGCAGGATATTGGTAAGGTGTGTTGCTTATCTAACCTGCATTATGAAGCTGTTGGTGCAGGGGTATTTTTGATTTAGGTTGACAAATATAGAGATAGTGGTATGCAATGTAACACGGCAACTTTTGTCCATGCCTACATTTTAAAGGGCAATAGCACCTTAAATCCTACTTTTTGTGTTGTTACTTGTTTGATATTCCATTCTGCACCCCTTTCCCCCATTCTAATGGTGCCCATACACTTGCAGCTTATGTGACCCCCATTTTCCACAATGTTTTGGACAACTGCCCAGCCCAATCACATTTTAACCGGTGTCACAGGCGTAATTGTAAAGTTTTATCCAGTCTGAAACATTGCTAAAACGCAGCAGGTAAAAAAACGCTGTGGCAATAGACTTTACAGTCGATTTGACATTTATGGGATCTAGCACCGAATCGACTGTAATATCTAACATGTCTATATGGTCACCTTTATTCTGAACAAAGCACTGGGTGCTGTCTCTTCTTATCTTGCTGCACTTGTAAAGTGAAAAAGGCCTCTATAATTATAAGACAGTCTTTAAAAGTTTACTTTACATATATTTTAACAGTACAATGCATCATTTTACATTATACATTCTTTATAGCAAATGAAATGATTTTTGTGTTGTATTACCAGCCAGGTATTTGGATACAGGACATTATTAAATTAGATTATTAAATGAGGCTAAATATTTATTTAATTGGGCTGAGAACTACTGCCTGGTAGGGATGAAGTTCGGGTTAGATTAGAACCAGGTTTCGACTGGAAATTCTCGTTCTGAAGGTCCAAAGAACCGTTCAAAACTTTCGGATCACTGAAACAAAATACGGATCTACTTTCGATGGTTACTGAATACAAGAAACTACTTTCGAGGGTTGCCAAAATTCATTTTTAATAACCTTTTGGTGATTTGTATGTGTTACCCTGACCACTTCCCAGGTGCCTGTTCCATCTACTGCCATCTACCATGCTTTGTATACCCTATTTTATTTTTTACTTAGAACTTTTGGATTGTTTATGCTCCATTGACTTCTAAGGGTCCATTTTCGCAATTTTAGATTTTTTCTGAATTCCGAAAATCCAAAGACGGAACAGAAAAGGTTTAGACATCTCTACTGCATGGATAATAGTCGCAGTCTGTGATTCTGCTTCTGGGGAAATAGGCAAATTGCGCAAGGTTAGATGAAACACACGTAGATGGTTAAAGTTCACTGCTTTACCTGTTTAACCTTTGAACTTCAAGTATGGGAGCTTTAGTAATGCTGGTTCTTAACAGCTTAATGTTTTGTACACCTGCTAGTGCACTTTAAATACTAGAATCATGCAACCTGGGATGCCAGATCATCTAATCTGAGAGGGACCTGCTGGTAAAACACAATCCCAGCAAAATCGATAGTGGCAAACGGTTGGGATAAAAAATATTTTGTGTGTACACACATTAGATTGTTATCAGCCAAAAATGTACACAAACAAACTTGTCAAGCAATAACTTGACAAGTTTGGTCTGATCATTGTGGAACAATCCTATTGTGCTCCTGTATTGCTCTCTCCTCCCCTCTCCAATGAGAAGGAACATGTTGAACAGCCTGAAGGTTTATACACACATGTGATCGCACGGACCGACCTGCAACACACAATGTGAATAAACATCTGTTTCGGGCGACAATTGTGCCCTGTATGGCTACTTTGTCAGCTGAAACAAACGTTCGGTCGGGCCTCTGATGATCTGCAAGGGGAATCTGTCAAGGATGAAGCACACATACATGCCACGATTGTTGGCCCCCCGATGGCACGAGTCTATGAAGCTTGAGTGTACAGAGTGTAATCTGCAGACAATTGTTCCAAAGATCATTATCAGTACATTTGTACATAGCTTAAAGGGAGACTTCACCAGAGCATTTTTTTGTCTGTTTTTTAGTCTGTATTTGTTCATTTTTAGCACTCCGTTTATGCTATCTTTTTAATTAAATCGTGTCTGTTTCTGGACAGATATGTGTGCAGGAGTACTTTTTTTAACAGAGCATGTCAATCCAATCTGTTAAAAAAAGTACCGCAATGCGCATCATCATTTCATCAATTTGCAGGTCTGCACTGATTGCAAAGTAATTGCGATGCTACATGTGTTGTAATAGGTGTCCCTTGATTTTTGATTGATCTGTCAACCCTATGTATGTTTATTTATTTATATAAAGAAAGCAGTCATCAGATTATTCAGTTAAATTACCAAATTGCCAAACTACTGTTATCACTCTGTGTAGGAAATTAAGAGGGAGGGGTTGAATGCTCTGTTTAAGGCTAGGTACACACAGTACAGATAAAGCCCCGATACCGTCGGTATCAGGGCTTTATCGATACTGTGTGTACCTTGCTTTCCTGAACAAGCTCGTGGCCGCCGAACGCTTTTTCGGGAAAGAGGGAAAATGTCCCTCGGCCGTGGTAGACTCATATAGGGGAGTCGACTGCACTCGAGGGAACACAGTCCCGAGTGTTCTCCCTATGATGTGTATAGGAAGAACACTCGGGACTGTGTGTAGCCTTATTTTTGAAAAATAGGAAAGCAAAAAAAAAAAAGGATTTTGCAGATCATGTCTTGTCATCTTTCAAAAATCTTTCAAGTGTGTACCCAACTTTACATTAATGAAGATATGAATGTGAGACATACAGTGTAAAGTCACTAGATGGCGCTGTGCATTAATAGCAACGTCAGTGTACCCAATTTTACATTAATGAAGATATGAATGTGAGACATACAGTGTAAAGTCACTAGATGGCGCTGTGCATTAATAGCAACGTCAGCATTGCTAGGGAAGTGGGATGTTTATTTGTATTTGTTGCATGGGAACTTCAAAAGATGTGCTTTCCTAGAACCTTTTGTGTTTTGGTAACACTTGCTATGCTGTGTGTCTGTCTGCAATGTCTGTGACAAGTATAAGTTGTATGTAAAATGTTACAAAATAAAGTGTTACATGGTAGAGGTCACTGCTCTACAAAAATAAACACTGTAAATGTAAAACAAAGTCACAGCTCAGCCATTACTTAGCCTTATACACCTGATATTATAACAAACAGTTTAATTGTGACGTTTCGGCACTGAACGTGTGCCTTCTTCAGACAAATCACATCCAGGGCCGAAACGTCACAATAAAACACGATTGTTTGTAATTTTAAGACTGTTAAAAGTAATATCTGTGCATGTAACACACAGCGTAATATATATTACCTATATATAATATATAACGACTTAATATAATTAATGTAGTATGTGGAGTAGTGGTGAGGTGTATCTAGACCTCCTTTTTGTGACTCAAACAAAAAATAATTAAACACTGTGACAGCGTTAAGAACTAATTAAGTCACTTTATTAAACAAACCTGGTGTTTTTCCTTCTAAAGCAGGGGTGGGCAATTATATTTCACAGGGGGCCGCATTGAAAACTTGGATTGTTGTGAAGGGCCGGACCAATACTCAATTATCATTAAAGAAATTGCAAAACTGGATTTTATAAAACGATTAAATATACCTAGTTCATTGATTATTTTCTTATTATTAGTTGCAATATTTAATAGATCCATTCCAGTGACCAGGTCAACATTTTCCTATAAAAATAAACTTAATAAAAATAAAGCCATTATCCAGACAGTTAAATAATGTGATTTTTGGGGTTCAGGTCTAGTATTGAGGGGCCAGTCAAGGGAAGCCAAGGGGCTGCATATGGCCCCCGGGCCCAGGTCTGTTCTAAAGGCTTAATGCCCAATTTTCTACAGCAGGCTGAGCCATCAGTACACCCTCTGACTCAGCTGAGCCACACTGTACATTAGCTGGTACCAGGCAGTTACTAGGTGCTGCCCCACAGTGGCAAAAATGTCTTCTTCCCCTGGACTGGCAGGCACAGTGGAAAGCTCCTACCTAAACCAAATTAACAGGTTTTAATAGCAAGGGGATTGTTGGTTTGTTTTTTATATCCCTTTAATGGGGACCTTTTTTAATCCTGCTTTATCTCCCTATACTTACTTAAGAGAATCCTAAAGGTTCATACACACGTGTGATTGCGGGTACCAAAATGATGTTTATGCACGGCTGATAATCATGCCATGTATTGGCACTTTGTCGGCCGAAACGGCTGTTCGGTTGAAGACCCGCCTGGCTGGTCGGCAACGATCCCCAACCGAACGACCACTACGGACAACAAAGTGCCCATACACGGCACGATTATTGGCCAAAGCATACACATCGTGCGGCACGGATTGCCCCCCACAATTGCATGTGTGTATGAAGCTTAAGGTCGATTGATAACGCGTAAGCTTTTAACGTTTAGTTTAGTGTTTATATGGACATTGCCCTTTACCTGCATTGATTAACAATCTGCTTCCTTTCTCTAGTGGAAAAAAGTAAAGATATCCTGTACACCAACAATTTATACAAAACTATTTGCTTATAAACATGCTCAACCCATCTACATAGTTATCTCTCATTCGAAACTGAAGAAATGATAGGGTACCATGGGAGCAGCCTCTGTGACTGCAGGGGGTCCCAGGGGATTCCTACTTTTCTTATCACTGACATAGCCCCCTACCACATAAAACTGCTGTATATGATGCAGGGATGGGGTCCCATTATAGTTCTGCTGGGGGACCCATTGATTTCTAGTTATGCCACTGCCTTTATACATTTAATTTTGGCTATGAAATAAGGAGTGCAGTGGTCTCCTAGCCTACTATTGTAGAAACCAGTTTATGGCGGTTACTGCATCATGGTAGAGAAGGGCTACTATGTGGCCAATTGTTCTCACATTTCACCCTAAATTATAGCACAACCGTAAATGTTATTATGTAAGAAATGCCTGCTATTTCGCACATTTCTTGGTGACACCGACCCCCACAGAACCAATGTAAAACACCTGCTAAGCCCATATTGCATAGTAAAGTGTGGGATTTCCACTGACTTGGGTGATAGCACTGATATTGCAAATCTCCCTGAAATTTTTCCCCTGGTACTTTGTATGTCTGCAGGGTTTCTGGAATAACTAAATAAATGCAAAACTATAACTTACTGGAAGATACTACTCCTTCCTCTTGTTCTTACTTACCATCACTGATACCCTTAAGTAAAGTTTGCTGTGCTGATAGATCTGTACTAATCTATGAAAAAATTAATGCAAGAGGTGGTTGTGGGGGCGTTGGGAAGGGTGAACCAGGGGAGACTTGCTTAGGGCACCAAAATGTTCTGAAACAGACCTACCTATTGTAATTCTTTCTATAGGCCAGAGTAAAAAGTATAATTTTCCACATCACAGCACATTGTTGAAGGCACTCTGAATGAAATGTGAACCATTTTTCAGTCACAGCTTTTTGCAGAATGTAAAGTATAAACATTTCATGGTTGACATTCCTCTGATTGCTGGTTTGAGTGGAAATACTTTGCCCATAAAAGACGAAAACAGAAAAAAGGAAGTGTGGGGCGGGAGATGGATATGGGAGGGAGAGACGACAGGAAGTTTAAGGCCAAAAAAAAGTATGCAATGTTCTGTTCTCTAAATATTATGTAATATTTCCTCTCCCTGATACGTGGCCTTACAGTTCATACTCTGCACATACCAGTTAAGCTATCTGCATTTGTAAGCAAGGACATGCAGCTGGAAAGCAGTTTTTGCCAGGGCTGTTTTTTCCAGTATTTGCACAGAACTTACTGTTCTTATTGTACATTGTTGGTATGTATATTTGTGTTCTTAGACCATAAAAACCCAAAATAACTTGGGTTTTCTTTGAACAGTCTCTGTTTTTTTTTTATGGAACAGTAAGTGCAATATCACAAAATATGTTAATTACTGCCCTATATTGCCAGTATATGTCAGGGCTGATTTTACCTAGGCTAAAACTCCTAAGAAAGCCCCCTAAACATAGGCTTTAAATATCAAACGGTCGTAGGGGGGAAACCATATTGTTTGAACATCAGGAATGTTAGGAGGCCCTTTGATACCCGAGGCCCCCATATATTTTAAATCAGCTCTGATACAGGGGATGACACAAACTCCTCTACCTCAACAGTCACACACTGTTCTTTGCAATACCCTTATCCTTAGGGACCCTTAAAGGCTGAAACAATCTTATGGTTGCATACTGTTGATGGGATAGCATATCCTTTACCGGCGGCACTCCCCATACAACATCTCTACCTACTTCTCTCTGATATCAGCCCTGTAACAAAATGTTTCCCAGCTCTTTTCCTGGTTGCTGAGAAACGAATAACCCATACTTCTTTTCTGCCAGTTCCTGCTTTAATGTCACAGTAAAACCAGAAAATGGCATTTTTGTGTCTACTAGATTTCAGAAAACATTCACTTTTCAGTGAGAAATATCCATTACCAACATAAGCTTTTTTTTATATTATTGCCAAACACAAGTGTACTGTATACATTACCTTGTAACTGTTCTCTGTTTTAATAAATATTAATCCTCTGGATTGTTGCATTGTGGGGTAACATAGCTGAAGTTTATGTAAAATGTTTTGCTCTCACTTTCTGAGGCAGATTTTAAATGGGAACTATTGTGAGAAAAGAACTTTAGGCTGGGTTAGGTTAAAAATAATTATATACATAATGCTTTAGGTCTTATCCAAACATGCAGCAGCTGTTTCACAAAAAGATATATCCATTTCAGGTCTGAAGTTTAAAATTAGTGAATCTCAGTGTTTTCACACACAAAACGAGGGATGATACCATTTCCAAAATTTCCCTTGCACACAGTTGGCTCTGTTTAAATGAAGTATAGGGAGTTGGCCGTGGATGAGGGAAATTTGCAGTCCCAAGCTTTCTTCCTATGCTTTAGGGTAGGCCCTTAAGGCTCATACATACGCACGATGTGTGTCCCAAGACCCCCAACACCGTTTTGGCCGAACACATACACACAGACAATTCACCGCATGTAGCCGTCAGTGTTGGGGGTCGTGGCTCGGGCGCACATTGAGCGTGTGTATGAACCTTAACCCTCTGCTGTTATCTTACATAACTGAGCTATCCAAACTGTGACCCATTGAAATCAAAATGCTAATGACACACTGAAATCCAATATAGAAGATAAGCACAACATTCTTATCACTAAATGACAGAAAAATACCAGTTTAACTATGAATATTCCCTTATAAGGAAGTTTGTCTGATCAATTCAAATATTTAAAGGACAATTGTACTCACCTCCCCCTCGCTCCTCTTCCTCCATGGCAGCATAGTACCCAGGGTGTGGACCTAAAATCGCTAAGTCCTCACCCTGGGTACTTTCCCTAACTCCTGCACTATGTACTGAAAATCTGCTTCAGCGATCGATCCATTCCTCTGCTCTTCCTGCTTCAGTGACAGATCCAGATTCAGCCAATAGGAAGATACGCTCTGCAGAATGCGTTTCTTCCAATTGGCTGCCACACGACTGTCACTGACAGTAGAAGAGAGGTGAAACAGTGCGAATCGCCAAAGCAGATTTGCAGTAAGTAGTGCAGGAGTTAGGGAAAGTACCCAGGGTGAGGACTTAGCGATTTTAGGTCCTCACCCTGGGTACTATGCTGCCATGGAGGAGAGGAGCGAGGAGGAGGCAGTACTATGCTGCAGTGGATCGGGGAAAAGGTGAGTATCATTGTCCTTTAAAATGCTATGGGGACTGACATAAATCTATTCTCCCTTTCTCTCCCTACATGTCCAAATAGAGAATGAACAGAGAACGGTCCAGAGAAGCATCCTAGGCTTGTTTGAAAGGTATGAGAGAGCTCTTTGTATGGAGACTACAGTTACCCTTTGAGATATCAGTCAAATTTGAAAAATCAGTCAAAAGTCCCAATCCTGTGATCAAATCACCAGAATAAAGCATTTCCCCAGACATGCAGCTGTTGCTCTCTTTATTTGCAGGTGAGTATTCTAAAGGCCTGTACATACATCAGATTTGGCGGACGTGCCAATTGCACGAGTGTGTGCACAAACGCAACAAATGGCCCTTTCAGGTGAATTCGCTTTGTGTATGGGTGCTCGGTTGGCAGAAAACAGCTGTTTGGTCGTGGTCAGCCCGCAATTGCATGTGTATACGAGCCTAAATTTTTTAAATATATGGCCCTTAATGAGTCTATAATTGTAAAATGTATAAATAGCTGATACTGTGTGCCCTAATCTAAAATCACCAATACTGTGGAAGATCATGTGTTCATTGTGAAGGTTTCTAACTTCCCACAATGAGTCACGAACAATTTTCAGGGTGATCACTAAGATCCACACCTGCAAAAAGTAGTGCTGTTCCAAGGTTTAGCAGGGTTTGGCACACTATCCTCATGTAGCAATGGACTACTTTCTGGCTCCTCCTACAGGTGTCCCTGACATTTCTCCCACATTTGACGTGTAGTCTATATATATATTGGTTATACAAGGGGTGCAAAGGGCCCTGTCCAAGAGGGTCGCCTACGGGCTGAACACAGAGCCTATGCCACCCACAATTATTAGCAGGAGGCTGGACAGTGTTCTTGTGAACCTCGGGCAGAGTATATAACACCCAGGTAATTGGATGATTAACCAACATATATTTCTTAACATCATTATCAATTATGCCTCTATCAGATGCCAAGGCTACAAATTTCTTAATTACTTTCTTAAAGGGCATGTCCACCCTAATTTAAATTCTTTCCCACATGTTCCTCTCCCCTGCCCACCCCAAAAGCCATGTTAGATCGCTAAAATAAGTTTCCCAATCATACTTACAGTCCTTGCTACTGCGGCTGTCTTCTGTTACTCTCTGCAAACTGGAAGCTACAGAGAGGGCCGGACCAGCAGCCAATCACAGATTGAAGGGATGTATCTATGATTGGGAAAGTTTTATTACAGATCTAATATGTGGTGAGGGGTGGGCAGGGAAGAGAACATTAGGCAGGCAGAAAGGGATTCAGATGGTGGAGGAGGGGTGTGTGGTGTGCACATGTCACACTACCTCCCGGAGGCAAGACAGGGGCACATACATTTGGACAGGAAGACAGTTCTTTGCTTTCCCTGGACTTTGGACAGACTTTGCAGGAGAACCATAAGGAGCAAAGATGTAAGGTACACGGGGCCAGTAGTGGGTATAATTATAGTTTTGGGGGTGGACATGCCCTTCAATGTCCCATATGGGATTCTAGACAATTAACTTAATAGACCTCTGTGTCCAATAGTTGTTTTAGTCTTTCCTGTACATAATGCGCATTTTTCGTTATCACAATTGCCCCCCCCCCTTATCAGAGGGTTTGATTGTGATAGCAGTATTATTCTTAAAGTGTATTGCAGCAGAGGAGTTGAGCAACCGGGAAAGTAGCTTACCTTCTCTCCTAGCTCCAGCACGTTTTATTAAAATGGAAGGTAAGACACCGCTCCTTTACCTCCTGATCTGTTGTTTATACCAGTGAGATACCCTTTAAACATACGTAAGGCTGCCCATTCGGACATTTGTACAAGAAAGCCTTAATAAGGACCATTACCTTTATTTGTAGTATAAATAATAAACTGTATTCCTGGTCCATCACCTGTATGCTTGTCCCCTATCCAGGGCTATGTTAATTTTATGTGATGTAATGTCCTGTGATGAAGGTATAATTCTTTAAAGGGGAACACAGTGTATGCCATATCTGTTGTATTAGTTAGATCAACTGGACTTAAAGTTTAGTTCTTGAAGATTGTTTCGCTAGTCATCCGACTGCTTTCTCAATTCAGAATGACTTGTAACAGAATCTGTTGGCAATATAAATACCCTGGAAATTCTCAATTAGCATATGACAGCAAGTTGTTAGCGACCTTCTGAATGCAAGCTGTTATTGCATTACAAAGAGGTGTTATCGAACTGCCCAGGGTAAGGTGTCAAAACAGCACTGTAAATGGCAGACAGTTGGTGTACATGGCAGCCAATCACAGCCGCGGCTGCCGCCTGGCACCCTGCTTTTAGTTCCGTCAGGCAGGGGAGCCAGACCAGAATGACGCTGAAACGAGGAGCTTTAAGTTGAGTTAGGATTCTTATTTTAAACTTTTAACATAGAAGTTGGGGGTGGGAGGGTATGCCCTGCAATATAGATTTTTCTATGGAGGGTGGAAATACCCTTTAGGATGCAGGTACACAGCTGAGTCCTGACCCAAGGAATTGTCTCTTCTGTGCTGAGCCATACATTGGTGCAGTTGCTGTTTGGTTCTCCCCCACATACAAATCACAGCACTCTCACTGCACTGCATATATAATGTTGATTTTCTGTGTTTTCATGGGTCTTTCGGATATACCAATTGCTGACTCAGTGTGGTGTTTGGTTTATAGCAGACAGAGATATGGTGTTTTGTTGAAAATTTTTCTTAATTTCTCGGAGACCCCTGCTACATAGGGGATGACCATGTTCTTTCCCCTGCCTTGCTTTGCCACTTTTGTTGGTATTTGTGTTCTTTTCTTTCCATCTACCCCTATTGACAAAGGCCCAGTCTGGATATACACAAGTTTAAAGGGCTCCTCTGAGATGTTTAATTTCTTTATCCTTTGCTTCCTTGATAGTGGGGATGTTTTCTGCTCTGTGTTGTAGGGTTGGATGTCGTCCAGCTTGTGATCTAAGGGGTGGTGGGAGTCAAACATCAATACTGATCTTGTGGGTTGGTTTTCTATAAAACGCTACTTCCAGTTTACCATTCTCCCTGACTTCTACCAAGCAGTTGAAGAAGCCATGTGGGTTGTTTTGTACCTCTTCCCTTGTAAATTTGATGTTTGGTCTACGGCATTGATGTGTTTCGTGAAGGCTTGTACTTCCTTCTGTTTTTTTTTTTAACCCAGGTGTCATCCACGTATCAAAACCAGTGTTTGGTGCTATGCCCTTAAAGTATTAACGCTGTGTTTCCACTTCCTCCATGTAAATGTTTGCCACTATGGGCGAAACTGGAGATTCCACAGCACATCCATGTTTTTGTTATGAACTTATCCCTATATTTAAAATAGGTGGTATTCAAGCATAGTCCAGTAGGGAACACACTTGTTTTGGGTTAAGGACCACATCCATGCTTAAAAAGCAATACCGCACCTTTAACTTTTGGTTTAATGACCGTTAAACCGATCGTTAATTTCTGAACACTTTAGCGATCGTTAATTTACAGTCGTTCTTAAATTAATGATACCAATTGTAAATTACCGATATGTCATTGTATACTATGGGGATAGAATACTATGCCAAGAACTTCTATCCCAGCTTATTAATATGGATGTATACATAGAGGGCACTAAGTTGTCCTACTCACTGTTTCACAGAAAACAGACCGGAACACCCATTTACACTACCGGAATGACCCATTTCTCAGTTTTTAAGGAAAACTAACCCATTTTATATACTCCAAAATCTGAAAACAACCCCCCTAAAAACACCAATAAACTATAAAATGCCACTAGTAAACTCTGTTAAAGTAAATCAAAGCCTGTTTAGAACTGGATGAAGTTCTGTGTGTATGTTCAGTGTCAGACCACACCTCCTAACCTCCGTCACATGCTTCCTTGATTTATCTGTCCTGTAAAAGGATTGGCTAGAGATTATTAATGGGTGTGAAAACTGTAACAAGTTTGTGCCATATAAGGACTGAGCATGTGCAGAACATAATGGTCATTGACACAACTGTCTGATATTAGAATGCTGAGAAGTAAAGCACAAACCATATGTTATTTAGGTAAATTTCCCTGTATCAAAATGAGAGGTAAGACACAGATTACTGGTTATATATCAAGGTGTTCTGCTCTGGTTCAGTGTTGTTCTGTGGCTTTAGTTGCCCATTAAGATAATTAGAAATAATTCAAAGACAGACATATAAGACAATAAAATTCAAGAATGTGGAATAAATTTGCAAATCGTGGTTACCCTAGAAAAATACTCAAGATAGCACTACAAAGGCTAAACAAGTAAACCAGATCCTATGAGACTACCCCAAAGGACAACACATTGCTGTGGGAAATTTCCAAGATTCAGTGGTGGGACCATTTTAAAATCAGATATTCTAAGAAATTAAGTATTAACGAGAAGCCACTAATTGGATACAAACCGGAAAAAAACCTTAGAAACTATTTAGTAAAAACTGACTTTAAAGAGACAAAGGCTTACAAGTGGTAACAAAGTTTGTTTCAAATTTAACTCTTGTAAACACTTAGTACCAGGTAAAACTTTTCACATCCCGGCCTTTGAGATGGACAACCTGAGCTGATGGCCAGCTGGGAGCCTTAGGTCATGGACCTGTAGGTAAAACTTGTGCATCAGTACCCCACCCGCCCCCCCCCCCCAGTTATGGTCCTGAAGATCAAATCAAATGTTAGTACCACACCACCCCAGAGACAAAGCCCTAATACACGTAAACCTTAAGCCTCATACACACATGCAATCACGGGAGCCGACCCGGGACGCATGATGTGTATGCAAGGCCGTTTTTGCCCGATAATCATGGCGTATATGGGCACTTTGTGGGCCGAAAAGGGAATTTGGTTGATGATCCGCCAGCAGATCCACCAGGTCGAGCAAACAAAGTGCGCATACACAGCACGATTATCAACCGAAAATGGCCGTGCATACACATTGTCATCGTGGGTCAGCCCCCACAATTGCACGTGTGTATGAGGCTTTACTTAAGTAGTCTGTATTCTGTGCTGTTCTGTGTGTGCATTTAGTGCGTTAAGTGTTAAGCACACACTGCTGATACTGAAGCACGTAAGCACAGGTGGTGGACTTGATTTGAAGCAGGCCAAGGCAAGCAGCATTCAGCAGTCTATTGTGTGTGCCCAGGGGGGTGTTTGGAGGGGGTCTTAGGCGCCAGTAACAAATATTGAACAGGGTGCTATTTATCCTAAGGCCGGCCCTGCCAGGATTTTACATGAAATACACGGTAAAAACTCTTCTCAACATTCCACGGCCACTTAGGGAATGTCACATCTATATGATATAACAGACATGTAATAAGGATTCTGCTTGCTAACAGTTGTCAAGTTAACTATATTCACAAAATGCACCTCTTACAATAAATGGCCTTGGTTGGTAATAGGGCCGTACACATGGTGTCCCAGACTGTCATATAACGCTTATCTGACTAATGCTGATGACCAAACCCAGGGCCAATTTTCCATTAGGCCCATAGGCCATGTTCTAGGGCATCAGGGTCTAGTGGGGGCATGTCTGAAGTCCTCAGTTTGTACTAAACATAAATTACTTACTGCAGTAATAGCAGAGAGACAATGTATTTGTTAAATGTATCTCTTAAATCTGGACAGCCAGCCAAGAAAAGCAGAGGGGAAAAATGTAATAACTGGTAAAGGCTGAACCTGCCAAGGGATCGAAAAAGAAACTAAAGTACTAAAGTAGCCAATCTTCAAACTACTGTAGTTGCAGTCACCTCCTAACCTGCTCCTGATCCCTCACCGCATCTACTTCACTTACTGGTTGCGGCTGTCACTGAGAGCTGTGACGATGACATCATAGCCAATCACAGACATCTGTTACCAGTCAATCCTTCTCTGCTGTTGTCAAGGATGACAACAGAATATCAGCACAGAGGAGGCAAATGTGCGTCAAAAATCAGAAGCTGTAAGTATCTTTAGAAGCAGCTGGGATAATTTTAATATTAACCACCCCTAATAAAAACTTTTTTTTTTTTTAATTCAGGGCCCCCAAAAGCTAGGTCACATTTTGCTAATCTATCTAATGTCTAATCTGTGTAATGTCTGCCTCATGTATGGCCAGCCTAATACACAAAGTTGATGCCTGACACCTGAAAAATAACACCTGATACCGGACACCTGACATCTAATTCCTGATACCGATAAATGATGATGTCCTAAAATGGACAACGTATGGGTGACTCACTGACACCTTCCTACTCTTCACTCTCCTGGACTTTGGACAGACACTGCAAGAGAACCATTTGGAGCAGAGATGTAAGGTAAGGATTTTTAAACACTACACAGTGGGTCCAGTGTGGGGGTTAAATTTAAATGTTGGGGGTGTACATACCCTTTTATATTACTATAATTTAAAAAGGTCAGTGTGATTTCAACATGGGTCTGCGGCAGCTACACAGGTATCTCAAAAGACACAATAACCAAAGCTTTTCAATGCCAGCTAATAAAGGCTAAATGGTCAAGCAAAAGTTTTACAGTGAATCCCAATGCAGAAGAACTGCTATCTCCCTATTACATTGAAGGTGTGATTGCCACCTCAGACTTACTGGGAAAGCAAGTGGCAGTGACCAGTGGCAGTCCCCTGTGCAGCCCAACTGTCACTGCGGCTATCTTTGCCGCATCCATCAGTTCTCATCCTGGACAACCCATGTGTGTACACAGTAACCAACAGTTAGCATTTTGTTGTAAGTTTTCTTAAAGGCCCAGTCCAGCCCTCAAATGTAAACTTATATACAGTAAATCACCCCCAAAACCCTAAACGGTAATAGTTAAAAATCTGAAATATATAAGTCTAACCTGAAATCCTGCACAAAGACCTGTTGCCCCTGTTTCTGCTTCCTGTTTCTCCCAGTTAGCAACTGTCAGAAATGGATCTGACAGTTGAAATCACAGCCAAAGACTGAAGTTAATCCCCTGTCTGACTCTTCTAAGCATGCCCAGCTCAGTACGGTTTCTAAATTGTTCATTTCCATGAGGCATCCAGAAGCATAGCAGGAATACAGTAATGAATTCAGAGGACAAAGCGATTTCACAATTTTAAAAAGCCATTCTTTCTAAAAAAAATTATTATGGAGGTGGAGTTTCCTTTAACAGAAACTACTCCTTGATGAACAGCTGGTTGGCCTGTTTAGTCAGTCACAATATGGAACTGCGTTTATGCAAAAACTATTTGTCATTATGACCTAGTAAAGAATGACGCAGTGTCCAGTTTGTAATTTAAATATTAATTTAATATATTTACATTGTAATATATATATTGTATCAAATAATACACAGGAGCTTAAAATCTGTACCCATAAACAGTGCTCAGAATATAATTGCTTGAACTGTGATCTCCAATTTTTCAAAAAAGTTAGGGCTTAAAAAAGCATTTCATTATACCTTCAAAATTAACCCTAATACATCATCTCCTGGTAAAATGTATTGCTGGAAATGTTCAACAATAGTGTAATATCTCCAAATGTAACTTAGACAAAAATGAAAATGTCACTCCAGTCTCTAGACATTTTAAGAAAAAATGGACACAATGCAGCCCAGGTAGATGGTCGGTGTTGGAAGTGGTTAAAAAATCACCACGAAGAGACTGAGAAAAAAAACTCCTGCAAAGGGAATTATATTGGATACTCACCTCAACACTTTACATCCCTTGGCTTGAATGAAGATATAAACTTTAAAGGGCAAGTCCAGCCCCAAAATGAAACTTACATACAGGTAATCATCACCCCCCCTAAACTGTAATAGTTTGAAATCTGAAATATACAAGTCTAACCTGAAATCCTGCACAATGTCCTGTTTCCCGTTTCTGCTTCCTGGTTCTTCCATTTAACACTGTCAGTTATGGATTTGACATTTGACAGCCAATCACAGCCATGACTGAATGTTAATCCCCTGTCTGCCTTCTTCTGAGCATGCCCAGGCTCAGTACAGGTTTCTAAATTGCTAAGTTTCCATGAGGCATCCAGAAGCATATCAGGCATACAGTAATGAATTCAGAGGACAAACTATGATATCAACATATTTGATATTAGAGGCCATTCTTTCTAAAAGATGTTCTTATGAGGTTGGAGTTGTCCTTTAAACACTTCCTGTTTTCAGCCACGTGACCAGCTTGTAGTCTTATGGCCTCTGCATTAATAGCTCCCCTTCAAACACATTTTTTTTTGTCTGTGCAGGTACTTCCTGTTTTTCTAGCATTAAGTCTTAAGTGAGCATGCTCTTATCTGTGGGGACATTGCACCTTAGCCAATCAAAAGCGGCTGATGATCAAGCCCCTTCTGCTTGCTTCCGCACATGGAAAAGGCACGGAAGACAAGCAGAAAGCGTTGAGGTAACAAAGGCAGGTAAACTTTGTGAGGTCGTGGTTTGTGCCTATTTCTTGCAACTAACTAACAATTTATTATTGGCCACAGAAAATCGTGTTAACAACATAAACGACAAAATTACAACACAAAACTCAATACAATAAATATCTGTTGTATTCAATTAGATCAACTGGACTTGACGTTGTTTCTTGAAGTCGTTTCGCTAGTCATCCGACGGGCTTTCTCAATTCAGAATGACTTGTACAAGAATCTGTGGCAATTATGTACCCCTGGAAAATCCCAATTAGCATATCACAGCCAGGTGTTAAGGGCGTATTGCATGTGCTAAGAGGTGTTATAGGAACGCCCAGGGTAAGTGTGTCAAAACAGCATTGTACAAAACGTTTTCAAGAACTAAACTTCAAGTCCAGTTGATCTAATTGAATCCAACAGATATACCATCACCTGGATGAATGAGAACCTTCTCAATACAATAAAGTTTGCAAAAACTTTGCTACGTATGGAAATCACATTTACGTTGCACATGTTCTGCGATAACGGCTGTTATATAGTGCACTGATAATTGTTGTTGATCAAGGAATCCTTCATGATTGCTATTTGGATTCGGAATTCCCCCCCCCCCTCCTCCCGTTTCACCTGTTCGTTTTTTTTTTCTTTCTCTGGATTAACTGTTATGTAGGGCTCATGAATAGGCTATAAGGTTGGACTGGATGGACGTATGTCTTCATTCAACCTCCATTAATGCTACAAAACAAATGGGGATATGGAAATATTTGTGGACAATGATCGTGTGTCCATAATTCTAGCTTCACTAATATGCATTTATTGGTATTAGTAGGTCACTTCCCTGTTTTATTGTATGCTACCTTCTCCTGCATTGAATTTGAATAGAAGCTGCGGCCAACCCCCTAACTTCTGCAAATATGCGCTATCAACCTTTGAGACAAGAAAAGGTTCCTTCTATTGGAAGATTAATAAAGGCAGAGGATAATCAATATCTAGAGATAAACTTCCAATAAAAGCTAATAAAAGATGTGCCAAAAGCGACTTACTTCTTAATACCACCATGTAGGTAACTTATCAGCAAAGCACCGCAGCTGTGGAAGCATTTATTTGGAATTGATGGATTGACTTTATTAAGATTTATAGGTGTGGTGTGAAAACAATAGTGCACTTTATAGGGTATTTACACTGGAAAAAGTGTTTTTTTTAAATTGCAGAAACTATAATTCATCCTACTACTATCACTGTACTGTTTTTGGTTGATCTCCCCTTTAATTAGATATCTAGTCTGAAACATCTTATGTTTAGCATTGTTGTAAGCAGCTTTGAGGAAGCTGGAATGGTTTGACAGTTGGTGTGCTGTATGCACTTTTGACAGTTGGTATGTGGGAAAATAGTCAGATCAGTGGTCAGAGCCTGAGGAAGCAAGTATTGTATTGAAGGCATGCAGCAACCCACACACCCTTGCACTTGTAAGTGCTACTTACACATTTATTTAAGATTAAGATAAGGCAAAGTCATTTTTTCAGTATACATACACTTTAAGTGATGTTTGTTATAACAAATTTTCATGGAGCATTTGTTGAAATTGTATATGTATATTTGTATAATGTAACATAGTAACATGTAATTAAGGTTGAATAAAGAACTACGTCCATCAAGTTCAACCTATCACTTTTTTTTAGAAACTTATCCAGGCCTTTTTTAAAGTTATTCAATGAACTTGCCATTACCACATCTGCTGGAAGACAGTTCCACAGTTTCACCCGTTGTGTATATTTGAGACCATTGAGTTTGTCAAATGGATTTTGTAATCTGCAAAAAGTGATAGTATAGAGTTGGCCATTTAAAGGCTGATTTTCACGACAATAACATCTAATCAAAAACCATTTATCAGTTTAGTGTAGTGCCTCTTTGCTAGTTGCATTGATTTTCTAGTTATCAGGTATTCTGGTATAGCCATGCAATATTGACTCTTTTAGGGATTGATTCAAAATGAATGGTAATATGTAACATAGTAATTGAGTTGAATAAAAATATATATGTCCATCAAGTCCAACCTTTCACCCTCCTTTTTAACCATACCTAACAGTTGATCCAGAGAAAGACAAAAAAAAAAAAACAGCTAAAAGGGGGAAAAATTCCTTCCTGACTCCAAATGGCAATCAGAAAGTATCTGGATCAACCAGAACTGCATTATGGGGGAGATTCAATATGGCCCTTTTCCATCTAAAACCCATGTTAACCCTAAAAAAATTTGGGTTAACGTGGTTTGGACGGATTTTCGAGCACAGCGCCATTTTTGAAAGTTTTTGGAAATACGATGTGCTAATGATCCAAAACCCGTAGTGTTAAGTTTTGCGCTACTTGTAGCGTGAAACCTAACGCTACGGCTTGTGGAGCGTTAAAGTCCCACTCCTTACCCTAGCCCATCCCACGATGCAATAACTGACCTAATCTCGTTTACGTCAGTTATTGTATCGTGGGATCAGGCTAAGGTAAGTAACGGGAGAAAGATATTGAATCTCCCCGTATATGCATTAACACCAGTAATTCTCAATATTTTTTAGTTTTAGAAACTTATCTAACCAACTTTTAAGCAATTCAATGAACTTGCCATTACAACATCTGCTAGAAGACAGTTCCACAGTTGCTTATGTGATAATGCCTCTATTCTTATCCACCTATTTTATAGTGTTTCAATATGAACATTTATATATTATTGCAATTCTTGCCACTCATTTATTACTTAAAACAATAGACTTCTGGTTTTAATTTGCAATTTCACGTTTTATTTCCATTCTGCTCTGACCATAATCCCTCTGTAGGTTGTATTTACCATTAAACCAAAATATTCTGTTAAAGGGGAACTGTGGTCTCCAAACAAGTTGAGTTTAAATTAAAGGCCAGTTTCCTACCTTTAAACGAGCCATCAACCACCTCTCTACTAGCTCCACAGCCCAAGATATAAAGAAATGACTGACCAGAAAGTTAATGGGTGGGAGGCTAATGTGACATTCCTAACTTCTCCTGCACAGTGCGCTGGCGAGCACAGCCTCAGACTCCCTCAGTGTGTGAGGGAGACAGGAAGCCCCTCCTCCTCACTGCTGTGTGAAGTCCTGACAGAGAAGGTAAGGGAATCTACACCCTTCTCTCCCACTATGTGAAAACAGCAGAGTTCTCACTCTGCCTGAAAAGGCTGTTTCCACAGTTTTCTTATAGGGGGTCTGAGTGGCCTACGGCACCCATGGGTGGGTGGGGCTTAGGCACCCATGGGTGGATGGGGCTTAAGCAATTCCACAGTTTTCTTTCGGGGGGTCTGAGTGGCCTACGGCACCCATGATTGAGCGGGGCTTAGGCACCCTGGTGGGATGGGCTTAAGCACCCCTGGTGGGCGGGGCAACATGGGCTGTAAGAAGAATGGGCCAAGGGGGGCCTGCAACTGGAGGGACCATGGGTCCATGAGTGAGGGACCAGGGGGCTGCAAAGGGGAGGAGGAGACACGGACAGTTGACTGACATGGTTTCAGTGCAGGAAGCAGGAATTGCAGGGGACCTGGTGATGCTGCTGCCATATCACACTCAAAAATGTAAATATTTTCAAAACTATGCAAAATAAACAATGACAATAAATTGCAAAAATTCTCAGGAGAGCAATTCCGGTCCATTTATCTAAAGTCATTTTTGGACTACAGTTCCCCTTTAAGCTACATCAGGGAATTTGTTTTACCTGGTAGTTTCATGGTGGCTGCTGAGCATCTGGTGTTGAGGAAACGTTGGTTGCAACTCACTATGGCAAAAAAGTCTATGTCCCTTAATCGACATGATAGCTGTAAAGCGGGTACTGTATATTACTACCCTTAACTAATGGAAGTCGCTACTATAAAAACAAATTTTGAGATAAAGATCTGTGCATCATATTCTGCCCTTTGCCCATTATGACCGTTTTCTTCTGTTACTAGCAGAATATTTATGTAAACCATTTCCTACTGGCCCATTTATTTGTTTGCTCACTCAAGTATATCCTTTTTTGTTCTGTGTTTTTTTTCTTACTGGTAAGTTTTGCTCAGGTGTGTTGCTTATGACTCACCCTCTTGGTATGATAATCCTGCCACAACATCATACTTTCATTACTAAGTAGCAATTTATTTTTGTGAACTGGTTTGCCAGATGACATAAAAACACACATGACAAAGCCTAAGCTTGTTTTTCTACTTTGACAGACACGAAGTCGACAGCTGAATGACACATAAATGAACATAGCAATTCTGTTTGCACCTCAGTCTGCAGTAAAGGCAGTGAAGGCAAAATAAACAGGCACAAAACTAACAATTTCACTAAGTTTTTATGAGACTAACTGAAACCAAAACTTTTGTGCAACCCACACCTTTGTGTTTATGTGCTTTCAATTTTTAAAAGGTAAATGTAATTATAATAAATTGTATATTATATTGTGCAACAACTGACCAGTCCTAAAGCTAGGTACACAAAATACCAATAAAACCCCAATACCGTCAGATGCAACGGTATCGGGTCTTTACCGGCACTGTATGCAGTTGCATTTCCAATGAGCGCGTG
The DNA here is from genome assembly GCA_019447015.1 of Hymenochirus boettgeri. NCBI lineage: Eukaryota > Metazoa > Chordata > Amphibia > Anura > Pipidae > Hymenochirus > Hymenochirus boettgeri. Next base: position 226,894,957 of record CM033476.1, on the reverse strand, counting down.
GGTCAGCTGATGCTCATTGGGAAAGACCGAAGATTTCCTCAGCCACAGTAGTCTACCCATAGAGGGAGTCGGCCATGGCCGAGGGCCTGAGCGTTCTCCTCTGCTGTAGATAGGAATATTTCTCGGGACTTTGAAAAATGACAGACAGGATCGGTGATGTGTGTACCCAGCTTAAGGCCAACAATGGTAGTTTGCAGGATCACTGCCGGAATGCTATTGTTACTGTTAATACCCGTTTAAGTGGATTTCCAAACGACATTCTGTACTAATGTTTGATTTTGGCCCAAGACAGATAGATGCATTTCAGATAGTGAAATCTAGCCCTTTAAGCTGGTCATGCACAATTCATTTCTTCAATCAGTTCCTTCAAGCTTGCCCGATTACTAGACTTTTGATTAATTGTGATCAGTTTATTGACTTTCGTCCAAAGTCTCATAAATTATCTGAAATATCTACCGATTGGTAAGTCATCGATTGTTGGTACGTTTGCCCTCCAATGTTGGTGTATTGGCTACCCGTAGTTTACATAGTCAGTCAAAAAGTAAAAATAACTTGTTTAAAAAAAAAAAGTGTAATGTAACAAGAGGCAAGATGTACTACACTTTGTATGCAAATCCCTTTATTTTAGCGTCTGATTACAAACTTATTCAAATATTGAGAAATAGATATTATTTACAAAATAATACAAAATGATAAATATATATTCCAATTTAAAAAATAAATACGCCATAAATAGATTAATACATGTTAGAACAAGCACACTTTAAGGTTAAAGATCAAGGTTAAATTAGTTTCAGGTTTTGCTGGCGAAAATTTGCGTTCTTTACATTTGCTGTTTGCAGCCTGATTTAACTCCTTGATTTGCAGGAAGGACCTGTCAGTGTAACTGTGAGGTAGGACACACATTAATAGGAAGAATGGTCATTGCTGGGAAGTACTGTAATGCTTGCAGAGTTCTGGATCATTATAAGTGCAATCCACGAGCAACATATGCTACATAACAAACTTCTTAAAATGTCAAAAAGAAACCAGAAATAAAGTTGGGCTGTACAGGTACCAATGAATGTGACATACCTTATGTGCATTGTGCTTCAGGATCAGGAAATGTATTATATTACACATGGAATGTGTGTCTACTACATGGAAATTTTCCATTAGAATAAACTGTGAATAGCCAATGCAAAGCAGCAAGACTACAAATATTACATAGGTACATACATATAAAAGGCCTGGCAATATATGGGCTAATTTGACTCGATAATTCTGACAGATGTCCAATTGGTAGCTTACAGATCATGTGGCCAACTGAACTCGTTCAGCCCAAAACTTTTGCAATAAAATTGGTCAGCAAATGGTCGGAAATCATAGCCGATGAGAACAAAACATATGGCAGAAAAACACCTGTATACACCAGCCGTAACATACACATACACATGTATCTTGCTGAGCAAAAAGTGCACAATAAATATTTTTTTAAATGGGGGGCTGGGTATCTGTTAGAAGTGCTTAGATACTGTTTACTTTGATCTGTATGATAAACAGAGCAGCCTGTATCTGTATTAACACTAAGTGACCTTTGTCTACACTATTTGTGTATTTTTTTCACAGTCAGGGCAGTGTGTTTCTGTATTTTACACAAAGCACATTTGTTTCTGTAATATATATTAAGATTGTAATCAAGGCATTTAAGTGCAGGGATTATTTAGCAGAGATCCATGTAATTTATTCTGCCTGTACATTCCAGTACTTCTCACCGCAATGGAAGAGGAATTCAGGGGTTGGGTGGAGTTTTCAGGGCACAGATACAGGGCCAGAAAAAAGTACCTTTTCCTCATGTTTGGATCCAGCCAAAACAAGGGCTGTGACGGATGGCCTGCAAGTTGTACCTTGCTATGCTACATAATGGAATTCCCACACTATGCATAGGGTGTAATGGAGAAGGACAATTTAATAATTACAATGAATGCACATTTAGCTATGGGAACAAGGGTGTAGCCTTTAAAAGGCTTTAATGCATATTGCAAAAAAGCGGAACTAAAGAAACAATTTAATTTTAGGCCAGGAACAGGCCAGCACAGATATTTAAATGGGTCATCTAAATGACAGACTATGGCAAAATGTTTTTCCAGCATTTACGAAAAGAATCATAGGCTCCAAGAAGGTGCTTCATAAGCATTAAATGTGCTCATGTGTTCCCAGTTTTAAGAACATGTTATTCCCATACAAAGAAAATGTAAATAAACGTTACATGTCTTTTCAGAAGGGAGATGTAGTATCTGGTGCTATTACCCTAAACAGTGCAAACCCCAAAAACATTTGGAAATTGCTCAAAGCTTCTGTTGCAATAATTAAAGTCAATTGGAGTGCTACAATTTAGCGTATAATTTACATTAAAGAAAAGGAAGCACGGGGATCACAATATACCTTGCAATGCAGCGAGAGCTGGAAAGTGCCTACTGCTCACAGAGTGTGGTGCCCCTCCCCATTTATGTGTTTTTTTAATGTTTGTGGGAAAACGGGCTCTTTTTCAAATAGGTCCAGCTGTTCTAATGTGCTGTTACAGGAACAAAAACACTTCCGGTTTAGTATAACACATAAGCTTACTTGCTTAAAATAGTGCATTCTTGAAATACAAATTCATATAGGAGCAAATTTTGTTTTTGTTATTGCAGTTTTCCTAATAATACTCAAAAATGATTGTCCTTAGGACGGAACTTTCGAAGTATTGGCAGGGCGGTGCATGCTGGTTTCACCTAATATCCTGGAAACAGCACAAGGTAATCTGGGAAGATCCCTGAGGTCACCGTCCTCTATGTCGGAGACAAAACTCTCAGTGTACCTTGCTGTTAATTAAGATTATGATTGTGTTTTATCCTGGCTGCTGTTGTCTGGGGTATCCCCTAGTTTTAATCAGATACTGACAGCGGTCAGATTTGCAGTAAGTAGTGCAGGAGTTAGGGAAAGTACCCAGGGTGAGGACTTAGCGATTTTAGGTCCTCACCCTGGGTACTATGCTGCCATGGAGGAAGAGGAGCGAGGAGGAGGCAGTACTATGCTGCAGTGGATCGGGGAAAAGGTGAGTATCATTGTCCTTTAAAATGCTATGGGGACTGACATAAATCTATTCTCCCTTTCTCTCCCTACAGTGTCCAAAAGTAGAGGAATGAACAGAGAACGGTCCAGAGAAGCATCCTAGGCTTGTTTGAAAGGTATGAGAGAGCTCTTTGTATGGAGACTACAGTTACCCTTTGAGTACATCAGTCAAATTTGAAAAATCAGTCAAAAGTCCCAATCCTGTGAATCAAAAATCACCAGAATAAAGCATTTCCCCAGACATGCAGCTGTTGCTCTCTTTATTTGCAGGTGAGTATTCTAAAGGCCTGTACATACATCAGATTTGGCGGACGTGGCCAATTGCACGAGTGTGTGCACAAACGCAACAAATGGCCCTTTCAGGTGACGATCGCTTTGTGTATGGGTGCTCGGTTGGCAGAAAACAGCTGTTTGGTCAGTGGGTCAGCCCGCAATTGCATGTGTATACGAGCCTAAATTTTTTAAATATATGGCCCTTAATTGAGTCTATAATTGTAAAATGTATAAATAGCTGATAACTGTGTGCCTCTAATCTAAAATCACCAATACTGTGGAAGAATCATGTGTTTCATTGTGAAGGTTTCTAACTTCCCCACAATGAGTCACGAACAATTTTCAGGGTGATACACTAAGATCCACAACCTGCAAAAAGTAGTGCTGTTCCAAGGTTTAGCAGGGTTTAGGCACACTATCCTCATGTAGCAATGGACTACTTTCTGGCTCCTCCTACAGGGTGTCCCTGACATTTCTCCCACATTTGACGTGTAGTCTATATATATAATTGGTTATACAAGGGGTGCAAAGGGCCCTGTCCAAGAGGGTCGCCTACGGGCTGAACACAGAGCCTATGCCACCCACAATTGGATTAGCAGGAGGCTGGACAGTGTTCTTGTGAACCTCGGGCAGAGTATATAACACCCAGGTAATTGGATGATTAACCAACATATATTTCTTAACATCATTATCAATTATGCCTCTATCAGATGCCAAGGCTACAAATTTCTTAATTACTTTCTTAAAGGGCATGTCCACCCTAAAGTTAAATTCTTTCCCACATGTTCCTCTCCCCTGCCCACCCCAAAAAGCCATGTTAGATCGCTAAAATAAGTTTCCCAATCATACTTACAGTCCCTTTGCTACTGCGGCTGTCTTCTGTTACTCTCTGCAAACTGGAAGCTACAGAGAGGGCCGGACCAGCAGCCAATCACAGATTGAAGGGATGTATCTATGATTGGGAAAGTTTTATTACAGATCTAATATGGTGGTGAGGGGTGGGCAGGGAAGAGAAACATTAGGCAGGCAGAAAGGGATTCAGATGGTGGGAGGGAGGGTGTGTGTGTGTGCACATGTCACACTACCTCCCGGAGGCAAGACAGGAGGCACATACATTTGGACAGGAAGACAGTTTCTTTGCTTTCCTGGACTTTGGACAGACTTTGCAGGAGAACCATAAGGAGCAGAGATGTAAGGTACACAGTGGGGCCAGTAGTGGGTATAATTATAGTTTTGGGGGTGGACATGCCCTTCAATGTCCCATATGGGATTTCTAGACAATTAACTTAATAGACCTCTGTGTCCAATAGTTGTTTTAGTCTTTCCTGTACATAATGCGCAGTTTTCGTTATCACAATTGCCCCCCCCCCTTATCAGAGGGTTTGATTGTGATAGCAGTATTATTCTTAAAGTGTATTGCAGCAGAGGAGTGAGCAACCGGGAAAGTAGCTTACCTTCTCTCCTAGCTCCAGCACGTTTTTATTGAAGAATGGAAGGTAAGACACCGCTCCTTTACCTCCTGATCTGTTGTTTATACCAGTGAGATACCCTTTAAACATACGTAAGGCTGCCCATTCGGACATTTGTACAAGAAAGCCTTAATAAGGACCATTACCTTTATTTGTATGTATAAATAATAAACTGTATTCCTGGTCCTATCACCTTGTATGCTTTGTCCCCTATACAGGGCTATGTTAATTGTATGTGATGTAATGTCCTGTGATGAAGGTATAATTCTTTAAAAGGGGAACACAGTGTATGCCATATCTGTTGTATTTAGTTAGATCAACTGGACTTAAAGTTTAGTTCTTGAAGATTGTTTCGCTAGTCATCCGACTGGCTTTCTCAATTCAGAATGACTTGTACAAGAATCTGTTGGCAATATAAATACCCTGGAAAGTCTCAATTAGCATATGACAGCAAGTTGTTAGCGACCTTCTGAATGCAAGCTGTTATTGCATTAAGGCAAAGAGGTGTTATCGGAACTGCCCAGGGTAAGGTGTCAAAACAGCACTGTAAATGGCAGACAGTTGGTGTACATGGCAGCCAATCACAGCCGCGGCTGCCGGCCTGGCACCCTGCTTTTAGTTCCGTCAGGCAGGGGAGCCAGACCAGAATGACGCTGAAACGAGGAGCTTTAAGTTGAGTTAGGATTCTATGTTTAAACTTTTAACATAGAAGTTGGGGGTGGGAGGGTATGCCCTGCAATATAGATTTTTCTATGGAGGGTGGAAATACCCTTTAGGATGCAGGTACACAGCTGAGTCCTGACCCAAGGAATTGTCTCTTCTGTGCTGAGCCATACATTGGTGCAGTTGCTGTTTGGTCTCCCCCACATACAAATCACAGCACTCTTCACTGCACTGCATATATAATGTTGATTTTCTTGTGTTTCATGGGTCTTTCGGATATACCAATTGCTGACTCAGTGTGGTGTTTGGTTTATAGCAGACAGAGATATGGTGTTTGTTGAAAATTCTTCTTAATTTCTCGGAGACCCCTGCTACATATGGGATGACCATGTTCTTTCCCCTGCCTTGCTTTGCCACTTTACTGTTGGTATTTGTGTTCTTTTCTTTCCATCTACCCCTATTGACAAAGGCCCAGTCTGGATATACACAAGTTTAAAGGGCTCCTCTGAGATGTTTAATTTCTTTATCCTTTGCTTCCTTGATAGTGGGGATGTTTTCTGCTCTGTGTTGTAGGGTTTGGATGTCGTCCAGCTTGTGATCTAAGGGGTGGTGGGAGTCAAACATCAAATACTGATCTGTGTGGGTTGGTTTTCTATAAAACGCTACTTCCAGTTTACCATTCTCCCTGACTTCTACCAAGCAGTTGAAGAAAGCCAGTGTGTTGTTTTGTACCTCTTCCCTTGTAAATTTGATGTTTTGGTCTACGGCATTGATGTGTTCTGTGAAGGCTTGTACTTCCTTCTGTTTTTTTTTTAACCCAGGTGTCATCCACGTATCAAAACCAGTGGTTGGGTGCTATGCCCTTAAAGGTATTAAGCGCTTGTGTTTCCACTTCCTCCATGTAAATGTTTGCCACTATGGGCGAAACTGGAGATTCCACAGCACATCCATGTTTTTGCTTATAGAACTTATCCCTATATTTAAAATAGGTGGTATTCAAGCATAGGTCCAGTAGGGAACACACTTGTTTTGGGTTAAGGACCACATCCATGCTTAAAAAGCAATACCGCACCTTTAACTTTTGGTTTAATGACCGTTAAACCGATCGTTAATTTCTGAACACTTTAGCGATCGTTAATTTACAGTCGTTATCTTAAATTAATGATACCAATTGTAAATTACCGATATGTCATTGTATACTATGGGGATAGAATACTAATGCCAAGAACTTCTATCCCAGCTTATTAATATGGATGTATACATAGAGGGCACTAAGTTGTCCTACTCACTGTTTCACAAGAAAACAGACCGGAACACACATTTACACTACCGGAATGACCCATTTCTCAGTTTTTAAAGGAAAACTAAACCCAATTTTATATACTCCAAAATCTGAAAACAACCCCCCTAAAAACACCAATAAACTATAAAATGCCACTTTAGTAAACTCTGTTAAAGTAAATCAAAGCCTGTTTAGAACTGGATGAAGTATCTGTGTGTATGTTCAGTGTCAGACCACACCTCCTAACCTCCGTCACATGCTTCCTTGATTTATCTGTCCTGTAAAAGGATTGGCTAGAGATTATTAATGGGTGTGACTAACTGTAACAAGTTTGTGCCATAGCTAAGGACTGAGCATGTGCAGAACATAATGGTCATTGACCAAACTGTCTGATATTAGAATGCTGAGAAGTAAAGCACAAACCATATGTTATTTAGGTAAATTTCCCTGTATCAAAATGAGAGGTAAGACACAGATTACTGGTTATATATCAAGGTGTTCTGCCTTCTGGTTCAGTGTTGTTCTGTGGCTTTAGTTGCCCATTAAGAGTAATTAGAAATAATTCAAAGACAGACATATAAGACAATAAAATTCAAGAAATGTGGAATAAATTTGCAAATCGTGGTTACCCTAGAAAAATACTCAAGATAGCACTACAAAAGGCTAAACAAGTAAACCAGATACCTATGAGACTACCCCAAAGGACAACACATTGCTTGTGGGAAATTTCCAAGATTCAGTGGTGGGACCAGTTATAAAATCAGATATTCTAAGAAATTAGAAGTATTAACGGAGAAGCCACTAATTGGATACAAACCGGGAAAAAAACCTTAGAAACTATTTAGTAAAAACTGACTTTAAAGAGACAAAGGCTTACAAGTGGTAACAAAGGTTGTTTCAAATGTAACTCTTGTAAACACTTAGTACCAGGTAAAACTTTTTCACATCCCGGCCTTTGAGATGGACAACCTGAGCCTGATGGCCAGCTGGGAGCCTTAGGTCATGGACCTGTAGGTAAAACTTGTGCATCAGTACCCACAGCCCCCCCCCCCCCCAGTTATGGTCCTGAAGATCAAATCAAATGTATGTATCCACACCACCCCAGAGACAAAGCCCTAATACACGTAAACCTTAAGCCTCATACACACATGCAATCACGGGAGCCGACCCGGGACGCATGATGTGTATGCAAGGCCGTTTTTGCCCGATAATCATGGCGTATATGGGCACTTTGTGGGCCGAAAAGGGAATTTGGTTGATGATCCGCCAGGCAGATCCACCAGGTCGAGCAAAACAAAGTGCGCATACACAGCACGATTATCAACCGAAAATGGCCGTGCATACACATTGTGCATCGTGGGTCAGCCCCCACAATTGCACGTGTGTATGAGGCTTTACTTAAGTAGTCTGTATTCTGTGCTGTTCTGTGTGTGCATTTAGTGCGTTAAGTGTTAAGCACACACTGCTGATACTGAAAGACAGTAAGCACAGGTGGTGGACTTGATTTGAAGCAGGCCAAGGCAAGCAGCATTCAGCAGTCTATTGTGTGTGCCCAGGGGGGTGTTTTGGAGGGGGTTCTAGGCGCCAGTAACAAATATTGAACAGGGTGCTATTTATCCTAAGGCCGGCCCTGCCAGGATTTTACATGAAATACACGGTAAAAATCTTTCTCAACATTCCACGGCCACTTATGGAATGTCACATCTATATGATATAACAGACATGTAATAAGGATTCTGCTTGCTAACAGTTGTCAAGTTAACTATATTCACAAAATGCACTCTTACAATAAATGGCCTTGGTTGGTAATAGGGCCAGTACACATGGTGTCCCAGACTGTCATATGACGCTTATCTGACTAATGCTGATGACCAAACCCAGGGCCGAATTTTCCATTAGGCCACATAGGCCATGTTCTAGGGCATCAGGGTCTAGTGGGGCGGCATGTCTGAAGTCCTCAGTTTGTACTAAAACATAAATTACTTACTGCAGTAATAGCAGAGAGACAATGTATTTGTTAAATGTATCTCTTAAATCTGGACAGCCAGCCAAGAAAAGCAGAGGGGAAAAATGTAATAACTGGTAAAGGCTGAACCTGCCAAGGGATCGAAAAAGAAACTAAAGTACTAAAGTAGCCAATCTTCAAACTACTGTAGTTGCAGTCACCTCCTAACCTGCTCCTGATCCCTCACCGCATCTATCTTCACTTACTGGTTGCGGCTGTCACTGAGAGCTGTGACGATGACATCATAGCCAATCACAGACATCTGTTAACAGTCAATCCTTCTCTGCTGTTGTCAAGGATGACAACAGAATTATCAGCAACAGAGGAGGCTAAATGTGCGTCAAGAAATCAGAAGCTGGTAAGTATCTTTAGAAGCAGCTGGGATAATTTTAATATTAACCACCCCTAATAAAAACTTTTTTTTTTTTTAATTCAGGGCCCCCCAAAAGCTAGGTCACATTTTGCTAATCTATCTAATGTCTAATCTGTGTAATGTCTGCCTCATGTATGGCCAGCCTAATACACAAAAGTTGATGCCTGACACCTGAAAAATAACACCTGATACCTGACACCTGACATCTAATTCCTGATACCTGATAAATGATGATGTCCTAAAATGGACAACGTATGGGTGACTCACTGACACTTCCTACTCTTCACTCTCCTGGACTTTGGACAGACACTGCAAGAGAACCATTTGGAGCAGAGATGTAAGGTAAGGATTTTTAAACACTACACAGTGGGTCCAGTGTGGGGGTTAAATTTAAATGTTGGGGGTGTACATACCCCTTTTATATTACTAATAATTTAAAAAGGTCAGTGTGATTTCAACATGGGGTCTGCGGCAGCTACACAGGTATCTCAAAAGACACAATAACCAAAGCTTTTCAATGCCAGCTAATAAAAGGCTAAATGGTCAAGCAAAAGTTTTACAGTGAATCCCAATGCAGAAGGAACTGCTATCTCCCTATTACATTGAAGGTGTGATTGCCACCTCAGACTTTACTGGGAAAGCAAAGTGGCAGTGACCAGTGGCAGTCCCACTGTGCAGCCCAACTGTCAGCTGCGGCTACTTTTGCCGCATCCATCAGTTCTTCATCCTGGACAACCCATTGTGTGTACACAGTAACCAACAGTAGCATTTTGTTGTAAGTTTTCTTAAAGGCCCAGTCCAGCCCTCAAATGTAAACTTATATACAGGTAAATCACCCCCAAAACCCTAAACGGTAATAGTTAAAAATCTGAAATATATAAGTCTAACCTGAAATCCTGCACAAAGACCTGTTGCCCCTGTTTCTGCTTCCTGGTTCTTCCAGTTAGCAACTGTCAGAAATGGATCTGACAGTTGAAATCACAGCCAAAGACTGAATGTTAATCCCCTGTCTGACTCTTCTAAGCATGCCCAGGCTCAGTACAGGTTTCTAAATTGTTCAGTTTCCATGAGGCATCCAGAAGCATAGCAGGAATACAGTAATGAATTCAGAGGACAAAGCAGGATATATCAACAAATTTTAAAAAGGCCATTCTTTCTAAAAAAAATTATTATGAGGGTGGAGTTGTCCTTTAACAGAAACTACTCCTTGATGAACAGCTGGTTGAGCCTGTTTAGTCAGTCACAATATGGAACTGCGTTTATGCAAAAACTATTTGTCATTATGACCTAGTAAAGAATGACGCAGTGTCCAGTTATGTAATTTAAATATTAATTTAATATATTTACATTGTAATATATATATTGTATCAAATAATACACAGGAGCCTTAAAAATCCTGTACCCAATAAACAGTGCTCAGAAATATAATTGCTTGAACTGTGATCTCCAATTTTTCAAAAAAGTTAGGGCTTAAAAAAGCATTTCATTATACCTTCAAAATTAACCCTAAATCACATCTCCTGGTAAAATGTATTGCTGGAAATGTTCAACAATAGTGTAATATCTCCAAATGTAACTTAGACAAAAATGAAAATGTCACTCCAGTCTCTAGACATTTTAAGAAAAAATGGACACAATGCAGCCCAGGTGAGATGGTCGGTGTTGGAAGTGGTTAAAAAATCACCACGAAGAGACTAAGAGAAAAAACTCCTGCAAAGGGAAGTATATTGGATACATCACCTCAACACTTTACATCCCTTGGGCTTGAATGAAGATATAAACTTTAAAGGGCAAGTCCAGCCCCAAAATGAAAACTTACATACAGGTAAATCACCCCCCTCTAAACTGTAATAGTTTGAAATCTGAAATATACAAGTCTAACCTGAAATCCTGCACAATGTCCTGTTTCCCGTTTCTGCTTCCTGGTTCTTCCATTTAACAACTGTCAGTTATGGATTTGACATTTGACAGCCAATCACAGCCAATGACTGAATGTTAATCCCCTGTCTGCCTCTTCTGAGCATGCCCAGGCTCAGTACAGGTTTCTAAATTGCTAAGTTTCCATGAGGCATCCAGAAGCATATCAGGCATACAGTAATGAATTCAGAGGACAAACTATGATATCAACATATTTGATATATAGAGGCCATTCTTTCTAAAAGATGTTCTTATGAGGTTGGAGTTGTCCTTTAAACACTTCCTGTTTTCAGCCACGTGACCAGCTTGTAGTCTTATGGCCTCTGCATTAATAGGCTCCCCTTCAAAACACATTTTTTTTGTCTGTGCAGGTACTTCCTGTTTTTCTAGCATTAAGTCTTAAGTGAGCATGCTTCTTATCTGTGGGGACATTGCACCTTAGCCAATCATAAGAGCGGCTGATGATCAAGCCCCTTCTGCTTGCTTCCGCACATGGAAAAGGCACGGAAGACAAGCAGAAAGCGTTGAGGTAACAAAGGCAGGTAAACTTTGTGAGGTCGTGGTTTGTGCCTATTTCTTGCAACTAACTAAGCAATTTATTATTGGCCACAGAAAATCGTGTTAACAACATAAACGACAAATTACAACACAAAACTCAATACAATAAATATCTGTTGTATTCAATTAGATCAACTGGACTTGACGTTTAGTTCTTGAAGTCGTTTCGCTAGTCATCCGACTGGCTTTCTCAATTCAGAATGACTTGTACAAGAATCTGTGGCAATTATGTACCCTGGAAAATCCCAATTAGCATATCACAGCCAGGTGTTAAGGGCGTGATTGCATAGTGGCTAAGAGGTGTTATAGGAACGCCCAGGGTAAGGTGTCAAAACAGCATTGTACAAAACGTTTTCAAGAACTAAACTTCAAGTCCAGTTGATCTAATTGAATACAACAGATATACCATCACCTGGATGAATGAGAACCTTCTCAATACAATAAAGTTTGCAAAAACTTTGCTACGTATGGAAATCACATGTACGTTGCACATGTTCTGCGATAACGGCTGTTGATATAGTGCACTGATAATTGTTGTTGATCAAGGAATCCTTCATGATTGCTATTTGGAGTCGGGAATTCCCCCCCCCCTCCTCCCGTTTCACCTGTTCGTTTTTTTTTGTCTTTCTCTGGATTAACTGTTATGTAGGGCTCATGAATAGGCTATAAAGGTTGGACTGGATGGACGTATGTCTTCATTCAACCTCCATTACAATGCTACAAAACAAATGGGGATATGGAAATATTTGTGGAACAATGATCGTGTGTCCATAATTCTAGGGCTTCACTAATATGCATTTATTGGTATTAGTAGGTCACTTCCCTGTTTATTGTATGCTACCTTCTCCTGCATTGAATTTGAATAGAAGCTGCTGCCAACCCCCTAACTTCTGCAAATATGCGCTATCAACCTTTGAGACAAAGAAAAGGTTCCTTCTATTGGAAGATTAAATAAAGGCAGAATAAGGAGATAATTCAATATCTAGAGATAAAACTTCCAATAAAAGCTAATAAAAGATGTGCCAAAAGCGACTTACTTCTTAATACCACCAGTAAGGTAACTTATCAGCAGAAGCACCGCAGCTGTGGAAGCATTTATTTGGAATTGATGGATTGACTTTATTAAGATTTATAGGTGTGGTGTGAAAACAATAGTGCACTTTATAGGGTATGTACACTGGAAAAAGTGTTTTTTTTAAATTGCAGAAACTATAATTCATCCTACTACTATCACTGTACTGTTTTTTGTTGATCTGCCCCCTTTAATTAGATATCTAGTCTGAAACATCTTATGTTTTAGCATTGTTGTAAGCAGCTTTGAGGAAGCTGGAATGGTTTGACAGTTGGTGTGCTGTATGCACTTTTGACAGTTGGTATGTGGGAAAATAGTCAGATCAGTGGTCAGAGCCTGAGGAAAGCAAGTATTGTATTGAAGGCATGCAGCAACCCACACACCTCTTGCACTTGTAAGTGCTACTTACACATATTTATTTATAGATTAAGATAAGGCAAAGTCATTTTTTCAGTATACATACACTTTAAGTGATGTTTGTTATACAAAATTTCATGGAGCATTTGTTGAAATTGTATATGTATATTTGTATAATGTAACATAGTAACATAGTAATTAAGGTTGAATAAAGACATACGTCCATCAAGTTCAACCTATTCACTTTTTTTTAGAAACTTATCCAGGCCTTTTTTAAAGTTATTCAATGAACTTGCCATTACCACATCTGCTGGAAGACAGTTCCACAGTTTCACCGTTGTGTATATTTGAGACCATTGGAGTTTGTCAAATGGATTTTGTAATCTGCAAAAAGTGATAGTATAGAGTTGGCCATTTAAAGGCTGATTTTCACGACAATAGACATCTAATCAAAAGACACATTTATGCAGTTTAGTGTAGTGCCTCTTTGCTAGTTGCATTGATTTTCTAGTTATCAGGTATTCTGGTATAGCCATGCAATATTGACTCTTTTAGGGATTGATTCAAAATGAATGGTAATATGTAACATAGTAATTGAGGTTGAATAAAAATATATATGTCCATCAAGTCCAACCTTTTCACCCTCCTTTTTAACCATACCTAACAGTTGATCCAGAGAAAGACAAAAAAAAAAAAACAGCTAAAAAGGGGGAAAAATTCCTTCCTGACTCCAAATGGCAATCAGAAAGTATCCCTGGATCAACCAGAACTGCAGTATGGGGGAGATTCAATATGGCCCTTTTCCATCTAAAACCCATGTTAACCCTAAAAAAATTTGGGTTAACGTGGGTTTTGGACGGATTTTCGAGCACAGCGCCATTTTTGAAAGTTTTTGGAAATAGCGATGTGCTAATGATCCAAAACCCGTAGTGTTAAGTTTTGCGCTACTTTGTAGCGTGAAACCTAACGCTACGGCTTGTGGAGCGTTAAAGTCCCACTCCTTACCCTAGCCCGATCCCACGATGCAATAACTGACCTAATCTCGTTTACGTCAGTTATTGTATCGTGGGATCAGGCTAAGGTAAGTAACGGGAGAAGAGATATTGAATCTCCCCGTATATGCATTAACACCAGTAATTCTCAATATTTTTTAGTTTTAGAAACTTATCTAACCAACTTTTAAAGCAATTCAATGAACTTGCCATTACCACATCTGCTAGAAGACAGTTCCACAGTTGCTTATGTGATAATGGCCTCTAATTCTTATCCATCCTATTTTATAGTGTTTCAATATGACAATTTATATATTATTGCAATTCTGCCACTCATTTATTACTTAAAACAATAGACTTCTGGTTTTAATTTGCAATTTCACGTTTTATTTCCATTCTGCTCTGACCATAATCCCTCTGTAGGTTGTATTTACCATTTAAACCAAAATATTCTGTTAAAGGGGAACTGTGGTCTCCAAACAAGTTGAGTTTAAATTAAAGGCCAGTTTCCTACCTTTAAAACGAGCCATCAACCACCTCTCTACTAGCTCCACAGCCCAAGATATAAAGAAATGACTGACCAGAAAGTTAATGGGTGGGAGGCTGAAATGTGACATTCCTAAGGCTTCTCCTGCACAGTGGCGCTGGCGAGCACAGCCTCAGACTCCCTCAGTGTGTGAGGGAGACAGGAAGCCCCTCCTCCTCACTGCTGTGTGAAGTCCTGACAGAGAAGGTAAGGGAATCTACAACCCTTCTCTCCCACTATGTGAAAACAGGCAGAGTTCTCACTCTGCCTGAAAAGGCTGTTTCCACAGTTTTCTTTAGGGGGGTCTGAGTGGCCTACGGCACCCATGGGTGGGTGGGGCTTAGGCACCCATGGGTGGATGGGGCTTAAGCAATTCCACAGTTTTCTTTCGGGGGGTCTGAGTGGCCTACGGCACCCATGAGTGAGCGGGGCTTAGGCACCCATGGGTGGATGGGGCTTAAGCACCCGCTGGTGGGCGGGGCAACATGGGGCTGTAAGAGAATGGGCCAAGGGGGGCCTGCAACTGGAGGGACCATGGGGTCCATGAGTGGAAGGGACCAGGGGGGCTGCAAAGGGGAGGAGGAGACACAGGACAGATTGACTGACATGGTTTCAGTGCAGGAAGCAGGAAGTGCAGGGGACCTGGTGATGCTGCTGCCATATCACACTCAAAAATGTAAATATTTTCAAAACTATGCAAAATAAACAATGACAATAAATTGCAAAAATTCTCAGGAGAGCAATTCCGGTCCATTTATCTAAAGTCATTTTTGGACTACAGTTCCCCTTTAAGCTACATTCAGGGGAATTTTGTTTACCTGGTAGTTTCATGGTGGCTGCTGAGCATCTGGTGTTGAGGAAACGTTGGTTGCAACTCACTATGGCAAAAAAAGTCTAAATGTCGCCTTAATCGACATGATAGCTGTAAAGCGGGTACTGTATATTACTACCCTTAACTAATGGAAGTCGCTACTATAACAACAAATTTTGAGATAAGAGATCTGTGCAATCATATTCTGCCCTTTGCCCATTATGACCGTTTTCTTCTGTTACTAGCAGAATATTTATTGTAAACCATTTCCTACTGGCCCATTTTATTGTTTGCTCACTCAAGTATATCCTTTTTTGTTCTGTGTTTTTTCTTACTGGTAAGTTTTGCTCAGGGGTGTTGCTTATGACTCACCCTCTTGGTATGATAATCCTGCCACAAACATCATACTTATCATTACTAAGTAGCAATTTATTTTTGTGGAACTGGTTTGCCAGATGACATAAAAAAACATCACATGACAAAGCCTTAAGCTTGTTTTTCTACTTTGACAGACACGAAGTCAGACAGCTGAATGACACATAAATGACAATAGCAATTCTGTTTGCACCTCAGTCTGCAGTAAAGGCAGGTGAAGGCAAAATAAACAGGCACAAAACTAACAATTTCACTAAGTTTTTATGAGACTAACTGAAAACCAAGAAAATACTTTTGTGCAAACCACACCTTTGTGTTTATGCTTTCAATTTTTTAAAAGGTAAATGTAATTATAATAAATTGTATATTATATTGTGCAACAACTGACCAGTCCTAAAGCTAGGTACACAAAATACCAATAAAACCCCAATACCGTCAGATGCAACGGTATCGGGTCTTTACCGGCACTGTATGCAGTTGCATTTCCCAATGAGCGCGTGGGTCAGCTGATTGCTCATTTGGGAAAGACCGAAGATTTTCCTCAGCCACAGTAGTCTACCCATAGAGGGAGTCGGCCATGGCCGAGGGCCTGAGCGTTCTCCCTATGCTGTAGATAGGAATATTTCTCGGGACTTTGAAAAATGACAGACAGGATCTGTGATGTGTGTACCCAGCTTAAGGCCAACAATGGTAGTTTGCAGGATCACTGCCGGAATGGCCTATTGTTACTGTATATACCCAGTTTAAGTGGATTTCCAAACGACATTCTGTACTAATGTTTGATTTTGGCCCAAGACAGATAGATGCATTTCAGATAGTGAAAATCTAGCCCTTTAAGCTGGTCATGCACAATTCATTTCTTCAATCAGTTCCTTCAAGCTTGCCCGATTACTAGACTTTTGATTAATTGTGATCAGTTTATTGATCTTTCTGCCAAAGTCTCATAAATTATCTGAAATATCTACCGATTGGTAAGTCATCGATTGTTGGTACGTTTGCCCATACAATGTTGTGTATTGGCTACCCGTAGTTTACATAGTCAGTCAAAAAGTAAAAATAACTTGTTTAAAAAAAAAAAGTGTAATGTAACAAGAGGCAAGATGTACTACACTTTGTATGCAAATCCCTTTATTTTAGCGTCTGATTACAAACTTATTACAAATATTGAGAAATAGATATTATTTACAAAATAATACAAAATGATAAATATATATTCCAATTTAAAAAATAAATACGCCATAAATAGATTAATACATGTTAGAACAAGCACACTTTAAGGTTAAAGATCAAGGTTAAATTAGTTTCAGGTTTTGCTGGCGAAAATTTGCTGGTTCTTTACATTTGCTGTTTGCACCTGATTTAACTCCTTGATTTGCAGGAAGGACCTGTCAGTGTAACTGTGAGGTAGGACACACATTAATAGGAAGAATGGTTCATTGCTGGGAAGTACTGTAATGCTTGCAGAGTTCTGGATCATTATAAGGTGCAATCCACAGAGCAACATATGCTACATAACAAACTTTCTTAAAATGTCAAAAAGAAACCAGAAATAAAAGTTGGGCTGTACAGGTACCAATGAATGTGACATACCTTATGTGCATTGTGCTTCAGGATCAGGAAATGTATTTATATTACACATGGAATGTGTGTCTACTACATGGAAATTTTCCATTAGAATAAACTGTGAATAGCCAATGCAAAGCAGCAAGACTACAAATATTACATAGGTACATACATATAAAAGGCCTGGCAATATATGGGCTAAATTTGACTCGATAATTCTGACAGATGTACCAATTGGTAGCTTACAGATCATGTGGCCAACTGAAACTCGTTCAGCCCAAAACTTTTGCAATAAAATTGGTCAGCAAATGGTCGGAAATCATAGCCGATGAGAACAAAACATATGGCAGAAATAACAGCCTGTATACACCAGCCGTAACATACACAGATACACATGTATCTTGCTGAGCAAAAAGTGCAAAATAAATATTTGTTTTAAATGGGGGGGCTGGGTATCTGTAATAGAAGTGCTTAGATACTGTTTACTTTGTATCTGTATGATAAACAGAGCAGCCTGTATCTGTATTAAACACTAAGTGACCTTTGTCTACACTATTTGTGTATTTTTTTCACAGTCAGGGCAGTGTGTTTCTGTATTTTACACAAAGCAGCATTTGTTTCTGTAATATATATTAAGATTGTAAGTCAAGGCATTTAAGTGCAGGGATTATTTAGCAGAGATCCATGTAATTTATTCTGCCTGTACATTCCAGTACTTCTCACCGCAATGGAAGAGGAATTCAGGGGTTGGGTGGAGTTTTCAGGGCACAGATACAGGGCCAGAAAAAAGTACCTTTTCCTCATGTTTGGATCCAGCCAAAACAAGGGCTGTGACGGATGGCCTGCAAGTTGTACCTTGCTATGCTACATAATGGAATTCCCACACTATGCATAGGGTGTAATGGAGAAGGACAATTTTAATAATTACAATGAATGCACATTTAGCTATGGGAACAAGGGTGTAGCCTTTAAAAGGCTTTAATGCATATTGCAAAAAAGCAGGAACTAAAGAAACAATTTAATTTTAGGCCAGGAACAGGCCAGCACAGATATTTAAATGGGTCATCTAAATGACAGACTATGGCAAAATGTTTTTCCAGCATTTACGAAAAGAATCATAGGCTGCCAAGAAGGTGCTTCATAAGCATTAAATGTGCTCATGTGTTCCCAGTTTTAAGAACATGTTATTCCCATACAAAGAAAATGTAAATAAACGTTACATGTCTTTTCAGAAGGGAGATGTAGTATCTGGTGCTATTACCCTAAACAGTGCAAACCCCAAAAACATTTTGGAAATTGCTCAAAGCTTCTGTTGCAATAATTAAAGTCAATTGAGTGCTACAATTTAGCGTATAATTTAACATTAAAGAAAAGGAAGCACAGGGGATCACAATATACCTTGCAATGCAGCGAGAGCTGGGAAAGTGCCTACTGCATCACAGGAGTGTGGTGCCCCTCCCCATTTATGTGTTTTTTTAATGTTTGTGGGGAAAACGGGCTCTTTTTCAAATAGGTCCAGCTGTGCTAATGTGCTGTTACAGGAAACCAAAAACAGCTTCCTGTTTAGTATAACACATAAGCTTACTTGCTTAAAATAGTGCATTCTTGAAATACAAATTCATATAGGAGCAAATTTTGTTTTTGTTATTGCAGTTTTCCTAATAATACTCAAAAATAGATTGTCCTTAGGACTGAACTTTCTGAAGTATTGGCAGGGCGGTGCAATGCTGGTTTCACCTAATATCCTGAGAACAGCACAAGGTAATCTGGGAAGATCCCTGAGGTCACCGTCCTCTATGTCGGAGACAAAACTCTCAGTGTACCTTGCTGTTAATTAAGATTATGATTGTGTTTTATCCTGGCTGCTGTTAGTCTGGGGTATCCCCTAGTTTTAATCAGATACTGACAGCCTGTTAAAAATTGGTAGTCTCCTGTTGGGTGGAGGGATTGACTGATATGACTGCTCAAAAACAGGAGATTCAGATCCACTACTATAACATTCTGTCTCAGGCAATGAACTGCATGAGGGTGAGCGCAAGAGCACCTGAGTAGACAGGAGGTCCTGAGAGATGGTTCCTGCTCTGGAGCAGCGGCAAGAACAGCAACGGAAGCAGGAATCAGTTGATCTCAGGGAAGAAACATGGCTTCTGGTCTCGGTAGGGACTGGGGAGAAAACTAGGTCAGAGGATGGTGGAGGTGAAACTGAGGGTGCTCGGGAGAAGGCAGCAGGGTCTGGGAACCCAGGTGGTGGAGGGGATCCCTTTCTGTTTGGCACACCAGTGTGGCTGAGACTCTGGCGCAAAATATGCTGTGAAGCACCTTGCTCTTTGGGATGGTGAATGAAGTTGCAGCGGGACCCATATGGACAATCTCCATAAAAGTAGAACTTGTGGCACAATTCTGTCTTATATTTTGGGTGACGATTTGGCTCTCGAAGTTCTGTTTTTCCATGTGCAAATTGGCACTTGGCTCCATATTTGCAGGTGCCGGTTTCAGAGAATGTGCGGCACAATTCTGTCTTGTATCGAGGAGATGGGGCTGGAAGAGTATTCAAAGAAATTTTTAGGGGTGGAAAACCAGGAGGAGGGGGAGGAATTGATAACCGTGGTCCCTCTGTTAGACTTATGGAACGATCACTTCTGAAAGGATTTCGTGGAAGGCTCTGATCCCATGAGTCACTTGTACGCCAGTACAGATCATCAAAGTCAGGGGTACAGGAATGTCTTCTTTGTGTACCCAGGAATCTCCCATCTTCTTTTGTAGAACTATAATCATCAGAAAGATCCAAGTTGCGTAGGTTCTGTGGAACAATTGTAAGTGTCAATTAGAGGATCAGAAGTTATAAAGAGTGCACATGGAATGGATGATCCACTTCATTTTTCATTTACAATCACAGAAGAGTGACAGTTGCAAACAATTGAATAAATGAAGAATATGAGCAGTGATACAATATCAGAAATGGATTACAGATTGAAAAAGAAACAGGAAGTATAAACAAAAGGCAAAATAAAGATATTGTCTGGCATCATATTGTAATGCTAATTTGCAAAGTCTGTAAAACTTAAGTGACAAAAAATGTAGAAGAACTGGGTTAATGAATACAAAGAATCTGAACTGAGGCACAGGAATAAGTCTAGTACACACAGGCTGATATTTTGACCTGAACGACCGATGTTTTAGAGAAAAAAGGTTTAGATAAGGATAAAATATGCAACTATAGACAGTGGAAGCAATGGAAGGATAAGGTAACCAGTTAACACACCAGTTGCCTATCTACACTACCAATCTATAAAATTCAAAAAATTAATAAGCGAGTGATAAATATGGCTGCAGTGTATGAAACAGAGCTGTGACAAATCAAAACAAGTATGATGTCTGAGTTAAAGGGTATCTCCACCATAAATATATCCATTTTCTATATTGCAGCTCACCAAATATAGGGGTGAGCTACAATATAGAAAAAGGTTATATTTTGGAAGGGCAGCAAGGGAGGGGGGAAAGGAATTCCCCTGCGTATGCCACTGTCGTCTCAGAGGACAATGAAGAGGCAGAAACCTTCACACAGGAAGACAGCAGTTTCCTGAACTTTGGACCAGCACTGCAGGAGAACCATAAAAAGAAGAGATGTAAAGTAAGGATTGTTTTAAACTATAGTGGGGCATGTAGTGGGTTCAATTTTAGCTTTGGGGATGGACATGCCCTTTAAATAAAACTATTTTCCAGTTTGTATGTCCTACATCTGAATAAGCCCAGCTCTTGTAATACAGCGTAACAACTCTTATTATAGTGTGACTTGGCGTTTCTACTGCAAGAGAGAACAGGAAGTGACAAGTCACAAGGACTGAGAGACTGTAAGAAAAAAGTGATAAATGGCATAAAATGCTAAGAAAAGGGGACAGGGTGAGACGACAAGAAGGTCACAATATTTCAGCACATCAAAAGCATAGCGTGGAGGGGCGGTTTTCAGCTCTGACATTACACAAAACCCCTCAACAAACATTTTTCCTATAGTAACTATGTGAGTCCGTTTCTTGCCAAAAGATTTGTTTTGCATACAGGAAACACCTGCACTACTGTATCTAGTCTAAAATCAAATCGATAATGGAGTTAAATTAATAAAAATAAGGGGTTTATTCTTCCCACTTTGTAAAAGATACAAAGTATTTTCCGATAACGATATATTTGATAAATAAACATGGTGTGTATTTTCACCCATGTTTAAGAATAGGTATGTCTACCCCTGTGGTTCTCCAGATGTTTAAAAACTACAACTCCCAGCATTCCATGTTTGTGAATGTTCTAGGCTCTATAAAGGAAAAGTACAGAGTTGCCTTCCTAAGAAAACTTAACAAATAAAAATAGTTTGAGAGCGCTGATAGGTACATGTGATTTATTATTTTCATTTAGATTCCAAAAGAAATGTGAATCAATTAGTGTGTCTTTACTGATGTTCATACCTTACATATGGTTTCTACATCTGCTTTACCAGCAGACATTTTTTATTTCAGCAGCCTTAAAACCATGTTCCATTCATTCTTTTATAACATTTACAAACACATCAATACAAAAATGTAGATTTCGTTTTGGAGGAGATGAAATTTCACAATTAGAATTTCAAACTATCCCACTGTTCTCCCTGATTTTAAGGATCCAATAAAGGATCTCCTGTACCTACCTGCCCACTGACTGTTTATTGCTTTCTGGAATTGAGAAAACTCCAGGAGCCGATCTTTGTTTTCGGTGGGCAGTTCCATAGAAATTAACAGAAAACCCTTTGAAATGTTAGTCACCAGGTGTAATAGACACGTTGGCTAACTTGACTACCTGGCTCCAGTGATTTCACCAGCCTGGTGTAATCCTCTTTTCTTCCTTCACTGAAATAGCTAAGAGAAAAGAACAAGAATATTTTGAACAGAAATCTCCAGCATGACAACGCTTACCTGGTAAAGAGTATGTACATCCAGCATAGAGGACATTTTGAGCAAGCCAAACAGCTAGTGACACAGTAACTCTCCTTCTGTAGCTTAGTTCTTCCTCTTCACATTTATATACATGTTTCTCTACAGTCCCTCCCTTCTGAAAAGTTATGAGGTCATCTTAAAGGGTGAAGTCCAAGGGGGGTGGGGATTAGGGAGTGTTAGCTAATCTCACTCAGCTAGGAAAACAAGTTCCTTCCAAGCCAACAGGGAGGGGAAGAGAGAAACAGAAACAAACACTGCTGAGAGAAGGGAGGGGAGAAAGAGAGAGTGATCAAATTTACAGGAACAGGGTAAATGGGAGGGGTGTGTGTGTGTGTGTGTGAGTGTTAAGTAGCAATGAAGATTGTAAACATTAAATTGGGTGTTTTGGTTTTAGGTCTACATTGGAATGAAAGTGAAATTGTTGGTTTTGTGAGAAAAAAGTAATACAAACAAACAGAAAAATTAATACATTTTTGTGTACTGCGGTATGATGCATAAAGGGAGATAAGTGGTAAATATTATTTGACAATGAAAGTCCTGAAGGAGGAA
Organism: Hymenochirus boettgeri; assembly: GCA_019447015.1. NCBI lineage: Eukaryota > Metazoa > Chordata > Amphibia > Anura > Pipidae > Hymenochirus > Hymenochirus boettgeri. The sequence goes on along the minus strand of CM033476.1, from coordinate 226,872,118 downwards.
AATTGTGGTAAGTAAGGAAAGATCCTAACAAAGACTCAGGTGGTGATTTAGCTTTGAAGAAAACATTGAGGTGCTCGGGCAAGTAAGTTACTAGTTCGAGTAGAAAAGGGCAGCGAGGCACACTCCAGACACACCTGGCATGTCCAAGCTACACCTTGGCTGGTCCAACCTCTTTCAGGGCATGGCTAATTAGTCTGGGAAGGCCTTAAAAAGGCGACAGTTAGGGCACTTTAAGTGTTTTGTGGTGACAATATTGGGTGGTGCTTTTGAGCCTGTTCTTTAGGAAATTATTTTTTGCATACATTGGTGTAGAAACACTTGTATAAAAATTCTCTGTGAATAATAGGGTCAGGGGGAAAAAAAACAACAATCTATTTACAGACAAAAAGAGGCCTAGAGTTTTCATAGGCAAAGAAAGGGGGAAAGTAAGCTTTCAGTCATCTGTAAAATAAATAAATAAGGTTGAGAATTGTGGGGACAAAGTTATCAATACAGCAGAGGGTACTGGTCATGTCACTATAAACTACTGAAGCAGCATATATTCAGATTGCCTAAATTCAGGGATGCCACCCAGGGCTTCTTTTAAAAGAGAACAACCTTTAAACTTAACTTTACTTGATAGAGACCATAATTCTCCTTAAAGGGGAACTGTGGTCCAAAAATAACTTTAGGTTCATTGACAGAAATTGCTCTCCTGAGAATTTTTGCAATTCGTTGTCATTGCTTATTTTGCATAGTTTTGAAGATATTTACATTTTTGTGTGTGATATGGCAGCAGCATCACCAGGTCCCCCGCACTACCTGCTCTGAAACCATGTCAATGGATGACAGTCAATCTGCCCTGTGTTTCCTCCTTCCCTTGCAGCCCCCGTCCTCTTGCTAAACCCACCTTGCCCTTCCCACACATGGACCCTCGCACTCATGGACCCCATGGCCCCATGTGGCCCCACCCACTCATGGGTACCTAGGCCCCGCCCACTTGCGGGTGCCGTGGGACACTCAGACCCCTACAGAAAACTGAGAACTCTGCCTGAAAAGGCTGTTTTCACATAGTGAGAGAGTAGGGCTTAAGATTCTCTTAACTTCACTGTGAGGATCTTCACTTCACACAGCAGGGAGGGGGAGGGACTTCCTGTCTCCTGTCCTGTCACTGAAGTCTGAGGATGTGCTCGCCGGCGGCGAGGTGGGGGAGCAGGAAGAGGAATGTCAGATGTCAGCCTCCCACCCATTAACTTTCTAGTCAGTAATTTCTTTGTATCTTGGGCTGTGGGGCACATAGAGAGGTGGTTGATGGCTCTTTTTAAAGGTAGGAAACTGGCCTTTCATTTAAACTCAACTTGTTTAGAGACCACAGTTCCCCTTTAAACAGCACCTTTAAGTAAATGTGTAATTTACAGTGTGGGAGAATTTGTATATGAAAGCACATTGCAATATTTTGATAATTTTAGGAATTCTTTTTAAAAACTCAGTAGTTTAGGATGATTGTAAGGTTATGAACACAGGGACAATATTTCGGCCTAATCGAAAATCGATTGTTAAAGGGCATCTATAGTGAAAAAAACACATTTCCCCATTGCAAAGTTAAATTCATGTACTATACTGCCTTTCTGCTATCTCTGTCAGTGACTCTGTTTTTCCATGGTGTCAGATCTCTCTGTCAGCACTCCCCCCATTCCCCCTACCCTCTGTTACCTCCTCCATGTCTTAACGGCTAACCGACAAACTTATCACGTGCAGTACTAGTTAAAAGTTCAACATCCTGAAAAACACACCCACGCACAGTGGCCAATACAAAGCAAGCTGTCTTGGAGACACGGAAGAGAAGGGAGAATGATACAGTTACTACTGCAATACGATCTCCCTCTTTGTGACCCATCATCAATCAGTGAAAGCTATGAAGAAGGGGGGTCAAGTGCAGCCTTATCTCTGCAGTCAAAGCTACCTCTCTCCCCCTGCTAATGTTCTTATCTCTGTGTTTGTGCAAACAGACCAGGGAGGAAGGAGGGACTTGAGCATAAATATAAAGTGCGTAATATGGTACTGTGACTAACTAGTATTCCTAGTAAATACTATACAGGTGACATCTAATGTGACTAGACATTGCAGTATAGAGATATACTCATCTGTCCCTGCGTGTGGCTCAACACTTTAAACCCACTGAAGTACTGGCACTGCTCTATCCTCTGTTGCTGCTTCACTTCTGAAACGGTAAGTCCCTTTACGCGTTTCACCCGTTACTAGGGCTTCTCACGCAGAGTTTCATCCTCTGAAGAAACAATTATAGTACATAACCGATTCCCATCCGGCGATCAGAATTTTGGCAGACTCTTTCAGATGAAACTACAGTTCTGCATCATAACCAAGTGCTCCATAACCAAACAATGGATATTTTCTGCACAAAGTGACTGTTACAGCAAAAGATGTGGCCTGATGGTGTTGTAATCAGTTATTCTGTAAACATGTACAAGCACATATAGGCTTGTAGGCCAGAGGCTGCTGGGTTCCTACCAATGCATGGGTAAGCTTTTGGTAGAAGCATAACAATAAATTTAATATGTAGTATTTGGACTTGGTATCCTTGCCCTATCTTTCATGTGTAAGCGTCCTGTGACTATGAACATTTGTTTATTATTATATCAGATTCAATTAAAAAAATGTGTTTTGGGGTTGTCAATTTACACAATTTTTATTTTTATGTAGTCACTACCTTTGTTGGTTGGCTATAATAGAGCCAATTTCTTTTTTTCTCGCAATAAGTATTGTACACATGGCTGACAGGAAATTTACCAACTACTTTTTTCTTTTTCTCAGAATAAAAGCAAATGTATTTTTCAGCAAAGCTCTGAACATCACATGTTTTTAGAGCATTTATTTTAGTCACCGTCAGATTTTGTTACTATTTAAAGGAAAACTATGCTAAAAAAACAACTTTTCCTCATCTTAATCTATAAATAAATATATGTAAGTAAGTAGAACATACTCTGAGGTGTTTGTGTTGCTGCATGCCTTCAATCCAGTACTTGTTTTGCTCAGGCTCAGTATCCGCATCCCTCTCCCCTTTCTCTTTTAACCACTACCCCTTCCATCTGACCAGACCTTTTTTCTGAGGGCGAGCTCAGTAATCACTATAAGGCAGCACTGGAAAAGGGAATTTCCCACATAAAACTCTCAAAAATGCAGACAGCATACCAACTGTCATGACTCTGTCACCATTCCAGCTACAGCACTCAGCAGAAGAGTTTATGACTGGATTGACAGCTGAAATGCCAGATGCTTCAAAATGAATATCTAAAAAAATAGGAGACAGATCAATAAAGATGTGAAGAATTATAGTTTCTAATAATGGTCAATTTAAAGTAGAAATGCTTTCAGTATAGATGCCCTTTAAAGATAAATTGACATTTTAATCTTTTGCATTCTTGATATCGAGGAGGTTTCTGAATTCCATTTGTTCCTAAAACTGCTTTTTAAAACTTTTTCTTCTGTGAGCAGTACACACTGGGGACATAATTTCAGATATCTGCTAGTTTCAGCTTAAGTAAACGACAACTGAATTGAAAATAGGCATATCTGAATTAGTACACCCAAGCTGCTTCAGAGACAGTTTACATAAAAACCAATCAAACTGCTTTCTAACTATTGCAGTTTTGGGGTTGACTTACCTATACGATACACTACTCAGCATGCTCTGCTAAAGTGGGTATGCCCACAAAACTAGTCAGGCAGTTGACTTGTGTGCTGTGTGCTAAACTGAAGAATCTGTGTTTAGTGATTCACAAATTTTAGGCCACAAAGTCAGATCTCTTGAAGAAAGAAGAGAGTTTATTCATAATAGCCAAAATAAATAGTAAAACAATAAAACCTGCAAGAAGTATGTCAAAGTACAAGTCTCTGATAGGGTGTATTCCTGCCAATGTTCCTGATGGAAGTCTTGGAGTAGAGAGTGGTGTTAAATGTCCTTCTCTTGATGTTCTGTTGCTGAATATTGTCCTTCAGATGGTGACTTTTTATACATTTTGAGACACAATCTGGTCCTACATATTCCATGTTTTTATTTTTATTATAGCGCATCATCTCTCCATTCTATCATCATACCTATGATGTTACAATACGCTTAGTACTGGGATGCATACTTCATGATGTATATGCACCACATGAATTTTACCTGTTTGTTGTATTGGAGTGCCATCGCCGTTGTGTCTGAATCATTTTCTATATTGATTTACCTATTGAACTTACCCTTTAAAGATATATGACCATCATTTCATGGAACCTACCAAATTTAGCAAAATAAAGGTCTGGAATAAATGGTAATTTCAGAAAAGTGCATGTGATCTGTATGAGTGTCATGAAACACAAAACGGGTGTCCTACCTGCAGCGTCTACTACCGAATGTAGCACCTCAGAGGACTCACAGTCCCAGGAGCACCGGCACCTCCAAATACCAACAGGTATCCTTAAAGTATCAAACATAAAAGCAGGACGAGTACTCAATCGAGTGCAATCAGTCCATATTTATTGTGGTATATCAGGCATAAGAAAGAAGTGAGAAATCACACAAATACAAAGCTCCCTGATCCAAAGATCTGTATAAGTCTACAGGCATAAAAAATGGGTACCCATACAACCCATGACCATTTAAAGGATATGGTTTGGAGTCCTCTAAGAAGTTAGGGCACCACGTCGATATCCTTGTTTACCCCTATGTTAAAACCAGCCCTAGCTAACCTACACCTTTACTGTGTTAACATATCAATACATTACTGTTTATTGATAAACATTCAGTGTTACAGTATTAAGTGGTATGCAAATCTCGTCATAGTTATCTGCGCATTATATTATTTTAGAAAATACAATAAAAGTATATTCTATATTGAGCACATTATGCCACAAAATGCCACATGTACAGTAACTGGGTTTAAATAACTGCATTTTTTCGCTTATAGAACTTCACTGTACGTTTCCTAGATAATTGTTTTCGGATGTACAGAGTTCTCCACTGAAATGAGGCAGGGGAAAATAATGGCATGAAAATCCCAGCACGTAAATCAGAGGGAGGTTCATTTCCATGTTTGGATTTGGCTGGGCCAGAGAGAGTTGTGCAACAGAAACATATGTCTCAATAGTCTGATTTCCAAGAAGTCTTTTCCCCTCCTACTATACCCAGAACTTGTGTGTAAAACTCACAATTTAGAGGACATTGAGACTAACCACAGAACGTGAACTTAGGAGGCTTTTGAATCAAATTAGGAACAAATAAAGTTGGAGGGGGGAAATATAGCATTCCCTGCACACAAACTCAAACTATACTTTTCCATATTCTTTAAATATAAATATAGCCTTATCATTTTAAAAGTAAATCTATTAGGTTCTACATACATACTGTTTGGTGGTATGGGCATAACAATATAATAATATTTTCTGTACATACTTAAAAGGCATGTCCACCCTTCTTAATAATTTTTCATATAATAGTCTCCCTGCTCCCCCAGCCCCAACCGCTATAGTTTTAATACCAGAAAGTGGCCCAAATATTTCTTACCTTCCCTCTTTCCTCCGCCGCACTGCCAGGCCCTTTGCTTGCGAGAAAATGCAAGCAGAGGGGCGGGACCGGCAGTCGCGTCTGTGATTGGCTGAGCGGCAGCCAATCACGGACGCGGCTGCCGGGAGTTCAGTGCGGCGGAGGAAAGAGGGAAGGTAAGTATTGTTTGGGGCACTTTCTGATATTAAAACTATAGCGGTTGAGGCTGGGGGAACAGGGAGACTATTATATAAAGAGGTTTTTACGCTAAGGGGAGGGAATCTAAATCGGGAGGGAGGGGAAGGGAAGGGAGGGGGAGAAGGGCTGCAGTGCGCATGCCAAACGTCTCCCAGAGGGGAGACAGGAGGCAGAGTCCTACATGGACTCTACAGTACTCCTGGTGGGCGTTTTTTTGGACTTTAGGGAGGGATAGCAGAGGAACCATATGGAGCTGGGATGTAAGGTAAGGATTAAACTACACTACACAATGGGGCCAGTAGTGGGGGGGATTATAGTTTTGGGGGTGGACATGCCCTTTAAAGGGCAAGTCCAGCCCCAAAATGAAAACTTACATAGAGGTAAATCAGACCCCAAAACCCTAAACGGTAATAGTTTGAAATCTGAAATATATAAGTCTAACCTGAAATCCTGCACAATGTCCTGTTTCCCTTGATTCTGCTTCCTGTTTCTTACAGTTAGAAACGGTCAGTTATGGATTTGACAGTTGACATCACAGCCAATGATTGAATGTTAATCTCCTGTCTGCCTCTTCTGAGCATGCCCAGGCGTCAGTGCAGGTTTCTAAATTGCTCAGTTTCCATGAGGCATCCAGAAGCATAGCAGGCATACAGTAATGAATTTGTAGGATAAACTATGATATATCAACATATTTTAAAGAGGCCATTTTTTCTAAAAGATGTTCTTATGAGGGTGGAGCTTTCCTTTAATGTTGGCTGTCAATATAAGGTGTCTTGGGGTTACTACTTCTTTCTTTCCCCTTGCTCAGCAGCAGTGTAACAAAAAAGGGACACCATTCCATAATTGGAAAAGAGCCAACTATATAACCCTCTTTGGGCAAATTGCCATTTTGTCTGCACTCATACAGAGGATGGAGATAAACCGTTTGACTTATTTACTGTTTAATGTATCACTCAATGAGTAGTCCATTGGTCGAAGTGATTTGGACAATATTTCAGTCTGCTAAAAAAAACACACAAATTACCCTGACGTCCACAGTGCTAGATTTCCCATAAGGCTACCTGGAAAACACCAGCAGTGTAATGCTTATTGGTGTAACTATACACCCCCCCCCCCCCACCGGTAGTAGTGCCTGCCAAAAGCACACCCTGCTTTCTTGCAAACGAAACATACACGTGATCAGCTGTTTTAAAAGACCGGACCCCAACTTCCAGGACCAAACCGGAAGTTCGGCTCCAGTCTTTTTAACAGCTGATAACATGTATGTTTCATTCGCACACCCCTGGCCATGGAAAATTTTGTCCAGCACCATCCAGCATTGTGTGCCATGGCCTGGTCTTCAGATGTGAGGTCCCTATCCTATGTAAACTGCACTATACAAAAGACAAAAGGTATTTACAGGGAAATGCACTCATGGCTCCTATGCGAAATACTAATAATGATAATAAAAGGTCAGTGTGAATTTAAGATGCATTTTACCACAGCTGCACAGGTATCCCAAAAGACACAATAACGAAAGCGTTTTAATGCTAGATAATAGATGGCTTTATGGTCACGCAAAAGATTTACAGCGAATCACAATGCAGAAGGAACTGCTATTAGACAACGTAAGACTGTACCGAGAAAGAATGATATACCCAATGATGCACCCCCCAGCCTAGTGTTACCAGACCAGGGATTGGAGGTCATCCTTAATAAAATAAAATTAATGCAGCTGGACAGATTTGCATTTTTTTAAAATTAAAAAAATGCTAATTTACTATGTGTAGCCTTTTGTCAATGGTGAACTCTCAAAAAACAACTGGTAAACGATAAGAAATGTTACTTGGTAAACTAGGTTGAAGTCAAACTGGCCTAGGGTAGAAAAAGTATAAATCCAACCCTGCATATCCGATTCTTCATACAAATGATTTGTATAAATATTGGTAAGAAACAAAATAACAATCAGTCGTGTCAGAAATTACAATTTGACTAAATTTGACCAAAATATTAAGCCCGGTGATCAACTGATCCAATATATTGACCTATGTGTACCAACCCTCAGTCAGGTTTGTCCTATAAATATATATTAACTTGCCTTTGTTGAGGAGAATTATCAAGTATCAGGGGTACAGCAAGCAGAAGCAGCTGCTACGTGATAAGCAACTTTCTCACATCTGTAAGAAATATATTCTGGTTCATATGCTATAAAGTGAATATCAACTTAGCAGGAATTGGATTTTTGGAAAAGAAAGGACATAGCAAGTATACAGTTGGGGAGATTTAATACTTACCCCCCCTTCCTTTCTGGTTCTCGCAATGCAGTATTCATCTAGCAGGAGTTAGTGCATTGCAGGAAACCGTAAGGTAAGAAGTGCGAGTTAACCCCTTAATTTAAAATGCGTTCATTTTCATGCTACAAAATAAAGCAAAAACAAATGCTCGGGATTTTGCCTGTGCTGTTAATACAAAACCAAAAACTTTTGGAAATAGTGTGGCTTAGCCTATGTAGGAAAGGATAAGTTAAAGAGCATGTCCACCCCCAAAACTATAATCCCCCCCACTACTGGCCCCACCATGTAGTGTAGTAAAATCCTTACCTCACATCCCAGCTCCATAAGGTTCTCCTGTAGTCCCCCCCCCAAAGTCCCAAAAACTGCCCACCAGGAGAATAGCAGAGTCCATATAGGACTCTGCCTCCTACCTGGCCTCCGGGAGAAGTTTGGCATGCGTACTGCAGCCCTTCTCCCCCTCCCGTTTTGCTATCCCTACCATAAAACCCCTTGCCCATTTAATAGAATATGTTCCCCCAGCCCCAACCACAAAAAAATTATTTTAAGAAAGTCCCCAGAACTGTACTTACCTTCCCTCTCCCCACCGGCATTCTGAGAACCCGGCAGCCGCGTCCGTGATTGGCTGCCTCTCAGCCAATCATGGACGCGGCTGCTGGTCCCGCCCCCTGCTTGCAGTGTCTCGCAAGCAGAAGGCCAGGCCGGGCGTCAGAGGAGAGAGGGAAGGTAAGTGAAGAACTGGGGACTTTCTTAAATTATTTTTATAGCGGTTGGGGCTGGGGGACTGTGTTCTATTATAGGGCAAAAGTTCTTATTAAGGGTGGACATGCCCTTTAAGGTTGATAACTTGAGCAAATCTTAACGCCTTTCCTATGACTTTAAAAGAGAACTATCGTGTGTATAAAGATTTTTTTGAAAAACAGTTAAACTGAAAAGTACTTGAGACAGGGATATAGGATTGGTAATTCCTAACTAGAGATGGCCGAAACTACATAGTTTTGTTCCATTTTCGGATTCCTGGATCTCGGGAAAATCCAGAAGATCCGAAAATGAAAACATTTTTGAAGATTTTCGAAAGTACGGAGCTATTTTCGATAATTCTGGAAAATAAGGTTTGAACGTTTATAAATCTTTGAATATACGATCGGAGACAACTTTTGAGTTTCCAATCATATTTTCGAACGTTTTCGAACGTTCAAGGTTACTTTAAAAAATTACCGAAAATAGTGTTGAATGTTCGATCTTCGAAAATATGATCGGAAACTCGAAAGTGGTCTCCTATTGTATTTTCGAAGCTTTTTAAACGTTCAAAGATATTTTCGATAATTTTCCGAAAATAGCTCCGTACATTTGAAAATCTTCGAAATTTTTTTCCGAAGTCCTAAAACCCGGATGATCGGTCTGGATTCGGACAGATCTTTCGGATTTCGGAACCGGGTTTGTTTCGAACCCGGATCCCATCTCTATTCCTAGCTCCAAATATTGTTTCTGTGAGGAACACCAGCCCAAAGAAAACTGATTCTGCCAGTCTTTCTCCTGGCTTCAGCACTATCTAGGAATAGTCCAGGACTAAACTGGCAAATGAAAACTGTTGGTGCTGTAGCTCCTCAAAGAAACGATATTGTGAGGTAGGAATAATCAATCCGATCTCCCTGCACCAGCTACTTTCCATTTTAAATAGTTAAATTTTATAATATAGTTATACTTTATGCGCACATCTCACCTGATCGGGATCCTGAGATGCAGTCAGTCTCCCGAAGGGCCGAAGGTGTTTATTAGCAATACAAATCTCATCTCTGTGTATACATCTTTATCTTTATCTTTACTGAATAATATAAAGGAGGAAATACAAGATAAAAAGGAACAAAGTCATATGATTGTTTAGAGGTCCCTGCAAAAGAGAAACTACATTAGGGAAATAAAGGGAACATAAGGTTATCATGTATAATTGTTGCACAGCAGAATAATCAGTAATGCCAGACTAGATGTAGGATAGAAGACTGTCATAGTGTTTAAACTGAATCAGAGTGGGATATAGTGGTTTGAAAATGACCAGGGTTGGACTATTAAGGTTCCAGGGTTGAAGCTTCCAGGATAGCAGGCAGTGCAAATGCACTTTGGCCCAGGGGGAAATCAGACATTCCACCCTGCCAAAACTCATTTCAGGGAGGATACCCACACATTTCAGGGAGTATACCCACCACCTAAAGCCCCACCCCAAAATTAACCCATAATGCATGCGTACAGACACACACATGTACAGTCAGACACTCTTGCACACAAACACATGCATCTCAACAGAGACACACTCATGAAAACAGTCAGACGCACATGCATACAAGTCATGTCACAATTAAGTGTTTTTGTCACTTGTTAACCGCTAAAAGACTCTGACATCATTGTGCTCCCTCACTCTAATTCGTAACAACACATTTCAGGGAGATTGTATATTATTTCAGGGAGTCAAGGATCTGCCATTAAAATCAGGGAAAATCAGGGAAACTCCCTGAACTTCAGGGAGAGGTGGGATGCCTGGGAAATTAAGGCCACACCAGCAGCCACTATAAATGATACAGAAAGGAGGCCATATTCTTCATGTCCTAGTTATGCCCTTGTGTGTTGATTAATGATGAGTCCCCACTGCAATGCACAAGAAACGCATCACGATTTTTACTTTGTATTCCTAAAACAGTCCTTAAAGGGCAACTAAACCCCCCAAACTAAATTTTACTATCCTGCAAGGAATTGCTATAAACCTCGACCTTGCGAGGTTTATAGCACTCCCTGCTGTTCTCAAATGTACTTACCAGCCTTCGTTCCCCCAACGCCTTCTGCTTAACTCCTGTGCCTTTTCCGTGCATTGAAGTCAAGCAGGAGGGGCTCGACCAGCATCTGCCCCTGTGATTGGCTACAATGGTGATCACTTATTTACATGTAGATTATATTTTTGTGAATGACACAACTGTCTTTTCTATACTGGACTGTAACATCATTGGCTAAATATTTCTAGTGGGTGGTGACTTAACCCATTGACTAAAGCTGGGTACACACAGTACAGATATTTTAAAGATGACAGACAGAATCTTGCAGATCCTGTCTTTCGTTTTTCAAAGATCTGCATACACACAGTCCTGAGTGTTCTCCCTATAGGAAAACGCTCGGAACTGTGTGTTTCCCTCGGCCATGGCAGACTCCCTCTATAGGAAGTCACCGCGGCCGAGGAAAATTTACTGACTTTTCCGAATTAGCAACCGGCCGAACCAAACATTCGGCGGCCATGCGCTCACTCAGAAAAGTGCCCACAAAGCTGGTAAAGCACGAAAATCGTTGGATCCAACGTTATTGGGTCTTTATCGGTACGGTGTGTACCTAGCTTAAAACAGTGAGTATGTCTGTGAAACTGGAATGGTGGGAAATAAAGCACATGACCCACATGTTAACATGCTAAAATTATTATGAGCAACAGCAACATACGAACAAAATGAGGCACAGTTCGATAGGTTTAAGCCAAGGTGTTTTATCTTCTCTTTTAATTTTGTTTGGGGTGGTATTAAATGCATTAAAATTAAAATAGTGATACGGTTCACAGTTGGGTGGTTTTAACATTCTGAAAATCGGTAAAATAAATTCTGACTTTTTTAGAGAAAGAGTAAGCTCGGACAGGTCTTCCCATACTATACATTAAACAACAACCCCAAGAATCCTGTTTTCAGTATCAATTTGGTTTTGTTCACCCAACTTTAATATATCTGTGGGTCCATTAGGTTCAAAAGTATGGTGATACAATCCTATGGGCGGGTACTGAGCAATAAGCAATTACTCATCTAAACATATGCGCAGGAAAGGATATAAAGTAAAATAGATCATGACTGCTTTTATAAATCATTAATCACTGCTTATAAAATACTGTGTGCTACAATGATGGTAACGCCTTGCAATGACTAATATAAGAACACATGCTAATACATGTCTGTACAAACTCAATAGCATTATGCTGTGTATATTATGTAACTTCTTCCTCTCGCTCCACATTAAAATATTGTATTTGAATCTGTTTAAGATACTACAGTGGAACAACATTTCACTGAGGAAACTAGGATTATGCACTTGTTAAAGTTGTACACAGAGTCGAAGCACACACGTGACCCACGATGAATGAATGGTCGGCAGATCAATGAAAGACACCCCTGACCAAACACATACACACATAAGATTATTGCCCAAAGTGACAGTTCGGTGGACGCTCATTCATTGGGGATCGCAGGCAAAACCATCTGTGTGTATGAACTTTTAGAGTGTACGAGTGGACAATTATGTATTACAGTAAATTACAAGGCACGGTTAGAGAGTATCCCCCTCAGCCCCTCCCGTCATCCACTGGTTGGACTAAATTATTAATATACGGTAATATTTTTATATATTATTAATAAAATATTTTGCCAGGCATACTGCTCTCCACCAATAGCTACACTACTGATTCAAAACAAGATTCATACAAATTATAATAGTTCTCAATAATAAAACAACTTAATACAATTTAAATAGCACATTTAAAGAAAAAGTTTGCTACATTAATTCACAATTTGGACGCAAGTTTGTCTGAGATTTGTCAGTTGCAACAAATGAATATTGCTGATATATCAACGTGTGAACTAAAATCTAAAATATACAAACCAATGTCCCAGGCAATAACATTAAATGTGCATAAGAACTTAGAATACATGAAGTGGTTTCATTTACTATATTCTGAATTTCCTCTTTATTGTTACCTAATAGATAAAAATCTTAAGGAAACTTTAATATTTAAGATTTAAAAGCTGTATTAAAATATCTGAATATTCAACATACATAGTTAAAATGTCAGTGACCTAGTTAACAAGGAGAACATTGTTCATGGAAACATATAAAAATAAACTTGGGACTTTCCCCTAACCACATACTGACAGAGAAATTGGATTTAGGATAATAGGAGTGCAGGGCGGAGTTAGAGTGTGAAAGAGAAGGAAATGGTTGAGGATACTGACAGGCAGAAAAGCAATCTACTAACAAAAACATTACTAGTAGGAATCAGCAACACCAATAAAACAACTGCTTAAAGGGGAAGTTCAGTGCAAATACATGTATTTTTCAGAAAATTTTGCAGTATTTTTTCATCCCAATGACCTTAATCTGCCAATTCAGCATTTTGAATGATCTGTGTATAAATAAATGCAACCGAAATACTGACTTACTGACTAAACAAAACATGGCCAGCAGAATGTTATTGTTCCTAAAGGAACACAGCCTGCAAAGTTTCCTGGGGAGTGTCTGGCTACAGAATATTTCAATACTTAAAGAGGAACTGTGGTCCAAAAATGACTTTAGGTAAATTGATAGGAATTGCTCTCCTGAGAGTTTTTGCAATTTATTTCCATTGTTTATTTTTTTTAGTTTTGAAGATATTTACATTTTTGTGTGTGATATGGCAGCAGAATCACCAGGTCCCCTGCACTTCCTGCTGAAACCATGTCAATCAATCTGCACTGTCTCTCCTCCCCTTTGCAGCCTCCCATGTCCCTCCCACTCATGGACCCCATGGTCCCTTCAGTTGCAGGCCCCCCTTGGCCCATTCCCTTACAGACCCATTTGGCCCCGCCCACTCACGGGTGCCGTGGGCCCCACCCACTCGCGGGTGCCGATAAAAAGGAACTGTGGTCTCCAAACAAGTGGTCTTTATTAAAAAGAGCTTAACATGACTCCAGGATGATGCTTCTTGCTGCAGTCTATCCAAAGATACAGCAGTATAAGGGTGTTTTTTTCCTGCTAGCACTGTGACATCACCAGCACCACTGCTTTGCCCTCAGGTCTCAGTCTTGAGCATGCCCACTGCTGGGACAGAGCATCATAATGGCCTTTTCGGGCAAGAATCCCGTGCGTGTATTCGCTGGCAGATCGCCGAACGACCCCCAACCGAACTAATACATGCATGCGTTATAATTGGCTGAAACGGCCATTCGTCATGCGGATGTATCGGCATAGGGGGTTGTTGCTCGCTGCACACATCGGACGTGTGTATGAGCCCTTAGACACACAGATATAAAAAAAACGTGTTTCCAGCGAATCTGCTAATGGTAGCTATACACATTGCTGATAATGGGTAACTTCCATCAGGGATAGACAGGATTTATTTATTGGCAGTGTGTAGGGGGTGAAACCGACCTACCGCAATGTGGACAAATGACTTTAGTCAGCATTACGATTAGTATCGGCTCCCTTTCATTTAAGTAAAGATCGGTCGGGTCTGTGTGTGTGGAACCCAATGCATATGTGCCCACAGATACTTGTGATAAGTCGACACAATGCAATAGGGATCACATGTGTATGGCCACCTTAAGTCTCTGTACACAGGGATCGATGACTGGTGAAATATATTTGTCAATTAGAAATTTTCTGATTAAAATTTAAATATACATGTCAATGCTGCATTTTTTCTGACTGCTAGTCTACCAATCTGTTTATTGAAAGGAAAGGGTCAAAATTGGCATGTATGTACTGATCCTTAAGGGGAGGGTAGTAGCAGTCTCACTGGGATAGATTGTCCAGGAGGAAAGCAGGGTGTAGATAGGCCAGTGGTGGGTGGAAAGGGGGGTGGGGCTAGCATAGGGGATAGGGAGGAATGTGTATCAAAGTGTACGAATAAATTACAGGATCATAATCTAAAATGTATGTTTGCAAATGCGAGAAGCCTGGCTGACAAAATGGGTGAATTGGAAATGATGGCATTGAATGAAAAGTATGATGTAATAGGTATAGCAGAAACGTGGTTGAACAGTTCTCACGACTGGGCTGTAAATATAGAAGGATATGCCTTGTTTAGGCAGGACAGAAAAAAAGGAAAGGGGGAGGAGTATGTGTATATGTTAAAAAAGAATTGAAGCCAAATTTAAAAGAAGATAGCTGGTGATATGGATGATAAAGTGGAGGCAATATGGGTGGAATTAGGCAACAGGAAAGGGGGTAATGTCATTGTTGGTGTCTGCTATAAGCCGCCAAATGCAGCAGAGAGGAGGTGAGTCAATTCATATGCAGTTGGCAGGGCTGCATGTTTGGGGAGTGTGCCATTATGGGGGACTTCAATTACCCTGACATTGATTGGTGTGGTGGAACTGCCATCACAGAAAAAGGCGATGAGTTCCTGAATTTGCTGCAGGATAATTTTCTATCACAGGTGGTTGAGGTTCCTACTAGAAAAGGAGCTCTGTTGGATCTGGTAATATCTAACATTGTGGAGCGCATTATAGATGTAAAGGTAACTGGAGGCTTAGGGAATAGTGACCATGAAATAGTGGCATTTGGACTTTGTTATCGAAAGGAAAAGTGCGCTGGGTTAACAAAGACATTTAATTTCAGGAAAGCAAATTTTCCCAGGTTAAAAGCAGCTCTTCAGAATGTCAACTGGGATAATGTATTATCAGGTAAAGGTACTGAACAGAAGTGGACTGTGTTCAATGGGATTTTAAGCCAGTTCACATCTAAATTTATACCCTTGGGAAATAAATGTAAAAAAAATAAATCCGCGCCCATGTGGCTGAATTCTGATGTAAAGAGGCAAATGGTAAGGAAGAAAAAGGCATTTAAAACCTTTAAGGACGAGGGAAGGCCTTTAGGGAGTATAAAACTGTAACAAGGAGTGTAAGAAAGTCAAACTAGCTAAAATTAATAATGAAGTTAGGATAGCTGAAGAAAGCATCACTAAGCCTAAACATTTTTTTAAGTATATTAATAGTAAGAAGATGAGGACTGAGAATGTGGCACCATTAATTAATGGGGATAAGTTAGTTACGGAGGATGGCGATAAAGCAAATGTCTTGAATAATTTCTTTTCCTCTGTATACACTATAGAAGATCCAAGTACAGATATCATAGAGTATAGTAGCAATAATGGTATACAAGATTCAAGTTCACTTTGGTTAACTGAGGATATGGTACAGAAAGAACTAAATAAGGTTAATATTAGTAAATCTCCTGGACCGGATAAAATACATCCTCGGGTACTTAAGGAGCTAAGTTCAGTTTTATCTAGGCCATTGTTTCTTATTTTTGCTGATTCCCTCATGTCCGGTGGTGTGCCTCTGGATTGGAAAAAGGCTGATGTTATTCCAATATTCAAAAAGGGTAGTCGTTCACAGCCGGGTAATTACAGGCCTGTAAGTTTAACTTCAGTGGTGGGGAAGATCCTGGAAAGTTTAATAAGGGAACATGTTCTAGAGTATGTTTCAAGGACTGACATTATAAGTAGTAACCAGCATGGATTTAGGAGGAATAGATCTTGTCAAACTAACTTGCTTGGCTTTTATGAGGAAGTAAGTAGAAATTTAGACTCTGGTATAACAGTAGATGTAGTTTACTTGGATTTTGCAAAGGCTTTTGATACAGTCCCCCATAGGCGACTAATGAATAAGCTAAGGTCTGTTGGTCTGCGGAGTCACATTTGTACATGGATAGAAAATTGGTTAAAGAATAGGATGCAGAGAGTAGTTGTTAATGGGGCTTCATCATTATGGACTAAAGTGCTAAGTGGGGTGCCACAGGGTTCTGTGTTGGGGCCGCTTCTATTTAATCTATTTATTAATGATTTGGAAGTGGGTATTGTCAGCAAGGTTTCTGTGTTTGCTGACGACACAAAACTTTGTCGACCATTAAAAACTTCAGAGGATGTGCAATCGTTGCAAGGGGATCTAGATAGATTATCACATTGGGCTGCTAAGTGGCAGATGAAATTCAATGTTGATAAATGTAAGGTGATGCATTTTGGACTTAAAATTACTTGTGCTACTTATACTATAAATGGCTCTGTGTTAAGTGAATCCCTGTTGGAAAGGGATCTTGGAGTTTTGGTGGATAACAAACTTAAAGGTAGCAAGCAGTGCCAGGCGGCAACAGCCAGAGCCAGCATGGTATTGTCTTGTATAAAGCGAGGTATGGATTCAAGGGAGGAAAATGTAATTCTCCCTCTTTACAAAGCATTGGTAAGGCCTCATTTGGAATATGCAGTGCAATTTTGGAATCCTGTGTACAAAAAGGACATCTTTGAAATGGAAAGGGTTCAGAGAAGGGCAACTAAATTAATAAGGGGATTGGGGGAGCTTGAATATGAAGAGAGACTGGAAAAGTTACAATTATGTACGCTGGAGAAAAGGCGCTTGCGTGGGGATATGATTACTGTGTATAAATACATTAACGGGCCATACAATAAACTATCTGGGGCATTGTTCACCAATAGAACATGTCAAAGGACACGAGGACATCCCTTAAGACTTGAAGAAAAAAGGTTTAGGCTTCAAGCTCGGAAAGGGTTTTTCACTGTGAGAACGGTAAAGCTATGGAACAGTTTAAAAAAAAAAAAAAAAGCTGGATGAGTTTCTGCAAACAAGGACCAGTTACAAGTTACTGGTATTGATATATAAAGTAGAGTTGATCCAGGGAAATTTCCGATTGCCACTTGGAGTCAGGAAGGAATTTTTTCCCCCTTCATAAATTTGGTGGGTTTTTTTTGCCTTCCTCTGGATCAACAGTTAGGCAGGAAATGAGGATATTGCTAGATGGGTTGGACTGGATGGACGTATGTCTTTATTCAACCTCAAATACTATACTATACTATACTATACATCTGTTTAGAAGAAGAAGAACAAGGCCCTTTATGAATGGTTTGGCAGATAGTTGCTCATGTGTATCGTGTGTGCTCACCGACTGGTAATATTTTGCCACACTGGAATATAGAAATACAAGTGCCCCAAAGACTGGTAATGTGCCACACACAGATAGTATTATAAGTACACCAAACTGTAATTGAAATAGTCATTACTTGTAACACAGTGGTCACTTATTTATATTTTTTTAATGTCTGGACAGCCAAGAGGTTAATGAGCTATGCCTTACCTTCCATTCTTCAATCAATTCATCAGGAGTGACAGGTGAAGATAGAAGATATTTACCTTACACGCAATCCTCCGCAGCAGCGGAAATTCCCGACTGCTTCCTGTTCAGAGTAAATATAGCGTGCATTATTGTCCATGAGCGCTATACTCTGGTTACTCTGAACCAGGAAGCGGTCAGGACCGGTCACAGATGCCGTCAGCATCAGTAAAAGTTGTCACCGATGTCATCGCTAGGGTGTATATATACACTTCATATAGGGAGACCATTCAGTGTGTAGCCATATCTATGACAGATGGACTCTGTAAAATTCTGCTCGTTATCATTTAAGAATTAATACTGTGTGTATCCAGTTTAAAGCATGCCATACATGGTTTTTCGATCGATTCAACAAATTTGTTCAAATAAGTAAAACAACCAATATGGTTTTATTCTTTTTTTTTTTTTTAGATATCGAGCGCTTGTCATTGTTTGGTAAAAAGATAAGGAAGGCTGAAAGAGGGTTTATGAGTACGATAAGTAACCTATTTCAAATGAATTTTAAAGGACAATTATATTCACCTAACCTCTGTTCCACACTTAAAGAGTATCCAGGGTGAGGAATTAAACCACTAGGTTTAATAGTAAGAGCGCGCCTTACTGTTAGCCACTTCTGACCGGAAGACGGAAGACTCTTCCATGTGGAAAGAGGAGCGAGGGGGAGGCGAGTATAATTGTCCTGTAAAGTGGTTAATTTAAGAAAATTGTAAAGAATTTCACCTACTGCTATGCCGCAGGATATTAATTAATAGCACAGATTAAAAATACAATATATTCTTAAAGATTTCTATCTCTAGAAATATCCACCTATTCCTATTTAATCCTCAAAAATAATGACATAACCATAAATCCTATTATCCCATATGCAATATGAGATCAGTGGTGTGGCCTCAAGTTCCTTAGTAAGTGGGCCCCTTAAATTTGGGGGGGGGGGGTTTCTTTAGCGGAAAGACAGTACATTCAGAACATTTTACGGTAATAGTTTATTAGCATATAGCAATTGTGATTGCATATTGTGATATTATGCAGGTTTTACTCTTATACAAAGTATTGTACCAGCATAATAAAAAAACAGATTTATATACCAATAGGCAGTGCAAGTGGTATCTAAAGATGCATTATATTCGAGGTTCCAAATATGCCATATGCACCCTGCATTAGGTGGATACACCATATTGTATTGTATGTCATAGTATGGATGTCATGTTGCATCAGCGGGAACCCCACAAGGCATTTTGTTGAAGTATCACATAATTCTGTTTAACCAATAAAGTTTATTTTTAAATTATTTATTGATCTTAAACATAGAAGACTGTAATGTATCCACTAAGCCTTTGCTGGCATGGTTAAATGAATAATTATGTTTGTTACTTGCTCTTTGAAGATGGACCTTCGACCATATTACTGCTTTTACATCCATAACTAAGCCCTAGATTTTCCTGGGTCCTATTTCTTGTGCATAGCTCTAGTGTTCATAAACTTGCTGATTATTAAAGGGTAACTAAAGCTTCAGAACAACACTGAGTCAGAAGGCAGAGCCCCTTAACATAAAAGCAGTTATCAGTTTGTCACCGCTAATTTTGGTGCTGGGAAATGTACCTTATTATTGACAGTTATGTTCTTTACACATGCCCAGTCCAAGGCTACTACAGAAACTTGCTACAGCAGGTCATGCACACTAGTAGCCTTTAGCCAATCCTGTCAGTCAGATTATCATTGGAAAATGAAACTGAGATCATGAGATGTGGCCTAACAGTGCATATACACACTTTTTCTTATTCTATTCTTGGAAGAGTTATATTTAAAGTTTTAATTTAAATTTAACAAGTTAGGGTTAAATGAAAGCCTGCAGTATATCCTTTACACTGAGCTAACAATCACATCTCTGGCTGGAGCCTGTGAGAAATTACATTGGGGTGTATGTTCAAACTTCCTGCTTCCAGTAGGTTGAGTGACATCAACTGACCTCTGCCCGCCCTTTTCGCCCGGCAAAGAAGCACGCTCAGTTGAGACTTATTGCTGGGGAAATCAGGAAGTACCTGAGGAAAAAATTGACAGTTGAGAAGCAGAGCCTATTAATGCAGACAGGCTGGTCACATGACTAGAACTGGTCACATGGCTAAAAACAGGAAGAGTTCAACCAGGAAATTACATTGCTGAACTTCTCCAGCAATAACTTCTCACCAATTTTATCTAGAGATGTGAATTAGGTTTTATTTTGAAGGTACGATGGAAGGCTTTTTATATAATTCTTACCCTTACCCAGTTACCCTTTAATGCTATTTACTGGGGTGTTTTGTTATTTTTATTGGTGTTCTTGGGTGGGATGTTTCCAGATTCTGGAGAGTTTGGGATGAGTTCCCCTTTACAATGTCATTCTTCTTTGGATGTACCAAAAAAACAATAGTAGTCTGAGTTTGTATTTTAATCAGAAGTGTATTTTTGTAGATTTTTTTGTACTTTTTGTATCCCATATCCTATTGATTCAGTAGCTAGTGCAAACAATCATGGAAACCGACCTGATTGCAATGGATCCTGCATACAGTGAGTACAGGATTATGCTTGTATATGAGCTGCAACTAAATTAATATGGTTTTAAGTATTATTTACCACATGCTATACTTCTTACTTTGTTTTAAGCGGGGTGCATCGGTTTTGTGTGCACTGTTAATCTTTTAATATCACACACACACACACACACACACACACACACACACACACACACACACACACACACACACACACACACACACACACACACACAGCAAATAACCTGCAAAAAAAAAACAAGCTTACTTTTTTAAACACTAGTGTCACCTTTTTGAAAGGGAACCTAAACAGTAAAACTGAATAGTAGATGTAAAGCTGAGAACAGACACAGGTCATTTACCTTTGGAACAAATGTTCAAATAACAATTATCTAAAACAATTATCTCAAACTTTTCCGGATTGTGGTACACTTGGCAATGCAAATTTTTCTCAAGGGAAATCTGTGTTCTGTGGGACTTAAAGTTGTAATTACCCATATAACACATAAGGCTAGGCATTTTCAATGGGTAGGTGCAGTGGCGAGAATCTATATTACAGTCACTCGGTAATGTCACTGAGTGACTTCCTGTATTACATTGCCCCTCTCCCTGTCTCTCCCCCTCCCTGTATTAGTCATTTATATAGGAATCCCTGTTTATTGTTGACAGATGATATTCGGTCCTTCTTTTTCATTTCAATAGGAACAGTAATTAAGTATTTCTACACTAAGCAGGGATTCCTATATAAATGACTAATACAGGGAGGGGGAGAGAGCAGAAGGGTAGGGGGAGAGTGTGTCTGTGCTGTTTTTTGGGGGGGGCTGGCCTTATGTATTATAAGAAATAGATACGGTACCTGCATTGTCATATACAATGCTTCTATATGGCCATGGAACTATGATCGGTGGTATAATATCCTTATATTACACTGTAGGTACCGTATTATCCCTTATATTTTATGCACTTTAGAGTGTATATTGTTTTTTTAATCAATGAGTTACTGTAATGTAGTATAGAGTTAGCGTAGACGGCGTTGAAATGTTATTAGAATATATACAAAATAACAAAAAAATATCAAAGATGTAAGCTTTACTGGTATAAATATGTTCGCTACCAAAATTCTGAGGCATACATCTGGCTCTTTAAACAGCACACCCTTTGAGAATCCCTGATCTAAAGATCCCTTTGAACAGAGAGGGGAGGGGGGAGCATTCTGAAGCACTCTTGCAATAGGAGATCAATAGGATTGCCCCCAAGCATCTTTAATTACTGTGATACCAAGTACACATGTTAAGCTGATCATACATTACAAACTTACCTCCTGATAATTACTGTAACATTCTGACAACTGCTATTATGATTTTAACATTGCAAACATAAATGTTGTAGTAGTAAATGACAAGCAATAGATTGCTGACCATAATGGTCGTTCATTGGCTTTTTCGGCCAAGGTTAACCTAACGTCTGTACAATCTGGTACACAATCGTTAATCAGGAACAAATATCCCTGCTAACAGACATAACCATTGATAAACTGGTCAGTAGTTTGTCAATTTGGGGATAAACAAGCTACTGACAATATTTTTTCCCAAATGCACATGCAGTTCATTGAAGACTGAAGAATCAAATGTGATTTACTAATATTGCCTGATAACTTGGACTGACAAAGTTTGGTCAATTTTAGCCTAATCAACCATACACCAGCCACGGCTATTAATTGGGTGGATGGAGCATGTACCAGCCCTAACATCCTGGTACATTTGACCTGATGTTTTACTACTGAATGGAGTATAAACAAAATCAGTTTATTATTACAGAGGTGGTTGCGTAACACACTTACATTAAAAGTTAATCAGACTGCAATTGTATTTCAAGGGAAGATAAGGTGATGTAATCTACCTGTAATCTACTCTGAAATGTTACGGTCATATGATTAGTACCATTAGTCATAGTGATTTGGTATTAAATATTACTGGCTTGGTTTTGATCAGTAATGACTATGTTAGACTAAGTAGAAATTTATCAGTCACAGCAGGTTTTAGTTTTCACACATTTTTTATAAAATACTGTTTGTTTACTGTAAGGTCTGTCAACAGTGGAGAAGGTGATACTGAGCACATATACAACTATACTAAAGGAAAAGGTTCGGTATTAAGGCGTGAAGCTGGGAACTGTCAATAGGTCTACATGTTTTGGTATTTTTAAATTAAAAGACAAACATATTGAAGGCATTGGTTACTCTATTGTATTACACATCTAGAATACTCCATCTATAAATAGGATCATATGATAAAGTTACTGTATTATGGAAGATGGCTATGAACACAAATTAAATTCCCCAAACCCCACCCCTTTTTAATCCATGCCCTTTTAGGGACACGCTTGCATTTTTTTTCAATCTTATTTTGAAAGGGAAGTTGAATTCTTACCTTGTGTATGCATGATAAAGGTTCTTTCTAGGGTATTTCATGTAGGAAAAAAAACAGGGCCAGAACTGTCATAACCGGAACATTCAAAAAGTTTCACAATTATAATTTGGAAAGACTGCATATACTGTATAGAAAAAACTAACCTTACCTAACAGGTGAATTGTATGGTAATCAAGAAACTGTGATAATAAGAATGATATCTTACTAGGAGACTTTCTTTAATATGCTGCTGACCTGGTGCAAGAAGGTTATATGAATATAGGGCAGTTTTTCATCTGATAGCATTTGACAAAAAATGTTCTGCACCCCCACGAGGACAAGATGTCTGGGGATTTGAGGCATACTTTTAAAAAAAACTTTTTCCAAAAGCTAAAGTGAACAGCGCTGTGGTAGACAGGTGACCCTAAATCAACAAACAGACTTGATGGCTGGAAATGGTAAAGAGTTGCTGGGGAAGGCTCAGGAGTTAATTATTGTTTTCAAAAAAAGAGTAAAAGACATGCAGGGTTGTTCAATAAAAGTTCTTATTGTTAGTACTAATTTTGCCCCAACCAATCAGGTGTTAGCTTTCAAATGTTAAATAATATGTAATTAGTTGGCACCATTTTAACAATAAGAACTTTTATTGAATATCCCTGATGGTACTTAAAGGGCATGTCCACCCCCCAAAACCAACTTTGGGGGTAAGGTAGGTAACCCCTACTCACCCCCAACATATAACATATATGATCCGATCCGGCCTTCTGCTTGTAAGCAGGGGCTGGACCTCAGATGCGTCTGTGATTGGCTGAGAGACAGCCAATCACAGACGTGTCTGACGTCATGTAAAATGCCGCAGGAGAGAAGGCTGTGTAAGTAGAATTCGGGGAACTTTTTTAATGAAATATGCCAGCGGTTGGGGGTGGGTAGGTAGGTAGATAGGTAGATAATAGATAGGCAGATAGATAATAGAGAGACAGATAATAGATAGATAGGTAGATAGATGATAGACAGATAGATAGACAGACAGATGTGATAGATAGAGAGATAGAGAGAGATAGAGAAATAGAGAGATAGAGAAATAGAGAGATAGAGAAATAGAGAGATAGATAGATAGATAGATAGATATAGATAGATAGTAGAGAAAGATATCTAGCAGAGATAGATAGAAGATAGAAAATTTTGCTGGGGGGCCCACTGAGTTCTAGTTACGCCCCTGGCCATTATTTATTTTCCAGTAGGAAGCTGCTTTTGGAGGAGGTGTAAGGATATGTTCCTAAAGACCCTGACATCAATACATTTACCATGATCTACAGAGAATAATATTACTTTTACACAACAACTACATTCTATACAGCAGTACATGTTTTTTTTGTCTAAGCCAAATAAATTAAGCATTTTACCAAAGCTTTTTCCAAAAACTAAATTGAACAGCGCAGTGGTAGACAGGCGACCCTAAATCAACATACAGACTTGATGGCTGCAAATGGTAAAGCGTTGCTGGGGAAGGAAACGATCGCTCCAAAAGTAGCTTCCAGTAGGACTATGCATTTCAATAACTGGAATGTTTCAGAACACGTGGGAATATCACAGCTCTGGGATGTCAAATGTTTACTGTGTTTTTATGTTGGACTATCTCTTTAATCCACTTTAATTAATAAACATATGATAGACATGCCACTTAAGCTGGGTACACACCATCCAATAATTTGGCCCGACCGACATTTCAGTGTATTGGTTGGTTGGGACGAAATATTTCTTTTGCCGAATCGGACGTATCGGAAACCCATGATGGATCGTGCGGTCCTCTATGAGCCACACGCTCGGTTGTGGCAAACTGTCAGACATGGCTACTTTTGCGGTGATTTCCAGTCCTTCGTTCTGGCAGACCGGTCGGAATAGCCAAACGGTTGGTCGGAACAAAGGATTGCTTGTCCTTTCTGTCAGGGGCCATTATTTATTTTCCAGTAGGAAGTCAACTTGAACCCTACATGTAATCACCTCACGTTATATATAAAATCAGACTTGTAGCCTTGAGGGGTCCCTTACGTTTCACTGCCTTTGTTGTGTGAGAGTTGAAGCAAAACTTTGTGCAGCTCTGTCCCTCTGACTCACACATATTCCTGACTTCTTACGTAAGTGCTTAGCTCAGCAGGAAATCGAAACGGGGAATTCTTTGGTTTGCCTAAATATAGACAACTGTTAAAAAATGCACATAGTCTGAGATTTGACGGTAAGGAGATAAAATGTTTCTGTTGGAACTAGAGACAAGTCTAAACTTGCCATTTTTTCAGGAATGGAGCTGTTTTTGGAGGAGGTGTAATGATATGTCCCTACTGACCCTGACAATACATTTACCATGATCTACAGAAAATAATATTACTTTAAGGCTGTCCAGGGATAAATGTCCATCGGTCGCGGCAAATTTGTCCGCGTTCCCATAGGGAACTGCACGATCGATCAGAATTTTCTGACATGCCCGAACATTCGTTCATCCGATCCAGGCGAATGAACGATCGATGGCGGACCGCCCTGAATCGGTCGGACATAGCAAAGAAGCAAGAAAGAACTAGTAAAGCAAAACATACAAACTATGCACATTATATATTATATAATTATATTAAAGAGCAGTATATGCTAATACTAACTTCAGGTGGCCACATTTATTTACTTATTAATATGAAAATAATAAATTCCTTAAAACAATCTGATCCCTGGCACCATCTCTTTCCATGTTATGGGGCCCATACACGTACCAATCCCAGTGGTACGATATCCCAATATTGTATGATAGTGGTATGATTTATTTTGTTATTGGGCTAATTTTGATCGTATGATGACCAGGATTTGTGTAGGTCCCATTACTCTATGGGGCTGGTGCCCAGTGAAGATTTAACAAACTATAGCAGTGGGTATTGAGAAAAAAAGAAGGAGCAGCTATAGCAGAGTGTTAGGAAACAAATCTTAGCAGAAACTACAAAATGTGTAGGAGGAGATTCAGTATTGCAAATATTGTTGCAACGGTTTTGCACATGTTTGCACCAGTTAAGCACTGAATTTGTCCATCATTTCCATTTAAAAATTGTGCAGCAATGTGTTTGCACCAAAT
This sequence comes from Hymenochirus boettgeri, assembly GCA_019447015.1. NCBI lineage: Eukaryota > Metazoa > Chordata > Amphibia > Anura > Pipidae > Hymenochirus > Hymenochirus boettgeri. Next base: position 226,846,130 of record CM033476.1, on the reverse strand, counting down.
ATTTATGCTGGGGACCTGGTGTTATTGATTAAAGGGTATGTCCACCCCTAAAATTGATTTTCTAATATGCTGCTCCCCCATGTCCCCCAGCCCCAACCGCATAAATATTTTTTTCAGAAAGCCCCCCAAACTCTTACTTACCTCCCCTCGTTCCTCCGCCGCACTGCCGGCTCTCTGCTTGCGAGAATGCAAGCAGAGGGGCGGGACAGGCATTCAACTCTGTGATTGGCTGAGCGGCAGCCAATCACGGCTGCCGGTCATTCAGTGTAGCGGAGGAAAGCGGAGAGGTAAGTAAGAGTTTGGGGAGCTTTTGAAAATAAAAAATATGCGGTTGGGGCTGGGGGACATGGGGGAGCAGCATATAAGGGGTTTTGCGCTAGGGGAGATGGTAGAACGGAGGGAGAGGGAGGGGAGGGAGGGGGGAGAAGGGCTGCAGTGCGCAAGGCAAATATCTCACGGAGCAAGATAGCAGGCAGAGTCCTGCTATCCTCCTGGTGGTTAGTTTTGGGACTTTGGGAGGGGGGGGGGGTTTACAGGAGAACCCTATGGAGCTGGGATGTGAGGTAAGGATTAAACTACACTACATGGTGGGGCCAGTAGTTGGGGGATTATAGTTTTGGGGTGGACATGCCCTTTAAAGGAGCAGCACAATTCACAAAAACCTAAACCTATTCAATATTTGCGACAGAGTGAATCCAGCTTTCAGGGCTATGCGCTGTGTGAGAGTGTGAAATCTTTAAAAACAAGAACTGCACATTTAAGAACTCTTAAATCCCCATACACGGCATTGACATTTTGAGCAATCTGATTGGAAGAAAATCTGTCCGTGTATGGCTAGCCTTATTATTAGTTAGTAATGGACTGCAAAATAACAATATCATGGTCCTTATCATTTCTTGTAATCGACTGATTATTAAGTCATTTTACAAGCTTTAATGTTATGACATAAAAGAGTTACATTTTAAAGAGGAACTTCTGTTCATCGGTCTGCTCCTGTTTCCTAGTATTTTAAGACCTCATTTAGTTCCCCTTTTAAGCGATTCTTCACCTTCTGTTGTGTTTGGATTTAGGGCACGGCCACACCAACACAAACGCAAATGCAATCGCATGCGGTTTTTTTGCGTTGCCGCGTTTTCAATGATTTTTTAAAAACACAAGCGCAAAAAAAAAACGCAGCAGTGTGGCCTAGCCCTTACTGACTAATTTAGAACATTTTATATCTACTGTCATTTATTTGGATTAGCTTGACTGAAACTGAGACATCAGCTTTTACATATTAGTTCTTCTTGCAGCCATTTACTTTCTTAAACATGTTTTTCAAATGATGTCTTTTTTTGCAAGGTTCCTCCACTATTGTAGGTAACTATAAAGAGCTTTACCAATACTATGTGATTACAGCTGCAGTAAAGCAGGAAATGTATGACAGTTCTCTTCCATTTTCATGAATGACTAATTAGACTAGTAAAATCTTAACTATGAACATTACTTAATTAACAAACATCAAAACACCTTTAGTAAATAAAAATCTAACACTGTGTGACTTTATCATCTGCTCTACATCTTAATGAAAAAACAGTGAATATTCATAAATCTGTTTTCAAAAAGAAATTGATATACAGAATCTCCTTTGGTAGCAATTATTTGTGGTTGGTGGTTTTGAACTTTAATGTACCTGGTTAAAGGGTCAACTATAGCCTGATGGAGTTTAAACACCCCCCGCCCCACCGCCTCACCATTTTAATTAAAGATTTTTATGCCCATTTCCCAGGGAGGTAGAAGAGCCTGTTTCTACCTTCCTTGGTAGCTGCAAACATGAGCAGTGACTGTCTGCTTGTGCAGTGTCTCACAGCTCACCACTCATGGCAATGTGTATTAGAGATAGCTGCAGTCACACTTTGAATGTGCAACGAACCAGAAAATAGGAGAATCCTGCGCATACCTAATCCAATATAAACAGCATATGCTGGGTGCAATGATGAACCAAGGCAAATAGTCAGTATTCAATATATAATAAATACCATGCATACCAGTCTTGCAATCCTGTCTACTTTATTATGCCACACACAGGGACATCATAGTGACGTTTCGGTACAAGATGTACCTTCTTCAGACAAAAATGTGCGGTGATCTGTCAGCCGGATCTGACTGGATTGGTCGGGTATCTGCAATGTGTATTACCACTTTTAGTTCTATACTAAATCTGTATGTTACCTAATACCACTGAAGTGGTATTGTAAGAAGTAGAGTGCTGTAAAAATGTTAATAAGGGCTTCCTTTACACTAGGAAACAGATGCAAAACACAGTGATTTTTCATTTGTTTGTGCCCATTTCTGCTTTCCCATTCATATCCATACAATGGATGCATTTCAAAAACCACAAAGAAATGGACTGCTTTGACACATTTTTCCTTGGTAATGAGACTGAGCCCTGACAGTTTACTTTAGCTTACAAGCTTTCAAGGTCTTTGTAGCAGTATTGTTTAAAACGAAGGATCATCCAATGTTAGGCCGCTAGCAAAAAAGCAGAAATTTACCAAGCAAAGTGTTATGGGTTATAAAATAAACTGAGGAAGGGACCATGAGTCGCGAAACGTTGTATGTTTTCTGCACTAATCAATTGGATTCATCACATTAAGTAGTGTGCTACTCTGCTATTCATCTTGCTTTGCAAAAGTAGCAGGTTTAATTTTTGTGGTGAGGAAATACATTGTTTTAAAGGGGAACTGTGTTCCAAAAATGACTTTAGGTAAATTGATTTGCTAATTGATTTTAACTGAGAATTTTTGCAATTTGTTTGTTTTACATATCTGTTGTATTCAATTAGATCAACTGGACTTGAAATGTAGTTCTGGTGTTAAGGGTGTGATTAGATAGTGGCTAAGAGGTGTTATAGGAACGCCCAGAGTAAGGTGTTAAAACAGCATTGTACATGGCAGACAGTTGGTGTCGAACCCCCCCACCTCTATTTAGGCTTGGTTTCTTTATTTTCACATAAATGGCCTCCTTAACACCTCTCTTGAACCAGTCACGTTCCTTCGCCAGTATGTTAACATTACAATCTTCAAAGGTATGTCCTTTATCCTTAAGATGCAGATACACGGCTGAGTCCTGACCCGAGGTATTGGCTCTTCTGTGCTGGGCCATACGTTGATGCAGTTGCTGTTTGGTCTCCCCCACATACAAATCAGAGCATTCTTCACTGCACTGCACATACCATGACCTGGATGAATGAGAACCTTCACAAGCATATTTGTTTTACATAGTTTTGAAGATATTTAAATTTTTGTGTGTGATATGGAACAACATTACCAGGTCCCCTGCACTTCCTGCTTCCTGCTCTGAAACCTGTCAGTCAATCTGCCCTGTGTCTCCTCCTCCCCTTTGCAGGCCCCCCATGGCCCATTCCCTTACAGCTCCATGTAGCCCTGCCCACTCGTGGGTGCCTAAGCCCTGCCCACTCATGGGTGCCTAAGCCCCATCCATTCGCGGGTGCCTAAGCCTTTCCCACTCGCAGGTGCCTACGCCTTGCCTGCTCGTGGGTGCCTAAGACCCGCCAACTCATGGGTGTCTAAGCCCCACCCACTCTCAGATGCTGTGGGCCACTCTGACACCCCCTCTACCAACCACCCCGAAAACTCTGTGGAAACAGCCTTTTCAGCAGAGTGAGAACTCTGCCTGAAAAGGCTGTTTTCACATAGTGAGAGAGAAGGGCTGTAGTTCCCTTACCGTCTCTCCAGCTGCAGGTCCTTCACACAGCAGAGAGGAGGGACTTCCTGTCTCCCTCACACACTGAGGGAGTCTGAGGCTGTGCTCGCCGGCGGCACTGTGCAGGAGAAGCCTTAGGAATGTCACATGTCAGCCTCCCACCTATTTACTTTCTGGTCAGTCATTTCTTTATATCTTTGGCTGTGGAGCACGTAGAGAGTTGGTTGATGGCTCGTTTTAAAGGTAGGAAACTAACCTTTTATTTAAACTCAACTTATATGGAGACCACAGTTCCCCTTTAATACTGTGCATCAGAGGCGTATTAGCATAAAAATGTTAACTTTATCACAAAAATCTACCACTCTGGCAAAATTATAAGGGCAGACTGATTGCTGTATAAGAAGGGCAAGTGTGCTTGAAATCATAGTCTTCTTGTTTTAGCAATGGTTATCTCAAAAGAAACTATTTGCATCCAAATGGTCTCACATGCAAAAAAATCACTGCTAAATCTTTGTACACGTTTACAATGGTGTGGACGAGGCCTGACCGCACAACATAGTCGCATGTGTATGCGAACAAACACAACTGACAATCAGAATGAAGTACAAGATTGGACAATGAAAAACTGGTGCAAAGTTATTTTCTCTGATGAATCCTTCTTCTGATCACGAGTCCTGTGTCACTTCAACAATATAGCATCCTGAGACAATCCACATGTGGGATTGAGGGCTAATTCACAAATTTACCCAGGAATACTGCAAAAAAGTATTGTATCAAATCTTCCTCCAAGAGCAACACCTAACAATTTAGGGAATATTTCACAGCAACATGTTGCACACAGCATAATGTTGCAAGACTAAAGTGATAACAAATTTGCTAAGAGATCACATCATATAAAGCAGAATAAAAGGTAAAATTAACAGTCAGTTTTTTATATAACTGTGTAAATTCACCCATCTATCAAGGTAATGGTGGTCAAAAATCTATGGAATCCCCAGGGAAATCCATTTCAAATTGTAGGAATAAATCTGTAGTTATGTCTCCTTTGATGATATCCATAATACATATGTGGTTCATAATTTTAAATTTTAGAAAATGGTCTTTTAAACCGGCCAGTTTATTACATGCATTTGTAACCAGATATTTAATGATACGTTCTATTTCTTTCTGGCAAAGGTATCTGTCTCCTCCCTCTGCTCAATGAACTTTTTATAAGCTTGAGCATGAGAAGAGAATGCAGCAGAGAAAACAGAAGTCAATAGTTGGCTGCAATGTCATTTGTCACAGCCCTGATTGACAGCAAGGTGGGAGGGGTCAGCTTACTCTGCCAGAATGGGGAAAATAATAATTCTTAAAGGGCAAGCCTAGCCTTAAATTAAAAAAAATATATACAGGTAAATCACCCCCCAAACCCCTAAATTGTAAATGTAGTTTGAATTCTGAAATATATAGTCTAGCCTAAAATGTCCTTTTGCCCCATTCACAGCCAATGAATGCTGAATACTAATCCCCTGGCTGCTTCATCTGAGCATGCTCAAGCACAGAACCAGGTCACTAAACTGATCAGTTTCCATAAGGCATCCAGAAGCATAGCAGGCATACAATAATGATTCTAGAGGACTAAGTAGGATTTTCAAATATATATTAAAGAGGCCATTCTTTCTAAAAGATGTCCTTATGAGGGTGGAGTTGTCCTTTAAATATACTTTTATCTCCCTCTGAAATTGAAACTAATCTGACAACAAATAAAAGCAGGGAAGATTCTGTTGGGGGTGGACATGCCCTTTAATAATGTGCAAAATATATCAGTTGGGGTTGAGGTTACTGACAAGTATTTTGTTTTAAGGGTTTATATGCACTTTAATTAACTTTTAGAACACATTTTATTAAAAGGCACGTCCAACCTAAACAAAACCTTTTTATATTAATATACAGCAATCCCCTAAACCCCAGTTTCGCATTATAGATAAATTCAAAGATGCCCCTGAAGGGACTTACCGGACCTGGTCCCTCACCGCCTGGGTACTGCCCCCTGCTGCTATTACTAGCTCCTGGTTATGGCTGTAAGGTAACTGGGGTTGATGTCACATCTCAACTTGATTGACAGCCCACGACCAGGAAGAAGCGTCGCAAAGCAGAGGAGTAGCACGCCACATAACATGGCCACTGAGATTACGTGTAAATAACATGGCTATGCCCAATGATTTGCATTGCGATCTGTTTTCCCAATCTCTATTTTTGGTGCACATTGAAAGCATTATTATTTATTACTATACGGATGGGATTCCATGGAGCTTAGGTCTTAGTTATTATGGGGGAAAATAATTAACCTTACTTACCTGAAATACAGGAAACAAGGGTTAAATTCATTCGGGGGTTTTGTGTGATTTTTTGGGAGTGGTGGTGTTGTTTGTTGTTTTTTTTTTTTTTTTTTTTTTTTTTTTATACTTTTTTTACCTGAGGTAAAAAATTGACAGTTGAGAAGCAGAGCTATAATGCAGACAGGCTGGTCACATGACTAGAACTGGTCACATGGCTAAAAACAGGAAGAGTTCAACCAGGAAATTACATTGCTGAACTTCTCCAGCAATAACTTCTCACCAATTTATCTAGAGATGTGAATTAGGTTTTATTTTTGAAGGTACGATGGAAGGCTTTTATATAATTCTTACCCTTACCCAGTTACCTTTAATGCTATTTACTGGGGTGTTTGTTATTTTTATTGGTGTCTTGGGTGGGAGTTTCAGATTCTGGAGAGTTTGGAGTGATGTTCCCCTTTACAATGTCTTCTTTGGATGTACCAAAAAAACAATAGTAGTCTGAGTTTGTATTTTAATCAGAAGTGTATTTTTGTAGATTTTTTTGTACTTTTTGTATCCCATATCCTATTGATTCAGTAGCTAGTGCAAACAATCATGGAAACCGACCTGATTGCAATGGATCCTGCATACAGTGAGTACAGGATTGCTTGTATATGAGCTGCAACTAAATTAATATGGTTTTAAGTATTATTTACCACATGCTATACTTCTTACTTTGTTTAAGCGGGGTGCATCGGTTTGTGTGCACTGTTAATCTTTTAATATCACACACACACACACACACACACACCACACACACACCACACACACACACACACACACACACACACACACACACACACACACACACAAACACACACACAGAAATAACCTGCAAAAAAAAAACAAGCTTACTTTTTAAACACTAGTGTACCTTTTTGAAAGGGAACCTAAACAGTAAAACTGATAGTAGATGTAAAGCTGAGAACAGACACAGGTCATTTACCTTTGGAACAAATGTTCAAATAACAATTATCTAAAACAATTATCTCAAACTTTTCCGGATTGTGGTACACTTGGCAATGCAAATTTTTCTCAAGGAAATCTGTGTTCTGGGGACTTAAAGTTGTAATTACCCATATAACACATAAGGCTAGGCATTTTCAATGGGTAGGTGCAGTGGCGAGAATCTATATTACAGTCACTCGGTAATGTCACTGAGTGACTTCTGTATTACATTGCCCCTCTCCCTGTCTCTCCCCCTCCCTGTTTAGTCATTATATAGGAATCCCTGTTATTGTTGACAGATGATATTCGGTCCTTCTTTTCATTCAATAGGAACAGTAATTAGTATTTCTACACTAAGCAGGGATTCCTATATAAATGACTAATACAGGGAGGGGGAGAGAGCAGAAGGGTAGGGGGAGGAGAGTGTGTCTGTGTGTTTTTTGGGGGGGGCTGGCCTTATATTATAAGAAATAGATACGGTACCTGCATTTTCAATACAATGCTTCTATATGGCCATGGAACTATGATCGGTGGTATATATCCTTTATATTACACTGTAGGTACCGTATATCCCTTATATTTTATGCACTTAGAGGTTGTATATTGTTTTTTTAATCAAGAGTTACGAATGTAGTATGAGTTAGCGTAGACGGGTTGAAATGTTATTAGAATATATACAAAAATACAAAAAAAAATATCAAGATGTAAGCTTTACTGGTATAAATATGTTCGCTACCAAAATTCTGAGGCATACATCTGGCTCTTTAAACAGCACACCCTTTGAGAATCCTGATCTAAAGACCCTTGAAAGAGAGAGGGGAGGGGGAGCATTCTGAAGCACTCTTGCAATAGGAGATCAATAGGATTGCCCCCAAGCATCTTTAATTACTGTGATACAAGTACACATGTTAGCTGATCATACATTACAAACTTACCTCCTGATAATTACTGTAACATTCTGACAACTGCTATTATGATTTAACATTGCAAACATAAATGTTGTAGTAGTAAATGACAAGCAATAGATTGCTGACCATAATGGTCGTTCATTGGCTTTTTCGGCCAGGTTAACAACGTCTGTACAATCTGGTACACAATCGTTAATCAGGAACAAATATCCCTGCTAACAGACATAACCATTGATAAACTGGTCAGTAGTTTGTCAATTGGGGATAAACAAGCTACTGACAATATTTTTCCCAATGCACATGCAGTTCATTGAAGAACTGAAGAATCAAATGTGATTTACTAATATTGCCTGTATAACTTGGAGACAAAGTTGGTCAATTTTAGCCTAACAACCATACACCAGCCACGGCTATAATTGGGTGGATGGAGCATGTACCAGCCCTAACATCCTGGTACATTTGACCTGATGTTTATACTGAATGGAGTTAAACAAAATCAGTTTATATTACAGAGGTGGTTGGTAACACACTTACATTAAAAGTTAATCAGACTGCAATTGTATTTCAAGGGAAGATAAGGTGATGTAATCTACCTGTAAATACTCTGAAATGTTACGGTCATATGATTATACCATAGCATAGTGATTTGGTATTAAATATTACTGGTTGGTTTGATCAGTAATGACTATGTTAGCTAAGTAGAAATTTATCAGTCACAGCAGGTTTAGTTTTTTCACACATTTTTTATAAAATACTGTTTGTTTACTGTAAGGTCTGTCAACAGGGAGAAGGGTGATACTGAGCACATACAAACTATACTAAAGGAAAAGGTTCGGTTTATTAGGCGTGAAGCTGGAACTGTCAATGGTCTACATGTTTTGGTATTTTTAAATTAAAAGACAAACCTATTGAAGGCATTGGTTACTCTAGTATTACACATCTAGAATACTCATCTATAAATAGGATCATATGATAAAGTTACTGTATTATGGAAGATGGCTATGAACACAAATTAAATTCCCAAACCCCACCCTTTTTTAATCCATGCCTTTTAGGGACACGCTTGCATTTTTTCAATCTTATTTGAAAGGGAAGTTGAATTCTTACCTTGTGTATGCATGATAAGGTTCTTTCTAGGGTATTTCATGTAGGAAAAAAAACAGGGGCCAGAACTGTCATAACCGGAACATTCAAAAAGTTTCACAATTATAATTTGGAAAGAATGCATATACTGTATAGAAAAAACTAACCTTACCTAACAGGTGAATTGTATGGTAATCAAGAAACTGTGATAATAAGAATGATATCTTACTAGGAGAATTTCTTTAATATGCTGCTGACCTGGTGCAAGAAGGTTATATGAATATAGGGAGTTTTTCATCTGATAGCATTTGACAAAAAATGTTCTGCACCCCCACGAGGACAAGATGTCTGGGGATTTGAGGCATACTTTTAAAAAAAACTTTTTCCAAAAGCTAAAGTGAACAGCGCTGTGGTAGACAGGGTGACCCTAAATCAACAAACAGACTTGATGGCTGGAAATGGTAAAGAGTTGCTGGGGAAGGCTCAGGAGTTAATTATTGTTTTCAAAAAAGAGTAAAGACATGCAGGGTTGTTCAATAAAAGTTCTTATGTTAGTACTAATTTTGCCCCAACCAATCAGGTGTTAGCTTTCAAATGTTAAATAATATGTAATAGTTGGCACCATTTTAACAATAAGAACTTTTATTGAATATCCTGATGGTACTTAAAGGGCATTCCACCCCCCAAAACCAACTTTGGGGGTAAGGTAGGTAACCCCTACTCACCCCAACATATAACATATATGATCCGATCCGGCCTTCTGCTGTAAGCAGGGGCTGGACCTCAGATGCGTCTGTGATTGGCTGAGAGACAGCCCAATCACAGCGTGTCTGACGTCATGTAAAATGCCGCAGGAGAGAAGGCTGTGTGTAAGTAGAATTCGGGGAACTTTTTTAATGAAATATGCCAGCGGTTGGGGGTGGGTAGGTAGGTAGATAGGTAGATAATAGATAGGCAGATAGATAATAGAGAGACAGATAATAGATAGATAGGTAGAGAGTGATAGACAGATAGATAGACAGACAGATTTGATAGATAGAGAGATAGAGGAGAGATAGAGAAATAGAGAGATAGAGAGATAGAGAATAGAGAGATAAGAATAGAGAGATAGATAGATAGATAGATAGATATAGATAGATAGTAGAGAAAGATATCTAGCGAGTAGATAGATAGAAGAAGAAAATTTTGCTTGGGGGGCCCTGAGTTCTAGTTACGCCCTGGCCATTATTTATTTTCCAGTAGGAAGTGCTTTTGGAGGAGGTGTAAGGAATGTTCCTAAAGACCCTGACATCAATACATTACCATGATCACAGAGAATAATATTACTTTTACACAAACAACTACATTCTATACACGCAGTACATGTTTTTTTTGTCTAAGCCAAATAATTAAGCATTTTACCAAAGCTTTTTCCAAAAACTAAATTGAACAGCGCGGTGGTAGACAGGCGACCCTAAATCAACATACAGACTTGATGGCTGCAAATGGTAAAGCGTTGCTGGGGAAGGAAACGATCGCTCCAAACAGTAGCTTTCAGTAGGACTATGCATTTCAATAACTGGAATGTTTCAGAACACGTGGGAATATCACAGCTCGTGGATGTCAAATGTACTGTGTTTTTATGTTGGACTATCTCTTTAATCCACTTAATAATAAACATATGATAGACAGCCCACTTAACTGGGTACACACCATCCAATAATTTGGCCCGACCGACATTTCAGTGTATTGGTTGGTTGGGACGAATATCTTTTTGCCGAATCGGACGTATCGGAAACCCATGATGGATCGTGCGGTTCTCTATGAGCCACACCGCTCGGTTTGTGGCAAACTGTCAGACATGGCTACTTTGCGGTGATTTCCAGTCCTTCGTTCTGGCAGACCGGTCGGAATAGCCAAACGGTTGGTCGGAACAAAGGATTGCTTGTCCTTTCTGTCAGGGGCCATATTATTTTTCCAGTAGGAAGTCAACTTGAACCCTACATGTAATCACCTCACGTATATATAAAATCCGATTGTAGCTTGAGGGTCCCTACGTTTCACTGCCTTTGTTTGTGTGGAGTTGAAGCAAAACTTTGTGCAGCTCTGTCCCTCTGACTCACACATATTCCTGACTTCTTACGTAAGTGCTTAGCTCAGCAGGAAATCGAAACGGAATTCTTTGGTTTGCCTAAATATAGACAACTGTTAAAAAATGCACATAGTCTGAGATTGACGGTAAGGAGATAAAATGTTCTGTTGGAACTAGAGACAAGTCTAAACTTTGCCATTTTTTCAGGAATGGAGCTGTTTTTGGAGGAGGTGTTGTAATGATATGTCCCTACTGACCCTGACAATACATTTACCATGATCTACAGAAAAATATACTTAAGGCTGTCCAGGGATAAATGTCCATCGGTCGCGGCAAATTTGTCCGCGTTCCCATAGGGAACTGCACGATCGATCAGAATTTTCTGACATGCCCGAACATTCGTTCATCCGATCCAGGCGAATGAACGATCGATGGCGGACCGCCCGAATCGGTCGGACATAGCAAAGAAGCAGAAAGAACTAGTAAAGCAAAACATACAAACTATGCACATTATATATTTATATATATTAAAAGCAGATATTGCTAATACTAACTCAGGTGGCCACATTTATTTACTTATTAATATGAAAAAATACCTTAAAACAATCTGATCCCGGCACCATCTCTTTCCATGTTATGGGGCCCATACACGTACCAATCCAGTGGTACGATATCCAATATGTATGATAGTGGTATGATTTATTTTGTTATTGGCTAATTTGATCGTATGATGACCAGGATTTGTGTAGGTCCCATTACTCTATGGGGTGGTGCCCAGTGAAGATTTAACAAACTATAGCAGTGGGTATTGAGAAAAAAAGAAGAGCAGCTATAGCAGAGTGTTAGGAACAAATCTTAGCAGAAGAAACTAAAAATGTGTAGGAGGAGATTCAGTATTGCAAATATTGTTGCAACGGTTTTGCAATGTTGCACCAGTTAAGCACTGAATTTGTCCATCATTTCCATTTAAAAATTGTGCAGCAATGTGTTTGCACCAAATATTATGCTGGGGACCTGGTGTTATTGATTTAAGGGTATGTCCACCCTAAAATTGATTTTCTAATATCTGCTCCCCATGGCCCCCAGCCCCAACCGCATAAATATTTTTTTCAGAAAGCCCCCCAAACTCTTACTTACCTCCCCTCGTTCCTCCGCCGCACTGCCGGCTCTCTGCTTGCGAGAATGCAAGCAGAGGGGGGGACGGCAGTCACAGTCTGTGATTGGCTGAGCGGCAGCCAATCACGGCTGCCGGTCATTCAGTGTAGCGGAGGAAAGCGGAGAGTAAGTAAGAGTTTGGGGAGCTTTTTGAAATAAAAATATGCGGTTGGGGCTGGGGGACATGGGGGAGCAGCAATTAAGGGGTTTTGCGCTAGGGGGAGGGATGGTAGAACGGGAGGGAGAGGGAGGGGGAGGGAGGGGGGAGAAGGGCTGCAGTGCGCAAGGCAAATATCTACCGGAGGCAAGATAGCAGGCAGAGTCCTGCTATCCTCCTGGTGGTTAGTTTGTGGGACTTTGGAGGGGGGGGGGGGTTTACAGGAGAACCCTATGGAGGGGGATGGAGGGTAAGGATTAAACTACACTACATGGTGGGGCGTCAGTAGTTGGGGGATTATAGTTTGGGGGTGGACATGCCCTTTAAATGAGCAGCACAATTGCACAAAAACCTAAACCTATTCAATATTTGCGACAGAGTGAATCCAGCTTTCAGGGCTATGCGCTGTGTGAGAGTGTGAAATCTTTAAAAACAAGAACTGCACATTTAAGAACTCTTAAATCCCCATACACGGCATTGACATTTTGAGCATTGATGGAAGAAAATCTGTCGTGTATGGCTAGCCTTATTATAGTTAGTAATGGACTGCAAAATAACAATATCTGGTCCTTATCATTTTGTAATCGACTGATTATAAGTCATTTTACAAGCTTTAATGTTATGACATAAAAGAGTTACATTTTAAAGAGGAACTTCTGTTCATCGGTTGCCTGTTTTAGTATTTAAGACCTCATTTGTTCCCCTTTTAAGCGATTTCTCACCTTCTGTTGTGTTTGGATTTAGGGCACGGCCCACCAACACAAACGCAAATGCAATCGCATGCGGTGGTTTTTTTGGTTGCCGCGTTTCAATGATTTTTTAAAAACACAAGCGCAAAAAAAAACGCAGCAGTGTGGCCTAGCCTTACTGACTAATTTAGAACATTTATATCTACTGTCCTTTATTTGGATTAGCTTGACTGAAACTGAGACAATGACAGCTTTTTACATATAGTTCTTCTTGCAGCCATTTACTTTCTTAACATGTTTTTCCAAATGATGTCTTGTTTTTGCAAGGTTCCTCCACTATTGTAGGTAACTATAATAAGAGCTTTACCAATACTATGTGATTACAGCTGCAGTAAAGCAGGGAAATGTATGACAGTTCTCTTCCATTTTCATGAAATGACTATATTTAGACTAGTAAAATCTTAACTATGAACATTACTTAATATAACAAACATCAAAACACCTTTAAGTAAATAAAAATCTAACACTGTGTGACTTTATCATCTGCTACATTACTTAATGAAAAAACAGTGAATATTCATAAATCTGTTTCAAAAATAGAAATTGATATACAGAATCTCCTTGGTAGCAATTATTTGTGGTTGGTGGTTTTGAACTTAATGTACCTGGTTAAAGGGTCAACTATAGCCTGATGGAGTTTAACAAACCCCCCCCCCCCCCCCCCCCATTTTAAAGATTTTTATGCCCATTTCCCAGGGAGGTAGAAGAGCCTGTTTCTACCTTCCTTGGTAGCTGCAAACATGAGCAGTGACTGTCTGCTGTTTGCAGTGCTCACAGCTCACACTCATGGCAATGTGTATTAGAGATAGCTGCAGTCACACTTTGAATGTGCAACGAACCAGAAAATAGGAGAATCCTCGCCATACCTAATCCAATTAAACAGCATATGCTGGGTTGCAATGATGAACCAAGGCAAATAGTCAGTATTCAATATATAATAAATACCATGCATACCAGTCTTGCAATCCTGTCTACTTTATTATGCCACACACAGGGACATCATAGTGACGTTCGGTACAAGATGTACCTTCTTCAGACAAAAATGTGCGGTGATCGTCAGCCGGATCTGACTGGATTGGTCGGGTATCTGCAAGTGTATTACCACTTTTAGTTTATACTAATCTGTATGTTACCTAATACCACTGAAGTGGTATTGTAAGAAGTAGAGTGCTGTAAAAATGTTAATAAGGGCTTCCTTTACACTAGGAAACAGATGCAAAACACAGTGATTTTTCATTTGTTGTTGCCCATTTCTGCTTTCCATTCATATCCATACAATGGATGCATTTCAAAAACCACAAAGAAATGGAATGCTTTGACACATTTTTCCTTGGTAATGGACTGAGCCCTGACAGTTTACTTTAGCTTACAAGCTTTCAAGGTCTTTGTAGCAGTATGTTTAAAACGAAGGATCATCCAATGTTAGGCCACGCTAGCAAAAAAGCAGAAATTTACCAAGCAAGTGTTATGGGTTATAAATAAACTGAGGAAGGGACCATGAGTCGCGAAACGTTGTTATGTTTTCGCACATAATCAATTGGATTCATCACATTAAGTAGTGTGCTACTCTGCTATTCATCTTGCTTTGCAAAAGTAGCAGGTTTAATTTTGTGGTGAGGAAATACACTGTTTTAAAGGGGAACTGTGTTCCAAAAATGACTTAGGAAATTGATTTGCTAATTGATTTTAACTGAGAATTTTTGCAATTTGTTTGTTTTACATATCTGTTGTATTCAATTAGATCAACTGGACTTGAAATGTAGTTCTGAGAAGTTTCGCTAGTCATCCGACTGGCTTTCTCAATTCAGATGACTTGTACAAGAATCTGTGGCAATTATGTACCCTGGAAAATCCAATTAGCATATCACAGCCAGGTGTTAAGGGTGTGATTAGATAGTGGCTAAGAGGTGTTATAGGAACGCCCAGAGTAAGTATATCTGTTGTATTCAATTAGATCAACTGGACTTGAAATGTAGTTCTTGAAGACGTTTCGCTAGTCATCCGACTGGCTTTCTCAATTCAGAATGACTTGTACAAGAATCGACACCAAGGTGGGGGGGTTCGACACCAACTGTCTGCCATATACAATGCTGTTTTAACACCTTACTCTGGGCGTTCCTATAACACCTCTTAGCCACTATCTAATCACACCCTTAACACCTGGCTGTGATATGCTAATTGGGATTCTCCAGGGTACATAATTGCCACAGATTCTTGTACAAGTCATTCTGAATTGAGAAAGCCAGTGGATGACTAGCGAAACGTCTTCAAGAACTACATTTCAAGTCCAGTTGATCTAATTGAATACAACAGATATACCAGACCGGATGAATGAGAAACCTTCACAAGCCCAGAGTAAGGTGTTAAAACATTGTACATTGTGCATTGTACATGGCAGACAGTTGGTGTCGAACCCCCCACCTCTTTTAGGCTTGGTTTCTTTATTTTCACATAAATGGCCTCCTTAACACCTCTCTTGAACCAGTCACGTTCCTTCGCCAGTATGTTAACATTACAATCTTCAAAGGTAGTTTCTTTATCCTTAAGATGCAGATACACGGCTGAGTCCTGACCCGAGGTATTGGCTTTCTGTGCTGGGCCATACGTTGATGCGGGTTGCTGTTTGGTTCTCCCCACATACAAATCAGAGCATTCTTCACTGCACGCACTGCATATATGATGTTGCTTTTCTGTGTTTTCGGTATTGGGTCTTTCGGATGTACCAATTGCTGCCTCATGTGTTGTTCGGTTTTAAAGCAGACAGGGATACGATGTTTTTTGAAAATTCTTCTTAATTTCTCGGAGACCCCTGCTACATATGGGATGACCATGTTCTTCCTCCTGTCTTGCTTTTCCCCTTCACTGTTGGTATTCGTGTTCTTTTTTCCTTCTACTTCTTTGACAAGGCCCAGTCTGGATATCCACAGTTTTTAGGGCTCCTCTGGATGTTCATTTCTTAGCCTTCGCCTCTGTGCTAGTGGGGATGTTCTCGGCTCTGTGTTGCAGGGTTCAGATGACCCCCAGCTTGTGATCTAAAGGGTGGTGGAGTCAAACATCAAATACTGATCTGTGTGTGTTGGTTTTCTGTAAACCTCTACTTCCAGTTTTTGCGGTGGACCAAAACATCAAATTTACAAGGGAAGAGGTACAAAACAACAAACTGGCTTTCTTGGACTGCTTGGTAGAAGTTAAGGAAAATGGAAAACTGGAAGTAGAGGTTTACAGAAAACACACTGAGGCAGCAATTGGTACATCCGAAAGACCCAATACCGAAACACAAGAAAAGCGACATCATATATGCAGTGCAGTGCAGTGAAGAATGCTCTGATTGTATGTGGGGGAGACAAACAGCAACTGCATCAACGTATGGCCCAGCACAGAAGAGCCAATTCCTCGGGTCAGGACTCAGCGCGTGTATCTGCATCTTAAGGATAAAGGACATACCTTTGAAGATTGTAATGTTAACATACTGGCGAAGGAACGTGACTGGTTCAGAGAGGTGGTAAGGAGGCCATTTATGTGAAAATTAAGAAACCAGCCTAAATAGAGGTGGGGGGGTTCGACACCAACTGTCTGCCATGTAAAATGCTGTTTTAACACCTTACTCTGGGCGTTCCTATAACACCTCTTAGCCACTATCTATCACACCCTTAACACCTGGCTGTGATATGCTAATTGGGATTTTCCAGGGTACATAATTGCCACAGATTCTTGTACAAGTCATTCTGAATTGAGAAAGCCAGTCGGATGACTAGCAAACGTCTTCAAGAACTACATTTCAAGTCCAGTTGATCTAATTGAATACAACAGAATACCATGACCTGGATGAATGAGAACCTTCACAAGCATATTTGTTTTACATAGTTTTGAAGATATTTAAATTTTTTGTGTGTGATATGGAACAACATTACCAGGTCCCCTGCACTTCCTGCTTCCTGCTCTGAAACCTGTCAGTCAATCTGCCCTGTGTCTCCTCCCCTTTGCAGGCCCCCCATGGCCCATTCCCTTACAGCTCCATGTAGCCCTGCCACATCGGGTGCCTAAGCCCTGCCCATAGGGTGCCTAAGCCCCATCCATTCGCGGGTGCCTAAGCCTTTCCCACTCGCAGGTGCCTACGCCTTGCCTGCTCGTGGGTGCCTAAGACCCGCCAACTCATGGGTGTCTAGCCCCACCCACTCTCAGATGCTGTGGGCCACTCGACACCCCCTCTACCAACCACCCCGAAAACTCTGTGGAAACAGCCTTTTCAGCAGAGTGAGAACTCTGCCTGAAAAGGCTGTTTTCACATAGTGAGAGAGAAGGGCTGTAGTTCCCTTACCGTCTCTCCAGCTGCAGGTCCTTCCACACAGCAGAGAGAGGGACTTCCTGTCTCCCTCACACACTGAGGGAGTCTGAGGCTGTGCTCGCGGCGGCACTGTGCAGGAGAAGCCTTAGGAATGTCACATGTCAGCCTCCACCTATTTACTTTCTGGTCAGTCATTTCTTTATATCTTTGGCTGTGGAGCACGTAGAGAGTTGGTTGATGGCTCGTTTTAAAGGTAGGAAACTAACCTTTATTTAAACTCAACTTATATGGAGACCACAGTTCCCCTTTAATACTGGCATCAGAGGCGTTAGCATAAAAATGTTAACTTTATCACAAAAATCTACCACTCTGGCAAAATTATAAGGGCAGACTGATTGCTGTATAAGAAGGGCAAGTGTGCTTGAAATCATAGTCTTCTTGTTTTAGCAATGGTTATCTCAAAAGAAACTATTTGATCCAAATGGTCTCACATGCAAAAAAATCATGCTAAATCTTTGTACACGTTTACAATGGTGTGGACGAGGCCTGACCGCACAACATAGTCGCATGTGTATGCGAACAAACACAACTGACAATCAGAATGAAGTACAAGATTGGACAATGAAAAACTGGTGCAAAGTTATTTTCTCTGATGAATCCTTCTTCTGATCACGAGTCCTGTGTCACTTCAACAATATAGCATCCTGAGACAATCCACATGTGGGGATTGAGGGCTAATTCACAAATTTACCCAGGAATACTGCAAAAAAGTATTGTATCAAATCTTCCTCCAAGAGCAACACCTAAAAATTTGGGAATATTTCACAGCAACATGTTGCACACAGCATAATGTTGCAAGACTAAAGTGATAACAAATTTGCTAAGAGATCACATCATATAAAGCAGAATAAAAGGTAAAATTAACAGTCAGTTTTTTTTATATAACTGTGTAAATTCACCCAATTATCAAGTAATGGTGGTCAAAAATCTATGGAATCCCAGGGAAATCCATTTCAAATTGTAGGAATAAATCGTAGTTATGTCTCCTTTGATGAATCCATATACATATGTGGTTCATAATTTTAAATTTTAGAAAATGGTCTTTTAAACCGGCCAGTTTATTACATGCATTTGTAACCAGATATTTAATGAACGTTCTATTTCTTTCTGGCAAAGGGATCTGTCTCCTCCCTCTGCTCAATGAACTTTTTATAAGCTTGAGCATGAGAAGAGAATGCAGCAGAGAAAACAGAAGTCAATAGTTGGCGCAATGTCATTTGTCACAGCCCTGATTGACAGCAAGGTGGGAGGGGTCAGCTTACTCTGCCAGAATGGGGAAATAATAATTCTTAAAGGGCAGCCTAGCCTTAAATTAAAAAAAATATATACAGGTAAATCACCCCCCAAACCCCTAAATTGTAAATGTAGTTTGAATTTGAAATATATAGTCAGCCTAAAATGTCCTTTTGCCCATTCAAGCCAATGAATGCTGAATACTAATCCCCTGGCTGCTTCATCTGAGCATGCTCAAGCACAGAACCAGGTCACTAAACTGATCAGTTTTATAAGGCATCAGAAGCATAGCAGGATACAATAATGATTCTAGAGGACTAAGTAGGATTTTCAAATATATATTAAAGAGGCCATTCTTTCTAAAAGATGTCTTATGAGGGTGGAGTTGTCCTTTAAATATCTTGTTAGGAATGCAGTTAAAGGGTATGTCCACCCCTAAAATACACTTTTAATATTCTGCTCCCCATGCCCAGCCCCAACCGCATGTGTTTTTTTCAAAAAGCTCTCCAAAAATCTTACTTACCTCCCCTCGATCCTCCGCGCACTGCCGCCCCTCGCTTGCGAGAATGCAAGCAGAGGGGCGGGACCGGCAGTCGCGTCTGTGATTGGCTGAGCGGCAGCCAATCACGGAGCGGCTGCCGGTCTTCAGTTCAGCGGAGGAAAGCGGAGAGGTAAGTAAGAGTTTGGGGAGCTTTTGAAAAAAAAAAACTGCGGTTGGGGCTGGGGGACATGGGGGGGGCAGCTATTAAGGGGTTTAACGCTGGGGAGGGAGAGATAGTAGAACGGGAGGAGAGGGAGGGGGAGGGAGGGGGGGGAGAAGGGCTTGCAGTGCGCATGGCAAATATCTACCGGAGGTAGATAGCAGGCAGAGACCTGCTATCTCGGTGGTTAGTTTTGAGACTTTGGGGGGGGGTTTACAGGAGAACCTATGGAGCTGGGATGTGAGGTAAGGATTAAACTACACTACATGGTGGGCCAGTAGTTGGGGGGATCATAGTTTGGGGGTGGACATGCCCTTTAATAATGTGAAAATATATCAGTTGGGGTTGAGGTTACTGACAAGTATTTTGTTTTAAGGGTTTATATGCACTTTAATTAACTTTTAGAACACATTTATTAAAAGGCACGTCCAACCTAAACAAACTTTTATATTAATATACAGCAATCCCCTAAACCCAGTTTCGCATTATAGATAAATTCAAAGATGCCCTGAAGGGACTTACCGGACCTGGTCCCTCACCGCCTGGGTACTGCCCCCTGCTGCTATTACTAGCTCCTGGTTATGGCTGTAAGGTAACTGGGGTTGATGTCACATCTCAACTTGATTGACAGCCCACGACCAGGAAGAAGCGTCGCAACAGAGAGAGTAGCACGCCACATAACATGGCCACTGAGATTACGTGTAAATAACATGGCTATGCCCAATGATTGCATTGCGATTTGTTTCCCAATCTCTATTTTTGGTGCACATTGAAAGCATTATATTTATTACTATACGGATGGGATTCCATGGAGCTTAGGTTAGTTATTATGGGGGAAATAATTAACCTTACTTACCTGAAATACAGGAAACAAGGGTTAAATTCATGGTTAGCATGACTTTTTAAGGGTATGCCCCCCCTCGAAAACCTTTTATATTTTGTTAACAACCCCCAAAAACTCGACCTTGCAAGGTTTTTAAACTTTCTAAGATGCTGCTAACAGTACATTCCCTCGGCAGAAGCATGCCGAGGGAAGAAGGCTGGAAAAGTACTGTTTAGCAGCATCTTAGAAAGTTAAAAACCTTGCAAGGTCGAGTTTTTGGGGGGTTGTTAACAAAATATAAAAAGTTTTTTGTGGGGTGAATATACCTTTTAACACCTTGCGGCGGTTGCACAGATATTTCAAAAGACACCCATGCCACCTCTGGCTGATATCTAATAGCCTTTTCGGGATTTACCCAGAGCTGCAAAGCTGCTAGTGAATCTCCGAAAGGGAGATCTTCCCAGAATGGCTGCGGCTCTGGTTAAACCTTCCTGAATGTATTTGAAATTATTTATTTTTCTGGACACACAAAGAGTCAACTCATATAGGTGCTTGTGTTTCTGCTGAATTGTTTTAATTAACACTGGGTTTAGAAAATAAAAGCACAGGGCTAAATAATGAACTAAACTCATATCATTATACTGAAAAAGATGGGCACAAAAAATGTAATGCTAGGAACAAGGCCGTTTCTAGCCATCTTGGTAATTTCAGTGCCAGCACTTTCCCAGGGTATTGCCATTATCCTTTTAGTGCCAGCAGAGAATTACCATTAACCCTTCAGTGACTGCAGACCTTACTAATAATTTCAGTGCCAGCACTTTACCACAGTATTGCCATTAACCCTTCAGTGCCAGCACTTTCCCCAGAGTATTGGCATTAACACTTTCAGGGCCAGCAGAGTTATTACCTTTAATCCTTTCAGCTGCCAGCATTGACATGATATACAGTATGTACCTTCTTTTCATGTCTCCTCCATTAAATTGTTCACTCCTCACCTACTCTAAGTTCATATTGAAGAGTTGAATGGAAGGAAAGAAGAAAGAGGCAGATATGGTGCTCTCATGGCTGCTAGTCACAGGGACCAATGTTAAAAAGTCTGCAGCAGCTTTTACCTGGCATTTTAAAATTGTTCTCCTCAGTTCTTTTAACTGAGCTCATCCTCTGCCCTCCTTCCTTCAGTTCATTTGCAACATCTTTTCCAGGTCGAGGTAGCTCAGTTCAGGCTCTCTACTCACTACAATGTTACAAATTAAAGCAGCACAAGGAGAGCAGTTCTAACACAGCAAGTAAAAGCTGACAGGGAGATGCTAGGGAGAACACTGTGCGCCCTGGTTTAACCTAGGTGCCCTAGCACTAGCCTTGGTGGCCTATGCCTAAAAACGGCCCTGGCAAGAAAGTTGGTAACGGATAGTTCAGCTGTATTTGCACAAGCAAGAACATTTTTGTCTGAGAATGCCCTAAGGTCTGTACATAAATCAGTACATAATCTTCAATATGTATTTTAATGTGTTTAGGGGGAAAGTAAAAACCAAAATATGTTTTTCAAAGTGTTCTATGCTCTCTATCTTCCTAGGTACCATATAAATGCTGAACAAACCTGTTACCAGGCTTAATCTATATTTTCCTAACATTGTACTGCTGGATCCTTGTTTTAGAACCACAAAAGACAAAATATAAACAATCTTATCAGCAGTTTCTGTATTGTAAGCAAGCGACTGTTTTTCAGACTTTGGTTTTATTTATCAAACTGTATATTGGATATTCAAAGGTGTTTAGGCTTCCATTTATTTTCCATCTGCTTTTTCTTATGAAGTTTAGGATGGGAGCAACCCATCCAAACAAGACCAAAGCAGGAACCCAGTTGGGAGCAACCCAACCTAACAAGACAAAAGCAAGAACCCAGTTGGGGGCAACCCAACCAAACAAGACCAAAGCAGGGACCCAGTCATCAGATCAGTTGCATTGTGGGGCATGTGTCCCTTTCAATTTCCAACCAGTAGTTACTAAACTAGCACTGGCAATAGTTAGAGCAAATAGGGAGTAGAACCCACTAGCCACATGCTGTTAAGAATCTTGCTTTACAGAGACATGACAAAATAGTACAAAACCACATGACAGACACTTAATTAAGATGTATATATATGGTGAAGAACACCATTACAGTGATTTAGTAAGAAAGAGGGCAAAGAATCAACATTACATTGTTAATGAACATAATAAAGGGGAGAGAAAACCAGTATCACAGGTTTAAGAAGCATTCAAAGGGCAAGTAACAACACTAATCGAATACAGAGTACTGGACTTTATAGGTGCTGGTGATCTACTAGTGTTAGTCCACGTATGCCATTGTAGTAACAAACATTACAAAACACACATTTGTGTGTATTTACATTAGTTTGTTTTTTAGCAAAGAACAAACTTCATTAGGGTGAATCTGGGTCCTGTAAAGGCTGGAGAGAAAAGGTGAGGCGTGGATTTGTGCTCAGTGCGACATAATCATCACATGAGGTCAGCTAACTTGACAGGCAGCCAAGAACATTACACAACAAAAAGAGGAAGGAGGGTGTGAAGGCAAACACAGATAAGGGAGAGAAGGAAGGTAGCAAGACAGAAAGGGGCGGTTAGAAGGGACGTATGAATGTATATTCTTAACCAGGATCCCCCAAACCAAAAAAGTTTTATTATAATTATCTTTGAACCCAAAGATCCTTAACTTGTGGCCTTACACCGATAAATATTATTAGGGGTTGACAGCTAATATTATCAATTCACAAAATTAACAAAAATGGATAATTTTGTCTGGCCAATTTTTTTGGTGGACATCACACACCGAACAATTATCGTCCATGGTTACGAGCTTGCGCAGCAGCAGTGAAGATGGCTTAAGTTGCGGCTGTCAGTCATTGGAAGTGACATCACCATTATGGCCTTAACTCACGGCCTATCTGGAATAAACGGAGAAGCTGTAAGACACAGTAAGGTATCTCTACTTGTAAGAAAGTTTAGTACTGGTTGAAAAGGTATAAACAACTTAGGTTTGGGTCTATTCCGGTTAAAAAGTTTTAGTTTAGAGGGTGGAGGTACCCTCTAAGGAAAGAAAAACACAGCAGGGACTGGAGAAAATAATAAAAAGTGATTTTAATATAGCAGATAAAGGTTTCCTTTTAATAAAAGTTGATTTTCATGCTAGACAATCCAAAAGATCTGACCTTTCTGAGAGGCTGGGAAGATTTGTGTATCAATATTTTTTCCAGTGTAGTGTCTGTCTGAATGTTGCCTGCTCCTTCATGACTGGCTACATTGTGTTGCTCTTCAAACAAAATACCAAGGACTACCACACGATTGGGTGAAAATTACCTTTATGCGGTCATATGATATATCTGCGCAACCATTCATGTTGCCCATTATTATTATTATTGTGGATTTATATAGCGCCAACATCTTCCGTGGCACTTTACAGTTGCATTAAAATACTAGGAAAAAATACATGTTACATATAAGGGTAGTGCAAGTAATACAAGGTGCAAAAAATTTAAGTGCTGGTCCAGCAGCATTCAGTGTGGTAAGTTACAGCATTACTGTGGTACACAAGGATGGAGGGCCCTGCCCGAGAGCTTACAGTCTAGAGGAGATGGGGATGAAACATAAGGTGAAGCAGATCATTATCTGTAACAAAGTTGTCAGTGGAGTATAGAAGACTTTTGACCCGATCGACTGATATTACTGTATTTGGGCAAGTTGTGCTGAAATATCAGCAATACTGTTTCAGTCGCAAACATTTTTTTTCAAAAACATTAGTTCATTTTGCACAATTGGTCCTGCTAGTTAATAATGCTCAATTGTCTGCATTGTAATTTACAAATGATTAGTCGTGATTAATTTGGGCTGCCCGTTTTTCTTTCCAGCCGACAGAGTGATGATCAGTTTATCAATCAGAATGTCAGTTGGGGTATACAAGGTAGAAGTCCTGTTGGCCCACGTACCAGGCCAGTTTAATTTGTTTGGGATTCAGCCTTTAAAATGAATAGCTAAATACCAAATTGTTTGAAACTTGCCAATTACAATCAGGCTAAACCATGACACTGCACAATGTTTACAGAATCACTTGGAACACAGAAAATATCTGCTTGTAAACAAAATGAGAAATTTTCAAATCCTTCTCTGTGGTCCTGATACATCATTTTCTTCTACACAACAAATCTTGCCGTTTTGAGATAATTCTAGAGAAATGACGTTGGGTCCTGTGATTTCAGTAACACGCTGTGGTTTATGCCACATATCAGTCATGTGTTCACATGAGTCTTGCCACAAAGTCACATAGACTAAATCACATTCAGTGTTTTACGGTTACACCAGCACATACTACCAGTAGTAATAACACTTGTATTTTATGATTGGAACATAAATCCACAGTTCCTGAAAATATTTTACACTTGGTAATTACCATGACCTCTGAATATAGGAAATTTAGTACATACTGGAAATGTTGTCTTCAGGTATTTGCTATATTTATTGCAAGAACAAAAATACTTAAAGGACAATTATACTCACCTTCCCTCCGCTCCTCTTCTTTGTTCATTAGCTTTTACCCTGGGTGAGGACCTGAACCGCTAGGTCCTCACCCCTGGGTTCGCGTAACTTACAGCAGAGTTTCAGAGCAACGCTGCTCTGGTAGGCACCGCCCCCTCCTCCCCGTCGGCGACGAGGTCAATAGGAAGGCACGCTTGAGCGTGAGGAGCAGAGGGAAGGTGAGTATAATTGTCCTTTAAGCGTTAACTGTGTAGAACGTAAAGAAAAATATTTTACTGCAGCAAGATTTCCAGTCAGTTCCTCTGTTGCCCCTGTACACATATGCTGTGTACATATGAATCAATATTTTGGCTCAATCAAGCCGTGACCGAAATTTCAGTTGATGAGGCCAAAATATCTGCAAAAATTTCCATCATGATCAACCTTTTTGAGTGTTTCTTTTGACAAAAATGTGCCAAGCGATCACTCAAACTGGATTATCAGCAGCGCCAATTTAAATCACAGAGTACCTATCATCTTTTTTTTCTAACTATGCCTGCAATTCAGAATATAGAGGTTCACATTATGTCAATTTATAGAAAAATATTTGGTGTCCTGTTATACACTGTTGTATTAAATCTATTAATTGGTTAGTGTCTCTAGTCTAAAGCATTGTAAACACGATAAATTTTACTCGCCCGTAATGAAATGTTGTGGCCAGGACCCAGTTCAGTTACCATATATACTAGAGTATAAGCCGAGGTTTTCCGGTTTTAAAATAAACCTGAAAACCTAACCTTGGCTTATACTCCTTACCAGCATCAATGTGGTTCACAGACTCTGTATTTAATCTGGCTGCCACACAAGTACTGTTGTATTCAATCTGGCTGCCGCTCAAGTACTGTTGATATGCTGGCTGACGTCACTATTTAGCACCTGTCCCACCGCCGAGTAGTGATGTCAGCCACCATATCAACAGTACTTACGCAGCGTGCGGCAGCCGGATTGAATCTAGAGTCAGTGAGCTACGTTGATGCCGGTACGGTCTGCAAAGTTAAAACTTAGCGTTAAGTCCTCTACTCCACTGAACTGGGGAGGGGGTCCCTCCACTGCAGGCTTAAGTTGCCCTTTAAATAAACAGCAGAATTCCCATACAGATGTTTGGAAACTACAACTCCTAGCAAATAAGCATGCGGGGAGTTGTACTTTCTAAACATCTGTATGGGGATTCTGCTGTCCACTTAAAGGGCAACCGTGGTCTCCAAACAAGTTAGGGTTAAATGAAAGCCTGCAGTATTTTCTTTATAATGAACCGACAATCACATCTCTGGCTTCACCCTGTGAGAAATGATATTGAGGTGAATGTTCAAACTTCCTGCTTCCAGTAGGTTGAGTGACATCACCTGACCTCTGCCTGCCCCTCCGCCCCGGGGTGAGAAGCTTGCTCAGTAAAGACTTAATGCTGAGGAAATCAGGAAGTACCTGGGGGAAAAACTGACAGTTGAGAAGGGGAGCCTATTAATGCAGACAGGTTGGTCACATGACTTCAAGCTGGTCACATGGCTGAAAACATGAATATTGTTGAACCTTTCCAGCAATAACTTCTCACCAATTTTATCTAGAGATGTGATTTAGGTTTTATTTTGAAGGTACAATGGAAGGCTTTTTATATAATCCTTACTAGTTTGGAAGAATTGGAGACTACAGTTAAAGCTGGGTACACACAGTAACGATAAAGCCCCGTTACCGTCGGATCCGACGGTATCGGGGCTTTATCGTTATGTGTGTACGCTCGTTTCCCGAATGAGCGCGCGGCCGCCGAACGATCGGGTCGGCCGTACGCTCGTTCGGGAAAGGCCGAAAATTTCCATCGGCCGCGCTAGACTCCCTATAGAGGAGTCTAGCGCGGCCAATGGAAACACACAGTCCCGAGCGTTCTCCTTATGAAGTTCATAGGGAGAACGCTCGGGACTGTGTGTATGCAGATCTTTGAAAGATGGCAGACAGGATCTTACAGATCCTGTCTGTCATCTTTCAGAAATCTGTGCTGTGTGTACCTAGCTTTACCCTTTAAGCCTCAAAACAATACAGAATCAGAAGGAGCATGGTATCTATTGTTGGAATAATTGTGTTCTGATTCTGTATTGAGGCTTAAGTTGGACAGCAGAATTCCCATACAGATGTTTGGAAACTACAACTACCACATTGCTTTAGTTGCTGGGAGTTGTAGTTTTCAAACATCTGTATGGGAATTCTGCTGGCCATTTAAAAACAACTTAAGCCTCAAAATAATACTGAATTAGGCAGTAGTGGTCATAATTTCTACCCTCGGCTTATACTCGAGTCAATCAGTTTTTCCTAATTTTTCAGGTAAAAATAGGTTCCTTGGTTTATACTCAGTCGGCTTGTACTCGAGTATATATGGTAACTCAATATTCAAGACACTCTATGACACCATCACAGTTACAGTAATTTAGGGTGTGCATACTAAAGTCCTATAACAGAGAGATCCCTATTACCGAGAAGCATTGTATGATATTTCCCTTGTACAGGAAATGGTTTTGTTATAACAATGGCATCCTAAGCAGCTGTGTATGAGAAATGAATCATTTCTAGCTCTGTTACGGACAAACTTACTAGTTTATAATACTGAGGGGGAGGGATCTGCACTTTCTGTTATAACATTTTCAGTTTCAGGTTTAAAAAAAATGCTTTCTTGTAACAGGATATTTATACCATACATGTAACACAAGTTTCGAAACCTTTATGTTTGTAGGGGATACGTTTTTTTTTTTGTAAAACTCTTAATGTTTGTCCACTGAAATTAATACTTTTCCTGAAGTAGCTTTTAAATAGCTCTACCAGATTTCCTTTTTCCTATTGAGTTTTACCACTATAAAAACACTGTGAATCAGAGTGGGAAGACACATGCTTCTTTCTTTCAGAAATATACTAATAAATATCACAAATACTATAAATTTTAGTCTATGGGATATTTCAAGGCAAAGTGTAAGAAAAGACTTATTTCTTGGTTAAGTTAGAAAGTAAACTTAGCAAACTTTTAGAACATTTTGTTTTTTTTCAAGCTTTTAATCACTTTTAACTAGTCTTTTTTTGACCAGGCACACACTGGAATATTAAAAACAAAAACAATAAATAGGGAACTTGCAAATAAGTTTGACTATTCTTATTAACTCAGCATTCAGGTGTTTTTTTGCTTTTCACCAGTGGAGAATGCTTTCCAAAATGGATAATGCTACTTCACTTGCTGCCCAATTTCTTTGAGGCGATAACCCTGAAACACTTTTTAAAGAGTATGTCTACTCCCCAAACAAACTTTTAAATTTAGCCTAATTGCCACCCAAAATCTTGACCTCGTGAGGTTCTAAATGCTAAAATGTGCTCCTAAATCTACTTGCCAGACCTCATTCCCTCGGCTCCTTCTGTCCTGCTTCCGTGCATGGAAGCTGCAGAAGGGGGTCGGACCAGCAGTGGTGCCTGTGATTGGCTGAGTCACATTTGAGCATTTAGAACCTTGTGAGGTCAAGGTTCTAGGGGCAATTAGGCTAAATTCAAAACTTTTTCCCATTACCCCCCCATCCCAAAAAATGCATTTCATGAAACCCAAACCGTTAATGAAATAATGCTCTGTAACATATTGTTTATTGTATAAATAATTGCATTAGGTAACTATTCTTCTTACTTGTCAATATGTTCCTTTTTTCTGTATTTGCACTTTATGTTGGCCATACACAAATTAGCAGGTGTAGCCCTGCCCCAATACGCTAAAGCCTTCTGCAAGATCCTCATTTTTTCTTTTGGGGGGGGCACATAATCATGTCGGGGCCTTTTCCCCCCCTCAATATAAACACACGCCAGGGCCACTCCTACTATGAGGGCCACAAAAAAATGCAGGATATACGTGTGTTAGGCACTGAATTAGACAATCATTCAGTTAATCTCTCTAAATAGTGCTTTTTAGGACGGTGGTTCTTACCTTCCAACTTTTCTTTTTTTTGCGGCTTTCCTGTCCAGCCCATTTACTGTATTTTGCGATCACAAGTGGATAGCAAAAAACAAACAAAAAAAAGAAAAGAAAAAGAAATGTGGAAAGGTGCACATACATAAAACAACTATGCTCCAATCGTATATAGGAATTGCCACTAAAGAGTGTGCGGGTACTGAAAATCACTGTATTTATACAGTTGCACCATATTTTTGGAGTGCAAACTAGTTTATTTTATAGGTAGTCTATCTAAAACATAGGGTCAAAACTGAGCCGTGTGTATAGGCCTATTCCCAAAAGAGGCAATCCCACTGGTGTGTATTGCATCACTTAGTGTGTCCATACTTCCAGTGAATCTCACCTGTGGCTGAATGCTTGCAGTTGCCATGCAAAGACTATGCTATTAGCCAGTGATGTGTTCCATGCATGGTGTTCGGCTGCAGGTGAAATTCATAAGAAACATTATGCCAGCAGGTTTGCAAAGTGCTGGTAAACTTTGGCAATAAAGTGTCATGGTTGATATTTGACAACAACATTTCTATATCAAAATTTTTCTGTGGATATTTACCATCTGTATTTGGATGTGCAGAGCAAACAGGAAACTCGCATGTTAAGTGGCCTCCAATAGTTTTTTGGGATTATTGCTTGTACACTTATTCCAATTTAAAAGCTTAAGGCTGGGTACACACCAACCGATATTTTTGGACAACTGACCAATTCACAGCACTTTTGGTCGGTTGGCCGAAAAAAAATCGCTGGTGTGGGGCGGCCAGCAACGGCCAACCTTGATCGTTCATTCGTCCCGATCGGACAAATGAATGATCGGATGTGTCGGAAAATTACAATCGATTGTGCAGTTCACATTTTGGTCCACGACCGACGGACATTTGTCCTGGCTGAGCTCTCGCTACGAGGGGACACAGTCTATCAGTCTGTACCCAGCCTAACAGATTTGTTTTCTCTACAGAAAAGAAAGAATATTGTTACATCTGTCCCAGGAAAACAATGTCCCGCATGCACAAAAAACAATAACTAACTTTTTTAATGTACGGTAAATTCCACCCCCCCAAACTACTAATTTAATTTAATTAATGTACAGCTCTCAGCTACTGTTAATGTATTTATTTTTAATGTCTTTCTTTGAACATTTATTTTTCATTTAAGTCACATCTTAGGTACTTCCCCCAAAGTTTTTTTTTCTATTTGGCAGCCATAAAGCAGTTGTTTATTATGTAGAATTTGGATATATTGTCATCATCTGAAAGTGGATCCCATCCTTGCTCCCTGGAAAAGATAGATACATGTGTGGAAATACTCAATGGGCTCCCAGAGTACACTATTACACCACCATATGACTAATAGCATTGTATGATTACATACTGTACTTTCTTCCAGATTAAAGTTGCCATGTCATTGTAGTTATATCTATATTAGGAAATGTTAGTTACAGACCATATTCTAAAGAATACTATGCATACAGACAGATTGGTGCAAGAACACCAACCCACCAAATAATAAATTGTATTTTCACAGTTACTGTTTAAAGCACAATACAATTAGATACCAGTATCCATTATTTAGCAGGATAATCCAAAAGAATGGCTGGAAATTCCAAAGCCAAATGAAAACAAATGTTCCAGATTCAAAATTAATACACAAACTGGAACTATTGATACAGGAAAAAGTCAAATCCAATTCTTACATATAAATCTCAGTATCACTGACCTACCGTAATTTACCCAACAATTAAAAGAGAGCAAATGAGAAGACACCTCCACCAATGCAGTTTTTTTTTCTGCCTTTCTCTTTATAAATGCATATAATACTAATAATTATAGGCACCATACTTGGCATGTTGATAAAGAAGTGATAAAGGCATTTAGGGTCCTACCTCCTAAATGCAATTATGTACATACCTCCTAACAGCCCCAGATTGACTGGAAAAGTCCTGTTGTCCAGGGCTGTGTCTGGGCAGGTCAGAGCAGAGGCATATTTTGGCCCACTTGGACCATATGCTGTAATTTATATATAGTTATAAAGAGATCTAACAAGATTAAAACATGTCTAGATTAGAATGTAGATTGTAAGCTTATTGGGACAGGGACCTCACTCCTAATGAGTGAAGACACACCACAAGTATATCTATTTATCCCTTATATTATATAAATATTTTTTTATCTTCATAGGAGATTGCATTGAGTTTTTAGGAGTTACCAATGTGGTGGGGGTATATGATTTTACATATAGGAAAATTGTATATGTATGTGTGTACTATCTCACTATTACCATTTAAATGACCATCAGTAAATGTATATAAAGAATAGCACTGACTTATATTAGGTACAACACAAAATATACAAAATACATAAACTTACTTACAGAGCTGAGATCCTTATTTTAAAATGGAATGGTCAAATGGCAGCTTAAACCACACCCCTGTGTCTGCTCCATGTGAAAGGAAGTGTAATCCAAAAAAGTTTCTGTCTGCTACACAGGATGTGATGTGTATTGTAATGGACATATACACCAAGGCTCCCCATATACCACCTCCAGCCTGGCGGTGGTATCAGTGAGTATTAAGAGACATCCCTGCTCTCTATGGCTAGGAGGAGAGAAAGTGAAAGTAGATTATGGTGTGTGCTTTGGAGGGATATTGACTGCAATACAAGATCCTCTGTATAAGATCCTGTGTATAAGACCGTGTTGGGAGGACAGATTATTGGGCAGACAATTTACCTTATTGGATACAAACCCTGAGGCAACAGATAAGTGTACACCAACTTACAAGGACACACAATATACAGGCCTGGTCAATACTCAAAGTGGTGCACAATAGGCAGGGACACCCCTGATTACTGCACATGTTATGTGGGGAACCTGTTTATGTGCACTTTCCGCCAGACCACCAGAGTAACACACTGTGTGCCATGCTACCCATAATCCTTCCATAAAGCAGTGATCTGGTACAAATTGGTGGCAGTGGTGCTGGTAATGCCATTTATTCTCCCTGTTTTCTTAATAAAACCAATATTAGGTGTGACCATGGCCACCCTTTACCTTCAAAACAGCCTCAGTTCTTATACATACACTTGAACACAGTCTTTAAGGGTATCAGTTGGTAGGTTGTTCCACATATCTTGGAGAACTAGTCTCATGCATAGAACCAATGATTACATACAATGGACTCTATAAACTATATTTATCATGAAGGTAGGAGAGAGTACCAATAATTCTGCAGTCTAAAGCTAGTGGTGATCTGTCAAAAAGCCACTCATGCTATGGCTGACAGCTTCACAACCCCTCCCCCTGCTTCTTCTCCCATCCCCAACAAGTCATGAATTATATTAAATTTTTGTTCTTCCGAAATGGCAGACCAACACCAACACCACATTCAGCTGATAATCTAACATGTGTACATCTGTTAGCTGACATGATTAAAGGGGAACTGTGGTCCAAAAATGACTGTGATATGGCAGCAGCATTACCAGGTCCCCTGCACTTCCTGCTCTGAAACCTGTCAGTCAATCTGCCCTGTTTCTCCTCCACTTTGCAGCCCCCCTGGCCCCTTTCACTCATGGACCCCATGGTCCTTCCAGTTGCAGGCCCCCTTGGCCCATTCCCTTATAGCCCCATGTGGGTGCCAGCTCACAGGTGCTGTGGGCCACTCTGACACCACCCCTCTATCCCCCCCCCAAAAAAACCTCTATGGAAACAGCCTTTTCAGGCATAGTGAGAAAAAGGCAGTTTTCACATAGTGGGAGAGAAGGGCTGTCGATTTCCTTACCTTCTCTGCAGCTGCAGGTCCTTCACACAGCAGAGAGGAGGAGGGACTTCCTGTCTCCCTCACACACTGAGGGAGTCTGAGGCTGTACTCGCTAGCAGCACTGTGCAGGAGAAGCCTTAGGAATGTCACATTTCAGCCTCCCACCCATTAACTTTCTGGTCAGTCATTTCTTTTATATCTTGGGCTGTGGAGCACGTAGAGAGGTGATGATTACAACATGATCATGGGCGTCCGCAAAAATTTTTCCAAGGGGGGGCAAAAGGGAATAATAACCGCTGTGGGAGTGGGCGTGGCCTTGTGGGGGGATAGTTTGGAAAATGTAATATAATATTAAAAAATATAAATATAGCATAATATAATAGACATAAAAAGATATATAGAGACAGATGGAGAGAGAGATAGATAGATCAATAGTTAAATTATTGATACGGGTGCAGCAAACTGAGGCTATTGATACAGGTACAGCAAACTGGGACTATTGATACAGGTACAGCAAACTGGGACTATTGATACAGGTCCAGCAAACTGGAACTATTGATACAGGTCCAGCAAACTGGAACTATTGATACAGGTACAGCAAACTGGAACTATTGATACAGGTACAGCAAACTGGGGTTATTGATACAGGTATAGCAAACTGGGATTGTTGATACAGCATTTTGGGATTACTGATACATGTACCGTACATCATACTGGGATTATTGATATGGGATTTTTTTTCCCTGCTGTTCTGCACTTGCGATTGGATCGGCAGAGCAGTGATTTACAGAGTCAGAGCAGGAGTTGGAATCTCCCGTTCACTCTGATTTTGGTAACACTCGCAATTGGCAGAGACTCTCCCTCTGCCTTTCATTAAAGGGCCAGCAGAAGATCTGGGCAGTGCACTACAATACAAGATCCTGTGTATAAGATCCTGTGTATGAGACCCTGTTGGGAGGACACGTAGAGAGGTGATGATTGATGGCTCGTTTTAAAGGTAGGAAACTGGCCTTTCATTTAAACTCAACTTGTTTGGAGACCACAGTTCCCCTTTAAGGGATCCATCAAGTGGGAGAAACTAGTTTTTAAGTTTGTGATAATGGGCAAATATTGCTACATTAATTTTGGATATTTCTGGTGTCCTGTTTTTATATAACAATTTACATAGTTTGCAAATTATACAATGACAGCAGAAAGAACTGATACCACAACATAGTTTTCAGTGAGTTACAACTAGTATGTACAGCACGTTATACAGTCAGATTAATGTGCCGCCTACAGCATATTATACTATCAATACTCTACAGTCTGTGCTATAGGTACAGTACATACTCCCACTCTTTAAAAATGCATTGCGCAAAAATCAGGTTCTCTTCATTAGTCTCCCTCTGCAGCTCTTCATGTTCTTCTAGAAGTGTCCCTCTTTAAAACAGCATATTATTTTTACACTATACAATCCTTCCTCCTGACCGACCATTCAAGGCTTTTGACCGATCTGCCAGGAGGAAGGACTGTCGGTCTCGGCAAAAGCAGCCACATCCGACAGTTAGGCATGCCCAATCGTGTAGTCCATAGAGGAATGTACGATCGGTTGTGATTTTTCTACCTGTCCGATCGTTCGTTCGTCCGATTTGTACATACGAACCGTCGGTGGTCGATTGAGGCCGCAAAAAGCCGCCATACAATAATTTGGCACACTGAAATGTTGGTCGGTCAAGGCAAATTATTGTATGGTGTGTATCTAGCTTTAGAGCAATACGCATTATTTGCATCAAGTAATAAAAATCATTAAAGCGCTAGGCCATACTTGTGCGTTTTTCACTCACTTACAATTGCATTTTGTGATTTGTTGCTTGTGAGAATCACATGCCAGTGCATTACAATGTGGGTGGCCACACTGTATACGCAGTGCTGCAATTTGTATTTGGAGAGTATTTGCTCACCAATTTATTTTGAATTGCATATACTCCATTAACGGCATATTGACACAACAAGCGCATGGGATACACGCTGTATTTCAATTGCACATTTCATGCATGTTACCGTGCGTGTATAATGTGGCCACAGCCTAAAGGTTGGTAACCCGCGATGCGCGGTGTATGAACGGCTGTTTTGGCCAATAATGCGGTTTTGGTCAATAATAGTGCCGTGTATGGTCACTTTCTCAGCCGAAACAGCCAAAACGGGCGTATGGTCAGGGATCTTGCACGACCGGATAGGCGGATCTTCCAACAAGCGGCCATTTGGGACGAGAAAGTGCCCAAACACAGCACGATTATTGGACAAAACAGCCGTTCATACACATAGTGCATCGCGGGTCAACACCTGCAACTGCACGTGTGTGCGAACCTTAAAGCACATTTTATTGGAAAGACATGGGTGCTAGCACTCACAGAACTTTGCACAATAGAATATTGGGTGCTGTGTGATAATTTGATGCTTGCACAAACAACACATAACATATATTGCGCTCATTGATGCTAACACCCACATTAACTTGCACAATGAAATCAGTGTGTATTGACACCCACAGCAGAACATTATATAATAAAATCAGTGTGTTCTGACAAACCTGTCACAAACAATAGTAAATGTTTGATTCACACACTGCCAGTTTTGTTTGTATTCACATCAAGGTTTTAATTATTAACTTTGCTGTGGCGAAACAAAGAGGAAAGACAGCATGTAGGCCATATACTTTCAGGATGACAGCATCTAAAATATACTTTAAGGGCGATGCAATATAGGGTGCTATCACCAAATTGATTTGAAAACCGATGTTACCCAGTGTAACATTTGGTTAGCATCTGTTTTTCTCTCATTTTTCATAGTAACTTATGCACCGAGAGCTATCGGCTCCCAGGTGCAATGGCTCCAACTATGTTATATGCTGATAGTAAAAATAATGGATTGTTTTGCCGTATTAGTCCAATATATGTAGTAAATAGTAGAGTACTGTGATACTTTTAATGGACTAACGGTTTATTTTAGTAGACAAGCTTTTGAGGAATCAACCCTCTTTCTCAGGTCAGAGCAGTACTGATTGAAACAAAGGTTAACAGAAAGTAAAAAGCTAATTACATTCAATAACAAGATAATAAACCCCCCAAAAAGTCCAGAATATACTGAGGAATTAGAGGGGGTAATAAAATAGAGATAACAGCATATTAGGGTGGGCAACCATATGAAAAGGAGAGAGGTAGCAGGGGGGTTGGGGAATAATGGGCAGATGCTGGATGACAGAAAAGTAGACACTGAGAATATGCACATATCGTATACCATCCACATATAAAAGGGAAGGAGAGAGGCAAAAAGCAACTGCGACTGAGCGTAAATAAGTGGCAGGATCACGCAGGCATTCAAACCTCCATTTTAGGTACAATAGTCAGGATAGGGGAAGGGAACAAAAGAATTCCCTTACCTGAGCCAGGTGAAAGAGAGGGGGCGGAGTAAGAGTTTCGGCAGGAAAAAAGGGGGAGGAGTTTTGGGTATATAAGGTGACTATAAAAAGAAAAAATCAGAACTAACCTGTTTTTTGTTTCCCACCCTCCCATCCCCATGTGAAAGTACAAGTCTGGAAAACTACTTTGGAGGTCACTGAAGAAAAAGGGAA
This sequence comes from Hymenochirus boettgeri, assembly GCA_019447015.1. Lineage (NCBI taxonomy): Eukaryota > Metazoa > Chordata > Amphibia > Anura > Pipidae > Hymenochirus > Hymenochirus boettgeri. The sequence continues at coordinate 226,810,001 of CM033476.1, read as the reverse complement.
TAGGGTTTTGTTACAACTAAGGGGCGGAATGCGGTCTCCCCCTCCCCCAGACAGTGGTTAAGAGGTGTAAAGGTGCCATGGAAATGTAGTATGGGATCCTACCGGCAGCACTGTGCTTTGCGTTCAGGTTGCAAGAAGGTGGGGCAAACCAGGGGCACCTGGGGTAGGTACGGACAAAGGGAAAATCCTGACCGCCAAAACAACAGCTGATGTGCAGGGGGGACTCAGCTGGCAAGGGCGATGAATAATTGGCAATGCCAATCAATTAATGCCAGCTGATGTGCAGGGGGACTCAACTGGCAAGGGCGGAAAACAGGATTGGGGCTAAAAAGGCCAGTTTATACCAATCAATACCAGCTGATGTGCAGGGGGACTCAGCTGGCAAGGGTGGAAAACGGGATTGGGGCTGAAAAGGCCAATTAATACCAATCAATGCCAGCTGATGTGCAGGGGGACTCAACTGGCAAGGGCGGAAAATGGGATTGGGGCTAAAAAGGCCAATTAATACCAATCAATGCCAGCTGATGTGCAGAGGGACTCTGCTGGCAAGGGCGGCGGGCGATTGGGGCTAATCGAGCCAGGTAATACCAATCAGCCATGGGGGAGGAAGACCGCATTTAGTTTAGAAGGGGACTCTAAAATTGTGTTTTTTGTGAATTATGTTGTGTTAATTTAATAAAAGTGACCTCCCATAATTTTTGCCACGAAAAAAGTTGTGCCGTGTGTTTCTCGTTTTTAAGATTGGATGTCTATCTGTGGTAATAAAAAATGTATATCCAAGGTTTTTTGGTTAGGTAATTTGGTTTTAAGGTTTAAGGCCCGGGTGGGATCTCTGACCCTTAATGGTTCTACATACAAATATATTCAACAGTTATAGTGGGCTATAGTGCTGATAGTAACAATATAAAGTGAGGGCCGCACACACTCCGTATATTTTCTATTTTATTGTGACATAGGTTTTGTGCACAAAACCTATGTCACAATAAAATAGAAAATATACGGAGTGTGTGCGGCCCTCACTTTATATCGTTTCTATTGATTCACATCAGCTGGTGGTTAAGCAGTTTTGAGGACACAGCACCACTAAAGCTTTCATAATATTCGGAGCGCGAGGAGATCTTCAATACTTACCTGATTTCTATATAATCACACTCCTACAGCACCCAAATTAAATAAAATATGTCGTTTAGTGACATAGCTGGTTTATCGTCATATAAAGCTGAAACGCTATCTTTTTCTGATGTGGACAGGAGAAGGATTTGTTGAACTACAGGAAGAAGGAAATAAGCTTAGCCCTACACAGTTCCAACTTACTTGAATATATGAAAGCAGAACGGATTCCAAGGGGATTGAGGATCCTTAAAAAAACAGTACTTTGCATGGAAGACATAGAATATGTCGAGAAATGGTATAAAATATTAAATAGATGCAGTTTCGACCTCATGCTACTTACAATTGAATATTTACAGCCAGCAATAAAAACAACAAATGAAACGGCTATAAAAATTGAACGGGACATTAAGACCTCAATGGCCAGCAAAGACTTTGAATCTTTCCAAATAGAACTACAGACCAAACTTGAGGACTTCAAAAATGAACTATTACAGTTTAATCTGAAAAAATTTAAAAGAGATACCTTGGATTACGATCGGAGAACAGTGTACACGTGGTCTCCAGTGAGATACAGGGAGAGACGCTGTGAGAGGAGTCCCGGCAGAGTGACATCATCAGACAGCGCCACCTCCCAGGCTTCTGATTCAGAAAGTTCCGTGGAGCTATGGAACTCAAGCAGAGATCAGCGTTTTTTAGGCAAGCAGCGATCGGCATACAGAGGGACATCGCAGAAAAGCCAAAGAAGGGATCTATCTGCAGAGGACAAAAGAAGAAAGCCGCCAAGAGTCCTTCCAGCCCGCTCAGCAAAAGGAGCCCAGAGACAACGTTAAAAGGTAATATATTCAACAAGGGAGGGAGCCAGGGACATGCTGAGACTTCCAGCCAGTTTAATAGAAGGAACTCGGAGATCACACTCACAGATAATATATCCAGCAAGGAAGGGAACCAGGGAGACATAGATTCCCCAGTAATCAATATATCAGGAACCATCCTGGATAAAGAGGAAATTAAAGTCATTAGTAAGGGTTTAAACTTTGTCCCTATACACAATGGATCGACACCAAGATTGAATTTTAAAAGTTTATACGATGTATTAAATTACAAATGGGCTGCAAGGATACGCAAATCGAAGTAAAACCCCTTTTAAGAAAAAGAGTGATTTTATCCCAATGATAACATCCAATGCTTTGGATATATTTACAAAATTAGTTCTATCTGATATGCAATCCATCAATTGGGAGGACAGAAAACGCAGATGTAACTTAACTTACGCAGAACGCCAAGCTTTACAAAAAGAAAAAGAACGAGATAATATAATCATTAAGAAGGTGGACAAAGGGGGCGCAACAGTTATTTTAGACAAAACAAAATACATAGCTGAAGCAGCCTCACAATTAAATGTTGTGGAAAACTACCAAAAATTATCAATGGATCCAGTATTCTCTATAATGAATTTAATTAAAAACACAGTAACAGAGGCCTGGATAAGTGGTACAATAGATAGCACCACTAGAGATTTTTTGATAGAAGAAAATCCAATAACACCGGTATTCTACCTAGTACCTAAAATGCATAAGGACCCAAATAATCCACCAGGGAGACCTATAGTCACAGGCCTGGGATCAATACTTCAACCTTTGGGAATATTTATTAAACATTATCTAAACCCTATAGCTTTAGGTATTAAAGAATAAATTCAAGACACAACGGATTTCCTAAATAGACTTAACACCATGACACAAATAGAGGACACTACGTTATTGGTAACTATGGACATACAGTCCCTATATACTTGTATCCCACACCAAGACGGAATAAAAACTATAGAAGAGACACTATTAACACAAAATCATCCAACTGCGTTGGTATATTTCATTTTGACTTCATTCTGACTATTGCTTTAACTAAAAATTATTTCAGATTTAATAATACTTTTTATTTACAAATGTGTGGGACTAGTATGGGAGCAATTTACGCACCATCTTATGCGAACATTTATGTATCAAAATTTGAAAAAGAACACATCATATGTAATACAAAGTATGGTCCAAAAATATGCACATATATGAGATTTGTGGATGATGTCTTCATGCTGTGGTCAGGCACAGAAACTGAATTAGAAGCATTTGCACTTGAGATTAATACGTGGCAAAAACATCTCAAATTCACGGTGCAATCTGACCAGCAGAAAATATTCCTTGATATGATACATAAAGAAAATTCTAGCCTCAAAACTGACCTATATGTGAAACCCATGGATAGAAATAATACGCTACTAGAAACCAGCTTTCATCCGAAACATTTAATGAAGGGTATTCCACAGGGTCAGTTCATGATAGTTAGAAGGAATGTAACTGACGGAGAGGTTTGCAATAAAAGAATTGAGGAGATGACAGAAAAATTCGCACAAAGAGGCTATCCAAAAAATATAATTAAAGAAGCAGCGAATAAGGCATTAAATACACCCAGACATACACTCCTCAACAAAAAAGTTAGAACACATCGTGTTAAACAAATCCCGTTTGTTACAACATATAGTACACAATCATATAAAATAAAAAACATCATCAGAAAGTATTGGAACATACTCAGTAAAGATGAACAGTACGGAGATTTATTTAAAGAACTTCCCCTGTTTTCGTATAAGAGAAGCAAAAACATAGGAGATCAGATTGTCCATTCAGATATAAGAACAATAACGGATACACAAATATATCTAGCCACTACTAAGAAAGGCACGTTTCCGTGCCTAAACTGCCAAGTATGTACCGCAGTAATTAAAGGGCATGTCCACCCCAAAATTTGACTTTTGATATGTGGTAGGGCATGCTCCCCCAGCCCCAACCGCATTAATATAATTGTTAGAAAGTCCCCCGATTCTTACTTACCTGCCCTCTCTCCCCTGCTGCAGTGTTCAGGCCCTCTGCGTGCATGGAATTGAAAGCAGGGGGCGGGACCGGCAGCCGCATCCGTGATTGGCTGAGAGGCAGGGAGGGCTGCACTGAGCATGCCTCAACCTTGATGAGGTTGAGGAAGTCTCAGGCACAGCATGAGTCACACACTGCTCCTACACAGCAGTTTCCTGGACTTTGGAGGGGCACAGCAGGAATGTAAGGTAAGGATTGTTTTAAACTACTTGATGTGGCCAGTAAGATGTTAAATTTTAGTTTTGGGGGTGGACATGCCCTTTAAAGGAGACACATTTGCACATCCATCCAGAGGTACTAGTATTCGTTTGAGAGATTACGCTAGCTGTGTCACTACAGGTGTAATTTACATGCTCAAATGCCCTTGTGGCTTAGCATACGTTGGAAAAACCAAAAGAGCAGTAAGAGTATGCATAGGTGAACACAAGCGTAATATCTCCAAATGTAACTTAGACAAAAATGAAAATGTCACTCCAGTCTCTAGACATTTTAAAAATAATGGACACAATGCAGCCCAGGTGAGATGGTCGGTGTTGGAAGTGGTTAAAAAATCACCACGAGGAGGAGACTTAGAGAAAAAACTCCTGCAAAGGGAAGTATATTGGATACACCACCTCAACACTTTACATCCCCTGGGCTTGAATGAAGATATAAACTTTAGAGGGCAAGTCCAGCCCTAAAATGAAAACTTACATACAGATAAATCACCCCCCAAAACCCTAAACGGTAATAGTTTGAAATGTGAAATATATAAGTCTAACCTGAAATCCTGCACAATGTCCTGTTTCCCCTGTTTCTGCTTCCTGGTTCTTCCAGATAGTAACTGTCAGTGATGGATTTGACAGTTGACATCACAGCCAATGACTGAATGTTAATCTCCTGTCTGCCTCTTCTGAGCATGCCCAGGCTCAGTACAGGTTTCTAAATTGCTCAGTTTCCATGAGGCATCCAGAAGCATAGTAGACATACAGTAATGAATTCATAGGACAAAGTATGATATATCAACATATTTTAAAGAGGCCATTCTTTCTAAAAGATGTTCTTATGAGAGGGTGGAGTTGTCCTTTAAGTGTTTCCTATAATTGGTCTAATAGAGAGCCTTAAATACTGTCTATAGATAAGGCCTCAGCTTGTATAAGGGTGGTTTCTCTGAGAACAAACTGTTTTCCACTAAGAAATACATATACACATAAAGAATAAAAATATGACTAACATATCTTTACAAAATGACCCCCTTAAAAAACGACCCCTAGAAGCAATACAAAATGTAATGTGAGTATATGTAATTTCAAACTTAAAGGGCATGTCCACCCCCAAAACTATAATCCCCCCAACTACTGGCCCCACCATGTAGTGTAGTTTAATCCTTAGGAAACAGCAAGAAAGCGAGGGTCGCACTCCAAAACAAACTTGAATTTATTATAGACCACACATATATCACAACGTTTCGGGGGGAAACTTGCCCCCTTCCTCAGGTGTTAATATATATCCATTTAAGGGTTGGATTATCTAGAGGAGTAGGCACCCACGTGTGGACGAGTGCAGAGGATCATCTTGTAAGTTTACTAGTTTAATCCTTACCTCACATCCCAGCTCCATAGGGTTCTCCTGTAGTCCCCCCCCAAAGTCCCAAAAACTGCCCACCAGGAGGCTAGCAGAGTCCATATAGGACTCTGCCTCCTACCTGGCCTCCGGGAGAAGTTTGGCATGCGTACTGCAGCCCTTCTCCCCCTCCCTCCCCCTCCCTCTCCCTCCCTCTCCCGATTCTCTCCCCCTAGTGTATAAGCATTAATATATAAGTTTCCACCTGGGCTCCCAGCCCCAACCGCAATATTTTTATCTTAAGAAAGCTCCCCAAAATTTACTTACCTCTCCTCTTTCCTCCGCCGAAGTTAGCTGCCGGCAGCCGCGTCCGTGATTGGCTGCCGCTCAGCCAATCACAGACGCGGCTGCCGGTCCTGCCCCTCTGCTTGCATTTTCTCGCAAGCAGAGGGCTGGGAGCGCGGCGGAGGAAAGAGGGGAGGTAAGTAGAGTTTGGGGGGCTTTCTAAAGATAAAAATATAGCGGTTGGGGCTGGGAGACCAGGGGGATTCATATATCAAAACATTATTTTTAGGGTGGACATACCCTTTAAAGTAATGTAAAATTCATCTTACCTTATATTACAAGATGTCATGGATTCCTTGTCCACAGAAGATTGTAAATCAAGGAAATACTATAAAGAAAGATGTACATAGTTACAGAAAATATTGTTTAGAAATGTATATTGTTGAATTAAGGTAGTTAAACAAACACTAGCACTTTATATGGTACAAAAGACTTCTTAAAGTTACACATTGTTAAAGAAAACACTGTTTAGAAACATACATTGTTGAATCTTGGTAAATAAACACTAGTTTTGTATATGTAACAAAAGAATTTTTAACTTAGCACTATAATTGCACCATGTATGTATAGTTAATTTTAAGGTTTATAAGAAATGTATATTTCATGATAAATAGCCTAAAAGCACTTTATATATAGCTTTTATCACTTTTTACTGTTTTAATGCTTTAGTAGCTGGGAGTTGCAGTTTCCAACCATCTGCAGTGGCAAGTACCCTCACCCCCCCTCCAGTTCAGTGTTCAAATGCCTATGTTGATTTTGTTTTAAAGGGCATCTACAGTGAGAAAATGACTTATTTTGCCGTTTCTTTCCATGTGTTCTATAATTCTCCCGGGTCTCCCCAACTCCCAGAGTGTCTTCACTTTTTTCAGATTCCCTCTCAGTCCTGAGATACAAAAGTTAAAAGAATGCGTGATTGCATTCTTCTACTCCTACTTGTACTGTCAATCAAATCTGTGACGTGACCCTCTTCCCTGCTCAAGTCCCTCCCTCCTCCTTGCTCTGTTTGCACAACATAGAGATAAGAACATTGATGGAGAGAGGTAGCTTTGATAGCAGGGATAAGGCTGCACTTGACACTCACTAGTCACTCACTCTTCAAATCTGGCCACCGCTCGCTCGCTGCCTGTACTGATCTGATGTCTGACGTCACTACTAGGCCGGCAGATCAGTACAGGCAGCGAGTGAGCAAATGGTGGCCAGATTTGCAGAGTGGTGAGTGACTAATTAGAGTATAAACTGAGGTTGGGTTTTCAGGCTTTTTACAGCCTTAAAAAACCTTGGTTTATACTCCAGTATATACGGTATATAAGAATACTATGCATTACCTTGTAAAACAATGTTACAACATAAACATTATCTATATCACTGTTTGAACCTCCATCTAGTGGTTGTCTTAGAAATTACAGCCTGTACTTTGCTGTATACTAACTACTGCATTCGGAGTATGAGAAAGGGTCCTTAAGGCCCAAAACATGCTGTGCATGAGCTACATGGAATAAATTCTGACTGCTGCTTGTTTGTCACCTCATTTATTATACTTATACATTATACACTAACAACTATATTCTAAGTATGAACTAGGAATGTATTAAAGGGCAATTAAACACTTCAAAACCCCCTGTGAATAGAACCCACAGTCAAGTTCCATACATAGGTGCAATCGCAGGCCTGATCCCTTGACGCACAATGGTGTCTTGGTTAAACGGTATCTTCACTTATAAATAAGAATGCACCTTTTTCAGTTTAATTGAAGAATGGGTGGTGAAAGAAAGGAGCTATATCTTAAGCATGGTACACACCATGCAATGGTTCCTCCTGACCAACCATTCAGCTCTTCCCACCGATTGGCCAGGAGTAAGGACTGTCGGTTGCAGCAACAGTTTACCATGACCCTTAAGGACAGTGTCCCTTGAGGACCGCACGATCGGACGTGGTTTTACACAATGTCCGATTATCCCTTTGTACGATTCAGACAAGCGGCCAGTCAGACATGGCTGAAACCCACAAATTATTTGAATAAATTTGAAGCAGTTAAGGATGTCAATTTATTTGCACGTAAAATGGTATTACACAAATTATATCTGTTGTATTCAATTAGATCAACTGGACTTGAAATGTAGTTCTTGAAGACGTTTCGCTAGTCATCCGACTGGCTTTCTCAATTCAGAATGACTTGTACAAGAATCTGTGGCAATTATGTACCCTGGAAAATCCCAATTAGCATATCACAGCCAGGTGTTAAGGGTGTGATTAGATAGTGGCTAAGAGGTGTTATAGGAACGCCCAGAGTAAGGTGTTAAAACAGCATTGTACATGGCAGACAGTTGGTGTCGAACCCCCCCACCTCTATTTAGGCTTGGTTTCTTTATTTTCACATAAATGGCCTCCTTAACACCTCTCTTGAACCAGTCACGTTCCTTCGCCAGTATGTTAACATTACAATCTTCAAAGGTATGTCCTTTATCCTTAAGATGCAGATACACGGCTGAGTCCTGACCCGAGGAATTGGCTCTTCTGTGCTGGGCCATACGTTGATGCAGTTGCTGTTTGGTCTCCCCCACATACAAATCAGAGCATTCTTCACTGCAGATATGATGTCGCTTTTCTTGGTTTGGTATTGGGTCTTTCGGATGTACCAATTGCTGCCTCAGTGTGTTGTTCGGTTTAAAGCAGACAGGGATACGATGTTTTTTGAAAATTCTTCTTAATTTCTCGGAGACCCCTGCTACATATGGGATGACCATGTTCTTCCTCCTGTCTTGCTTTTCCCCTTCACTGTTGGTATTCGTATTCTTTTCTTTCCTTCTACTTCTTTTGACAAAGGCCCAGTCTGGATATCCACAAGTTTTATGGTCATCCCATATGTAGCAGGGGTCTCCGAGAAATTAAGAAGAATTTTCAAAAAACATTGTATCCCTAGACCTCACTGTCAATGTTCATTAAGTTACACGGGTAAAAACAGTTAATATGGAATAAAAAGATATAATCTGGGTAACTCCAGCAGTGCTGAAAGATATCCAATATACATGGCAATATACTGTAAGTATGGCAGTTACAGATATAAGCTATAAAGTGAAAATATATAAAGTTATAAATTGGATTATCCAAAATATAATTGCCTACTGCAATATATAATATAATATATCATTACCTGCTATAATATATAATATATTACCTACTGCATTATATAATGTAATATATAATTACCTACTGCAATATATAGTGTAATATGTCATTGCCTACTGTAGTATATAATATAATATATCATTACTTACTGCAAAATAGTGTATTGCCTACTGCCGTATATAATGTGATATATTACCTACTGCAATATATAATATATCATTACCTACTGCCAAATATATTCATACTGCAATATTAGAAAAATCCTCATTGTAGAATACAAATATATCTTTGTCTAATAGGGCATTAGATTAAGTGATATCAGAATTGTACATTCAAGGGTTTAGATTGGCTGTGACTACATGCAAGAAAATGATAGCATGAAAACTGCACTGTTTGTTTGGGAAATATTGTGCTATCTTTAAATTATACTGTCTGTGGTTAATTCACAAAGAGAATAGATCCAGACGGGTGAGACTTGATTTACCGTATATACTCGAGTATAAACCGAGTTTTTCAGGCTGAAAAATCAGCCTGAAAACTTGGACTCTGTTTATACTCGAGTCACAGCTTACCTTACCATTCCGGCAGCCGCACGATCTTTCTCTGCACTGGCGCGCCGGCCTGACGTCACAGCCCGGCGCCAGATATTATATATCCACACATACATTAATCTAACCATCACTACCCATTTATAGTTACCTCTGGTTATTATGTCCTGTGCAGTAAAGGGCATATAAATAGAATGGGTATGTGTAACTGGATTATGATGCTGAGTTCGGTTCATTAATGTAAAAAACATTTTTATATATATTTACTTAATGAAAAGTTTACAAATGGCCACATAAGCATTTACTCAAATTCAAATGTCTCTGCCCATATGTAAATATCTTTAGGTTTTGGTAATAAAAAAAAAACCAAATAAATAAATAAATAAACAAACAAATAAATACATGAAATGGCCCATACATTACTCAGGGTACACAACTACTAATTAAAAAAATGTGTTGTGCAACTATAACAGTATAGCAATTCAGTAATACAAACACAAGACAAATTATTATCTCCAGTATATTTATATAAAGACTGTGAAAGTCGCAAACACCAATAATAATGGGCAGGCTAAGTAGTTAGTTGAGAAAAATCCAGACAAGTAAATAGCAAGTTTCTTGTTCAATGGTTTTAAGTCTGGTTTTGTCGTTCCTGTTGTAAAAGCGGTGGAGGAGCTGGATGGAAGAGCTAGAATGCAATCTTAAATAGGCAGCTCAATACGCAAGCGATCTGAGGGAAGGAAGAAAAAAATATAAATAAATAAAATATTCTTGACGGAAGGATGGCTGGCCCATTTAAGGAAAGCGGAAAGTCCAGGATGATTCAGCATCTGTCTTACCCGAGGGCTTATTAGTCAATTATGCGACGGGATTTAGCAATGTTCAGTGCTTTATCAAACTTTGACAGGGCTTTGGATATTGTCAAACAGTGCAGCCATAAGTTAATTGAGTTAGTATTTAGGCTGCTACTACTTCACCCGGATAACTTAATGGGTGGCAAATTTTAGGGAGAATACGGTGTTGAAAAATGTCTGCCAATGGGATGCTCTATTTCATGTGCTTATTTTGAGACGTTTAGCAGTTTTTTACATTGGCACACTATCTAGATGAGTTTTTGTTTGTTGGGTCGGATGTGTGTAACAAGCTGTTAGAGACCATGTAAGAAGTTCACAGCAGCTTAGGGGTCCCCATTGCCCATGAAAAGACAGTTTACGGGTTATTTAAATTTTGGGCATTAAAATAGACTCAAGAGGTTAGGTAGATTGGTACGAAGGAAGGTGGCTACAGCTATGGAAAGATAATTAATTCATTAAAGGACAACTAAAGCCACAGAACAGCACTAAACCAGAAGGCAGAACACCTTGATATAAAGCCAGTAATCTGTGTTTGACCTCTCATTTTGATATGGGGGCTAGGAAATGTATCTAAGTAACATATGGTTTGTGCTTTACTTCACAGCATTCTAGTATCACACAGTTTGGTCAACGACCATTATGTTCTGCACATGCTCTGTCCTTAGCTATGGCAGAAACTGGTTACAGTTGGTCACACCCATTAATAATTTCTAGCCAATCCTTCTACAGCACAGATAAAGCAAGGAAGCATGTGACGGAGGTTAGGAGGTGTGGTCTGACACTGCACATACACACAGATACTTCATCCAGATCTTACCAGTGGTATTTTATAGCTTATTGGTGTTTATAGGGGGGTTGTTTTCAGATTCTGGAAGTAGAAAAAAAAAAAAAATTGGGTTTAGTTCTCCTTTAAGTTGGTATTTTTTCCAATAGTAGTAGCGCTAGATATGTAAGCTGATTGGTTGGCCAACCAAGCTGTACATTTTGTAGATAGACAATATGAGTGTGGTGTATGCTATAAATAACTTATCATCAACATGTCTTCCGGTGATCATGCTACGATAACTTGAGAGTTGAAAGTTAGATTTAAAGTGTATGCAGTATAATATTTCATTTAAAGCGAAGCATGTTCCAGGGTTGTTTAAATCAGTGGCTAAGGGCTAAGTGGGACACATGGGATGCCTAGTCAGGCATAGGAAACGAGTTTGCTGAAAAACATCATCTAATGGAACTTATATTATATCTGTTGAACAGTATGAGGATGGGGGGGGGGGGATCCAGGGTAAAAAGCAGGTACTGATAAAAAATATCAAGAGGGAAGAGGTGAGTGGATATATCTGCCCAAAAGTCATAGGTCAGTTTGCCCAGTTAGAGTGATAAAGAAGTTCCTTTCCTTTGACCCAGTTCGGTAGGCTCATGTTGGATGCACGGGGATCTAACAGCATTATCCTAATTGCAATTTAGATCAATATTAAAGAGAGCCCTAGGTGTGGCAAGTTTTGACAGTAGTAGTTATGGTACACATTCTTTTCGTATTGGGGCGGTGACTGTGGCAGTCAGGGATAGTAAGTCAGTTGGGGAAATAAAATCGTTGGATGGAAATCTATATAAGACTCACTGTTTCTAATCGTTAAATATCGGTTCCAAAAAATATATGTATATATACTGATATAAATAGTGGTAAGTTAATGAAGTGTGAAGTAAAATGGGGCCAGCCAGTCATATTGATTGTCTGTGATGGGGGAATTGATTTGGTGGTGGAGAAATTCTTGAATTTATTGCTGGGCATGCAATTGCCCAGCATTTGGCTAGATACAAAGTTATTTGGAGGAACCATAAAATTGTATTGTCATATATAACTCCAAGATTAAGTTGGAGGGGGGCAAGGTCTCCAGCAGCAATAAATAAAGTGAGAAAGTTAGTGAATAAAGCTATGTGCTCGTTTATGGAATCTTTAAAGGGCAAGTCCAGCCCTAAAATGAAAACTTACATACAGGTAAATCACCCCCCAAAGCCCTAAACGGTAATAGTTTGAAATCTGAAATATATAAGTCTAACCTGAAATCCTGCACAATGTCCTGTTGCCCCTGTTTCAGCTTCCTGGTTCTTCCAGTTAGTAACTTTCAGTTATGGATTTGACAGTTGACATCACAGCCAATGACTGAATGTTAATCCCCTATCTGCCTCTTCTGAGCATGCCCAGGCTCAGTACCTGCTCAGTACAGGTTTCTTAATTGCTCAGTTTCCATGAGGCATCCAGAAGCATAGCAGGTATACAGTAATGAAATCATAGGACAAAGTATGATATATCAACATATTTTAAGAGGGCCGTTCTTTCTAAAAGATGTTCTTTTGAGGGTGGAGTTGGCCTTTAAAGGGAGGGGTTATTGAACATCCCGATATTGACTTTAAATGTAAAGGGCTGTTCAGACCAGACAGGGGTTCATTTGTCTGATGTTGGATTGGCAATAGTTTTCAGGAATACTTGGAAAAAGTGGCTAGTTGAGGTCATGGCAGCAGGAGTCCCCTCCTTTTGGTGGTGGAATGCGGTCTCCCCCTCCCCCAGACAGAGGTTAAGAGGTGCCATGGAAATGCAGTATGGGATCCTACCGGCAGCACTGTGCTTTGCGTTCAGGTTGCAAGAAGGTGGGGCAAACCAGAAGGGGCATCTGGGGTAGGTATGGACAAAGGGAATCCCGATTGTCTAGATAGCCAAAACACCAGCAGATGTGCAGGGGAACTCAGCTGGCAAGGGCGGAGAATGATTGGCAATGTCAATCAATTAAGGCCAGCTGATGTGCAGGGGGACTCAGCTGGCAAGGGCGGAAAACTGGATTGGGGCTGAACAGGCCAGGTAATACCAATCCATGCCAGCTATTGTGCAGGGGGACTCAGCTGGCAAGGGCAGAAAACAGGAAAAAAGGATCGGGGCTAAAAAGGCCAATTTATACTGATCAATGCCAGCTGATGTGCAGGGGGACTCAGCTGGAAAGGGCGGCGGGCGATTGGGGCTAATCGAGCCAGGTAATACCAATCAGCCATGGGGGAGGAAGACCGCATTTAGTTTAGAAGGGGACTCTGAAATTGTGTTTTTTGTGAATTATGTTGTGTTAATTTAATAAAGTGACCTCCCATAATTTTTGCCAAGAAAAAAGTTGTGCCGTGTGTTTTTCAAATTTTAAGGTTGGATGTCTATCTATGTGGTAATAAAAAGGTATATCCAAGGTTTATGGTTAGGGAATTTGGTTTTTTAAAGTTTAAGGCCCGGGTGGAATCTCTGACCCTTAATAAAAGGGAAGGAGAGAGGCAAAGGCAAATGCGACTGAGCGTAGATAAGTGGCAGGATCACGCAGGCATTCAAACCTCCATTTTTGGTACAATAGTCAGAATAGGGGAAGGGAACAAAGGATTCCCTTACCTGACCCAGGTGAAAGAAAGGGGGCGGAGCAAGCATTTTGGCGGGGAAAAGGGGGAGGAGTTTTGGGTTTATAAGGTGACTGTAAAAAAGAAAAAATCAGAACTAACCTGTCTTTCGTTCCCCACCCTCCCATCCTGATGTGAAAGTACAAGTCTGGAAAACTACTTCGGAGGTCACTGAAGAAACAGGGAATAGGGTTTTGTTACAACTAAGGGGCGGAATGCGGTCTCCCCCTCCCCCAGACAGCGGTTAAGAGGTGCCATGGAAATGCAGTATGGGATCCTACTGGCAGCACTGTGCTTTGCGTTCAGGTTGCAAGAAGGTGGGGCAAACCAGAAGGGGCACCTGGGGTAGGTACGGACAAAGGGAATCCTGATTGTCTAGACCGCCAAAACACCAGCTGATGTGCAGGGGGACTCAGCTGGTGGGAGTGCGAATTATGCCAGCTGATGTGCAGGGGAACTCAGCTGGCAAGGGCGGAAAATAATTGGCAATATCAATCAATTAAGGCCAGCTGATGTGCAGGGGGACTCAGCTGGCAAGGGTGGAAAACTGGATTGGGGCAGAACAGGGCAGGTGATACCAATCCATGCCAGCTGATGTGCAGGGGGACTCAGCTGGCAAGGGCGGAAAACAGGAAAAAAGGATTGGGGCTGAAAAGGCCAATAAATACCGATCAATGCCAGCTGATGTGCAGGGGCACTCAGCTGGAAAGGGCAGCGGGCGATTGGGGCTAATCGAGTCAGGTAATACCAATCAGCCATGGGGGAGGAAGACCGCATTTAGTTCAGAAGGGGACTCTGAAATTGTGTTTTTGTGAATTATGTTGTGTTAATTTAATAAAGTGACCTCCCATATTTTTTGCCAAGAAAAAAGTTGTGCCGTGTGTTTTTCAAATTTTAAGGTTGGATGTCTATCTATGTGGTAATAAAAAAGGTATATCCAAGGTTTATGGTTAGGGAATTTGGTTTTTTAAGGTTTAAGGCCCAGGTGAGATTTCTGACCCTTAATAGAATCCTGGTTAGGGATACAAAAACTGTGGGAAACAGGAAATTCCATAATGTATTATATGTAAATATACGAGAACAAGTTATTCTTTTTGTAGTAATGGGGGGAGAGAATACAAAATGAATACTTTAGTTACTTGCCAATCTAGCCAAATTATTTATTTGCTGGAATGTAAGTGTGGCAAAAAATACGTAGGCCAAACTAAACGGCCTTTGAAGCAAAGAATACAGGAACACGGGCAACCGGAAAGGGAGATATTGAAAAGAGTGCTATGGCAAAGCACATCAACATCACACATGGTTGTAACAAAATTATGTTTTGCATTTATGATTGGAAAACTGTATGCTTGTCATGGAAAAGGAGGGTGTAGGGGTGCACTTGTATGTGCTTGTATTAGTGTCAACATGGAGTTGGGCAGCATGTATTATACTTATGCATGTAAAATAGTTTTATTTTATTCATTTTTTAATGTTTACCATTGAAGGATGGAGTGGATGTAGGGGTGTACCTGTAGGTGTATGTATCTGTGTTTGTGTAGTGTTAAGAGGTATGGGTTTTTTTTGTGTTTATGGATGTAAAATTTACTCTTTTGATGATGTAAAAATGGGTACCATAAAATGAAAGGGTGAAGTGGGTGTTGGGGTACACCAGTAGGTGTGTGTACCTGTGTAAGTGTTAAGAGGTATATTTTTGTGGTTATCACTTTTATGATTTTGGGATGGTTGTCATGGAAATTGGTGGTGTGGGTGTAGGTGTGTGTGCCTGTGTCAGTGTGGAGTTGCGAGGTATGATCAGATAGTGATAGATAAATATGTATATAGGTTGCGAGACAAAAGGCTCGTACACACATGCAATGGTGGGTCCTGACACGCGACACAAAATAAGATGAAACATAATTTTGTTTCATCCTATGCAATATAGCCAAAATCCGCAGGTTCCTTTCTCTCACGGCCAACAATATTCTTATGCATGCTCTCATCCTGTTGCACCTGGACTATTACAACATACTACTTTCTGGTCTTTCTGCTTCCCACCTCTCTCCCCTTCAGTCTATACTTAACTCTGCCGCACGTATTGTTTGCTCTCTAATAAACCGGATCCCAAATCTCCTCTGTACCGGACAACAACCTGGCTCCCAGTTAAACAGTGCATTGTATACAAAATCCTTCTTCTAACATTTAAATCCCTTCGCTCTGCTGCTCCTCCTTATATTTCCTCTCTAGTCTCCCCATATGTTCCTGCCCGTACCCTCCACTCATCACAGAATCAGCTCCTGTACAGACTCCCCACTCGTACTGCTTTTCCTCACCTTAAACCTTTCTATCTTGTAGCTCCCATCCTCTGGAATTCTATTCCCCTCTCTCTACGTCAAGAAACCTCAATTAGCGGGTTTAAATCTATCCTTACATCCTACCTATCTGGTAACCAGCACAGTATTTGATTGTTTTATTTGCACTGCATATGTCTCACTCCGGCACTTATACCCATTCCATTGTATCTGTATGTTACCCGCTAACTAGATTGTAAGCTCTACGGGGCAGAGACCTCTTTACCTCTTGTGGCAAAGCCCTAGCACTTCTATTTATATAAGTTATATATTTATGTACTGAACTATCTATGTATTTATCCCCCTTGTATGACTTTATTGTATTCTAATACTGTACAGCGCTGCGTCCCCAAGTGGCGCTGTATAAATAAACATATACAGAAACTCACAAGTTGTTGAATAACTCCTCCAAATTAGTTCCTCTGCCACCTGGGCTGCTCACCAGTCAATAATCATGAACAAACAAACTGCAGTAGGATACACCAAAGTCTGTTGCAAAAAATTGTTCCTCTTTATTCACCCAATATGTGAGATACAGGCAACGTTTCGGGTAGACCTCCACCCTTTATCAAGCCTTTATAAGTAAATAAACATATACCTATATACATACATACATAGATGACTGCATGATCGGCCATGGTTTTCAGACTTCCGATCGTGCGTTCATCCAATTTGGCCAAACAAGAAGAACCCATGAAACACTGAAATGTCGGTCGATCAACTAAATTATTGTATGGTGTGTACCCGGCTTAAGTCATGGATATAACAAATGTCATGGCACCCAATGACTGAATGCTATTCCCTCTGAGCATGTAAAAGCTTTTTGAAAAAATTTTGATACACAAAAGATTTGGGGAAAGATTTACCTTTTTATAATTTTTCATTTATGGGGTGAACATGCCTTTTAAAAAGCAGTGCAGTCCAACCAGGAAATAGCTACAACCATGGTGCAACATGCTTAATGTTTATCATCATTTTGGGGGAAAAAGGAACTAAAATGAACTATAACATTGCCCCTTATCCCCACTTCCTTCCTCTTTCTGTCACTGTGGTTATTTTACTAGGAACATTGCGTTCCTAATATGATTCAGAAGCCAAAAAAGAGAAGCATAAAAAGATTTGTGAGCTGAAAACTGGGGAACTCCAAAATGAGCAAAAATATATGTACAAATATCCCAGTGAACTTTTTATAGGCACAACACACCATGGAAATTGTTGGTATAAGATTTAACTTTAATGCTATTTACTGTATTGCTATTTTACAGTTTATTGGTGTTTTTAGAGGGGATATGTTAAGATTCTGGAGTGTAAAAATGTGGGTTTAGTTCTCCTTTAAGGTTTGAGTGATGCCATTGTTCTTAATGCTTGAGAAAGGGTCTAATCCCCAAACCTTGCTACAATATGAACATGGTGAAAGATGTGTGCATGTTTGCTAGGTAATTATTTTTATTGAAACTCAGGGTCATGCTCTCAGCAGGGACGGATTTATACTTTTTTCTCCCCTAGGCCAGCTAACTTGTACTTCCTGTCCCCCCCCCCCCCATACGCGGTAATTCATTGGCTGAAGCAGAGCTTTGTGAGTGGGAGAGGGACCTGCTGCCCATAGCAAATCAGCAATCGCTGCACATTTAACAGAGACTGGTAAGGCTCTGTTGTGTGCCAAATAATGTGCGTTGTGTAAATTTAATATGGGGATGCAATACGGCCTAACTTTAAAAAAAACATTTTGGTTTTATTTTGCCGCCCCTGGAGGTTGTGCCGCCCTAGGTCACGGCCTAGGTGGCCTAGTGGGAAATCCGGCCCTGGCTCTCAGTGAGACCAACACAAAGTGCACAAACATGCAAGTGATTCAGGATCTGTCTGCCTCTCCCTTATGCCTATAGCTGTTAAGCTGTGGGGCCCGAGAGATGCTACTTACCTGCATTTAGCCGGTAGGTATAAGGATCCATTCTGAACTTGCTCTCCCTTTCCACTCCCAGCAAGTATCCAGGGGGAGGCTCAAATGGGATAAGTCTGAAAGTTCCCAGGCAATTCCAACACATAATATGATCAAACACACACATAATCTCCCATTTCTGTTTGACCTGCCAGCTTTTCACATGTTTAAAACTACAACTCTCAACATTTCCTGGCTGAACAGAATGCTGGAAAATTAATTTTTCATACATCCTGGAATAAAGCCCTTTTACTGACTTACAGACATTAAAAGCCCATGCTTCAGCGATTCCTACCCAAGGGTTTGAATTTGCACATGTTTGAAATGTACTACTCCCAGAAATCTGTTAGCCAAAAGTTTTTTCCTTATGTCCATTGGCTAATGAATGTACTATGATTCAATACAGTGTAATGATATAGAGCATGTGTTTAAAAACTACAATTCCCAGCATTCTCTGTTAGCAGTAAGTTTCTTCTTTATGTCCACTACCTGTCTAGCAAAGAGAAACTGGATTCTATTGCTTAAATAATGTAATAAACCATTAACAAACTCACTTTATTGTCTCAAAGAAATGGGCATGGAAAGGTTTTCCTTTCAGTCCCCCTATCATATATAGCAGGGATAAGCAACCAGTAGATCCACAGATGTTTGAAAACTACAACTCCCTGCATTCCTCTACAAGCACTCTGTAATTAGGGAATTCTGGGAGTTGTCGTTTCCAAACATCTGGAGATCTACTGGTTGCCTATCCCTGATTTATAGATATCCCTTCCTGTCCAGCAAACAGCAGCTCTCCTTTTTGTCTATTGAGAGGGGAGGGGTGGGGAGGGGTGAGAGTGAGAAGAATGTTTTTACTAAGACTGTCACGTTTCACAAAAGTTAGTGACTTATAAGTCTTGCAACTTCCTACTAACACTCATAAAATGTTTTGATTCGACAACATTGCTCACTCACGTTCAACGTTCACGAGCCCCGGTGCCTCTATAAGTTATGTACAATCCTTCCAAAGATTAGAGCACTCGTGGGTCTTCACATATAAATATTTGCATTGCAAAAATATTGATGCACCAATAAATATTTTATATGTGAAGACCCACGAGTGCTCTAATCTTTGGAAGGATTATTTATTATTTATATATATATATATTATATATATATATATATATATATATATATATAATTATATATATAATATATATAATATCAGTGATCACGGCACAGAAGGATATGGATAACACAATGCATTTAGGGGTTTTGAAACAAAAAGGGAAAATATTTATTTAGCCAAAATATAGACCACACAATCTTTGCCATTCACAATTTAAAGGAGAAAATGGTGAAACAAAACCTTGCACTGCTTGTGTGCCAAACCCTCACCATCAGTTATCCTCACGGTTACTCTGCTACAACCCTAGTCAAATCTTTGATTTCTTTCTCTGATTCACCCATGGCCACACACCATAGACCTAATGGCACTCTGCCATCTACTTGACAAGGTTTTCTCCTGGATATATGGTCCTAAGGCCTAGCTCACCCCAGACCATCAGCAGCCCCTATGCTGTACAGACTCTACTTTCTGAAAACATGCACCACTTTATGGTGAGCCAGGTGAGCTGATTGTGCTGGTTTCCACATTTAAAACCTGGCCTGAAAGAAACGGGAATGCAAAGGCAATCCTTTTACCAACACATGCTGATCCTGGAATCCAGTGAAAAACAGCTGTTTTTAAGCTGCACCAATCATTACATTGGATCATTTGCCCCAAATCCTGGCCAAATCTGGGCAGTAATACTAAAAATGCCAGTAAATCCTGCTTAAACATCCTATAAGGGAGATGTAATAAAAGTGTTATTGTTAAATAAAAAAATGGTGCTAATTTTGCCTCAACCAATCAGATGTCAGATTTCAAATGGTAAATAAATAAATAATAAATCTGATTGGTTGGTGCAAAATTAGCAAATTTTTTTTTAATGATAAGAACTTTTATTACATCTACCTCTATGTATCTCACAATATATATATAAAGGCACTTTAAGAAAGACCTGTAGTGTAAAGCTGTATATAACAAAGTATAAAATATACGTCCAACATACAGCAGCACTTTAGTGAAAACAAAGTAGCTTTATTTTATCTCATAGCACACTCCACAAGTTCTGTAAAAGCAACATTTCAGGGATAGCCAAGCTACTAGAACAGTGGCAAAAAGAAACTGGCCATCATGTTGCCATCTTAAATAGATGTATGCAGGAAATAGATACAAACAATGAGAGACAGTAACATTAGGATCAAGGAGAAATAATCAACAGTGTTACACAGTGTCCCCCTGTGGAACAATGGGAAAGCACATTCAGTTATAAATACAACTTAAGGTGACCATATATTAAGGTGGCCATACACCTGCGATTTCCATCGCAATGTGCCGACAGATCACATTGGTATCTGTCGGCACATTGCGAAGGGAACCTGCACACATGTAACAGACTGATCCCCATACGCGGTATAGGGATCAGTCAGCCGTGCGGCCATACACCCCACGGTTGGTATCAGCTCCCTCTATTAAAG
This sequence comes from Hymenochirus boettgeri, assembly GCA_019447015.1. Classification (NCBI taxonomy): domain Eukaryota; kingdom Metazoa; phylum Chordata; class Amphibia; order Anura; family Pipidae; genus Hymenochirus; species Hymenochirus boettgeri. The sequence continues at coordinate 226,789,295 of CM033476.1, read as the reverse complement.
GGAGCCAATGCCGACCAACGAAAATTTTCCGTCTTTCCCGACCGATCGGAGTGATGACTACGGTCGTTTGTCGGCACTCCGATCGGTCAGGAATATCCCCTACACACGAGCCACGACGGGATTTACCTATTATCGTTCGGATGTATGGCCACCTTAAGGCCGATTCCTTAATTCCGTGGGGTTACATGTAATGTAACCCCACAATAGATGACATTCGACATTAATCAAAAAACAAATTGCATGTCGAACGATATGTATGGTACATCTTAGTACAATTAACATTGTACATCTGTCTATCAAAGTATCGGTCAGTTTATGATCGTAATTATGATCGTAATAGTGTATAGCCACCTTAAGTTATAAATACACATATAAAGCTTAGTCACAGTTTCACCCCTTGGGTGCCAGTGAACCCAATCTGTATCCACCACACCTCTCTGTTTGAGAACTAATTGCCGGTCTCCCCCTCTTTTAAGACGGAGATTTACATGCTCAAGAATAGCAAAACTGTGGATAAGGAACATTATGTCTACATAATGTTTAGGCACAGGGAGATGTAAATGTTTTTACTGCATGGATGATTTGTGCGGAGTCATCCGTGATATTTTGGGTGTCCAATTCCAATGGGTCCTTATACACACTTGAACTCTATGGGTACTGGCAACTTGAAGAATCCCACTTCCAGGGGAAACATAATAGTAACAACATAGAAAGGATGTATCCGCACTCCAGTAATAAGGTGATTAATTAAACCAACATTAGTGATACACAACATTCCGGCAGGTGATGTGAAAGCAACATACAAACTTAAAGGACAATAATTAAAAAAAAAACAACATCACCCCCATTACATGTCCACACTTCCAGCAGCTGAAATCACTTACTCACATTCACAGCTGTGCTGCCCTCCCTTAGATATCACACAGCAAAGATGAGTGCTAAAAGCCCGCCTCCTAGATGGCCCAGGGCCATGATTAAAATATCATTTGTTATTCTCTGGTGGGAATGTCTGTTACAACCTCTTTCCTTCTCCTCTGCCAGTCAAACAAACTTGAAATGTCCGGTTGCTAGGATACAGCCGGCATAATCAAGCTGATCAAGGATGGATGGAGGAGTGTTTTTTCGCATGCTAGCTCTGAGTGACAGTTAGTGGCAGACAGAATTGTTACACCCCTTCACAGCATGGCTAATCGAAGGTGGAGAGAAGCTCGAAATCAGGAAAAAAACGTATGGGGAGGGCTGCATACCTTTACTCTTTTTAAAGAAATTTAAAAAAAAAAATGCATTGAGGCAATACAGTTATCCTTTAAATAGCCTAGTCTAAAAAGTGTAGTATATTCAAACCAATACATGTGATGATCATTGAATCAGTGTTAAAACATGTATAACGGTGCATTTAAAAAGTTATAAATTCTTAATAAAAAGGAAAGAAGATCTTATCTCTAGATGATCGTAAAGTGCTTCCAATAATATCGTGCAGATTATAATAGGTGCTTCAAGTGTAAATAAAAGTCATGATCCTGATTCAAAATAGATCCACTAGGTGGAGACAATTCCTTAAAAATCCTTTATAATAAAATACAAGTGTGCATCCCAGTGTCAGTGTGTGTGTGGCTGCTCTGGAGTAAAAGAAGCAGCCAATCTACCTAATTGGCTGCTTCTTTTCCCTTCAGAGCAGAACAGCCAATCGGATCACAAGTTTGCATTAAGGGGCGGGACCACAGACTGGGACCTGAGAACTTACTGCATAGAAGCCAGAGAGAGAGGAGTGTGCAGCAACTTCCCTGTGATGTACAACAGCCTGAGCCACTTCCCCTCACTGGTACGGGACTGGGTGTGAACGGGACAGGAATGAGCTGCTGATGGGCTGCTGGCTGCTCTGGATGGGTTGATTTCTTAAGTTAACTCTTCACAGTGTGAAAATTCCTGTCCATGCTGCATTACTGGGTCTGACACCAATAAACTGTACACACACCAGCTATGTTCTAAGATCTCTGGGTGGGGGACAGTGAGGCAGGGGGTAGCTGGTGGGGTGTGTGTGCTTGTCCTGGACCCCAATTATATTAATCATGTGTCTGTGGGGGGTTGTGAGGGAGAGGGTTGCACAAGACATCAATGTCTGGGTGAGGGTGGGGGGGGAGTCAGAACTGCTCACTGACATGACACCATGCTAATTTAACCTCCTATTAACCAAAGGTGTCAGGGCTGGCTGTAAAGCAGGGGGACAGACGGGATGGGGCACGGGGTCAGGGACAGACGGGATGGAGCCCGGGACAGACGCGATGGGGCCCGGGACAGACGCGATGGGGCCCGGGACAGACGCGATGGGGCCCGGGACAGACGCGATGGGGCCCGGGACAGACGCGATGGGGCCCGGGACAGACGCGGATGGGGCCGGGCAGACGCGGATGGGGCCCTGGGACAGACGGGATGGGGCCCTGGGACAGACGGGATGGGGCCCTGGTTCTGGGACAGACGGGATGGGGCCCGGGGTCTGGGACAGACGGGATGGGGCCCTGGGTCTGGGACAGACGGGATGGGGCCCTGGGTCTGGGATAGATGGGGGCTGGGACAGTGGGGGGGACCCGGATCTGTGACAGACAGGGGGTCTGGGACAGAGGGGGGGGGGGACCTGGGTCTGGGAGAGGGGGGGCCCTGTGTCTGGGTGAGAGTGGGGGGGCTGGGGTGGGACAGAGGGGGCCCTGGGCTGGGGCAGAGGAGGGGCCCTGGGTCTGGGACAGAGGGAGGGGACTCTGGATCTGTGACAGAATGGGGGGGGCCTGGGACAGTGGGGGACCCTGGGTCTGGGACAGAGAGGGGGGGCACTGGGTCTGGGGAAGAGGAGGGGCCCTGGGTCTGGGGCAGAGGAGGGGCCCTGGGTGGGGCAGAGGAGGGGCCTGGGTCTGGGGCAGAGGAGGGGCCCTGGGTCTGGGGCAGAGGAGGGGCCCGGGTCGGGGCAGAGGAGGGGCCTGGGTCTGGGATGAGGGAGGGCCTGGGTCTGGGATAGAGGGAGGGGACTCTGGATCTGTGACAGAATGGGGGAGGGCTGGGACAGAGTGGGGGACCCTGGGTTGGGACAGGAGGGGGGCCTGGGTCTGGGACAGAGGGGGGGTTGGGACAGAGTGGGAGACATGGGACAGAGCGGGGGTCTGGGACAGGGGGGGCCCTGGGTCTGGGACGAGGGGGCCCCTGGGTCTGGGACAGAGTGGGAGACCCTGGGTCTGGGACAGAGTGGGAGACCCTGGGTCTGGGACAGAGTGGGAGACCCTGGGTCTAGGGCAGAGGGGGGCCCTGGGTCTGGGGCAGAGGAGGGGCCATGGGTCTGGGACAGATGGGTGACTGGATCTGGACAGAGGGGGGGGTGGGACAGAGGTGGTGGACCTGGGGTCGGGACAGGGGGGCCTGGGGCAGCGGAGGGGCCTGGGTCTGGGGGGGACTTGGGTCTGGGACAGATGGGGGACTCTGGATCTGTGACAGAGGGGGGGGAGGCGGACAGAGGGTGGTGTGACCTGGGTCTGGGACAGGGGGGCCTGGGGCAGCGGAGGGGCCCTGGGTCTGGGGGGGACTCTGGGTCTGGGACAGATGGGGGACTCTGGGTGGGACAGAGTTGGGCCCTGGGACAGAGGGAGGGCCCCTGGGTCTGGGACAGAGTGGGGGACCCTGGGTCTGGGACAGAGGGTGGCCTTGGGTCTGGGGCAGACGGGGGACATCTGGATCTGGGACAGAGGGGGGGCCTGGGTCTGGGACGGAGGTGGTGTGACCTGGGTCTGGGACAGAGTGGGGGGCCCTGGGTTTGGGACAGAGTGAGGGAACCTGGGTCTGGGACAGAGGGGGGCTGGGACAGGGGGGACCCTGGATCTGGGACAGATGGGGGTGGGACCCTGGATCTGGGACAGAGTGGGAGACCCTGGGTCTGGGACAGAGTGGGAGACCCTGGGTCTGGGACAGAGTGGGAGACCCTGGGTCTGGGACAGAGTGGGAGACCCTGGGTCTGGGACAGAGTGGGAGACCCTGGGTCTGGGACAGAGTGGGAGACCCTGGGTCTGGGCAGAGTGGGAGACCCTGGGTCTGGGACAGAGTGGGAGGAGACCCTGGGTTTGGACAGAGTGGGAGACCCTGGGTCTGGGACAGAGTGGGGACCCTGGTCTGGGACAGAGTGGGAGACCCTGGGTCTGGGACAGAGTGGGAGACCCTGGGTCTGGGAAAGAGTGGGAGACCCTGGGTCTGGGACAGAGTGGGAGAACCTGGGTGGGACGAGGGAGACCCGGGTCTGGGACAGAGGGCGGCCCTGGGTCTAGGGCAGAGGGGCCATGGGTCTGGGACAGATGGGTGACTCTGGATCTGTGACAGAGGGGGGGGCTGGGACAGAGGTGGTGTGACCTGGGACAGGGGGGCCTGGGGCAGCGGAGGGGCCCTGGGTCTGGGACAGATGGGGGACTCTGGTCTGGGACAGATGGGGACTCTGGGTCTGGGCAGATGGGGGACTCTGGGTCTGGGACAGATGGGGGACTCTGGGTCTGGGACAGATGGGGGACTCTGGGTCTGGGACAGATGGGGGACTCTGGGTCTGGGACAGATGGGGGACTCGGGTCTGGGACAGATGGGGGACTCTGGGTCTGGGACAGATGGGGGACTCTGGGTCTGGGGACAGAGGGGGACTCTGGTCTGGACAGATGGGGACTCTGGGTCTGGGACAGATGGGGGACTCTGGGTCTGGGACAGATGGGGGGCTGGGACAGAGGGGGGACCCTGGATCGTGACAGACGGGGGGTCTGGGACAGAGGGGGTGGGACCTGGGTCTGGGAGAGAGGGGGTCTGGGACAGAGGAGGGGCCCTGGATCTGTGACAGAGGAGGGGCCCTGGGTCTGGGACAGAGGGGGTCCCTGGGTCTGGGACAGAGGGGGAGACCCTGGGTCTGGTACAGAGGGCGGCCCTGGGTCTAGGGCAGAGGAGGGACCATGGGTCTGGGACAGATGGGGGACTCTGGATCTGTGACGGAGGGGGGGGCTGGGACAGAGGGTGGTGTGACCGGGTCTGGGACAGGGGGGGCCTGGGCAGCGGAGGGGGCCTGGGTCTGGGACAGGGGGGGACTCTGGGTCTGGGACAGATGGGGGCCCTGGGTCTGGGACAGAGTTGGGCCCTGGGTCTGGGACAGAGTGGGGGACCCTGGGTCTGGGACAGAGGTGGTGTGACCTGGGTCTGGGACAGAGGTGGTGTGACCTGGGTCTGGGACAGAGGAGGGGCCCTGGGTCTGGGACAGAGGGGGGACCCTGGATCTGTGACAGACGGGGGGTCTGGGACAGAGGGGGTGGGACCTGGGCTGGGAGAGGGGGGGACCCTGTGTCTGGGAGAGAGGGGGGCTGGGTCTGGGACAGAGGGGGGGCCCTGGGTCTGGGGCAGAGGAGGGGCCCTGGGTCTGGGGCAGAGGGAGGGGACTCTGGATCTGTGACAGAGTGGGGGGGCCTGGGACAGAGGGGGGGCACTGGGTCTGGGACAGAGGGGCCCTGGGACAGACGGGGGACTCTGGGTCTGGGACAGATGGGGGCCCTGGGTCTGGGACAGAGGGAGGGGCCCTGGGTCTGGGACAGAGGGAGGGGCCCTGGGTCTGGGACAGAGTGGGGGACCCTGGGTCTGGGACAGAGGGCGGCCTTGGGTCTGGGACAGAGGAGGGGCCCTGAGTCTGGAACAGACGGGGGACTCTGGATCTGTGACAGAGGGGAGGCCTGGGACAGAGGTGGTGTGACCTGCGTCTGGGACAGAGTGGGGGGCCCTGGGTCTGGGACAGAGGGGGCCCTGGGTCTGGGACAGAGGAGGGGCCCTGGGTCTGGGACAGAGGAGGGGCCCTGGATCTGTGACAGACAGGAGGTCTGGGACAGAGGGGATGGGACCTGGGTCTGGTAGAGGGGGGGACCCTGGGTCTGGGAGAGAGGGGGTCTGGGACAGAGGGGGGACCCTGGGTCTGGGACAGAGGAGGGGCCCTGGGGCAGAGGAGGGGCCCTGGGTCTGGGACAGATGGTGGACCCTTGGGTCTGGGACGAGGGAGGGGACTCTGGATCGTGACAGAGGGGGGGCCTGGGACAGAGTGGGGGCCTTCTCTGGGCTTCTAGCGCCTGTTATTGTAACTGGCTTAAGCAAGGTACACACCTAGCGATTTTTCCTCCTGACCGACTGTTCGATACTTTCGACCGGTTAGCCAGGAGGAAGGACTGTTGGTCGCGGCAAAAGCAGCCGCGTCTGATAGTTACCGCGACCAATCGTGCGGTCCATGGAGAACTGCAAGATCGGACGAGGTTTTCCACCATGTCCGATCGTCCTTTCGTCCGATTCGGACGAACGGTCAGTCGGACATGGGAGCATTCGGATGCGATAATTTCGGTCCGATCGACCGATACACTGAACTATTGGTCGATCGGCCCGAAATATCTAATCGTGTGTACCCAGTTTTAATGTCTAGTAGATACAATACACAGGATGTGATGTGTATTGTTAAGCTAGGTATACACTAAACAATCCTTCCTCCTGACCGACCAGGATTAAAAAAAAAAAAAAAAGTAAAAGTAGCCGCGTCCGACAGTTAGGCGCGTCCAATCGCGTGGTCCAGAGAACTGCACGATCGGTTGTGATTTTCCAACCTGTCCGCTCGTTCGTCAGTCCGAATTAAACGAATGAACGGTTGGTCGTGGCCACTAAAAGCCGCCATACAATAATTGGGCCCAACCGAAACACTGAAATGTGGGCCCAACCGAAACACTGAAATGTGGTAAGGTGGTATCAGTGAGTAATAAAAGACAAGCCATCTCTGCTCTCTATGGCTAGGAGGAGAGAAAATGAAAGTAGATACAAGCGTGTGGTGTGATCTCTTTCACAGCGTGGTGATTGACTGCAACACAAGATCCTGTATATAAGATCCTGTTACCACCTGTTGGGAGGACAGATTATTGGACAATTTACCTTATTGGATACAAACTCTGAGGCAACAGATAAGTGTACACCAACTTACAAGGACACACAATATACAGGCCTGGTCAATATTTAAAGTGGTGCACCATAGGCAGTGACTATTCCATTACTGCACGTGTTATGTGGGGAAACTGTTTATGTTTTGTTTTTAAATCATTGTAATACTTACTGTTAAATTGTAATGCTCCGGATTCCCTTGTATTCCTTGAGTACAAATACACCAATCTACAACCACTATCTTCACCAATAGACAAGCCCCCGTTTGCCGGGAGGCTAGATGCACCTCACCAAACATGGTTGCCCCCTGGACTTAGAGTGCAAGGTATTCAAACTGAGGCCGGTAATACAGGAGAAGTCCGGAGTGAAACTAACGGACAAGGCACCGGGAAAGGTCAGAGACCAAAAATACAAGGTACAGACAAGGAATAGGCAAGAGCAGAGTCAGAATCAGGGCAAAGGGTCAAAACCAGGAATCAGGCCGCCAGGCACGGTATAGAGGGTAAAGCAGAAAACATAGTCAGGAACAAGCAGAGGTCAGGGCAGGCAGATACGAATCAGAGTCAAAAGCAAGGCAGGAGTCGGTAACAGAGAGTAATCAGATAAAGCACACCACGAGCAAGATAGTAAACTTACTAACCGCTATATCGGGCAAGGAAATACTTGACTGAGGGGTTTAAATCATACAGAAGAACCAATGGGGAGGGAGGAGAGAGTCTGATGCAGGGGATAGAAGCATTTGAATCAATTAGCCCTCCTCCGTCCAATGGCTGATCTGGAGGAGCAAATTTGTCCTGGCTCTTTCGTCCGTCAGCCAATGGGAACATTAGCGTCATGTTCCAATGGCTTCCAGCACTATCAGAGCATGCTCGCAACAAGTTCAATGCCTGGTATGTTCTGTTAACCCCCTCCCCTCTCTGTGGTGACAGCCCCCCCTCTGTTAACTCCCCCCCTCTGCCTTGTAGAGGGTTTGCTGTCTCTACTTGCAGTGTCACGGAGCTTTCCGGTTCACAGTCCGGATCATTCGCACATAGCCACTTTGAATATTGACCAGACCTGTATATTGTGTGTTCTTGTAAGTTGGTGTACACTTATCTGTTGCCTCAGAGTTTGTATCCAATAAGGTAAATTGTCTGTCCAATGATCTGTCCTCCCAACAGGTGGTAACAGGATCTTATACACAGGATCTTGTGTTGCAGTCAATATCACTCCAAAGCCCACACCACAATCCACATTCACCTTCTCTCCTCCTACCATAAAGAGCAGGGGTGTATTGTATTTTATTACTCACTGACACCACCTGCAGGCTGGAGGTAGTATATAAGGAGCCTTGGTGTATATGTCCATTACAATACACATCCTGTGTAGCAGACAAACAATTTTTGGATCATACTTCCTTTCACATGTGACACAGTGGTGTGGTTTAAGCTGCCATTTGAACATTCGATTTTAAAATAGGGATCTCAGCTCTGTAAGTAAATTTATGTATTTTGTGTTGTACCTAATATTAGTCAATGCTAAATTTTATATACATTTTCTGATGGTCATTTAAATGGTAACAGTGAGATAGTACACACATACATAATACACCTTTCCTATGTGTAATATCCTATACCCCCCACCACATTGGTAGCTCCTAAAAACTCAATGCAATCTCCTATGGAGATATAAATATTTTTATATGAGGGATATATAGCAAAAGTGTGCCCATTGGTGCATAGTGGGAGATATGTGGGTGTATGGTTAGCTATATGTGGATACAGAGGATATAAAATCTTTATACACACTACTATAAATTGTAGGGATTTGTACAAAAAAATAAAGACAAGATGTTAAAAATAAAAGAAATTCTATGAAATCCTGGTTCTATTAGTATCACATCCCCTAAATGAATATTTTACACAATATACAGAGGCAGAAGGGAACCTATTGGGTGTACCCCAATAGGTATTACAGGGGACATATATACACACATCTTTTAGCTTGTACTGGAAGTGTCAGTGCTTTAGAAATACATGTTAAATATACATCTACATGCAGCCTAACATCTACATAAGACAGACATTATCCATCTTATATTTGTTGTATAACACTATCACATTTTTCTGTTGTGTTTATTGATTTGTTTTGATAAATCTATACAGGAAGATATTTAAATACAGGGTTTTGAGAGATAAAATCCGTTCCGCCAGTGGACCTGGAAAATGGTCTAGGGAAAACGTACATACATCAAGAAGTTTTTAAAAAAAAAACTTTCCTCACGATCAAACTGTTTTTCCAGATTACACATTGTATTTTCGAGGGTCAACGAAAATTTTGAAAATTAGAATTTTAAAAAGGAATTTTCGAAGATTTTGTAAAAATGATACAGTAACTTACCGTAAATGGCTCTGGAACCTGGGAAATGATCTGGGGAACAGATTCAGATCATTCAGATTCAGATCAGATTTTTTAAGAAAGAAACAGATTGGTATACTAACCAATGAGATTCTTCTGAAAGAATCTAATTGTAACTAATTCTAATAGGAAAAGAATCGGATTGGTATACTAACCAAACAGAATCTTTCTGAAAGAATATAATCTGAATGTAACAAATTCTGTTTAGAAAATAATCTGATTTGGTTAGTATACCAATCAGATTCTTTCTGAAAAAATCTGATTGTATCCAATCAGAATTGGTTACAATCAGATACTTTTAGAAAGAATCTAATTGGTACGATTTCTGGAAGAATCTGATTTTAACTAATTAGAATTAGTTACAATCATGTTCTTTTAGAAATAATCTGATTGGTATACTAACCAATTAGACTCTTTCTGAAATTGAAAACTGATTTGAAGCTGATTGAAACTAATTCTGATTGGAAAAGAATCTGATTGGTTAGTATAGCAATCAGATACTTCCTGAAAGAATCTGATTGTATCTAATCAGAATTGGTTACAATCAGATACTTTTAAAAAGGGGCCCATACACGATGCAATTTAGTTGTACGATCGTCGTACGAACTCCACAATTGTACATCAATTTTTGGTTAATGGTCTAGATAAAGTCTGGTGCAATTAAATTGAGAAGATCTGATTGAATGTGAAGGTGATCTGTCAGGACGGAAAATTTTTATCTGCTACAACAAAAATTTTTATGTGTATGGATGATCGCCCAACAAACGTCTTCCAACTCGATCCAGGAGTGTCAAATAAACAACTTCCTGGAAAAAGCAGAGTGAGAGAGAGTGAGTGTGAGACCATAGAGTGTATATTTTGTTCATGATGGCAATGTGTGATGCAGTACACATGACAACAACAGGCGCATTAATTGATGTACGAACACACAGCGAGATTCGTTAGCAAAGAAAATCCCGCAAACACAATTGTAAATTACTTCATTCTTCATTACCATTCAAGACCTCGACCCAAGAATGTGCTTTGTACGTTCGTCATTTCCGCCATATTACACTATCGGCAACAATGAAATCTGCCCATGTATGGTGAATTGGTTGCACAATCTTACACAATCATATCTGCCTATTAATGCCAGATTATACACAGCAATGCCAATTATTTTAATCTTGTTCGTTTGTCAGATTGTACGACGGTCGTTTCCAATTTAAATCTGGTCGGTAGTTCATTGACCAATTTCATTGCATTGTGTATGGGCCGTTTAGAAATAATCTGATTGGTATAGTAACCAATCAGATTCTTTTCTAATCAGAATTGGTTACAATCTTTTCCCCAGACCATTTTCCGGATCCCAAAACTATTTACAGTAATTTACTGTATAATTTTTACGAAATTTTCGAAAATTTCTTGAAATTTTCTTTGAATTTTCAAATGCGTCTCGAAAAAATCTGCAAAGCGGAATTCCGGCAAAATCTGCAAATCATGGAAAGCCGTTGCAGAACTCGGTTCAGATCTGTGATCCGGTCCATCTCTATTCTAGATCTATTTATTGTAACATTGTATTGTTATAGTTCAGTAGAAACACCACAGTGAAATACAACTGTTGTGCAGAGCTTGAATCAATCTTCCCCCTTAAATTTCCAACCATTAATAGATCAATAGGAGATGCATTGGATCATTCTATAATTAAAGTAATCAGTATGTCTTTCAATACTCACCCTCCCCATTAACTCACAGCTGTCACCAGGGATTATGTTAGAGAGGGATTACTATTGGTCAATGTGATCCATAAAATCATATAAGCAATTAGAGCATGCCGGACGGTTTGTGAAGTGGGTCTTAAATCGATAAATTTTATAAGTAGGTAGACTGTCCAAATGCCAAGGCAATTTTTAGTTAATCAAACAATCAAATAAGTCGTATTAAAGCATGACAGTGGACAAAAGAAAGCACATAAAGACTTACACACTGTAACAGGGTGGGCCGGGTGGACGCTCCCCCGGACCCAGACGCTCCAGTGTGCGCTTGATTAAAAAGCGGATTCAATATTAATAAAGAAACGGTATTAAGGATCTCACCAGTCACAAATGATGATCCGGGTGCTGCCTTGCCCTGGACCCCTCGCAAGGTCCAAACAACAAACGGCAACACGGAAACGAAAGCGGGCTGTGGCAGTCCTACGAACGGGCCTCACACGAGCAAAGTAGATAAAAAGCTTCCTTTATTGACACATGTATCTATACATAAAAGTGAAAATTTCTAACGCGTTTCGTGCCTGGATCCGGCACTTCGTCAGAGACATGTGAACAGTAACAAAGATGCAGTTTAAATAGGTGGATACTAATGGATCACTTAATTGAAAGTGTCTCACCCTCTTAAAGGGGAATCATTCGATCAGCAGAAAAACCGCAATATTCAAAAAACACACACAAACAAATATACATGAAAAGTATAAAAGTTAAAAAACAAACATATATATACCATATTCCATGAAGAACATATATATGGGTAATCCTAGCAATAGATATATAGACACTGGTGAACAGGTATTAACCAAATAATATAAAAGAGTAACAACATCATAAACATAGTAGTAGTTATTATTATCATGATTATAGTAATTATAATAAACATAGTAGTTGTTGAACGGACAGAGAAAATTCTAAAGCATACCCATGCTGTATATATTAATAATTTTTATAATTTAATAATTAAGTAAATACAGTCTTTAACTAAGAAAAAGAAAAAGGTAAAGAGGTAAAAAGATGTGGTTAGGAAAAACCTAATATATGAAGAAGGAAGGATGGTTAGGAAAAACCTAATATATGAAGAAGGAAGGATGGAAAAATCAAACGGGAGAGATTAGATATCATGGATTTGTGAAACCTGTACCCCAAAGGGCTTAAATTCAATTTTTGATATTACAGGTTTCACAAATCCATGATATCTAATCTCTCCCCGTTTGATTTTTCCATCCTTCCGCCCAATAGTGTCCGCAAAGGGATCTTTGTTTAAACCTTGACCATGACTGGCCAGAATAGCCAACCTGGGAATAAGAGGAATACCCAACCTATCATATTCAGTCTGGACTTTGCACCAGGCAATGAACAAATCAAGAAGAGTGTCAAACAAAATTGGAATATCATACAGAGTGATGAGTCCCTACCATTTAAAGACACTCGCCCCATGTTTGCTTACCGCAGAGGGAAAAATTTAAAGAACCTACTGGTCAGGACGGACATCACAGTTGGCCCCACTAAAGCGAGTTGGCTGAATCCATTGGTGGAGCGAGGAGGAGCATGTTAGTATAATATCTCTGTGTGGGAGCTGATTTCTAAATTTTGACTAAAACGAAGTTAAGGTTTTGGGGGGTTATCTACATATCAGTTTTTGGAAAGAGGGGTGGACAGTCCCTTTAATAGTGTTTCGGGACAGGTAAAGAAACATATTCATTTTTAATAGAGGATCGATGTTTGGAAAACCGTTGTTTAATTTTCGGAGTGGTTTCCTCAACATAGATCAACCCACAAGGACACTGTAAACCATACACGCAATACTCTGTGTCACAATTATAGTGTCCACATATTTTGTATTCCTTATTTTCGTTTTCGGATGTATGAAAGTTAAACAAATTCTTTTATAAATGGACATTGTAAATATTTCTTACATTTAAAACATTCGTCTTAGGTTTACCACCCAAAAAATGTAGTTTTTATTTTCTTCTTTGTTCCTGCTTTCACTAGTTTATTACAAAGTGTTTGCAGCTTAGTATATGAAAATAAAGAAAGAATCTGAAATATATATATATATATATATATATATATATATATATATTATATATACTAGCAAAAGTGTGCCGTTGGTGCACATTAGGAATTATATGTGTGCATGTTTAGCTATAGTCCAATTGAAGAGACTATTTGGATATACACCACAAATTAATGCTTTTGGCATACTAGGGGAGGGGTATTTCGAGTGGGAGAAGGTAGGCTTGACAGAGGGAAAACGCTGAGTAGGGCTGCTAGAAATGGAGAACCTATTATCTTACATCTGTTACATTAACGGGCGCTAGAAGCCCAGAGACCCCCCTCAGTGTCCCAAGGCCAGAGTGACAGTCCCCCCGGGACATTCCCCCCCCCCCCGGAAACCGGTTAAGTGTAACGCACAATTAGATGTACCGGTGCACATGTGCTTGCGAGCGCTCCATCTGAACTGGTGTCATCACCGGACTACAGTGTGCACGAAGGGTCAGCAATGCCTGCCACGAACGGAACAATGTTAAGAACTTGGCGCTGGAAGGGAGAAGCTCTGCAGAGGCTATCAGCTCTTGTAAGAACCCTTAATTTTCTGAGGGAAGGCAGAAACTTGCAGCAGTTAGATAGTAATGAGGAGTGTGGAGACACCTAGTGGCCAAGGGAGACAAGACACGCACGGAGCCAGACACACACATCACATGGATCACTTAGGATTTTATAATATAGGATCATTTTTGGACCACAGTTAACCTTTAATCTCTGTTGGAAAAGGATATTGGAGTTTTGGTAGATAAACTTAAATGTAGCTAGAGCCAGGGGTATGGATTTAAGGGAGAAAAATAGTATTCTCCCTCTTTACAAAGCACTGGTAAGGCGCAGTTTTGTAATCCTGTGTACAAATATGAAATGAAAGGTTTCAGAGAAGGGCAATTAATTATTAAGGGGACTGGGGGAGCTTGAATATGAAGGCAGACTGGATAAGTTACAATTATGTACACTAGAGAAAAGTTGTACATAAATAGTGGGATATGACTAATGTGTATAAATACAAAAATGTGCCCTACAATAACTATTTGGGGCATTAATCACCAACGGAATGTCAGAGGGCACGCGGACATCCCTTAAGACTGAAAGAAAAGACTTAAGTCTGGAAGTTCGAAGGGGGGGGGGGGGTTTCACTGTGAGAACAGCAAAACTTTAGAACTGTCTTCCACTGGACATGGTGATGGTGGGTTCATTGGTTAAAAAAAGAAAAGGATGAATAAGTTTCTAAAAACTTTTTTGATACATAAAGTTGAAGTTGATCCAGGGATATTTCCGATAGCCACAATACTACAATCTACATGATGGAGCCCCAGTGAATAACAGACCAAGATCTACATAAATGTGTTACCAGAGAACACCACAGCATTATCTGTACATTGACCGTGTGACACAGGAGGGACAAGGGAGATCCACAATCTGCAACGGGAAAGGCTTGTTATCTCAAACACAGTTCTTTCCTTCAGGATCTGTACATCCGGTGATCTATATTCTGACCAGTGGTGAATGAAGGGACCAGTTGTAATCTTGATTAGTAGTAGAGTGCGCTCTTTAAAACTACTTACAGACTGGGAGAGTATCAGTTTTGGGGCAGCTGTGCATGCGTTCTCACTATATAAAATATTGGAAGATAGCTTACGGGTGAAAACACATGGGATTGGCCCCCTTTTCAGTAATGTGGGTACCTAGCTTTACCACTGTATCCATCAGTGAATCTCCCCGAGAGCAGGGGCGTGCTTACCATGAAGCAAACTGAAGATTTTGCTCTGGTCGTGCCCCTGTGGTCCACCTGAAAGGGAGCATACATTTCCGGTTCTAAAAAAAAAAAAAAAATCTGCTGCATCACGTGCGTGCAAGGGAAGGGAAGATGCAAGAAGGAAATGCCCTCACCCGTCCAGATGGGGTTGTATTTACAAGCCTGTGTGGGCAACTTACATTTGCCAGTCTATGTTCTGGGCACTTCTATTTAAAATTCAGCTCTCAATTTCACCAGTCAATGTTAAGCCTACCACACCTACCTCTGCAAGCCACACCCACCTTCCCAACGTGGCAGGCGGATCGACCTGACCGAACCCATACACACGTGCGATTCTCTGCCAAGCGCTTGTTTGTCGCACAAATGCATCATGGTCGGGGGTCTTGGCTCAGTGCACATATTGTGCATGTGTACGAACCTTTAGGCTGGGTACACACGATAAGATATTTTGTCCCAACTGAGCATAAGCACATGTGTACCCAGCCTTAACCTACTGGTTTAGGATAAATTGTGCTAAAATTAAAAAGATTTAATAGACTTTTTCCTAGAAGAAGATTAACTGGAAAAACTCTTTCCGTTCTCACTGTAAACAAACCTTTCCTAACTTCAAGATTAAACTTTTTTCTTCTAATCTTAAAGGACAACTATACTGGTGAAACACACACATGATCAGCAGAGAGTTAAAGTACATGTAAACTGGGGCAAATCATTTTTTTAACTAATCACAAAGTAATTAGGATTAATTACCACCAATCTTAAATCTGCTTTTTTTCTCTTCTCTGACCTTCCTATCCCTTGTTTTTTTTTTAGCTCTTGGGGTTTTACTTTTCAGGGCAGGGCACAGCTAATCAGTAAAGAACTGTCAATCACCCAGCCCCTCCCCCTGGCACACTACATGTAGAAACTATCCATTCTATAAAAGTAAAGCTTATTTCTCCATCACTGCATGGCTAATTGATTCAGCATTAAGATCAGGAAAAGGAATAATCATTATCTGTTTCTCTAAACAGATAAACCCAATCCTGCAGTTAGCTAGTTAGTTAAGTCCCAATGTAGCACTGTACCTAAAGAAATCACACACACACACACCTTCAAACTCCTACAGCTAAAAGAAAATATTGCTTGATTCAAGCAGTGATTACAGCTCCCAGTGCTACTTACCTTCCCATAGCAAAGCAGTTTTACTTTCACTATAACACAAAATCACTGGGAGAATGCTATTGGCTGTAGGGGGGCAGAGATCACCTCCACTGCACATGCTCCACACCATTTGTGCCTCAGTTTTGGGAGGGGGTTAATAGAGAGGAGACATGCATACTAACTAGGAGTGAGATGAACAGGACATGAGGAGATCTAGTGACAGGGAGAAGCAAAAAGGGATCAAGTTCCTTGCAGCACTAAAAATACAGAAAAGGATAAAGGCAAGTCATTTTTTCAGTTTAGTGTCCCTTTAAATAGGTATACAATAAAACCCACCCACTCATGTTTCTGCCTTATGACAGAATGAAGATTTTAACATCTGAACTCCCATTCCCCAGACCTGCCTTTCTCTCTCAGTCTGCAACAAAAATAAGAATGTGCCATTTGATTGGTCAGGGAGCATGCAGCTTTGCTGAACTCTTCACTTTTTCTCATCTACAATATGCTAATAGTGTGATGTACTTTCTGCCCAGAGCTTCCAGGAGTTCCGTAGCTGTAACAGCTGGACTTCAAAGTAGGAATTCTCTGCATTCTTGTTTTTTTTTTTTTTTTTTTTTAAGGCAGAAGGAAGGTTGGGGAACTTAGCACAATATATATATATATATATATATATAATATATAATATATATTATATATATATATTATATATATATATATATTATATATATATATATATAGTATATTGAATAGTCACAGGCACTCTCTCCACCACCCTCTGATATCACACCTGGGTGCTGTTGTATGGATCAAATGTTCACATAGGTAGTATGTAGATTCAACGCACTCCAGGATTTCTTCATCAAAAAACATTTATTTAATACATCACTGTGTAGGCAACGTTTCGGTACCCCTCCTAGGTCCCTTTCTGAGGTCCCTTTCATATGAGGCTTGAGAAAGGGACCTAGGAGGGTACCGAAACGTTGCCTACCACAGTGTGTATTAAATAAATGGTTTTTGATGAAGAAATCCTGAGAGTGCGTTGAATCTACAATACTTACACATATATATATATATTATATATATATTTATATATATATATATATATAATAATATATAATATATTATCACCACACACACACACACATTTAAAGGAGAACTAAACTCAAAAAAAAATCAAAATTTAACGTTAGAAAGTACTGGCCTCAACATCCTTCTCAGCATGGAAGATTCCACACAGGGGCCTTTTCTTTACCTCTATGAGCTTATTTTAGGTTCTGTTTGTTCCCCAACTCTGAAGCTGACATTTTCCCTTGCCTACCAGTACTTTTGCCTTGATTACATTTTCATCACCTGTGGGATTTCCACCTCTTAACCCCTATGGTGTAGGAATATATTAAATCATCAATATTCAAATTGGTGGTGCAGCTGATTAACAGCCTAATCCGATATATAAACAATAAATTGCTGGTGAAACCTACAAAGACAGGTCTGTAGCTGTGAATATTGCACATTTATTGCAGAACATGCGTGCTACATGTTTCAGACCCACTCAAGCACTTGAGGAAGGACAAGTGGGTCAGAAACATGTAGAATGTATGTTTTGCAATAAAACTGCACTATTCAGTTACAGACCTGTGTCTTTGTATGTTTCCCCTGCAATGTATTGTTTAAGTATTGGAGGGCCATATTTAAAAACTTGCAATACCACTGGTTTTCGTTACTGTACGACTGTGGCAGTAGTATACCATGTGGTAAACTACCGTAATGATATACTACGGGCGGTCGTAGATTTTCGTTGGTTATCGTACATTTACAAAATTTACGATAGGGATCATAAATTGATGATCGCAATAACGATCGCTAAAGAAGGCGAAACCACACCTTTATAATTATGGCCCATAGTGTGAAGGTCTCTAGCTCTCCCTTTCAGCTGTAGCAATATTAGTTGAAAGTGTAGCTTCTTAAAGGGGAATGTTGGAGGGTAGGAAGAGTGTGTTTTATAAGAACCACATGGTGAAGAACTGTAGGGGGAGGATAGAGAAGTGAACCTAAAACTTAGCACAGCTCTGTGCAATGCATTTCTCATCAGTGTACCTTATTAAAGGAAATGTTGGTGGGTAGGAAGAGTGTTTTTGATTCAGCTGTCTGTATAAAACAAGCTAAGAAATGCATTACACAGAGAAATGAATTGCACAGAGCTGTGCTAAGATCATTATATTATCCTCAACCTGCAGCACTGCACCATGCTCTATAAGTGTACGTATTAAAGTTGAATGTTGGAGGGTATGCCATTTGCAGCTCTGCTCCAGGTTGTATATATAAATGTACATATTAATTGGAATTTTTTGGAGAGAATGCCAATTAAAGGGGCACTGTTAGAGGGAACGCAAACATGTTCTATAAATTTAAAGCAGCAGAAAGGCTGCCTGTGGGTAGTTTTGCATAAACAAAATCACTCTTCCAACTAGGGTTCCCACCTTTGCATTTAAGAACACATATACAGGCCTATGTATTAAAAGTTCTTATCGTTAAAAAAATGGTGCAAAAATAGTGGCTAAGAGGTGTTATAGGAACACCTTACTCTGGGCGTTCCTATAACACCTCTTAGCCACTATCTAATCACACCCTTAACACCTGGCTGTGATATGCTAATTGGGATTTTCCAGGGTACATAATTGCCACAGATTCTTGTACAAGTCATTCTGAATTGAGAAAGCCAGTCGGATGACTAGCGAAACGTCTTCAAGAACTACATTTCAAGTCCAGTTGATCTAATTGAATACAACAGATACCTTCCCCCACTGTTTGAGCAGGAAAATCTGCTAATAATATTCACTGCTATCTCTGATGATTGGCTGGGAGACACTGGCAGGTGGGGACTCTGAGTTCAACTGTTACATGCAGCTTAGCATAAGGGGAGTGGGAAACAAACACAAGGTAGCTAGTTAGCATGTGCAGAAGGAATTTTGGTACCTGGACCACCAGGAATAGGCAACACTAGAAGCCACCCGTGACATCAGATTGCCAGTTCTCAGAAATGTTCTATAAATTATTTCTACAGTAAAAAGCTGAATTCAGAAGTGAGAGACAAATGGGTTTTACAAGAGTCTGTGGAGCTGCCTTTGTATTTTGGGTTTAGTTCTCCTTTAACTTGTTTCCCATTTTAGGAGTATAAATTGTCCTTTAAAGGATGTCAACAAGTCCTCTCAAACAATCTATAAGTGAACAATACTCCAGAGTGTTCATTATATGGCCCATTAATATATTTGTACAATGTGATCATATCCCTGCACAAGAGCTGCTTTTCCCTAAGCCCTAAATTGTCTAATTTGCCTGCAAAGTAAAGCCAATTGATTATTATTAATTCATTTAGGAAAGCAATACATTACATGAAAACGCAGGCTTCAATTTTTAACACAATTTAAAAATTTGACTTATATTTCACAATAAACTGTATAATTAGAAAAACCCATACAACACTTCTTATACTTGGATCAAAAAATAATTATAATATAAAAAAAAAAAAAAAAAAGTGTGACAAAAGAGCAAAAGTTAAATTACTTTTCTTGCACTTGTAATTGAAAACACTTTTTAAATCCACACATAAAATATTTTGAAGCTCCTAAACAATTAGAATAAAAAGCATACCAATATGAAGAAAAAAAACATTTAAAATTTTATTAAAATTTTGTCTTCATAGAAACACACATTTATCAACATAAACAAAAATACAACACTGACATCTAATGGTAAAAAACAGAATATCAAAAGGTGGACACCTCAGGGCAGTGTGAGTAACTGCATACTAGTAGAATTTAATTAAAGGGCAACTATACCTTAAACCCCCCCACCAAAATCTAAAATTCTATAAGTGGTAGTAGCATGTATTCCTACCTCTTGTTGAGACTTTGTTTAAAGTAGTTATAGAGGTTTTGCAGTGCTTGAAGCTTTAAGTCTCCCTGGTCTCGTTCAAAGAAAACAATTGTTACAAATACAAGCGTCTAGAGTCTGGCAGGAAAATGGCTTACCCGACACTAAAATTTTTAAAAGCTGAACGGGAGGTAGGAATACTCAATCCTGTCTCTTATGGAATTAGGAATAAAGGAAAGTTGATTTTTAGGGTATAGTGCCTCTTTAAATAGAAATATAAAGGGCAGAAATTTAGCAAAATTTTTCTGCTTTGAAAATGGGGAATAGTTCACCCATGGATTTATTTCTGCCTGTTCCATTTTCCTTGTACATAGCCTTAAGGTGGCCATACATATATACGATTTTACATACCCGACCGAGCCTGCCGGAACCACCTCTCCCATTCTTCTATGTGACTGACAAGCGATCGCATAGAAGAACAGGAGAGGCGGTTCCGGCAGGATCAATTGAATGTCGTGGGAGCGCTTGGTCAGGTATGTAAAATCGTATATGTGTATGGCCAGCTTAAATGGCTTGGAGGCTACAATTTTATAGATCTCATGTTTGTCTTATTTATACATGAATCCTATTGATAACAAGTGATATCCAGCCTTCTGTCCTCCATTACTACTAATCTGCTACAACAATAAAAAAGCTCTTAGCTCCTAAGAAGCCCACATAGCCTGTAGCTGTATATTCCTGGACCACAGCAAACAGGTTCAAATCACCCCATCTAAAATATCTACAATTCAAAGAACATTGGGGTTTGCACTCCCCAGGAGAGACTTCACAGAATTTCTTTCATGACTACAGATATAAATAGGCACGTTTGGCATATTACCAAGGCCCGTACAGATGTTAGATTACAGCTGGCCAACAAGTAATCGACAACTGCACACGTGTGATGATCTCATTGGCTTCATTTATTGACCCAACAGGACAGACCACAAATGGTGCCTATGGGAGCCGCTGCATGATTGTCGATCTGTTTTTAAACAATCACTAGCCACTTCGCCTGACAGTATTGTATGTTTGCACGAGATGTAAGAAGGGATAATTAAGATGCCAAAATTTACAGAGAGTTAAGAACAAGTAATCTTTCTGCCCCTCAAAATTAGTGTCATTTGGCTGTAAAGTCTTTCCAGTATTTGGATTATCAAAACAGAAACAAATAAAAAGCTAAAGCAAAAACGATAAACATGTAATTTTAAATGAGAAAAGTAAATATAAGTATCAAAATGCATTACAAAACAAACTGCTTTTCCTCCTCTGCTAAAATACCACATTTTCTACATCAGTGCTATTGAAAAACAAAACCGGAGAGTCATTGAGTTATGCTTGCCATACAATACAAAACTTACCTCCAGACAATTCTGCGATGTTTGGACAACAGCCTTGTCTGATCATTTTACAGTCAACATTCAATTGCAAAATGAATGCACAGGGAAAGTCGGGAAGTCAAAGCACTGGTAGACTTCAACATCATATATATCTAATAAGTATATGGCTAGAATTAGACATACCAGCCTGATCTTAATGACTGTGCAGCTAAGCTACACCACTACAATGTGTTGGTGGACTACCTTAAAAACACAAAAAGGATGTAAAGGTAAAATTATGATAATCAAGATCATTTTATTAATCCCAAGCCAGAATGGCCCTGCAGATCAAAATGAAGTAGCCTTATGTAACCAATATTTATCCCTATACAACCACAAGTAATTGTAAACAAGTAGAGGGCAGCAGTCACAATCCCCCTTGTGTGTTTGGAGTCTTCCCAGTTATTTTTTTGGAGCACTCCAGAAGTGCGTTATGAATGTCTTTGGCACAGGAGATCTGAGATTTAATCATACTCAGATACTGGGTATAAGGCAGGCTTTCTGTTTGTACAGCATCAGGTTTAGTGGCTGTGGGCACCAACGTGGGTGAATGCTTTGCGCTGTCATAACTTTGGGAGAGGCACTCGTAGGCGAGGCGCTATGAAAAGAGAATGGGTCAATATGTTAAAAAAAGTAATTTGTTTCCTTCTTCATCTTTTATTTATGCTTTGAATAGATTTTTAAAACACCAGTTTTAACAATACAGCAAATCCCGAGTTGTCAACTTACTGATAACAGTTGCCATTAATGTTATTAAGAAAGCTAGAAAAAGGAAGGCTATAATATCTCTATTGTGGATTTCTGTGCATTTTTACTCTTTAAAACAGAAGACATGGAAAATATAAGGCCTGCATGGTGAATAGAAATCTTAGCCTTGTATTAGTGTGTTTAGTTACTCTAGGCCATATTAATAAAGAAACAGCACATTTCCTGATTATTGAATCATACTCCTAAGTAGTTTATTCATTATAATCTTTTACAGCAGAGTATCACACATTTTATTTTGGATTTTAAACCTAAAAAGTTTTTTTCTAAGTTAATTTTTCCAGTACATTTGCCCTTTATGCTCCCTGGAGGGTAGGGGCTTGTAGTTTTAAGTTCTAGACTGCCCTGTCTGAGACAAGCACGTTATAAGCTGTGTTACAAACCCCCGCTCCCCCCCCCCAAAAAAAAAGAAAATCTGCAAAAAAATATTTTGTAAGTTTATAAGTTTGGACGTCGGGTTTATGATGCAGCGAATGATGCTCTGTCCCAGCAGTGGGCATGTTCCAACCTTAAAGGCAAACCCCAAGGGTTGGTGATGTGGATACTGCTGTAACTATGGATAGACTGCAGCTGGAGTCATTTTAAAAAGGTAGGAGTGCAACCTTTTTAATAAAGGCCGCTTGTATGGAGACCACAGTTCCCCTTTAACATTTTCATTTAATAAGAACTTTTTTTTTTATCCTAATGTGAAAGTTTTTCTCCCCAGAACACCTATAAATTGTAAGATACTTCTCTAGTAATCTGTATTTATGTTCATGTAAAAAGTTGGATTATATAACCAAGACAATTTACATGTTGTTGCAAGTACAGCCCACAGCCTATGTAGTTTTCAAAGAGCCTGGTGAGCATGTTCACTCATTGGCCATACCTCCCGATCCCATGATTCACTGTCTTTATGCACATATTTTATATACAGATGCCTCCACAAAAATAAGGAAGTCCCTGACAAGACTTTAAAAGTTTGTTTTCTGGCCAGCATGCATTGCAGCCAGCCTACAAGGAACTACAAAAAAAATGGTTTCATTCTGCTTCCTGTTTTCTTAATGTAAATGTTTCCTTTGTGGTAGCTCTGGTGGGTCAGTGGATAAATGCTCTACATTTAGAAATGTAGAGCACAGCACGCGATGTCACAGGTTTGAATTCCCAAATGTACTTGTTTGTATTTTGTTTCTTCCTCAAAGATTGAGGAAGCTTGGAAATAAACTGCCAAGATTATTTTTTGTATAAAATGCAATGAAATATGTGGGTAACAAAGACTGTTTTAAACACTGTTAAATATTCCTGTTTCTTAAGACACAGATCTGTTGCAAAATGATCTGTACCTAACTTGCAGGTCTCTGTGCAGTAATGGGATGTCAGATTCTAGGGGGCAAGGCTTCAGATTCCTACTATTTTGATCTGCTTTGCAATAGAGATCATGTGAAGAGTAATGTATACACTTATATGTCCACCAAAACAGAGAGGTGGATTTTGGGAGATGACCACCATTACCCACAAGTTAATTTCATTAATCAAACAACAGCTACAGCAAAATGAGCAGTGAGACACAACATTTTGAATGTGCGGTGTCTATTCGGACAATGTGGTCTGGTGATTTTAGTTACTCATTAATACCTACCAAACACAGCTCCAGTTGGTCACACAGGGCATAAAACTCTTCAAGGCTTTTATCAAACCTCTGTATAGGTCCATCGGCACTCTTTCTGGAATACACAATTACATATTATGGGAGCATGTTACAGAAAACAAGTTACGTGATTTACATTTTTTCGGTAAAATATCTGCATAAATCAGCAAATCCAAAGAAAGATACTTTTATACCATACAAAATTATGTATTTTTAGCATTCAGGAAATGCCAACCTGAATTCAATTGTCTATTTATTAAGCTTAGTTGAAAAGCTTAGTTTTTAACTTAGCACTGAGCCAAACACAGCTTTTTTAGGAATAAGAAATTATACCCCCCAGATTTTTTTAAAAATATGACAGAAACAAACAGCAGGACATATTCTTTATGGTTCAAATTATTTCCTGGGTCTCTCTTACCCATTAGTCACAATGAATACAGAATCTTTGATCAGAAAAGGAGACCAATTTATTTTATTATCTGCTGCTACATATTTTGGGTCCACGATTAAAGTCAGAACCACATAAATACACAACAAACCTACCCCGAAAAACATTCATAGGTGCTAACAGCTGTCCATCAATGTTAGTCTAATGTAGTAGTATTTATTTTAAGTACAATCCAAGATAAACATTCCATTTGTGACCTGCATAACTTATTTGCCTACAGTGAACGAGTGCAGGGGAACGGACCGCTCCGTAACTCAGGAAGAAGCCACCACAGGTAAGTATATCATCACGATTTATTGAAAACCAAAAGCATATTCACATAAATGCAAGTGCCACAGCAAACACAACACAGGAGCAGCAATAACCAGAGTCTCCTGCACTCGTTCACTGTTGGCAGTATCGTGAGGCTTGCCGAGGTCTTTCCATTGAGGGGGAATCTGCACGCTGAAACGCAGAACCCAGGACTTAAAGGCACATCGGCGAGCGATCCCACTCTGGAGCTCGGTATGTTATGTTTTAATAACTTATTTGCCTACCTTATTCAAAAATATCAGCTCAATAGGTATATGCATACTGGGTCAGGTATTTTCTTAAAGGGTCCTTACCTTCCAACCTCCACACCCCATGGTTGCTGGATAATTGCAACAAAACAAATAAAAGAAGGGGACGCCAAACAGAACTGAAAATGCAAGTCAAGTGCTATTTATTGTGCGACATGTTTCAACTACAATAAGTTTTTTTCAAGCCTTGAGAAAAGACTGTTCAGCAGCAAGCTCTGTTGCAGGAGAGTAGACACAGCCCTGAGAGAGAGAGAAAAAAACATGGATCTGAGTGAGAGCAGAGAATCAACCAGGTGTTTTCTACAGAGCAGCAGAAGTAACAGCCAGGCTCCATTAAACTTTACACTGAATCGAGTGGTCTACTCCAGACTTCCCTTTCCTTCCTCCTCTGTCCCCTTCCTTAAGAGTACCTCCTGCAACAGAGCTAGCTGCTGAACAGTTGACTGAAAACAAAAAAAAAATTACCTTATGGTTAATAAAACCACTCACCAAGATAAGGATTTATTGTATGGAGTAGTTACAAATTATGCAAAGTAAGCCAGTCAAGTATATTAGACAGCCTACAAATAATATATACTTTGAGTCTGTTAGTGTGTATGAAAGTGTTTGTCCGCCTGTCTACCAAAGAGTGTGTGAATATTGACCAATTATATACTGGATTCGACAATATATTGTATATATATAGCAATATATTGTATATATTGTACAGCGCTGCTTCCCTAAGTGGCACCATATAAATAAACATACATACTTACTGTCCATTATCAATGTTCGTATTCTGAGCAAGGTTCTGGGCTGCTATCTTCATAAGGTTCTAAAAAGAAAATACAACAATGAAATGTTAGAAACACATTTTTATTATTGAATTACACAAACTTTCAGCTCCACACCACAAAACATTTTACCTGCTATATAATCAGTTTCCTTTTAAAACTACCCATACTGCTTGAAGCTGTAGGTTTTCTAAACTTCCTGAGCGCGTCACCATTCTTACAGGGTTTTAGCGATTAGAATGATTTATGGTGGCCATAGACGCTACAATCCAATGGTACAATCAGCGGGGCGTACAATTGGATTGCTGGTCAAAATATTTTCAACTGGCCCGATGATTAAATTATTGTAAAGATCTTTCAACAATTGTCCATACACGATATGGCGGTCGTATGATATCGGGACCGATATTTAAAGGCTATGTCCACCCCTAAAATAAAAATTTAATATCATGCTCCCCCATGTCCCCCAGCCCCAACCGCATGTTTTTTTTTTTTTAAAAAGCCCCCCAAACTCTTACTTACCTCCCCTCGATCCTCCGCCGCACTGCCGGCCCTCTGCTTGCGAGAATGCAAGCAGAGGGGCGGGACCGGCAGTCGCGTCTGTGATTGGCTGAGCGGCAGCCAATCACGGACGCGGCTGCCGGTCATTCAGTGCAGCGGAGGAAAGCGGAGAGGTAAGTAAGAGTTTGGGGAGCTTTTTAAAAAAAAAAAAACATGCAGTTGGGGCTGGGGGACATGGGGGAACACAATATTAAGGGGGATTTGTGCTAGGGGAGGGATAGTAGAACGGGAGGGGGAGGGAGGGGAGAAGGGCTGCAGCACGCATGGCAGGAATCTCCGGGAGGCCAGGTAGCAGGCAGTGTCCTATATGGACCTGCTAGCCTCCTGGTGGGCAGTTTTTGGAACTTTGGGGGGGACTACAGGAAACCAGATGGAGTTGGGATGTGAGGTAAGGATTAAACTACACTACATGGTGGGGCCAGTAGTTGGGGGGTTATAGTTTTGGGGGTGGACATGCCCTTTAAGCGTCTATGGCCACCATAAGACCAGTCCTGATTTTCTAACGTGATACCTGCAGACTCTCCTTTAGCTGAGGGATCAGCATTCTATAGCGCTGCACCGGGTCAAAGTCTTGTTGTTGTTGCTGGAGACCAATCTGCTGCTGCCCACCTGCTATTCCAGGAACAGATCCAACAGGCGCCATCGATCCTCCAGCCCCTTCCCGAGACTGAGACGGCTGAGACTGGTTAACCAGCATTGCCATAGCGAGACCGAACGATTACAGCCACCTAAACAGCCAACAAGCTACTCATAGGAGTAAAGTGCCAATCATCTCTAGTGGGCGGTTCCAAGAGAGACAGGAAAGAGAACTGCGACGATGGATTTAGAGACCAGTGGGATGTAAAGGGCGTGGCTTGGTTGTTGTGTTGGTCAATTCATCAGGGAGAAATTCCATGTTATATGTGAAGGGAGTGAATATAGGGACGCTACGTGCTGTAATACGGTGTGTGTTGGTGGGCATCGCTAATTCTATAGAATATAACACTCTTTACAACATTGTATACAGGCGTGCTCTACTGAAACCTAAAGGCGGAGCGTGTGAGGACCCTATTTCCGGTTGTGTTGCTTGGCTGTGAGCGGCGGATGGTGGATCTAAACGGGAAGGGACATGGCGCCCACTATCCAGACTCAGGCTCAGCGGGAGGACGGACACAGGTGGGACTTCAGGATTGGTATTTGTTTCTAGTGTGTCACACATGGCTGGAGTGGAATATTCGCATGCGAGTTATGCAGTAGCTCTCCTGAATCGACATTTAATCCCAGTTTATTTTTGGAAGTTTTGGCGGTGCCCCTGACAGTTCGTGTTAAAGTGTAACTAAACTAAAAAAAAAGTACCTTTAGTTACAGCAAAATTTAAAAACTTTTTTTTCAGATTTTAAATCTGAGCTGTAGATTTTAAGAAATCATCATTTGAAATCACAGCATATACAGGGAAAGACCCGTCAACCCAGGAGCAGAAATTATAATGTGTGACCCATTCCTGACCTCTTACTAGGATTGTTTTCTGTCTGCCAGCACACTTTCTACAACAACTAAGAATCGGCAGAGAAAAGAAGACCGGGTTTGTGTAAGCAGAGCAGTGGCCATGGCAAGGCTGTGCAGGACTTAAAGGATATATGTACACTGTAAAACCAACTTTTTGTTGAGCAGATTGCTGTGGCTTTAAAAGTTAATAATGTGTAATTTTTGACTGCTGGCGCTCCACCCCACAAGATCTTCAGTGAACCCCATCTCTAGGCGGTCCAAGCAGGTAAGGCTTGTGTGTAGTGTGCACGTTGCTAGTACATCCCGTGAGCGTGTTTGCGTGCAAAGTCATTGCATTTCTGTGCCACAGCATGCTAACGTCATGTGCACGCACGTTCATGGAAACCAACACCAGGTCGTGCTCGCAAAGACGTCATGTGCACGCTACACACAAGCCTTACCTTGGCTCCAGCAGCCATACCCTAAAGGAGGAAGCCAGCAATATTCAAATAGGCAAAATGTGTAAAAAAAATTACACATTTACTAATATAAGCCACAGCTATCTGCTCAACTAAAGTTTGTTTTACAGTGTACATATGCTTTAAGTGTCGTAGACACTATAAGAAGGCAGAGATTAAGGGAGGGTGGGGGCAATAAGGAGCACTCATTAAACATTAAAAATTTAATGACAAAGCTAGCTCATTAAAATATGTGAGTACCACTATTTTCTCTCAAATTGTAGTTTCAGGCAATGAAAAGTTGTTTGAGTGAGTATTCATAGCTTACGACCGTCCCGTTTTCAGCCCTGTCCCGGCACACCCTTTCTGTTTCCGCGTTACCCCGCTTCTGCTAAACCGGAAGTGCACTAGCAGGCTTTAGGACACTGCAGTTGGAGACTCCCAGTCCTGCCTGCTGGGGACGGGGCTGTTAACAGAATGGAACTGATGGGTATTCAGTGTGAAGAGGGATAGAGCAAACAGCAAAGGTCTGTCTGATACTCTGTGTTACAGTGCAAGTTCATCTAGCTTTTTTTAGTAAAGTATACTGCATTGAGTTAGTGTACTGCACACACAGTTAGTTTACAGAATACAGCACTAAACCTTATTATCCCTTCCCTTACAGGGCCAGTATTAGTTCCTAGTAAGGGTCAGTTAGGGGTGCAGTGCCTCCTATCAGTTTGTGTGTAGTGTATGTCAGTAATACCTGCATGTGTGTAGTATGTGTGTGTCAGTATATCAGTTCATGTGTCAGTATACCTGCATGTGTGTGTGCCAGTATATCAGTGCATGTGTGTAGTGTGTGTCAGTATATCTGTTGGTGTGTATTGTGTGTGTCAGTATATCTGTGTGTGTGTATTGTGTGTTTGTCAGTATATCTGTGTGTAGTGTGTGTCAGTATATCTGCACGTGTGTCAGTATATCAGTGCGTGTCCGTATATCAGTGTATGTGTGTCGTGTGTGTGCGTTATATTGGTGTCAGTATTAATGAATGCCATGTGTGTGTTCAGTATGTCAGTCAGTGCATGTGTGTCTGTATGTCAGTGCATGTTTGTGTGTTGTGTGGGTAAGTGTATGTATGTGGCAAAGATAGATATAGGTTGACACAGATAGATTAGATTGATGGATAAACAGGTAGATAGAAAGATACAGATAGATCGACAGGTAGGTAGACAGACCGAAAGATAAATGGATATACAGGTAGATAAAAAGATGCAGATAGACAAATAGATACAGACAGACAGAAAGAGATATAGATAAGATAGACAGGTAGGTAGATGAACAGAAAAAGATAAATAGATAAGATAGACAGGTAGGTAGGTAGAGGGACAGAAAGATAGATAGACAAATAGATAGACAGATAGGTAGGTAGACAGACAGAAAAAGATTGATAGGTATACAGACCAGGCTATAAAAATAGATACAGACAAACACAAATAAACACTGATATTAGCAAAGTGGGTAGCGGAGTATGCATATTTTAAAAAGTGTCCTCTTTTTCATGGGGTTTATCTTTAAATAGGGGGCGTTATCTATGGAAGATGGGAGTGGTTTAAGAAAAACGGGTGTGGCCTAAGAAAAGTGGGTGTGGCTAAACGTTGCCTCTGGCACTAACGCTCCCGCAACTCACTTTACCTTTTAGTGTCCCTCTTTTGTGTTTTCAAATGTTGGGAGGTATATAGTGACCCTTTAAGATAAAATCGCAGTATCTGAAAATATATTGGCAGTCATCCCTTTATGGACATAATGACACACTGGTGCTCTATTGGGTTTCAGGGGACCGCAATTTCTCTCATTACAGAGTCTGTTCTAGTCTATAACACCTAAACATGAACTAAAGCCAAATTTGTGTTCCACCATAATCTCAAAGCATCTACGTTAAGGACAACCACAGATAAAATACATCTAAAGAGAATATAATTGAACTGCAGTACAGCATTTACATATAGATTTACTTGGATTAGGTAACTGACACCTTTGGCCATTTAAACGTCCTTCTGTGGGATGACTTTGTTGCAAGCTCCTTTCTGAATATTTCAAACTGTATTTCTGTAACATGATTGGCTAAAAAAAACTCTAGTGGTCCGTAAGGCTGGGTTAACTTGTTGGGATCTTTCGTCCTGACGGATTGTTGGACACTTACGGTTTCAAACGGTCTGAAATATTGGGAAGTGGGAATAAAATCGCATCATCCACATGTTAAGTATATTTTTCAATTTCTGAAAATTCAGCAAAAAGGGAGTCAAAACAAAGATGATTTTTTTAAAAAATGGTATGTCATGATTCAATGTTGTTTTGAGACTTTAGTTGCTAGTTGCCCGTTAAGGATACATTTGACAAACCAAGCCCTGCAAATGGCTACTAGGTGCAGAAATAATCCACCACAGGAGATTGATTATAAAGGTAGAAGCTGTGAACAAGCATTTTTAATGTTGGTCAACAGAGTAAATTTGGTCAACAGAGGAAAGAGATTGTAAGCCATGTGAGCATGTTTTTGGTATTTCTTTTATTACAAGGGTATCCAACATCTTCCGTAGAGCTTTACTTATAATATGTTTTCATTCCCATCAGTCCCTGCCCCGAAGAGCATACAAACTAAAGGGTATCTATACTTCCAAAAAATTTTCAAAAATCATACCTTTAGATAGTGTAATGGTCCACTACTCCAGCACACTTTTCAGATTTGAAATCAGAGCTGTAGATTCTCAGAAATCTTTATTTAAAATAACAGCATGACAGGGAAAGACTAGTCCCTCAAACCAGCCATGCTAATTTATGTCCCTCTAGTGACCTCTTACTATGATTTTTCAAAACATGTCAACATTAGTCATATTGTCTCCTGTCTATCTTTTGCTCTATTATATATCAATCTATGACTTATCTATCCGATTGTCTGTCTTTCTATCTATAGGAGTGTGTCACAGGAGGTCACTTACAGACCCCCCCCCCCCCAAATGCTTGCCTGTTAGAAGGGAGAAGTTTCTCACACAGCGGCAGCAGTCCTCCTCCCCACCCACTCTCATCTCAGCAGCATGTACATGCCTGTTAGAAGAGAGGGGTGAAAGTGTCAAACACAGCAGCAGCCCCACCCACTATCAGCAGTGTCAGGAAGATATGTTAATGGGCTGTAAAGTGTTTGGCTGCGAAGGCTCTTTATTATGTAAATGAATGTATCCAGTGTCGGTTGGATTACAAGTGGGCAGTGACTAAGGGAGGGGGGCAGTTAGGAGCAGTTACTAAACATTGAACATTCACTAACAAAGCAGGCACAGACACACATGTAAGTAACATAATTTTACTACCCTAACATTTTACTTTCAGATTATACAAAGTTGTTTGAGTGAGTATATTGACCCTTTAAGCAAATTTATTTGACACATACAACCTATCAGTTTGTCTTTATGATTATTGGGGAAACCGGATTTCCCAGAGGAAGCCATGCAAGCACAGGAGAACATACAAACTCCTTGCAGAGGAGGATTTGAATTAAGAAATTAATGCTGTAAGGCATCATTGCTAACCACTGAGCCACCGTGCTATATATTGGAAATATTTTAAGCTTTTTTTTTTTGGAGGTCTGGACCGTTCAACGATCAGGTGATCGGACGCACTGGAAAACCATGTGTGAGCACACGGTCCTAAATTGACGGCACACTCGTTCATGGGAACTTTTGCCACGACCGAAAGGGATTTGTTATGACTGAGCGTTAATTAGTGGCGGACTAGTCTGTTAGGCTGTTAGACTTTATCAAACTGCTTATTTACAAAAGAAGTTATATAGCTATTCATTTGTTATTGATTGAACTTTTCCTAAACTTCTATTTTGATTATCCTTTTAAATATAATTTCTCATCTCTTTTAGGTCTAGTTCCCATCGTACAGTTCCAGAAAGGTGAGCTTTTTTTATTTCATAACGTTTAAAGGGCATGTCCACCCAAAAGTAAAATTTATTCTACTACTGGCCCCACTGAGTGTTGTTAAAAAATCCTTACCTTGCATCTCTGCTCCAAATGGTTCTCCTGACTGTTCAAAGTTCCCTTTTCACTAGCCCCCCCAACTGCCGTGTTAGGTTACTTAAAAAAGCTGCAGGACTCTACTTACATGGCTTTGTTCCCCCGGTGTTCTCTATTGCCGGCAGCTATGTCTGTGATTGGCTGCCTGTCAGCCAATCACAGACGCTGCTGCTGGTCTGGCCCCCTGCTTGCAGTTCCGGCAAGCAGAGGGCCTGCATCAGAGCACCTGGATGAGAGCACTGGGGGATCAAAGGACTGTAAGTTGAGTTCTGCTTCTATTTTAACTAGGCAAACATGGCGGTTGGGGGTGGGCTAGGATGCCATACACTACAGAATAAAAACATTCAGGGTGGAGATGACCTTTAACTTACAATTATCCTTACATTGGTTCCTCTTGGCTAACTGTCATTTTTTTTGTCTTGTTAGGTCAGGGGTTGTCTGTCGTGTAAAATACTGCAACACCCTTCCTGATATTCCATTTGACCCTAAGTTTATAACTTACCCGTTTGATCAAAACAGGTGAGCACAAGTTATTGTTTGTTAGCCTAGAATTTTTTTTTATTTCTTTCTTACCACAGTATGTTTTGTTTCTTAGATTTGTTCAGTACAAAGCCACTTCTTTGGAAAAACAGCACAAGCATGACCTCCTTACGGAGCCAGACTTGGGGGTTACCATTGACCTCATTAACCCAGACACATATCGTATAGACCCTAATGGTGAGCAACACACATAAGCAGGGAGGCAAGTTAATTGGGAAATTAATCTGTTAGACTAACAGCTTTATATGTTTGCAGTGCTTCTTGATATAGCTGATGAGAAACTTCTTGAAGAAGAAATTCAAGCTCCCAGCAGCTCCAAAAGGTATTTCCAATAGACTATTAATGTTTTTCTGCATTCTCCATAAGACTTTTTAATTAGTTTAGCATTTTTTTCCATTGTTTTTATGCAGAAATTTGATGAAAAATTGTCAAATTATTTGAGTAATGTATGAGTAATATTATATATATTTTTTTATATATTAAATCTAGAGTTAAAAAAAAATAGCGAGGCAAACAAAGATAATATTTATCATGTATAAAACAAGCCTTTATGTGGTAGATGTAGAAACTAAAGCTTTAACCATTATTCTGAATGGCTCAGAGGATACAACAGAACCAAAGATGGCCTTACACGCAACAATCCTGATCATAATGTACAATATCAGCATTTTCCAGCCTGACAGGGATCAATTAAATGTAAAGTAAAACATGTCAGAAATGAGACTTTGAATTGATCTGTGTGATCAATAGATATCCTAGGGCATGCAGAATGACTGCAGTGCAAATTTGATTGGTCCAGCCCTGTGATTATGTATTTGGGGATACCTTTTGGCATTTAGGAATACTGGTTACCCTAAAACTGCAAGATTTCCATCCCACCCCAACACACATACACATTATTTAAAGGGCATATTCACCCCCCACAAACATTCATAAAGCCATAAATGAGCGCAGTGAGGGAGTGAAGGAGTTAAAGGTAAATTATCGGGACTCCCAATTTACCACGAAGAAAGGGAAGTATAACAAAGAGGGGGGTAATGGGGATTACTTGGTAATTGTAATTCAACACATACTATATGTTTGCGCTGTGATTTTTGCAATATTTTGTTACCGGGAGTGCAAGCAATTTGCACAAAAAAATGATGACATGCGCTCTGAAAATGGATCGCAGTGCGCAGTTTAGCCTCTCACATTCTAATTCACTGGCCAGCATTTCTCACGTGCTAACAAAACACAATGTGTTTGGAAGCTCGTGCAAGTAGCTTGGAAACTATTGTAAACTAGCACTTGATTTTAATGGTAATGTACATGACGAAAAGGAGTCAAGTATGCCTTAAGGTGGCCATACATGCAGCAATCTCAATCATGCAATCGATTTTGGATGGTTAAACATTTTTTCAACCTGTCAGGCTGGAAAATGCTGATATTGTACATTATGATCAGGATTGTTGCGTGTAAGGCCATCTTTGGTTCTGTTGTATCCTCTGAGCCATTCAGAATAATGGTTAAAGCTTTAGTTTCTACATCTACCACATAAAGGCTTGTTTTATAGATGATAAATATTATCTTTGTTTGCCTCGCTATTTTTTTTTTTTTTTTCTTAACTCTAGATTTAATTAAACTGCTAATAGAAGTACCATTGCAAAGAAAAGCATAAAAATGCTGTGGGTTTGTTGAAATGTACTGTAAGATTTGTTGTACATTCTAGTAATCAGTGACCCCCATTCTCCAATAATGAGTCAAAAGGCAACACAAATATTTTAACAATTTTACTGTGTATTAGGAGAAGTAAGTTAGCTATAACCTATAAGTGGCAGAAGATGCACCTGCCATTCTTTCCTGTGATGTTCATGGCAAGTTATCTATCCATTATGTGTGGCAAAATCAACGAGGAATGTACTCTAAATGACCATATAGTTTATAGGTCTAGAAATACATCTGTCTCTTAGGTCTGGTACACAAGACGATATTTTGTCCTGATTAACTGTTTGTTGCAATATTTTGGTCAATCCAGTTGAAATGTCTGTCCTTTATCTTTTTAATTAAATTTGATTGGATGTACTGGTACATTTCACTGATTGTCTGATAGGCCATTCCAAAATATTGTGGTTCTGTTTTATTGATCTGTAACTAGTTGGACAGAAACTTAAGGTCAAAGTTAACCCATGTGCTTAATGTTGTGATCTGTTCAAAGTTTTTTGACAAATTGAGTAGTCGTAATGTAATTGTTTATAACGATGCATTTTTATTTCTAACATTCCATTACCTCTGTCATGATAGGTCTCAACAGCATGCCAAGGTGGTCCCATGGATGAGGAAGACAGAATATATCTCCACTGAGTTTAACCGTTATGGTGTTTCAAATGAGAAACCAGAAGTTAAGTAAGTTCATAAGACATGAGTGAGTGTGTAAAATATTCTCTATAGATACTGAAATATATTTTTTATTTTAGACCATATCCTCTCTTTCTTTAAAGGAGGACTGTAGTCTCCAAACAAATTTAAGGTAAAATAAAAACCAGCTGTAGAACCTTTCTAAAATGAGCCTGGATAACATCTCTAACTGCTGATATTGTTTAAAAGGTTAACACTTCCTGCTTTTAGTAGCTTGAGTGATATTACCTGTACCCTCTGCTCCTTCCCTGTGTAACCTTCATAAGGTTTACACAAGGAAGGCAAATACTAGGTTTCAGACTTGAAAATAGCTGTAAAAAATATTTGACAGTTGATGCTGCTATCAATGCAGACAGCCGTGTGCTAGTCTCATGTCTACAAGTTACTAAAATCAGAAAGTGTTCAGGGAGTTTTATTGCTCAACCTTTCAGAAATATACATGTATCACAGGTTGCCCTGAGAGGTGTGTGATCCAGGGCTCATTTCAAAGGTAGACTGAGGACTCTTTAAGTAAGTAAAGAAATGAGGGCTGTCCAGTCCTTTAGAATGCAATCAGGGGTGCTCCCATTTATTGGTGCAGACACAGCAAAAATACACACAACGTTTCGGCACACAGGAAAGGCCTATCTCTATTTCTATCTATTTCTCATAAATCCATGCTGACTACTACTAATAAGATGATCTCTGGAGACAAAGTCAAGGATATGATCCCTTAACAAAGTTTCCATCACCTTCCCTACCACTGATGTTAGGCTTACAGGTCTATAGTTACCAGGCTGTGAACGACTACCTTTTTTGAATATTGGTATTACATTGACTTTTTTCCAATCCAGCGGCACGTCCCCAGACAAAAGCGAATCTGAAAATATGAGAAACAGTGGTCTAGCTAGAACTGAACTAAGCTCTTTTAAAATCCTAGAATGCAATCCATCTGGTCCTGGCGCTTTATTGATATTAACTTTGTCTAATTGTTTCCGTACCATATCCTCTGTTATCCAATGTGAAAACTCTTCATTTCTTCCCTGCATATTGCTACAATCCCTACTGTAAGGACAAGGATTCTCAACAGTAAAAACCGATGTAAAATAACGGTTTAGCAGATTAGCCTTTTCGGCATCCTCCACAACCACCTCAGCTCCATTATTTAATGGTCCCACATTCTCAGTCCTCCTCTTTTTACCATTTATATACTTAAAAAACATTTTGGGGTTGGACTTGCTTTGTTCGGCAATCCATATTTCATTTTCTATTTTAGCTAGTTTAATTGCTTTCTTGCACTCTTTATTACAGCTTTTGTACTCCCTGTAAGCCTGTTCTGTGCCTTCTGTTTTCAAAATTTTAAAAGCCCTTTTCTTTTTTTCCATTTCCCTTTTTACCTGAGCATTAAGCCATGCAGGACTGGACCTAATTTTTTTACACTTGTTACCTAAAGGTACCGATTTGGAAATGTAATAGTTTAATATCCCTTTAAAAGTGGTCCCCATCTGCTCAGTTTCTTTACCTAGAAACAGTTCCCCCCAGTCTATGAGCAGGAGCGATTCCTTTAACAGCATAAAATTAGCTTTCCTAAAGTTAAAAGTTCTTGTTAACCCAGTGCACTTTAGTTTTTTACAACCTATATTAAATGACACTATATCATGGTCACTATTCCCTAAGCTTCCCATTACCTTCATCTCCAAAATGAGCTCAGGGTTATTAGATATCACCAGATCCAACAACGCATTCTGTCTAGTAGGAACTTCTACCATCTGCGAAAGAAAATGCTCATATAGGAAATTTAAGAACTTTATACCTTTAGAGGTGCTGGCAGTTCCATTACTCCACTCTGTCAGGGTAGTTAAAATCCCCCATAACCAGAACATGCCCCATACCAGCAGCCTTCGCCAACTGCATATGGAGATTCATTTCCACCTCTTCCCCGGCATTTGGCGGCTTATAACATACTTCAACAATTAATTTACCTACCTTCTTGCTTCCTGTACACAGTTCCACCCATAATGTTTCTGCCGTATCGTTTGCTCCCCCATCTATTCCATCTTTTAAATTTGGCTTCTTAAACTACAGCTAGGCCTTATAGTTTTTATTTTATTTTGTACTTCATTATTATCTGACTGGGTTCCATTCATCATAGGTTACACATCTTGCTTTTTGTATTGGGGCACACTCCTCAAGTGAAAAATTGTATATAGGCAAATCGCCCTCTAAACTGCAATAGCGAGAAATCTGGAATATATAAGACTAACCTGAAATGCTGCCTGATTTTCTGTTACTCCTCTTTCTGCTTCCTGGTTCTTTGGGTTTTCAACTTAGTCATGAATGTGACAATTGACATCACAGCCAATGCCTGAATGTTATTCCCCTAGCTGCCTTCTTTGAGCATGTGCAAGCTTGGAGAGGAGGCAGAATGGGAGTGGGGGGGGGGGGTTTGCTGCATAACAGGTTAGTCCTACATCTATCAGCTTACTAATTGTAATAGTTTTGGGGGGGGATTTTTCATTTGAGGTGTGAACATTTAAAGGACAATATAAAAAAATACCCCCATTACATGACCACACTTCTAGCAGCTGAAATTGCTTACTAAAAGCCCACCTCCTAGACAGCCCAGGGCCCTGGTTAACATAGCACTTGTCATTAGCTGGTGGGAATGCCTGTTTCAACCTCTCTCTCCTCTTCCAGTCAAACTTGAAATGTCCTGTTGCTAGGATACAGCCTACATAATCAAGCTGGTGGAGGACTTGTTTTCTCGCATGCTAGCTTTGAGAAACAGACAGAATTGTTACGCCCCTTTCCCAGCATGCCTAAAAGGCAGAGAGAGGCTTGAAATCAGGAAAAAAAAATGTATGGGGAGGGCTGCATACCTTTACTATTTATAAAGCAATTACAAAAAAGAAAAATGCAATTGTCCTTTAAAACCTCCAATGGACACTGCCTTATAAATTGTAATGAAAATAAATTCACTAGCTGAGGATGAAGGTGGGTAGAGGTTAAAGGGATGTAGGGAACTAATGTACAGAAGAAAATGGGTAAAAAAAACAAAAGAACAAAACAAAAATCCACATACTTGTAGGTTAGTGGGAGTTTCTACTTTGTTATAATATTTCATAACCTGGGTTTCTCCTGTGCAGGATTGGAGTTTCTGTCAAGCAGCAGTTCACAGAGGAAGATATATACAAGGACAGGGACAGTCAGATTTCTGCCATTGAGAAGACTTTTGAGGATGCACAAAAGCAAGTAAGTGAATTTTACATGCCATGGTGTATAAAACTCTACAAAGTTGGATTCCTACTTGTATAGCACTGATGTTTTCCATTACTTCTTTAGATTGCCCAGCATTATAGCAAACCCCGTGTTACACCAGTGGAGGTCATGCCAGTCTTTCCAGACTTCAAGGTTTGTTTTTATGAAATGTTACTAGTATTGTCATAAAGGTCCACCCTTGTCTCTTACATTTCTCAAAGTTGGAAAACATAACTAATTTTTTATTGACAGATTTTTTTTTTGCACATCATTAGTTTCTACCCACCTTTTGTCTTTATAGATGTGGATCAATCCCTGTGCTCAAGTTATATTTGATTCAGATCCAGCTCCCAAGGATGCCTCAGGCTCTGCTGCACTGGAGATGATGTCTCAAGCTATGATCAGGTGGGGTGATGGGATACATGGAGAGCATATAAGTCTGTTAAATATGCATCCAGGATTTATAAAATCTATACTTGAGGAACAGTTGTAGTAAGAAAATTTGCACACTTGTACATACTGTGGCATTCTTTATACCTTTTTCTTAATTTTTAGAGGAATGATGGATGAGGAGGGTAACCAGTTTGTAGCATACTTCCTACCTGGCGAGGATACAATGAAGAAACGAAAGCGAGATCAGGATGAAGGTCTGGATTACATGGCAGAAGAAATGTAAGTGTGAAAGGGCAAAAAAACTTATTGGTTGGAAATGTAAAAATCCAGTAGTTCTTGTTTTTCATCACTATTGGTTTAAAATGTTTTTTCTCCTTTTTCTTTCTGACCCACTTTTTAGGAAATCTAAAGTCTTTGCCCATTTATTCATACTATTGAATGGGTAAAATAGCTTTTGTGTATTATGCTGCCTTCTAGGATAAAAACATAACTTATTTGTGCTCTCTCTGGCAGTTATGATTACAAGATTGCAAGAGAATATAACTGGAATGTAAAGAACAAGGCCAGCAAGGGATATGAAGAGAATTACTTCTTTATTTTCCGTGAAGGTGATGGAGTGTATTATAATGAACTGGAGACCAGGTAAGCTGTTACATCTCTTATTCTTAAATATGCTAACTTTTTGTGCCATTCCTTAATCTTGTATATCCTGTGCCACCTGTTTCCCTCTTTAAGTTTTTCTCAACTTTTTTTTGTCGTGTAGAGTTCGACTTAGTAAAAGGAGAGTTAAGGCTGGTGTACAGTCTGGTACCAATGCTGTGCTTGTGGTGAAACACAGAGATATGAATGAGAAGGAACTGGAGGCTCAGGTAGGTGAAGAAGTAGTAACAATATAATGTTAAAGAATCATGAATAAAGTGTCAGTATTGGTTAATGATATAGAAAGTGTGGTGTAAACTAAATACCAGATCCTTCTCTGCTTTAAAATGAAAGGAGTGATATCTGAATTTGCCAATCATTTATCACCACAGCCAATGATTTATGACTGTTATAAAACACAGATGATTAACTGTGATTTCTGTCTATGGTGTTATTTCATGCCCATGTCGTAAAAAAAAAATAGCAGTATCCATATTTTAAAATATGTTTGAAATAGACACCATCTCACAATGCTGGTATGAGGTTTTTTTTTGTACAATTAACAAGACTCTAAAGTTGGGTACACATGGTGTGATCCTCTTCCTCCAGACTGACCTTCGGCCAGGAGAAAAAACTGTTGGTCGATGCAAAAGCAGCCACATCTGACAGTTAGCTGCGACCAAGCAGCCGTGGTTTTCTTTTACGTCCGATTGTGCGCTTGGCCGATACGGATGGACGGTCGGTTGAGGCAGACGGACGAAATCATACAATATTTGGGACCGACCGAATGCTGTATGATGTGTACCCAGTTTAAGGGTTTGTTCACACTAGAAACCATCAGGAACACACCAAATGCGTCTGTCAAGTTTTTGTATGCGTTTGTGTCTGTTTTTTCACATTGTTTTCTATATATTTAAGAATGTAGAAAATCCATGCAAAGAATGGACAGAAATGCAACATGCAGTGCATCTGTTGTATTCAGTTATATAAACGGAACTTTAACAGGAATTCTAGTTCTTGAAGATGTTTTTCTAGTCATCAGACTGGCTTTCTCAATTTTGAATTGAACTAAACTTTTAGTCCAGTAGATCCTACTAAATACAACAGATCTACAATGACCTGGATGTTTGAGAACCTTCACAAGCAGCATGCAGTGCGTTTTTTAAATGGACCGGAACACAAAAGGATACAATCGAAACGCAATACTTTGACCTGTACTATTGAATTCTATGTCCTTGCGTTTTTAAAAGACAGTCCGTTATAAAAATTCACCAACAGATAGACCTAGTGTGAATAAGCCTTAAAACAGATCTCAGAGAAGTAATGGAAAGTTTGCTGTGAAAAAAAACGCACAGGGATGTATTGAAACCTGAAGATACAAACATACTTATGATGTTTTCTTTTTTCTTCTCGTCTCATCATGTATAGGAAGCACGTAGAGCTCAGCTGGAAAATCATGAGCCAGAAGAGGAGGAGGAAATTGAGGTGGACCAGGAAGCACAGTTATCTGGTATAGTAGTCACTTTCCTCAGTTTTATTTAAATTAATTTGTACATCTTTGTCTCTTTTCGGCCTTTAGGTTTTTCTTTCCATAATCTGGTAAATTTATTTCAATTTGTACATGTAAGTTACAAAATGAGCCCCTCATTAAATTTATAATCCCTTATCTTCCTTTTTACTCTTTCCAAAAAGACATTGAAGATGGAGAGAAGGGCAGTGAAAGTGAAAAGGAAGCTAGTGGTGCAGAGCTGTCTGGGAGTGAAAGTGAACAAGAAGAGGTGGTGGAGGAGAAGGAGGATGACGAGGAGAAAGAGAGCAGTGAAGAGGACAGAGCTGCTCGAGATAAAGAGGAAATCTTTGGAAGCGATGATGATGATAGTGATGAAGATGGACAAAATGAGAGTGGACATGAAGGGGAGGACAGTGGTAGTGAGGAGGAGGAGGAGGAGGAGAAGGGACGGGGAAATAGAAGCCATAGTGCAAGTAGCAGCCCCTTTGGCAGTGATCATTCACAGCAGGAAAATGATGATCAAAGTGGAAGTGACCAGGGCTCTGTGACTAGTGATGGAAGTGACAGTGAGTAAATTCTGTCCAAATTGCTCTTTCAGTTTCTTGTAAATACAATTGTGAATATTGTTTTAGTAGTATAATAAATGATTTTCCTTAAGGACTGGACTGCTTGTAAAATCTGCATATATCTCTAAATAAATGATAGTTAATTTGTAGTTAAAAGGAAACCATACAAATATTATGAATATTGTAATGGTAAAATATCAATAGAGCAATTATAAAGTAATGTGCATATACAATATCTAGTCCATGTGGAAAGTGTGTAATGAAAGTCTTGCTTACCCCTATTGCAAACTAGACCAGTCTAGTATCAAGGTTGGGGCGGTCACTAGTTCCATTAGAAGGCCGGTTCTTGCAAATGGTCTGTCTCGCGGTACCCCAATACTTATCCAGATAAGACTGTGAGCAGATAATCCATTTTCTCCTTTGCTTTGTCAGATTGGGCTGGAATCAGCAGTGTTCTCTCTAACTACTGCATGCCTCCCCACCAAGAGCTGACAGGCTGAACAGTAACACCATAACTTAAAGTAGAAATAAAGTGGCAAGTCTAATATAACAAACAGTGCTGATAGTGCTAATATAGTGTTGAAGTGCTACGCATTTAACCAGTGTCAACCTGACTTTTTCAGCCATAATTCAGACATCTTTAAAAGGAACGGGGATAAAACCATTTTAGGGATGGTTAAAGGGGTGCATATATTCTGAAATCCAACATCCTATACCAGGAGCACCCATCCTGCCTCAGGCTGGGGGCCACACTAGTGGCACACCAGGCACATATTGGGTTGTGTGCTAGGCCCTATCTCTGAAATGCAGTTTTCCAGGAAAGGACATATTTGCCCCGTGGGTTGGGCAACACTGCCTTATACTTAAGCCATTTACAGTACTGTAAAATTCTAAAATTTCTCCATTTGTAGCAGTTTGTTCCTTATATCACCTCCCCTATTACAACTATTCATGCTCCTATAAACTGCTGCAATTGCTACATCTAAACGTTTGTCTTATTCCCTTGAACATAATGATATCCTTTTAAGTCACTCCAAATTTCAAAATTTTTATTTGAAACTATTATTATTATTATGATTATTTTTACTTTGAAACTCTTAAATACAAAATGAATGAAAATCCCTAAGAAGGTTAAAGGGCATCTATAGTGGGAAAATGAACTTTTTTTCTTTCTTTCCATATGTTCTAGAATTCCCCCCCAACCCCCAGAGTGTCTGTATTTTCTTAA
This sequence comes from Hymenochirus boettgeri, assembly GCA_019447015.1. Classification (NCBI taxonomy): domain Eukaryota; kingdom Metazoa; phylum Chordata; class Amphibia; order Anura; family Pipidae; genus Hymenochirus; species Hymenochirus boettgeri. The sequence goes on along the minus strand of CM033476.1, from coordinate 226,746,748 downwards.
GTTTCCCTCTCTGTCCTGAGATATACAAGTTAGAAAATGTGATTGCATTCCTTTACTCCTACTTGTACTGTCAATCAAATCCCTATGACGTGACCCTCTTCCCTGCTCAAGTCCCTCCCTCCTCGCTCTGTAACAAACAGAGATAAGAGCATTAGCAGGGGGAGAGAGGTAGCTTTCACTGCAGACATAAGGCTGCACTTAACCCCCCTTCTTTATAGCTTTCACTGTTTGACGGGTCACAGAGAGAGATCGTATTGCAGCTGTACACGGAGAGATCTGTGTCTCCAGGACAGCTTCCTTTCTATTGGCCACTGTGCATGGGTGTGTTTTTCAGGATGTTGAACTTTTAACTCCTGCTACACATGATAAGCTTGTCGAGTAGCCAGAGTTATGACATGGAGAAGGTAACAGGGAAGGGGGCAGTGCTGCAGAGAAATCTGACACCATGGAAAAACAGAGTCACTGACAGAGGTATGAGGCAACACAGAGTACATGAATTTAACTTTGCAATGGGGCAAAGTGTTTTTTTCACTATAGATGCCCTTTAACCAACTTCATATCCTCCCTTAAACCATGCCAAAATAATTTTCTCTTTCAGCCTCAGGGGGACCAAAAGTTCTATGATGATAAATGAGGAAGCAAAAAGAAGGCTATAATAGATCCACACGTCTAAGTCCAAAACAAAGACCTAAAGATAGAACCAATAAACCAAAAATACTGCTTAAAGGGCAGGTCCACCCTTAATAAGAAATTTTCACATATAATAGAATACCCTCCCCCAGCCCCAACCGCTATAAAATTAATTTAATAAAGTCCCCAGTTCTTTACTTATCTTCCCTCTCTCCTCCGACGCCCGGCCTTCTGCTTGCAAGACACTGCAAGCAGGGGGCGGGACCGGCAGCCGCGTCCGTGATTGGCTGAGAGGCAGCCAATTACGGACGCGGCTGCCGGCTTCTCAGAATGCCGGGGGAGAGAGGGAAGGTAAGTACAGTTCTGGTCACTTTCTTAAAATAATTTTTATGAGGTTGGGGCTGGGGTAAGTTGTTCTATTGCATGGCCAAGGGGTTTTACACAAGGGGGTGGGATAGCAAAACGGGATGGAGAGGGAGGGGGAGAAGGGCTGCAGTACGCATGCCAAACTTACATTGGCTTTTTTCCAATCCAGCGGCACATCCCCAGACAAAAGCGAATCTGAAAATATGAGAAACAGTGGTCTAGCTAGAACTGAACTAAGCTCTTTTAAAATCCTAGGATGCAATCCATCTGGTCCTGGCGCTTTATTGATATTAACTTTGTCTAATTGTTTCCGTACCATATCCTCTGTTATCCAATGTGAAAACTCTTCATTTCTTCCCTGCATATTGCTACAATCCCTACTGTAAGGACAAGGATTCTCAACAGTAAAAACCGATGTAAAAAAACGGATTAGCAGATTAGCCTTTTCGGCATCCTCTACAACCACCTCAGCTCCATAATTTAATGGTCCCACGTTCTCAGTCCTCATCTTTTTACCATTTATATACTTAAAAAACATTTTGGGGTTGGACTTGCTTTGTTCGGCAATCCGTATTTCATTTTCTATTTTAGCTAGTTTAATTGCTTTCTTGCACTCTTTATTACAGCTTTTGTACTCCCTGTAAGCCTGTTCTGTGCCTTCTGTTTTTAAAATTTTAAAAGCCCTTTTCTGTTTTTCCATTTCTCTTTTTACCTGAGCATTAAGCCATGCAGGACTGGACCTTATTTTTTTACACTTGTTACCTAAAGGTACCGATTTGGAAATGTAATAGTTTAATATCCCTTTAAAAGTGGTCCACATCTGCTCAGTTTCTTTACCTAGAAACAGTTCCCCCCAGTCTATTAGCAGGAGCGATTCCTTTAAAAGCATAAAATTAGCTTTCCTAAAGTTAAAAGTTTTTGTAACGCCAGTGCACTTTAGTTTTTTGCAACCTATACTAAATGACACTATTATATTATAATATATATTTTGGCTTATCTGTTCCAGCACAAGGACCAGATAAGCCAAAATATATATTTTGTTCCTTCTGCCTATCCCTCAGCAACTATTTCTGCTTCAGAAAAAAGCTCGCCCCAGACACCAAAAAGGCAAAAGTAGGGCTTATAATCCAGCATTACAATTGCACTACATGCAATGCCAAGTTGCCAGCCAGTCACCCTGATCCACTATGTGGTTCATGCAGCAAGGCCCATGACGCATCTCATGAGCAACGTCCCATACAGGACCAGGAGCCTGAGTGGGCAAAATCCCTCAGAACCTCCATTTAGGAATCAAAAATACAGGGTCTGTGGTGCAGGCAGCTTTGGCGGCTCTCCCCAGGAGACTGAACCTGCTTCGGCTAGATTATTAGCTGAAAATATCTATTCTCTCTGCTTCCCTATGCCAAATGGCCCAACAGGGTGCAGATACTATGGCGAGAACTGATATCACCGTTCCAGAGCCCATACCTTCCTCCTCTTAATCAGAAGCAGTTAATTTATCAGAGAAGGATGATTTCTTTGAGGAAGGTGAGATAGACCCAGAGGCAGTAGCTGATGATTTCCAACCGTCCATAGTTACCGACGCCCTTATGAAAGGAAAACTGTGGTCTCAAAACAAGTTAGGGTTAAATGAAAGCCTGCAGTGTTTCCTTTAAAATGAGCCGAGAATCTCATATCTGGCTTGAGTCTGTGAGAAATTACATTGGGGTGAATTTTCAAACTTCCTGCTTCCAGTATGTTGAGTGACATCACCTGACCTCTGCCCCACCCATCCGCCCTGGGGTAGAAGCATGCTCAGTTAAGACTTAATGCTGGAGAAATCAGTAAGTACCTGGGGGGAAAATTGACAGTTGAGAGGGAAACCTATTAATGCAGGCAGAGGCCGGTCGCATGTCTACTAGCTCATGGCTGAAAACAGGAAATGTTCAAGCAGGAAGTGATATTGTTGAACCTTTCCAGCAATAACTTTCCAGCCTTTTTATATAATTCTTCTAATTTGGAAGAATTCAAGACCACAGTTACCCTTTAAGCAACCATAAGGGCCCTAAACATCTCCGATACAGAGGCTCAGCAAAAACCTACTGCACTTTTCTCTAGACGTAAGAGAAACACCACTTGTTTCCCCGTCACATGGCCAGCTAGAGAAGATCTCGGATAAATGGTCAGTTCCAGGTAAACTGCTGAAACTCGGCCAAAAGTTTCAAAACTCTTTCCCCTTTTAAAAATCAGATGTGGACTGCTGGGCATGTCTACCCATAGTCGACCCTCCAGTGGCCAGACTATCTCTGGCAACTGCTATTCCCATATCGGAGGCAGGACGTTTCGCATGTTAGAACACGGTTACAGGATAGAATTTACCAGCAGACCACCTCCACGCTTTCTATCCTCCAGGCTTCCAAGGTGTCCCGTAAAACTAAAAGCACTAGATCAGGCGATCTTTTCTCTTCTGGCAGCAGAAGTGATTTCTCCAGTCCCTCCTTCTCAGAGATACCACGGTGCTGGACTTAAAAGCACTAAATTGCTATGTCCACAATTACTACTTCAAGATGGATATCAAGGATGCATACCTCCACATTCTATGAAATTGGTCTGGAGGGGCACAGCTTCAATAGAACGACCACCTGGAAACGCTGAACATCCAGCGGTGCCTCAGAGGGATATATTCAGAGCCTCAAAAACCACAGGGAGAGCTACAAGAGAGCTCACCTAGAAAAGACCCTTATACAAAAAGACACTTCCACTATAAGGTCAATATTACCACTTCAAGATGGATATCAAGGATGCATAGCTCCACATTACCATCTGGCCAGGCCACTACAAATTTCTCAGATTTACAGTGGGTCAAGCCCACTTTATATTCACTGCCTGCAATGGCACTGGGTGTTCAACAAGATCATGGCCTGCCAAGCAGCATTCATCCGTCCATACCTGGACGACATCCTGGTCACGGCACCATCCCAGGCTCTGGCACAATCATAGGTTGCCAGGTGCATCGAGATCCTATCCCAGTTGGGGTAGATCCTCAATCGATCAAAATCCTTGCTTCCCACATCTCAGAGCATGTCCTTCCTATGCATGTGTTTTGACACCAAGAAACACAAGATTTTCCTACCAGACGACAAGGCAATCCAGTCTTGGGACAATGGCTTGCCTCGTCATGACCAGGAAACAGGTTACCATCAGACAAGCCTAGAGGCTCATTGGAAAAATGTTGTCCTCTGCCAAAGCGATCCCATACAGGATTTTCCACCTAAGACCTCGATAGAGACACGTCTTAAAACATTGGGACAATTCCTCCTCTCTGGACCAGACTGTGCCCATCCCTCTCGATATCAGACAGGCCTTGCACTGGTGGATAAGACCACAACACCTGCTGAAGGGCAAAGAGCTGTGCCTCCTGTCATGGATGTTAGAAAGGACAGACGCCAGCCAACTGGGCTAAGGAGCTTTATTGGAAGCGGGCCAAACTCGAGACAGTGGTCCCAACTCTGCCAGTAAACATTCTGGTACTCCGTGCCATTCGCAATGCCCTGAATGTTTTGACCACCTTCCTGAGAGGGAAGTGCTTTGGGATATAATTGGACAATGACACCGTAGTGGCATACCTACACCACCAGCGACACTGCCATAGCCGAAACTCAGAATATTCTAATCTGGACAGAGGCTCATTTTCCAGCTTTATCAGCGATCTATATCCCAGGGATTCAGAAGTACAGGCTGATTTTCTCACCTGCCAAGTCCTGCACCCAAAGGTTTTTTAACCAAACCAGGTATCCTTTGGCATGCAGGGCGGATGCCCTAGTGCTTCACTGGAGGTTCACCATGGTCTATGCATTTTCACCAATCGCCATGATTCCCAGGTTTCTGAAGAAATTCAAAATGGAATGTGCCCCAACTTTTTGGCCCCGCAGAGCATGGTTCTCCGACCGCCTACAACTTCCAGAGCGACCCAACCTTCTGTCGCAGGGTCTTCTCCTCCTTTAAGACTACGGTCTCTCCCTAAGTGTCCTAAAGGGTCAAGTTTCAGCTCTGTCCACTTTCTTCTATCATAGGCTAGCTAAGAAAAGGGACTTTCACACTTTTGTGCAATGCGTGGCTCACATTTCCCCTCCCAGAAGGATGCCTATGCAACCCTGGGACCTAAAATTGGTTCTCAGGGCCCTTAGATCTCCCTCTTTCGAGCCCCTAGAGTCAATTCCTTTGACTCTTTTATTGTGGAAAACCATCTTTCTATTGGCCATCTCCTTGATACGCAGAGCCTCTGTGTTGCAGCCTGCGGAGGGGTAGTTTCTCCCCCCCCCTCCATTATTATTATTGGGACGTCCCCATTGTGCCTGGGTCCCCTTGAGGCTGAAGGAGAAAAGAGCATTTTTATACTTACGTAAAATGCTTTTCACTGAAGCCGAAGGAGGACCCGGGCACTGTTGCCTAGTTGGCGGGTTGCCACAGTTTTTCAGAGGTTTGGAGTTTATTAGTGTTAACTATTACTCCTTCTTTGGGACAAACTGAAGGTGGTTTCCGGCGCCCAGATACTTATAGCCAGGGGGCGGGCCCAGAGCCTCATTTCTTAAGAATTTAACGTTTTCACTCCTTGGGGTGGAACTTAACCCCATTGTGCCTGGGTCCCCCTTCGACTTCAGAGAAAAACATTTTATGTGTTTAAAAATTCTTTTTGTTTTTACATTTTTTCCCCCTACCCTCCAAGCTTTAAGCAGTATTTTTGGTTTATTGGTTCTGTCTTTGGTTTGAACTTAGATGTGTGGATCTATTATTGCCTTCTTCTTGCTTCCTCATTTCTTATCATAGAACCTTTCACTAAATTTTTTTTTGTCAAACTTCCACTCTGTCTGTATGGTATATTGTATAGCTACAATCTCTTGTGGCCACAATTCTACTTGCTATACACATTTTGGATGAACCTTTTTTAAAAAGTTATTTTGTCTCCTAAATCCCCCAAATACCAAGAAATACATAAAACATTTGGGAAAACCCTCCTGAGAGAAGTTAGAAGTTCAACCTCTAATTTGTCAATAAATGTGGACTTTTTATTTTTTTACAAATAGCGTTCATATTTGAAATATAGAATGAATATTTAAGTTTCGGAAGGTGCAAAGGCCTCTAAGGGGCATATTTATAATGGTTCGTTTAATTTTTTGCTTTGGCGCCTTTTCGACAAATTTGGACTTATTGCATCTTCTTAAGCAGCAATAACCTGTGGTGAAAAGTTATTACTGCCACCTTTTGCCAAAGGGTGGCAGTAAACAAACAGGGTTATTCAATAAAAGTTAACGTTTAAAATGGTGCTAATTTTGCCCCAACCAATCACATGTTAGCTTTCAAATGTTAAATAAGATCTGATTGGTTGGGGCAAAATTAGCACCATTTTAACTGATAACTCTTATTGAATCTCCCTGAAAGTGTTTTATTGGGTTTAGTCTGAAGTGCCGAAAACGCTTTAGTGGACATTTATTTAGCCTGCAAATGGGTCCATGGAAGGTGTCAGTACATTGTGAAGTGTTTCTCAATACTAATAAGTACCATGGGGATGCTGCACTATTTTCCGGCATTTACTGTAATACAATCTGCGATTTCCCATTTTGCCTAAGAATTTTTTTTTCAGGTTCCAATTTTCTTTTTTTTACCAATAAAGTTAAATTGGGTCTAAGGGGCATTAGTTTTGCTTTTTTTTTTCCCATCTGACCTCACCACAGTTTTTTAAAACTTTTCATCAAAGGTGAAAATTATAAATTCACATGGTAAAATTACATGCCAAATAGGCTGCGACCTATGGCTAAATCCATTTTGAATTTATATGCACCAAACTCTGTTTATATTATATTTACAAACATTTCCTCCATTTGGAGGGGAAAAAAAGGTGAAAATTTATGTAGCAAAAAGTAGCACTAATAATGCCAAATGTGCCGAAAAGTTAAGTTCAGCGCAAAGTAGTGTCAAAATGGTTAATACACACTGAACACCTGTCTTTTATTTAAAAATAGCAAGCTATATGATAAATAGTGTAAAACCCAGGTAATAAGGACTAATTTTTTAGTATTGCTTATTCTCAGCAAACTGCAGCTAATTAACGAACCATTAATATGGGAACACACCATAGTGCTGTGTACTTGAACATTCAAGTAAGTAAAAGAACCCATTTCTGGGCAATTCCCCCTGCCACCTCAGATAAAATTCTACATTTGGGCACTTTATAAATTCTGCTTTGATTTTTGTTTAACTATTAAAATTGCCTTAAAGATGTTTGGCAAAAATTCTGGTAAAACTGCAAAAAGTGCAACAAAAGGCAGAAAAGAAAATGGCGAAAAGGCAAAATTTCACCTATTTATAAATAGAGTTAAATAAAAAATTTAATCTTCCCTACTTGTGTATCTAAATTCAACATATACATTCGTTTTTTTTTTTTTTTTTTTTTTGCTAAAGACCCCACTTTAATGTTGAAGCAATACCTTTTGCTATGAAAACGAGCCGTTGTATAAATATGTCAAAAATAATGCTTTTTGCGATGGCAAAAATAGCAATCTTTTCATAGATATGCCCCTAAGTATTATCTGGACAAAATGAAAACATCAAAAGAGCTAAAGTAGATTTTTTTCTAGTAGAATGTATTGCATTTATTCTAAATTGAAATTACTTTGCCTTTAATAAAGATTTCTATAGACACAACCGGTAAATCCACGGGGATTGCTTTTTCCCCCATTTATGTAGGCATGTGCCTCGAACTATGGGAAGAATCTATGGTCCAACCCACTTTTATAAAACATGGTCAGGGTTATTCTATAAAAGTTCTTATAGTTTAAAATGGTGCTAGTTTTGCCACAACCAATCAGATGTTAGCTTTCAAATGTTAAATAAGTTCTGATTGGTTGGGGCTAAATTAGCACCATTTTAAACGATAAGAACTTTTATTAAATCTCCCTTTATATGTCTTAAAGGCATATTGATATCCTCATACTGATGGGGGGGGGATAGAGAGGACTAGAAAGAGATTCTTAATAAGTGGTTTTAAAAAAATGTCTGAGTAGAAATTCAATAACTTTACAGATTGATATTAAAGATGTGAATTTGCACACTGCATCAAATTGGTCTGCATGGCTGTAAAGATGATAAACTTATTTGGTTCAGATGGTGTCAAGCATGGTGGTGGGATTGTAATGGTTTGCTGCTGCATGATTACTGCTGGCACGGAGGAGCTAAAGTTCACTGAGAGAACCATGAATGCCACTATGTACTGTGAAATTATGTTCAGAAACTAGGACAGTATTTCCAATATGACAAGCTGTATACTGACTACATTATATCAAAGTGTCATCTTCAGTATTGTCCCGATGAAAAGGTATATTTTCAAAAATGTGAGGGTTGTACTTACTTTTGTGACAATGTATATAAGAAAACCTTTACACATACAAATAGTGGAACATAGATGGATGTTTAAAAATAATACTAAGAAACAATTGAGGTTAAATAAAGATCCAACCTAGTAAGACCAAAAAAAAAAAAAAAAAACAACAGCTAAAGCGGGGGAATCTTTTCTGGAAAGTATCCTTGGATCAACTAGAACTACAGTGTAGGTATTAAAGGGACACTATACTGAAAAAATGACTTTGCCTCATCTTAATCTATAATTGAATACATGCAAGTAGCACTTACTCTGATTTGTGTGTGTTGCTGCATGCCTTCAATCCAGCACACATTGTTTTAACCACTCCCATCCGACCTGACTTTTTACCCACAAACCAACTGTCAAGCCTGCACACAGCATACAGCATAGTTTTTTTTTACAATAGTTTTTGAGAGCAAGGAACTTGATTGACAGCTGAAATATAAGAAATTTTAGATTGGATATCTAAAAAAATAGGAGTCAGATCAACAAAATAATGATACAGTGGTGGTTGGAAAGAATTCTAGTTTTCAGTTATGGTCAATTTAAAATAACCTATTTTTCGATATAGATGCCCTTTAACTGCCACAGATCATATATTCACGTTAGCCCCACTCGGTTTCATCCAAATCCGAGGGGGGGATCGGGATATAGCATACCTTTTAGCCGTGACCGTATTTGGTGATCACTTCTGATCACCAAATTATTGATCTTTGCCAATGAATGAAAAATCACTTCCTGGAAAATGATTTCGAGGAAGTGATTTTTCCGATCGGATTTCGAATTGGAAAATGGGCATTTATGCCGTATTCCAAGTTCGTTATCATTCCCTAAGATGATTTGATGATCATCTTTGGAAATGATCCAAAAAAAAGGGAAAATGCACAGAAAAAATTTTTAGTGATACACACCCTTTTTTTTTTTTTTTTACCCTAAATTAGCAAAAAACTTTGTCTTCTCCAAGCTTCCCAATGCCCCCGGAGATATTGGTAAAGTAAGTGCAGATCATTATTTGTCCGATTTCAAGGGAATCTAAGCCTATTTTAGTAGAAAATTTTGCAGAGGTACAAAAAAAGACTGGATTGAATTTTTAGGATCAGTAAAGTGTGCAAAAACTTGTGTGACTCCGTACTAACGGGTTTTCACTAAAATACCACTAAAAGAGAGATTGGGGGTGAGTTGTGGTTTTTGATTTTTTCTTGTAATTGCAATTGCGCGTGGGTCCCATTTAAGCTACTTGGTGGCCCCGTCTCTGTTTGCACCCACCCATATGGCATACCGTTTGTTTCATAACATGTGGGAGATTGCCATATAGTGGAATTTTTTTTACTTGCCAAGTGGGTTTAGGTAGGATTTCAACCTTTGAGTCTTATTTTATTTTTTCACAAAATCTCCCCTAAAAACACAGAGTTCTATGGAGTACTGTGTCTGGAATTCTTCATGTATATATGAAAGCATGACAATGTTACCTAGGTGAAGGTGTGTAGATTTCAAAAATATATCGTTTTTGGGGGGTATTTCCAAGTTGAATAGGCTGTTCAAATGAAAAAAACACAAAGTTCTTTGGATTACTGCATCTGGAATTCTTCATGTATGTATGAAAGCTTGGCACCGTAACGTAGCTGAAGGAGTGTAGATTCCAAAAATATACAGCGTAGGCTGTTCAAATTACAGAGCACTTCGATTTTTTTCTTGTAATTGCACTTGGGCATGCGTTCCATTTGAGCTAGTTGGTGGCCATGTCTCTGTGTGCACTGCATAAAAGAATAACACCATTGCATGGCAGAAGGCGTGTAAATTTCAAGAATATATAGTTTTGGGGGGGTATTTCTAATATAGAAGGGCGTTTAGTCTGAAATCTGAAAAGCTGCTGTAATTGGGACACTGATTTGGCTCACTTTGTGGCTAGTCAACTCCACCTACGCATGTGTAACCATGATTATAGCATACCGTTTGATTCGGGACATTTGTGAGATTGATATTTGGTAAGTTTTTATTACATTTCATGGGATTTTGGCATGATTTCTACCTTCAAAAGTGGATTTTTGTTAATTTTTTCAGAAAAGTGCGAACTTCTATGAAGAAGTGCGCCCACACCATTGATGGTATGAATGAACAAACAACAGCGTTACATAGTTGTAAGTGTGTAGATTCGAGGAATATTTCGTTTGTTCAGATTCAGCGTTGGCTGAATATTTTTGCTGTTTTTGAGCCATCGTGCATTGTCTCACTTTGTTGCCTTTTGCTTCCACTTTTTTTTTTTACATCCAATGGAGTTTTGGCATGATTTGCACCTTTTGAAGTTGTTTTTTGTTAATTTTTTCAGAAAAGTGCAACCTTCCATGACAAACTGCGCCCACACCATTGATGGTATGAATGAACAAACAACAGCGTTACATAGCTGAAGTATGTAGATTTTTTATAGTTTGTGGGGGGTATTTCGAATTACAGAGGTGTTTAGTGGGAAAAACTGCAGACTGTTCATGTTGGCTAAATATTTTCGACTTTTCTGAGCCATCGTGCATTGTCTCACTTTGTGGCTTTTCGCTTCCACGTCCGCGTGTGTAACCATGCATATGGCATACCGTTTGATTCAGGACATTTGGGAAGTTGATATTTGGTAACTTTTTTTTTTTTACATTTCATGGGATTTTGGCATGATTTCTACCTTTTTGAATGTTGTTTGGGGCCATATTTTTAAACCCGCGGTATCGCTTTTTAGCGATACCAAGTGTTAGTTAATTTAAGATTGTGGTCGCAAATGTACGATCGCGATCATAAATCATACACCCATGAATGTGGCATACCGTTTTATTTGGGAGGGGTTAGGCTTTCATATTTGAGATGCGTTTGAACTTTCCTCTGCAGATTTTAGCTGAAATTCGCATTTGATTTTGTCTCTGATTTTACAGTTGAGGAAAAAAGGAAAATGTGAGAAAATAATTTACTATTGGACAAAGCGCTGCGCCCAGGTATCTGCATTCTGATAGAAACTTACCTCACTCATAAAATCCTGCGGGTGTGTAGTTTCTAAAAATATCTCACTTGTGGGGATATTTTAGTTAATTTGGAAGATATTTATGTTAACCGTCAGAAGTGGTTATACATTTCAATTTGGTGTAATATTCTAGAAGGTGCAGTTTTAGTTTGGGGGAGTCTCCTGTACAGGAAAAGTGGGGTACCTACATATATCTGGTATCGTTGTACTTAGAGTATCAGAGCTTTTAGAGATTAAGAGTAAGATTTTTGTGTGTAACCTTAAGATAATTATAAGTAAAAATGGGAAAAATCCATGAAAATTTTACATTTTACCAATAATTCCAGTAAATTTTTCAGAAAAGTTAAAAAATTGTTACCATGTTAAAGTACACTTTGTGCTGAAAAAAACAATGTATAATATTCCTGATTTACTGGGGGGTTTCCTACAGTAAACTTTGACTGAACCAAATGTGTCTAAAATCCTGAAAATTCTTCTGGCATTTAATGCACGCAGTGCCATCAGTGAAAGGGTTAAAGCCAAGCTGTTTAATGAACTTGCCAATTACCATTACCTCAACTGCTGGAAGACAGTTTCACGGTTCTCGGTGTTTTTAAACTTTAAGATGAAACTTAATTTCTTGTAATCATAAAGGATGTCCATAAGTCCTCTAAAATTACCTACTGGCCATGTAAAGAGGTAGAAAAATATTTACCCAGCCATCATGGCAGTATTTACCATTTGGGTAGCTCCTTCCTCCACCATAATAGGAAACTTATAAAATATTATATATCACGGACCACTTCCCCCAGGCTTTTAGAAGTTTCCATTGTGCCATGCCAGACAAAAGAGTGCTTACCTGGCTATTGCAGCCCTTTCCAACAGTTTTTAGCCCCTCTTTCTCCGTATTAAGGTCTCCCCGAGACTCGCACGGACTGAAGCTGCCTGTAGTAGAATGCCTGCATGAGATCCCGTTTCAGCCACCATGTTGGTAGAGGCCAGGTTCTGGTCACAGCATGATGACCAGAACCTGACCAGTGTTGCGCAGCCTTTCGTGTTCTGTCTGCTGCTGCCAGATTGCTGTTTGCCCAAGTGCTATGCTGGGGCAGCGATTTCTTCTAACAAGGTATGCTTTTGATTTCTCACATTGCAGATATTAAGGGAAAAATATCAAACCACCTAAGTAATAGAAAATTTCCTTGACTTTGCTCAACTTCTCTAAGTTAAAGAACTTAAAGAAGGCGCCCGATCAAAAAACTCTAAAGCTGCCTTACAGACGGACGAAGTGTCTCTAGAGGAAAGGGAGTTTTCTGTGCCCTGACCCGCTATCACATGGGTGGCAAAGTCAATGGCTGTTTGGCTAAACCAGTTATACAGGGGTATTCCAACTTGTAGGGGACACAGCTCATGATTCAAGCAGACCTGCTGCATGCTCCTCTGCAAATGCAGTAGCAGCTCTCGTCCCTATCGAACCTCATTCTGCAAACACGCGACCCCTTGTACCACCAGCACTTGGCCCGCTGCACGACAAGGGGGGGCCCAAGCTCTGTAGTGGGAGGACACTTGCATCATTTTCTCTCAACATGGGCGACTTCCACACGAGACCACTGGACTCAATTAGCCAAAGGTTACCAGATAGAGTTCTTCAGGCCTCAACCTCATTGGTTTTTCGCATCCAGACTCCTGAAGGATCCCCTTTGCTTCAACCCATACCCACAAACCACTTTCTCAAAGAGGGGCATCGTTGCAACCTGTACTGGACCTGAAAGCCCTGAACGAGTTGATTGTCAGAGCCAAGACACTACAAATCTTTAAGATTCGCCATAGGAGAACACCACTATCTGTTCTCCGCTCTGCCCTTTGGGCGGTCCTCAGCCCCCAGGGTATTTACAAAATTGATGGCAGCCATCACACATCAGAGAGGTATCTCTGATGTAATACCATATTTGGACGACCTCAAAGGCACCCAGTTTCGACCTGGCATGCCACCAAGTAAAACTATGTAGTGCCATCCTCACTCAACATGGCTGGCTCTTAAACTTACCAAAATCATCCCTGGTGCCCAATTGGCAGGTTTTTAGATGATTTTCTTGAGTTTCTTTGCCACCAGAAAAGGTCTCATCCATAATGGAGTTGGTGACCAGACTTCGTTGGTCTCCGCAACCATCCATTCAGGAAGGCATACTGGTTGTGGGCATAATGGTGGCCACAATAGAGGAAGTACCATATGACCCGTTTCACCTCCGCCAACTTCTGATTTTCCTTCTCAAACACTGGAACAAAACTCTTCTGTCTCTGGAAAATGATAGTTCTGCCACAGTCAGTAAGGAGCTCTCTACGTTGGTGGATGTCACAGACAAATCTCCAACTAAGACCCCCTCTGCAGGTCCTCAAGTGAGCAGTCTTTACTACAGATTCCCATCTTTCAGGCTGGGGCCTGGTGTGTGGTGCACGCAGGGTTGCTGGTCTACAGAGAAGTCACGTCTCCCTATCAACATCCTAGATTTGCGGGCAATCTTTCTAGCCCTCCTAAGTTGGACCCCCATTCTCACAAGACACAATATCCGCTTTCAATTGGACAATGCCACCAGGGTAGCGTACCTCAACCACCAGGGAGGTACCAAGAGTGTGCAAGCCATGGCGGAGGCTCATCGGATACTGGCCTGGGAAGAACAGCATGTCGCTGTCCTATTCACACTGTTTATTCCAGGAGTCCAAAATTGGGAAGCAGATTTTCACAGCCGGCATATCATAGACCCGGTTGAATGGGCTCTGCATCCAGAATTGTTCCAACAACTATTTCAGTGTTGGGGACTTCCAGACATAGATATAATAGATCTATCTGACTTTCCTGCATTTGACGGCATGGCTCTTGAAGCCTTAGTCCTTCATTCTTACTTCTCTGGAAGCCCAAAAGTGGTCTTCAGGAAATGTGTATCATCTGATTTGCAAAGCATTTTTGGACTGGTCTTCTTCAGGGAAAGCTCAGCCATATATGCCTTCATTCATTCATTTCCTTAGCTAAACTGCTTACATTCCTTCAGGTCAGATTCAACAAAGGACTGTCCTTAAGATCCCTTAAGGTTCAGGTGTTGGCACTGTCCATGCAGTTCCATAGCGATTTAGCTCTGCTAAAGTACATCCAAACTTCCTTTTAGGGGGTAGCTTATCTGTGCCCAACCAGTAAAGTCCAATATTCAGCCTTGGGATCTCTTCCTAGTCCTTAGAATGCTACATGGTGTGCCTTTCGAACCAATGGCCATTCGAAGGTAGTCTCCTCTTTCTGCATTCCTTCATCTTCTTCATTCCTTGGATGTGGTGCGGGCACTACATTTTTATCTCTACCCTACACACAGCCTGCGTTCCTCTACTGCCTTGTTCTTCCTCTCTGGAGGTCCTCGGGAGCTCGAGAGTTGTGGCAGACCTCGGCACGATTGATAAAAGCTACTATCCTTCACTAATAGGGTAAGCAGCTTGAACTGGATCTTTTGCATGATGGGCAGCCAGTGGAATGGCTGACAGAAGCGAGAAGAGAAATGAATGAGCCTGGCAGCAGAGTTGAAGATGGTGCCAGGCAGTGGTTTAGTAAACCACACAGGAGTATGTTGCAGTAGTCTAGCCAGGATTATTAGCTAGAATGCTGTGTTTGGAAACAGACACAATTTCATTTCCCCAGGCTTCATTTTTTTGCTTGTATGTTTCTAGCAAAATATATAGATTATACATGTACTGATACCCCAACTAGTAGCTCCTGTAGCATAGAGGTAGAAAGCTTTTTAGAAAGACACAGTAAAGGTTGCAGGTTCAATTCCCCATACTTAACGTTTATTTTTTTACTAAAATGCTAAGATTCTGTTTCTTACATCCATGCTAGCAAAGAAATAAACTGCTTTTTTGCATAAAAAACAAAGGAATTTATCATTGTTAGGGATAGGAACATTTGTAATGTGTTTACACTGTTTCTGTATTTAGAAGGAGGGATGATCTCTGAGCTTTAACACGATTGCCTGTCAGCTTCCAGGAAGCAAGGCTGCAGCGTACTGTGAAAAGTGTACACTTAACTGGGTGTTCCCAGATAAGGTAAATTATGGGAGCTGACCCCTAGTACCCACAGGATACTTTCATGAATCATCCAGCATCGACAGCAAAGGGAGAGGTGAGACACAGTTTTTTGCATCTTTGTGAAGGTGTTCTTTCTATTTGGGCAATATGGTCTGAAAACTTTAGTTGCCCTTTAAGTATTCCGTTTATGCACAGTCCTAAGGTACTTAGGCAAAGAAGTATATAATTAAGGTAAGGAGGCTTGGGCAAAACACACACACACAAAAGCCTCAAAGGTTACTGGAAAATAAACAATATGGTTGCACTAATCCAGGAGTGACTTGATCCCTCTTGTGGGTGGGATTATTTAAGTACATGCTATTTACTAATGTGGTATTTTACACCATTGGTATTTTGGGGTGGATATTTTTAGGTTATGGATATACTAATTATATAAAAATTAGACAGGTCACATGTAATTTTTTTTGTTTTAAATGTATGCATACCATCTAAGATTCCCCTTTAAATAGACACACCACGCAATGGTGTGAAATGCATTGCAGAGCTTTGCTAAGATCAGGATTACTTTATTATGCTCTCCCTGCAGCTCTGCACGGTGTTGTTCCTATGTTTTTATTAACAATAAAGATATTAAACATTCAAATCTAGTCACCTTTGGAACTGAGCAGAGGAACCGACCTCAGCCATTTGTTGAAATAAATATTCTACAATATATATAAGCTTGTGCAGATGCACCATTTTGTAAGCTGGACAAAGGCCGAAACTCTATATAGATAGATACAATGTCGGCAGCGGGCACTCCATACAAATACTGGCCCGCCTGGGTGCTGTTCCTACAAAGAATATAAAGATATACAAAGTAACGAACGCACTGGCAGGTCTTCTTAGTAACAAACAATGGTGTTTATTCACCCGATAATGTTAACATGTCTCTGCCCCTAAAGCGGGGCCATGTTCTGAAGACGGCCCCGCTTTAGGGGCAGAAACATGTTAACGTTATTGGATACTAAATGGTTACTATTACCATTTAAATGACCATCAGTAAATGCATATAAAGAATAGCACTGACATATTAGGTACAACACAAAATACATAAACTTACTTACAGAGCTGAGATCCCTATTTCAAAATGGAATGGTCAAATGGCTGCTTAAATCACACCCGTCTCCATCTGAAAGGAAGTGTAATCCAGAAAGGTTTGTCTGTTACACAGGATGTGATGTGTATTGTAATGGACATACACAGGCTACTTATATAACATCACCAGCCTGCAGGTGGTATCAGTGAGTAATAATAGACCACACACTCCTGCTCTATATGGCTAGGAGGACAGAAAGTGAAAGTAGATTGTGGTGTGTGCTTTGGAGAGATACTGACTGCAACACAAGATCCTGTGTATAAGATCCTGTTACCACCTTTTGGGAGGACAGACAATTTACCTTATTGGATACAAATTCTGAGGCAACAGATAAGTATACACCAACTTACAAGGACACACTGTACAGGCCTGGTCAATACTCAAAGTGATTGCTGCACATGTTATGTGGGGAACCTGTTTATGTGCACTGCTTTGTGCCAGACCACCAGAGTAACACACTGTGTGGTACAAATTGGTGTTGCAGCGGTGCTGGTAATACTATTTATTCTCCCTGTGTTCTTTGTATATTTGTTCTCTGTATTAAGCTATGGAGGCTGCTACTGAAAGTATTGATTTAAATCCTCCTGCCCTGATACCTGCAAATGAAATTCCCCAATTAGACTCTGTATCTCTACCAGGCCCAATTGCCAAACCTATTTTTAAACCTGATCCATTTAATGGGGTAACTAGGGAGTGGAGTGATTGGCTAGAACAATTTGAATTGGCAGCCACTATTAATGTTTGGGATGAAGGTGCTCGCTGGCAAGTCCTTTTGCTTAGTGGTAAAGCCTGGCAGGTATACCAAGGATTTACTGTAATACTGAAATAAAAAGCAGTTATCAGTTATTAAAAATTGCTCTGAAGCAATTTTTTTCAATTAGATCTGTATAGAAGAGTATATAAAGGATAAATCCATTTCTTTAGGTAAACTGGGAATGAGAAATGTTTATACGTTGGATTATTAGGGCAATGCTATTATAATAACATGATGCTGTGAGGTACCTTCTGTTATAATATATGAGGTACCATCACCACTTGCCGTGGTGAATACAAATAAGTATTAACCTAGCATGTTTAGTTTCAACCACACAGTGTGGCAGGATTGCCTGGGTCTACTCTCAGACTTGCAGGATTATCCTATTTGGTTCCTCTGGAAGCTGGTGACTGAGTAACAGTTTAAAATATACCTGTGTAAAGATTCTATATCCACACATAGAAAAACACACACACACACACACACACACACATACTCCCCCTTAAAAAACTGCAGTCTCTGCAGCTCCCTTTCAGGTGTGTTTAATTAGTCAATTAAAACTAACAAACTGATAAATAATGCAGTTGGAAGCATGCATTTAAAAAGTTACAAAAAGGTGTTAGTAAAATGTTTCGCGGTCCCTAATGAACCAAGCACCATGGGAAACTCAAAGTTAACGAGCAAGTCTATAGCTGAGAAATGGAGGTCCCCAAATGTTTGACTTCAAAAACTTCAGATGGACATATTGTCACTGTGTTAGGTACAGTATTTCTAGCCTTCAAACCTAAAGTTGATTCATAGTGAAGTTCCCCTTTAAATACAAGTGTGTAGTTTCCTCCGATTTACTTTTTTTTTGTTTTATTTTGTAGAGATCCTTTATGCTTCTCAAAAAAAAAAACAATTTCATATTTTACATTTTCTTTTAATAATTTTATACTCATGGTTACCAGCCATAGTCATAACAAAAGTTATTCATAATAAAATGTATCTAAAATAACATTTTTGTTTTCTATCTGAAAAGGAGCTGTGTTTCTATGTTAGAAATAAATAATTAACGATATTCTGAAAATACTTTGGAGAAGGAGGTCACTGGCAGTCTCAGCGGGCACTGCCCAGCACTTGACCTTTACGCTCTGCGTGTGGCACAAGGGCAGCTCCCAGGACTGGGGCTCTAATTCATAGGTTAAGTGAAAGAGTATTTTGGCTGCTCAATTAGGCCTGGCTGTTTGGATATTTTAAGATGTGGTGCCAGCTGTACAGTGCATATCTTAATATTTTTCCCATAGAGTAACTAAATCATGTCCTTCCCTACACTGCTTAGCTTAGTGTCATTAGCAGGACATATTGCACCGGCATTATTCTGGGTATTCACAGTAAACCTTCTCACCTTTTTAGCCTCTGAGATACTTCTATAATATCCTCTTATATTATATCTTAGTGTGTTAACAGAGATGCTGATTCTACTGTTTTCCCCTCTTCTTTCTTGCTGTAGATCCTAATGGAACAGAGCCCTCTCCTTCTCCCCATAATACAACTCTGCCCTACTGTGACAGAGACCAAGACAAGATTAGGGGAGTTAAGACGTAAATAAGTTTCTGATGGAGGTCCCTCCCACATGCAGTCCGGCCGTAACATTATACAGAGAGAACAAGCTCCTTTCCTAACTTTGCGGTGCATTTGTGCATTTTGGATACTGAATTTATGTTAAAGTGTATACTAGCTTAATAAGTATTAGAGCGCAGTGGGAGGAAGATGTAGTGAGAGCCTGGTGGAAAGTGTGATGGCAAAGGGAAGGGTTTACTGCCTCTGCCTGCCCAATGATATGGGGTAGTAACCAGCTCCAGAAGGTGGTGTTGGTTTACATGGTCAGATGGTTGATGTCTTGTCTGTTCCTTCTGGCAAAGACACAAAAATATAAATGTCAGAAATGCAAACAGTATCTAAATACTTGTGAACATAGCATATCAAACCAGTTTTAACCGGGGCTTCATTTATAAGAATGGCCCGATACCACAGGCTAATACCCAGGTATTGTATGGGTGATACCGTGAATGCAAATTAGCAAAGAATATAAATACAGCCCTAGTAACTATAGAGAGAAGGTCTCCAGAATTTTCTGAGTTTAATTTGGCTTTTCAAGCTAGAAATATAAAGTACTAAATTAAATACTAATTCAGACCCCCCTTGCAACATAGGTTCTGAATGTGCCTGCTCTGCCTTCATGGACAACACATATGGTACTTGTCATGGGGTATTATGCTTACAACAGGCAAACTGTCACTAGGAATTTTCCATATGGTTGTAGTTCGGCCATAGACAAAGATTCTGCTCATTTCCAATATATCTTGAACAATTGTTTCTATCGCAAACTAGAAAAACAACCGCCAGAGCACCACCGATATCCATTAATAGGTGCTGGAACACTGGACATTATTATTTATAAAGGATCACAATCAATATTGACAAAAACATGGTTAAGAGACATACAACAGCCAGTATCGGGGTTATTGATATCAGCTAAGATCAACATCACATTGGGGGAAAAAAAAAAAATACCTATACTAGCAGTATTTTTTTTGACCGTGATAAATAGCATCCACTGTTCTCACTTAGCACTTCATTGGCATTTCTTAACTTCCTCTGCCTGTAAACAGATCCTGCTTTACACATGTAAATCTGAGCTAGTAACTGAATTTTGAATCTAACAAATTGCTAAAACAACTGAAATCCATATATTTCCCATATATTTGCAAAATAGCCTTTCCAAATCAGTCACCCGCTATAAAAACACTTCAATATTACAGGGTAAATGTTTATCTTTACACTACCATAAGACAGAGGTATTAACAACAAACAGCAAAAACAGAAAATGCTTGTCATACACAGTAAGGATGTTACCTAAAAACTGATATGAATACTTAACCTAGGTCTGCTCACTTCTACGGATAGCAAAGTATGAAGCAGACAGAAATGTCAACATCCTTTTAAATCCTTATATCCTACGCTATGAAACAAAACAAAACCCTACCTTCTAAAGCATGCTCAGTCATACTCAAACACAGTGACTCTAATCGGGGGTTAATCTCCAAGTCAGCCCCAGGTACCTGGCAATCTAAAAAGAAAAGGGAAAAAGCTCAAGTTAAAACAAAGTTAATTGCAGGAAAAGTATTTTAATTACTTGGATGAGAGTATGATGCATAAAAAAAATCCTACAATCCTATTTTTTAAGCAAAAATGAGGTACTAATAAAATGTACTTAATATGTAATTGCAAAACAACTTTAAAACAAATAATTACAGGTTAAGTTTATAATTCCTTCCTACCTAAGTGCAACTTAGATTAAGAAAAATCATAATCCATTTAAAATACAGCAAAGCAAATGTCTGCTACTAGCATAAATGACTTAAAGGGCATGTCCACCCCAAAAACTATAATTTAACCCACTACTGGCCCCACCATGTAGTGTAATAAAATCCAGGAGCCTGGCAGAGTCCATATAGGACTGCCTCCTGTCTCTTCTCTGGGAGAATTTTGCCATTTTGCAGAAACTCCCCCGATTATTACTTACCTTGTCTCTCTCCTCCAGCGTTCCTCTAAGACAATCATGGACGTGGCTGCTGGTCTGGCCCCCTGCTTGCAGTTTCATGCAAGCAAATGGCCGTGACAGTACGCCGGAGGAGGTACAAGGTAAGTAATGATCGGGGGAGTTTCTGCAAATATTACTATAGCAGTTGGGGCTGGCGGAGGGAGCCCTACACTACAAAAAAAATTCAAAAATGGGGTGGACATGCCCTTTAAGTAACACTTGAAAACCCTACCTAAATCTTACCTGGAGGAAACTTCAAAATGCTCTGTGGGGATGTGTGTACGGGTAGTGAATGTGTGCGTTGCACAGAGCTGTGGCTTGGACATGGCATGCTGTTGCTGCCCCCAGGATTAGCAAACCAGAGATTCTGCAGAAAAATAGAAGTATTACAAAACCAGGGCATTCTAGGAAAAAGAGATGGCCCCCATTAAATCAGCCAACACACAATGTGCATTGTGTTCTTCGCAATATTTATACATTTTGTGGACATCAATTTATTTAAATTGCTGATGATGTAAAACCCTTTGGATAAAAGACATTTTGCATCTTAAAGGAATAGTTCACTCAGAAAGTGAACTATTCCTTTATTGCATTAATTGAAAAACGCGAGATAAAGGTGCTATGCCTTACCTCCCGTTCTTCGATTAATCTAACAGTCCCTTTAATGTAATAAAGGAATAGTTCACTTTGAGTGAACTGTTCCTTTAAATGTGAAAATGTCTATTTGTGCATTATTTCCATTAACAAATACTTAATATTTCAAGTGACTGGACTTTTTCTTACTTGACGACCCTGGCTTCCTGTGCTCGGGCTGGTAAGTGCATGCCGGGGAGAGACACCCCCAATTGATCCAGGACTTATAACATTAATACGAGTAGGAGGCACTGCTCTGGGAGGCATCTGAAATGGACGCTGTCCTCTTCTTGCTAAGGAAGACCCCACAGATCCAGCTATGGGAAGAGAATTAGAAGCAAATGCCCAGCTGCAAAGAGAAAACATATCAGCATATCTGCTAGCTTGCTCCTTACACCCTACGTTGTGCCCATCTTTAAACTATATCCTAATATAAAAAAGCAGTGCTTTTTCTTAACTTGTATCCCTCCTTCCCTAAACTACATCTACAAACTACAATTAGACTATAACTTTGCTAAATCTTTTATGTATAGCCCAGTTACTTTGTAAATTGTATTAAATTAAAATGCTTCTCATCCTTTTACTAGAAATCCCTGCATCATAATAATTGACCAACCCTTTGCCATACTGCCAAAATATACAGTTCTCTTTTCTAGATATTTAATACAAACTACTAAGATTGCCTACATAAACAGCCTAAATTCCAAATGTATTATGCTAAAGTATCTCAGTTCCACAAAGTTCTAACTTTTTTTAAAAATAAATATTTTATATATAATTATATTATTAAATATATTATAAATAAATAAATCATTAAATATCTCCTGTTAGCAAACACGCTCAAACGCACACTACCCAGTTTCTTTTTTCATACTACTATATTTTAAATCTGCAGCTTTACAGATACTTTCCAGGCTCTTCCCATAATCAATGGCATTCCAACAGGCATTCTGTACATTTCCCAACCCCACACACAAACCCCTCTTGAGCTAGGCAGATAGCAGTTTTAATGCTTAAAGGACACATACCGTACACCCTTTTCCCTGTCATTTGTAAATAGTAGACTTTTTTCCAGTCTTGCTTCCTAATAAAGTAATGAGTCTCACCATACTGGATTTCAGTGAGATTTCATTCTAGCCAAGTCAGTGTGCTAATTGGGATATTAACAAAACAATTTGTACACATCCTTTTAAGGAAGTTGTTTAATATGCATATTTGACCAACCTCTTAAAACAGGGAAACAAATTATATATTCCATGGTGTTTATAACCAATTAATTGTGTTTCCACAATAGACTAATTATTTTTATTACAAGTTTATGTTTTAAGATCATGCCATGTGTCAGGTCCTTATTTACCAATCCTAAAGCTCTCTTTTGCACCCACCTGTGTAAGGCCTGTGTGGCAGGATGGGCACTACTGCAGGCTAAATTAATTGTTTATTGCCCATGTGCCCTGAAGCTGCACCCTTCCTTACCTGTAACCCTACTCACACACACTGCCCACCTGCACCCCTTCTGTTGTCTGTACCCCTGCATTTCCAGCAGTGCTTTGCGAGGAAATGTTCGGAGCAATTTCAGAACCTGCTGCTTCCATGATAACAACCTCTTCTTCTGAGTTTCTGTGAAAGCCTTTAAAAAAAAAAAAAAAAAAAAAAAAAAAAAAAAAAAAGACAGGTGTGTTGTTAAATAGAATTTCTAGGAAATATGCAGAAAATCCACTTTATCAAATTACAATGGGGGGTTTTACTACTGTAAAAAGTTTGCAATTCATGATATTTATAGAAGATCTATCATATTTAAGATGGAGTTAGACAGTTTTTAATAATGTAGAATTTAATCTTTTCTTTTATTAAAGGGTATGTCCACCCCCCAAACTTTTGAATTTATTCTAATTGCCCCCCAAAACCTCAACCTCAAGTTCTAAATGCTCAAAAAATGTGCTCCTTTATGTACTTACCTGTCCTTGTTCCCACAGCTGCCTTTTGTCTGGCTTCTGTGCCTTTTATATGCAGGGAAGCTGCAGAAGAGGCCGGACTAGCAGAGGCACCTGGGATTGGCAGCAGAGGAAACGAGCGTTGGTAGATAGATTTAGGATTTCATTTAAACATTTAGAACCTTGCAAAATCAAGTTTTTTTGGGGGGGAAATTAGGCTAAATTCAAAAGTTTGGGGGATGGATATACCCTTTAAAATGAATTACACAAGCTTTTAACATTTGTTACTTAAAAAGCATATAACAGGTTAGTGATACATTACCCTTTATTATTCAAATCAGAAAAGTGCTATTAAGTTTACAAAGGGTTTAAGCCTGCTACCTGAAGCCTACGTTTTTGCTTAATACCCCTAAGCAGAGCAATAATTTGGAAAATGTACTGTAAAATAAACAGTAATCTAGATAGATCTTAAATGGAAAGCTTTACTTTACAAAAACATTAATCCAAAAGAGGGCGCACATAGAGCGGATTAAAGCAGAGTCCACCCCAGGCACAGATGGACTACCAACAGAATTTTATACATATTATATAGACACTATGGCACCACAACTCCCCAATTTATACAACAACATCTACTCTACGAACACATTACCCACCTCAATGGCTAAAGCCATGATCATTCTAATACCAAAACCAGTAAAAGACCTCTCTCGTCCAGAATCCTATCATCCCATCTCATTATTACAAGCTGATTTCGGTAGTGATGTCAGATGTTTGGAAACTACAACTTCCAGTTACTAAAGCATGCTGGGAGTTGTAGTTTCCAAAATATCTGGAGTGCCAAGGAATGAGGCTTTAGTTGTCTTTTAAATGGACAGCAGAATTCTCATACAGTAATAGCCAAATCCAGTATGGCTATTACTGTATGGGAAATCTACTTTCCATTGAAAGGGCAACTAAAGCCTGAAAACAATACAGAATCAGAAGGAGAATTGTATTTATTGTTGCCTTCTAATTCTGTATTGTTTTGAGGCTTCAGTTTCCCTTTAAATGGACAGCAGAATCCCCATACTGTAGTCCCATATAGTAATCCATACTGGATTTGACTATTACTCTATGAGACTACAGTATGGGAATTCTGCTGTCCATTTAAAGGGCAACTAAAGCCTCAAAACAATACAGAATCAGAAGGCAGTAGTGGTCATAATTTCTACCCTCGGTTTATACTTGAGTCAATCACTTTTACTAGTTTTCCAGGTAAAAGTTAGGTATCTATGTTTATATTTGGGTCAGTTTGTACTCGAGTATATACAGTTAAATGTGGACCAGGGACAACAACGTGTATACATTATAATATTAACAAACACACCTACAGAGTTCACAACAAAGGGCACTATGAAAAACATGGGTGGGATTGGTTTACCAATCCAAATTCACCTCAGATTCTAGGGGAGTAGCTAAATCCATGTATTTTAAATCTGTGGACTTGAAAATAGAAAAAAATGGTACTTATGTTTTTATATATGGGAAATTACAATCATACCAAATACTAGCACTTTCAAAATCAACGCCCGTATGATCCTGTCACAAACCATCAATAAAATCAAACATCAATAATTACTACAAACTTGCTGACAAATGTGGAAAACTTTTAGCCTATCTAGCCAACCAATACAAATCCCCAATAATCATATTATTAATAGACCCAATAACAGAACAATAGAACCCATTAAGACAGCAACACACTTTGCATCCTAGTACACTACCCTCTATGCATCCACCCTCCAATGTTCTTACTCCCAAATAAACAAAATTTCTCCAAAATATTCCTTCACCCACCCTAACCTCCCAAAATAGAAACACACTGGATCAACCCATCACCGAAATTAGACCTTCCATCTCACTTATGTCCACAAATAAAACCCCAGGCACAGATGGACTACCAACAGAATTTTATACACATTATATAGACACTCTGGCACCACAACTACCCAATTTATACCACAACATCTACACTACCAACACATTACCCACCTCAATGGCTGAAGCCATGATCATTCACATTCCAAAACCAGGAAAAGACCTCTCTCGCCCAGAATCCTATCATTCCATCTTATTATTACAAGTCGATTTCAAAATCCTAGCCAAACTCCTTTCCGTCTTCGCTCCATACTCCCTAATCCCTAATACACCCAGACCAAACTGTGTTTATCCCAGGGAAAAACACATCACTTGTAGGCAGTAGGCACCTTTTCTTAAACTTACAATCCGAACATGAACAGATGGGCACCCGCTGCAGTCAGCTTAGATGCAAATCAGTCAAATAGCAATTCAAGTGGCAAATATTAGAGATGTTTGGATTTGGCCCTGGGTTCGTCCGATTGCTAAAAATCCTCTACTCTAACCCCCAAGCCAGAGTAGCAGCTAATGGTTGGGTATCAGAAATCATCACACTTGCAAGAGGTACCCGACAGGGATGCCCCATCTCCCCTACTATATGCTTTGGTAGTGGAGCCACTGACAATTAAATTGCATCTAGATACCATCATAAGAGGACTCAGACAGCACAGTTGGAGATAGTGGGACTATAGGCAGAAGATATGCTGTTATATCTGGAAGACCAAGACCACTCTCTACATACCTCTCTCAATGAGCATGGGGAATACTCAGGACTTGTAATAAACTGGTCAAAATCACAAATCCTTCCCATAGACAGCTCTCCCCCCACTAACTGGAAGACCCACTTTTCAGAACAAACAAACTAAAATATTTGGGTATCTGGATCTCAAATGATATTAAAGAATAAATAACACTCAATATTGAACCTCTCATGTCAACAACCAAAGCCAAAATGTGGTTTTCGACATGGAATATTTCAAATTAACCATCTGGTAAAAAATAATATAAAAACCTTCAAACAACTTAAACAAGAATCATTTGTGTGGGGCACATGCAGACACAAAGTGGCAAGGCAGACACTGCAACGCCCCACAGATATGGGTGAACTAGCACTTCCAAATACAAACTATTATCTAGCAGTCCAGCTCTCACACTTCTATCACTGGTACTATTCTAAAACAATAATACTTGAGATGGACCTTCTGGAATCCAGCAAATACCCAGACTCCCTATAGCTCCTGTGTAAAGGCCTCAAAAAGGTAC
This sequence comes from Hymenochirus boettgeri, assembly GCA_019447015.1. Taxonomy (NCBI): domain Eukaryota; kingdom Metazoa; phylum Chordata; class Amphibia; order Anura; family Pipidae; genus Hymenochirus; species Hymenochirus boettgeri. The sequence continues at coordinate 226,720,110 of CM033476.1, read as the reverse complement.
AACTATACCAAAACAAGCACACCCTATGCAGGCTCTCAAAATATGGGACAAAACATTACATAAATTGAATATTCAACTCACATATAACTAATCACTACTATGGGGCAACAACAACCTGCCAGAAATCCTCAGTGTCCTTGACCCAACACTGTGGTTTCTGATAGAAAATAATTTTTAAAACCTTTGAACAACTTAAACAAGAATTTCAACTACCCAATAGAATGCTGTTCAGATACTTTCAAATTAGACATGCATTCGAAACTCAATTTCAAACACTGATCCACAATTATCCAACTGCCCTATTGTCGAAGTACTCAATCGCAAAACATCCACCAAACTAATTTTATACCTATACAAAGCATTTCAGATCTCTTCCGCCCAGGCTACAACAGAGGAGAGAAAAAAACATGGGAAACTGAAATAGGCCCTATGGACAAGGAGGAATGGGATGAGGCCCTTGATACATGTAAACAAGTCTCTTCCAAAGAGTAAGACAGACTAACAAAAATATATATTCTGCATAAAGCATATCTCCCTTCCATCCGTATTGCCAGATATAAAACTAACCATAGTCCACAAATGCCATATGGTACTTGGCACTTTTTACCACCTGTTGTGGTCCGGTCCTAGAATTCAAGGTTACTGGCAACAAATACCGACCTTTTTACATAATAAAATGGGTTCACCAGTGGGTCTAGACCCTAAGATATGCCTATTAGGTGTAATCAAAAGAAACACCAGTAGAGCCCTCCCCCTACTGCTATCCGACTGGAAACTGGCAATCAATAAAGTACTACCAAACAAAAAAAATACTGTACGCCCACAAAGGCTGCCCCCTAAAATATTCCAAGATTTGGTCATGATGGGAAGACTCCCCAGAAACATGCACCTAAGTGTGACAGTTTCAAGCTGATATCCATATGTAAATCTTGTCAAATACCTCATGCCTAAGCCATATATATGTGATCAAAACTCGGTATCTAAACATTGACCTTCTTTGTAATGTACACAACAGAAAATAACACCCAGGGAATTGTTAAATAGTTATTGTTTTATTAGTTAGAGTTTATGATACGGTAACACTCTGCTTTTACAAGAATAGAAAATAATCAGAAATGTTAAAAGGTTAAAACATTGCTGTAAAATGTACTTTATTGATTTTATCCATTATCTATTAGAATTTTGACTTTTTATGGTGCACTTGACACTTTTTGCTAGATTGATAATAATTGGTTTTCTTACAGCTTTAAATGTCTGGAAAAAATTTTTTTTACGATTTTTATTCAGAATTTTGCACATTATATATGTACTGCACAGGTCACTTTGGACACTCCCAGGAGGAGTCGTCATTGGGTATAAAACACCATGTTTGGGTTATTTGCACGTCACCTGAGGAAGGGGTAAGAGCCCCGAAACATATATATATATATATATATAAAAAATCCCGGAGCTGATTATGTAATTCTGTGTGTGTCACTGCAGTTCTTATGGACTTACCACTAGAGGCAGATGGTAAGATTGTCTCTGCAGTTCCTATTGACTCACCACTAGAGGGAAACACACAGGAGGCAGAATACAGCAATTACACAGACAGCAGGTAAGGTTGCTTGGGACAGAGGGTATCCCTGGATTTGGGACAGAGGGGGGGGGACCCTGGATTTGGGACAGAGGGCGGTGGGCTGAATTTGGGAATGAGGCACAGTGGAGGCCCATGGATTTGGGACAGAGGGGGGGCTGGATTTAGGACAGAGGGGTACCCTGGAATTGGGACAGAGGGGGGGCTGGATTTGGGACAGAGGGGGATCCTGGAATTGAGAGAGGGGGGGACCCTGGATTTGGGACACTAAGAGGGGACTCTGGCTTGGGGACATGGAGGAGGGGGGGCTATGGTCTTAGGACACAGAGGGGACTTTGGCCATGGAGAAGGGGGGCTATGGCTTTGGAACACTAAGGGTGCACTCTGGGCTTCTAGCACCCATTAATGTAATGGGCTTAATGTCTAGTTAATAAATAAAATTCTTCCATTTGGAGGGGATTTAAAAGAAAAAAAAAGTGGACTGGAACAGGGACTGGATTAACAGAGTTCCGCTTCTATGTATATAATGAGCTAAAACTGGCAAATGAATATTGGTGGAATTGAGCAGCAGTCATCTATCAATGTGTGACTTTATATGTGGTTAATCTTTTGAAATGTTCCTGCGAACTTCCTTGAACACACTCTCTTTTCCATGTGTCTTTTTTTTGCAAGCATAAATTGTACGTGAGTGTGACATCTGAATTGTTTTCTGAAGGGTATTGCGAGTCAATAATTAATTTTGGTCAATTGCAGTACTTTCAAATGTAGGGGTTATTGTTATGCAACATAGTCTGTATTAAGGAGATACTGAAAAATTACCAAATTTTAGGGCAAATTATGCTTGAGTGTTTACCCTAAAAAAATAAATTAATGTGAGAAGATGATAGTTAAAAGGGATGTTGATGATACGCTTTAAAGATAAAGGGGAAGTGGAATATGATACACTAACACGCATCATGTCAACTTCACCTTAAATGCGTTTCCCATTAACTTGCCCTTTAACGCATACCACATCAACCACCCCTTTAATGCGAATCCCATCAACCTCCACTTTAACACGTATCACATCAACTTCCCCTTTAAAGTGGAATCACATTAACTTCCCCTTTAACAACGGGGTACATCTCACATTCATTTATTTTTCACGATAAACAAAAATTTGGATTTTTTTGCAATATTCCCTTAATAATGACCATGTTGCACAATAACCCCTACATTTAAAACTACTGCAAACAACCAAATTGAATAATTGACACACAATGTCCCCCAAAAAACAATTCAGATGCCACACTGACCAAAAATATATGCTTGCAATTACAGCGGGGAAAGAAAAAAATTAGCTTGAAGTGTGCAAGTAGTTTACGGGATTTTTTAAAAAATTAACCAGATAAATATTATTGGGTTAATATTTTTGAAAAATATTAACAAAAACACTAGTCACACATTGATAGACCACTTCTGCTCAATACCCCAAACATTTGCCACAGTTTTAGCCCTTTAAACATCATTGCATTATCTACATAGAAGCTGCACTCTGTTAATCTAGTCCATGTTTTATTAAGTGTAATATACAGCTAGCAGGACAGTCCCGACTAACTGACCGAATGAGATTCACCTCCAGATAGTCTCACAGGAGTAGTGGATTGAACGAGATTTCAGTGGAGCAGGAAGAGCCAGCAAGTAAATTGGGAACAGTAAGCTTTGCCAATGGTTTAGAAAAATAAGAATAACAGTGTATGATTTAAAGGTACAGCTTGAAATGGACTTAACTACACTGTACATATCCTTTAAGCCAATGTTTGATATGCAGTTTATATGTCCATTTAAATTGTTATTACCTCATGAGAAATGCATTTCTCCAAAAGCTGAAGGTAACATGTGATGTTCTCCTCATCAGGCCGTGACACCAAAAGCTGAGTACAAACTATAGGCAAAATGAAAATATATAAAGGTAGATAAGACAAAAACAATTGAGGAACACAAATACAAAAATGTGTCAGAGACAAACCCATATTAAGAGAAAAATATAATAGTGGCCAAGAAAGGAGAAGAAAAAGGCGACTATGGCACACAAATTAGAAGATTAGCTATACTAAAGTAGAAAGATTAATCCTATAGAACTGTTGGAAGAATGGTAAAGCAGAGAGATAAAGGGTGACTAAAGTTAAAACAACAATGTGCATGGTGCGAACTAAAGTCACAACTGAACATACATGGCTTGGAAGTTGTCCCATGGAGAATGCCATCTTTAGCCTTTCCTGTACCAATTCGATGCTCAATAGTCCTAACTTAGGGACTGAGACAAAATATGGCCAACTCCTATACTTTTTGCATGGTTATTTACTTACTGGATCAGATTAATACGGATGCCTACATTGAATTCCAAATAGCAATTCACTTGGTATGTAAACTAAATGTGAAAACCAGATGGTGTATGGGAGATTGCAGACAACATTATCGGCCTTATTGGGAGATAAAAAATGCATCTGCACATCCCAATTGTACAATCAGGATTGTTCCATCTATGGTCTGTTTAAGACTTTTTTTTTTTGTATCCCAGGTTGTTCAGCTACAGTTCCCAGCCCAGCATCCCTTCCTGGACAAATTCACTTTACTAATATTAAAACAATCTTTCAGAGCATCAATGAATGTCACAAATTAATACCAGTCTGGTAATGGATGCTGAAGACTGCAATCCATTCAGACAATTAGCAACAAAAAGAACAATTTAAAAAAAGCATTGCTTCTCTGAATTATGTAGTTTTATGTAACTTTTTCTTACTAACTGGCTACAGTACAGCTCCCATAATCCATTGCCAGACAAACTGGTACTATGACATTATTTCTGCCCTGAAATATGCTGTTTTTAATATCACTTTACAGTGTCTTTGTCCAGTAAGGGATGCTATAAGCTCGGTCAACAACCAGGATTTAAAAATTTTTTTTTTATAATAGAGACGTGTATTCATGCCCAGAAAGTTTATAAAAATACAATTAAATAAGTCTCCAACCGACTACATTTTTAAGTTAAAATATACATGAGGTAAACAAGTAATACAAAAGTATCAAAGAGGCCAACTCCTGTACATCTTAACACACAAGTCAAACACCACCATCCTTAAAAACTAAGGCTTAAAGAGAAAAACTGAACAGTTAACTATTCTGCAAATCCATTTAAATAGAAGGGGGGAATTAAAGAGCTACAGACAATTCAGTACATTTTAAAGGAAATTGTTGGAGGTTGTTTTATCTAGAAAAAAAACACAAAACAAATGATTGCCTTAAGCAGGGTACAAACAGGGTAAAACAGGCCTATTGCCTACCAGGTCAGACAGGATAGGCCTATTATCTGGCACATGCACAGTGGAAAAATGTCTGAAAATGCAGAAAAACCACCATTAGCTGCAAGATCTCTTGGCTGTGACCGAAAATTTCTATCGTCCCCTATAATTATGTACAGGAAGGTAATAACAGGTGCCAACCACTAAAACGATTTTCAATGAATTTGGTCTGTCATCTGCTATAAATCCGTAATGTGTTTACCCAGATGTTGTTCTTTTTATACAAGAAGTATATTATGCACAATAACTCACTCCTTATTAATGGTGTCAACTTCTATAAGCATAAGCAATAATGTGTTTTTTGCCCAAATACATATCTCTGCATTTACCAATATTAAATCTTATTTGCCATTTTTCAGGCCGTTACCCAAGTCTACTTAAGTGTTTTAAATGCAAGGTGTATCAAGCATAGTACTAAAGTGCTGGCTAAAAGTAAAAAGTGGGCAAAAAATGCAGAGGCTCGAGTGGGTACAAAATGACCTATAAAGAAAAGTAAGGTACTTCTTACCTTTACCAAGCACCCTGGTAAGTTGTCCAGGGATATCTCCTTCTGCTATAGGTTGCACTGCTGGCTCAGTGTCGGAGACTGGGGTGTTCTGTTGCTGGAAGCCATCTGTAGTGAGTCCTGGAGGAGGTTCATTTTCATCTGACCCTTTACAAGCAGGGTCTTGAACTGGTCTCTGTGAAGAGACCGGTTCATTACCAGTATTCTCTGACTGGTTGGGATGGTAGTATTTGATAGGTGTAATAATGATCTGCTGCAATTCCTGCAAAGCATTACGCACATTTCCCCCTTCAAGTATATCCTAGGCAATAAACAGACTTAGTTACCAGCTCTGCAATTACAAAGTAGACTGTTAAAACAAAAAAAGTTCATACATTTTGTTTTGAAAAAGGCAGTGAAAGGAAACAGGGTAAAACCATGAAAATATGTTAATTTGGTAAACTTGTGAAGGTTCCCATTCATCCAGGACATGGCGCATCTGTTGTATTCAGTTAGACAGTTTAGTTAAGGTTTAGACAGACTTAAAGTTTAGTTCTTGAAGACGTTTCACATCTGACTGGCTTTCTCAATTTAGAATGAATTGTACAAGAATCTGTTGGCAACTAAGTACCATGGAAAGTCCCAATTAGCATACATCAGTCAGGTGCTGGGCACCTTCTGAATGCAAGGTGTGATTGCATTGAGGGTAAGAGGTGTTATCGAAATTGCCCAGGGTAAGGTGTCAAAACAGCATTGTACATGGCAGACAGTTGGTGTCCCCCACTCCTATTCAGGCTTGGTTTCTTTATTTTCACATAAATGACCTCCTTGTCACCTCTCTTGAACCAGTCATGTTCCTTTGCCAAAATGTTGACATTACAATCATCAAAGGTATGTCCTTTTTCCTTAAGATGCAGGTGCACGGCTGAGTCCTGACTGGAGGAATTGGCTCTTCTGTGCTAGGGCATACGTTGGTGCAGTTGCTGTTTGGTCTCCGCCACATACAAATCAGAGCACTCCTCCCTGCACTGCGTATATGCGTATATGATGATGCTTTTCTTGTGTTTCAGTACTGGGTCTTTCGGATGTACCAATAGCTGCCTCAGTGTGTTGTTTGGTTTATAGCACAGGGATACGGTGTTGATGACCATGTTATTTCTCCTGTCTTGTTTCCCCCCTTCACTGTTGGTATTCGTGTTCTTTTCTTTCTTTCTACTTCTTTTGACAAAGGTCCAGTTCGGATATCCACAAGTTGTAAGGGCTCCTCTGAGAGGTTTAATTTCTTTAGCCTTGCCTCTGTGCTAGTGGGAATGTTCTCTGCTTTGTGTTGCAGGGTTCTGATGACACCCAGCTTGTGATCTAAAGGGTGGTGGGAGTCAAACATCAAATACTGGTCTGTGTGGGTTGGTTTTCTGTAAACCTCTACTTTTATTGGTAAAAAAAATTACCTTAGTACCTGCCACTCTACACATATCAAATAGTTATTATTAGAAAACAAAAAATGTTATTTACCTTTTCCAAGGACTTAAGAACACTTTGCCTCTCCCGAAGTTTTTGTATACTCAAGGCAATTTTGTGTCTTGCTCCTTTGGTGACATTCTGACAGAGAAAAAAAAACAACTTTAAAGCATCATTCAAGATTGTGTGAACTACCAACGCTAGTTTTTTGAAAAGCATAATTTCAAAATTAATTATGTAAAACTGGTCTATGCTTCAGACGTGGATAAAAAAAGTAAACACTACACTTTTACAACGTCCATATATAACACTAAAGCCTAGTTTTTCATCCACTGTGCATACACTATTAAAGGGAATGTCCATCCCCCAAACTACAATTTAGACTTAAGCTTATTAACTCCCCCCCAACCTAGACCTCGCAAGGTTTAAACCATTTTTTGAGGCTTCTAAGTAAACTTACCAGCAATCTTGACATCACGTCTCAGCCAATCACAGTGATCCCTGCCACTCCGGCCCCTTCTACTGCTGCCATGCACGGAAAAGGCACAGAGCAGCAGCAGAAGACAGTGCTGGTAAGTATACTTAAATTTATACTTTCTTCACATACAATTCTACTAAAACACTAGTTTGAGGTAGTTGTTGCCTTTATTTAAAATGTATGAAGTACACAGGAGAAAAGGCTAATTTCAGCACAAGGCAGCATTAAATTTACAGCTAGGCAACTTCAGATGTCCATTCCCACTGGCACTTTTATTGAATCTCTCTGAAAGTGATATCACCAGCTTTACAGCATACACTGCTAAAATTAAGTCTGGCATTTTAATGTTCTAAAAAGTCTGATCAAGATGACTTAGTTACGAGAAAACAAGATTCCATATAAATAAAGAATTTTAGGTTCCGAATGATCAAGCTTCTAAAGTACCTTAAATTAAGATATTATGCATTACATTTTATAAGGAAATAGATGAGATTTACCTGAGATTCCAGATGTTGTTCTGTCAGTGTCATCATCTCTTCATAGCTCATCTGAGAAAATAACGATGCATATTTGTGCAACCGCAAACTCTTTAGCCAGGCAGGCACATCTAACAAAGAGAAATGGCAAGAGAGTGATCATCATCTAATAGCCAAAATGTATAAAGCACACAAGTTCCTCTGGATATCAGAATAGGCGAGGACATATTGAATAATGTACCGTATATACTTGAGTATAAACCAAGATTTTCAGGCTAAAAAAATAGCCTGAAAATCGAGGTTTATACTCGAGTCAAAGACTTACCTGCTCCGGCGGCAGTAGTGACATCAGCCAGCAGAGGAAAGTGGAACATGCGGCCGCCGGAGCTTAGAAGAGGATTCATAGCAGCCTGCAGGGGAACATGTGGAGCAGGTAGGAGAAGGCAACTGTGGGGATTCAGAAGGGAGGAAGGCACAGTAATTCCTGCAGTGGCTATGCCTTGCCACTGCAGATATTTGGAAACTACAATTAAAGCATGCTGGTAGTTGTAGTTTCCAAACATCTGGAGTGCCAAGGAATGAGGCTTTAATTGCCTTTTAAATGGACATAAGAATTCCCATACAGTAATAGCCAAATACAGTATGGCTATTACTGTATGGGACTTCTGATGTTCATTTAAAGGGCAACTAAAGCCTAAAAACAATACAGAATTAGAAGGAGAATGTTATCTATTGCTGCCTTCTGATTCTGTATTGTTTTGAGGCTTTAGTTGCACTTTAAATGGACAGCAAAATTCCCATAGAGCAGTCCCATACAGTAATAGCCATACTGAATTTGGCTATAACTGTATGGGACTACTGTATGGGAATTCTGCTGTCCACTTAAAGGGCAACCAAAGCCTCAAAACAATACAGAATCAGAAGGCCGTTGTGGTAATAATTTCTACCCTCGGTTTCTACTCGAGTCAACCACTTTTACTCCTTTTTAGAGGTAAAAGTGGGTGTCTGTTTATACTCGGGTTGGTTTATATTTGAGTATATACGGTATTCTATAATTATTATATTTAATTGAAAAAGCAGTTTATTTTACATAAACTAATTTCAAAACATTTTGGAATTTGTTTTAGGTATAAAATAGTTTAACCAACAACTAAAAGCAGAACAGAAAAGAGCACTAAACTAAATGCAAAGACAGCTGAAGATGGTTATTTTCTCCAAACTTACAGGCATCCACTTAGGCTGAGTACACAAATGCCGATATTTTGGCCCTAAGGACCCCCACAGCCAACATTTCAGTCGGGGTACCACGTGTTTACCATTTGGCAGTCTGTCTCAAGTTATTATCAGGCCAGAATTGGCCAATGAAGGACTGCAGGATTGGGCTTCTCGACAATTACCATCTGTCACTAACTAAACACTATAGAAATAGGTTATAAATAGTGACCATGACAAATTACCTACTGATTCCATTAAACTATCCAAATAAATAAAATGCATGACATATACAAAAATCCTGAAGCTGTTAAAAAAAATATATGGAACTGATAAAATAACAAGGATTGCTGAGCAATATTAACAAGGGAAAGCAACACCACAAAATAAAATAATCCAGCGACAAAATAAAGGCCCTTTGTTTTGGCTGTACACTAATAAAAGTAAACATTTATGGATGTTCCCTTTAACATGTCCACTATATCAACTTGGCATTATTTATTAGAGCATCTAGTGTTCCGTTGTTTTTTGTAAGATTTATACAGGCTCATTTACTGAGGAGCATTGGGCACTTTTCTGTAGTTAAAGTTGCGCTAACCGATTTGCTAACATTTAGCACGACAAACTCCACCTTTGCGCCGGCTGCATGGGTTTTGCAAAAGATACCCGCACAACACACTCACAAAGTAATATCGGATCAATTGCGGCTCTGGGTAAATAAGGCCCATAGAGTTTATCATAATGCTGTATTTTTAGATAATCAGTAAATGAAGAGAAAACTTACCTTTCATACCACTACCATCTTCGTGAAAAGTGTTGCGTCCAGCGCTAACCTCCTCTGTCTGCTCACTGCCCGATGATGCCACACTGCTCTGTGGGGACAGTGGGGCATGGTCTGGAGTGAGGAAGACTGACCTTCCCCCCACATCATCAGTTCCCATCCAATCACCTGGCGCCTGCTGAGATGTTGGAATAAGCGACATAGACCGCTTAAGTGGACTTGGTTGCATTTGGCTGGAAAGAACTAAAAGACAAAAATGGATAGCTTGCAGAAATTATTACTAAATATAGGTAAAATTTGATGTTTAATTAAAGAATACAAAAATTTTGGGTTAAAATTAAAACAAAAATAATCTTATAAGGAAACTAAAAATTAAAAACATTATTGAAAAATGAAGCACATTAAACCACAGCTAACCATCTTAAGCCAGAGAGAAAACTGTTGCATTTCCTAAAACATAACAATGCATGCACAACTAATTTAAACCTTTTTCTAAACTAGGGTTGATGCAATTTTCAGCAGCCAGATGTTAGACATTTACTGGGTTACTGCAATTAGATAAAATGTGATTGGTTGCTGCAGATTTAAGCAGGCCACACATGGCATGATTTTCTTCCAATTGTATTTCCAATTGTTTCGGCCAATCAAAGTTCCCTACCTTGTTTTCACTATCTCTTGCAGATTTCAACTTGATTTCTGTGGAAGACCTTTGTTTTTCTAATAAACTGCTCGATATTGTCGATCAGAAAATGCCATTCACGATATCGATATTTTGGGTGATTCAATCAAATTTTTCGAATTTCGATAATGTGTATGCTGTGCTTACAGCAATTTTAAACATTTTATTTCATCAGCCCCCAATCATCAGAGAACGTTATTAGATCTATCAATTGTTTGGTAATGGTTATTTTTATATGCATTATTTGCAAATTTTCTAGATCTGTAAATCTGAAAAAGATAGCTTCAAACTGCACTTATATAATGCCCATCATATGCATGCAATAGTTTGCCACACCTAATTTATTGTTGGGTTGAAGGGTAACTGTGGTCTCGAATTCTTCCAAACTAGTAAGAATTACATAAAAACCCTTCCATCACACCTTCAAAATAAAACCTAAATCACATCTCTAGATAACATTTATGAGAAGTTATTGCTGGAAAGGTTCAGCAATATTACTTCCTGCTTGAATATTTCATGTTTATAGCCATGTGACCAGCCCGTCTGCATTAATAGGCTCCCCTCTTCAACTGTCAATTTTCCCCCAGGTACTTCCCGATCTCCCCAGCATTAAGTCTTAACTGAGCATGCTTCTTCTCCCGGGCAGACAGGTGAGGCAGAGGTCAGGTGATGTCACTCAACCAACTGGAAGCAGGAAGTTTGAACATTCACCCCAATGTAATTTCTCACAAGCTCCAGCCAAAGATGCGATTGTCAGCTCATTTTAAAAGAAATACTGCACGCTTTAATTTAACCCTAACTTGTTTTGAGACCACAGTTGCCCTTTTAATTTCAGGAAGAACTTAAGCTGAGCCTATACCTACTTAATGGAAGCTACAGCCCCTATTTTTAGATGTTAACATAACCTTGTACTACCTTTTCACACTATGCTGCAAGCAGTTGCTGGCACTATACGAGTGAATGCAAAAAATATTCAAGCTACATATGGGTAGAAAACAGACCACTCTGGTTTGCGGATTTTTTCAATTTTAAATTATATTTTAACAATACGGAAATATAAAAAGCCAGAGGGGCCTGAAATATTCTTGAAGAACCTGTAACTGACTGTGAACCAAGTGAAGTGGTGTGCAGGAGTACTAGCTCCACTAACTGCTGGTGGCAATGGAAAAATATGCTGAATACTAAGCCTGGTAACATCAGCATCCCCAGCCCACTGTTTTTATATATTTTAATATATAAAACTCAAGATAGAGCAACAATCCTGGGTGCTGGACTCCTTTACCATCATTGTTTACATAAAGCTTTCAAATATAAAGTTCACACAGCTTGGCACACACAGTACAAAATGCAGTATACCCTACCTGTGGAACTCCCCATGTTCTGTATGGATGAGGGTACCAAGGTGGTGGAATGAAATGTCATAAGCCCATTTTCTCGCGGTGCTTTATCCTGCCAGTTGAGACCTGCCTCCCCCATGGCAGGATCTGCTGGAACCTGCCACTCATCTGAATCCTGTCGTAAATGTTTAGAAGGAGTTTCAATTCTTGCATGCCGGCTGTAACCTATGGAGAGCCGTTCTTCTAGATGGTTAAGCCACAAAGCTAAGGAGTTTCGGTCTTCTAGAGTGGTGGCCGGATGAATAAGTGCATAGGACAATAATTGTCGGCTTTCTTCAATATACAAGTTGCTTTCAGTGGTGTATGCCAGCACTTTTTGCAATAGTTTCATGTATTCACATTTGGCATCAGTGTTCCGTGGCTGTAACAGTGGTAAATGAGTAAGTAGTAAGGAGATTACCTTCTCCTTGGGCTCTAGATGCCACTGGCTTATAAGAGCTGTGGAAAGAGATGCTTTAGTAGATCAACTTTAAATACCATCACATGAAAACTGCACAAATAATGAAGTTTAATAATGCTAAAGCAATACAATATAAAGAAAACAGGGGCAGCAACAAAATACACATTTTTGGCGAGGCCACATTAGAACGCGTCCAATCGCTCCAGAACCGCGCACGTAAGCAAACGCGTTTCCAGCACACTCATGCCTGTTGCCATATGCTGCGAATGAGCAATGTCGGAGCACATTCGGTTGCACAAAAAAATGCAGATCACATGTTCTCCAATTAATGGATCGCAGCACAGACGCCCAGCAAAGCACTAGTGTGGCCACCATAATTGGGCCACACTAGTGTGCGCTTTTTAAAGCACAATTAAATCGTGCTTAAAAGCATCTTAGTGTAGCCTAGCCCTTTATCACATAGTAAAAAATAAATAAAAAGATTAAAATGTAAGGGTACATTTACTAGAGAAAATTTGGCCTGACATTTCAGTGTATCGGTCGGTCGTGCCGAAATACTGGATATTTCTTCGGCCGGACTTGACCATGGACTGCACGCTCGGTCGTGTCAAGCTGTCGGATGCGGTTTCTTATGTTGCAAGAGACAGTCCTTGACCGACCATTCGGCCAGGATGAAGGATTGGAAAGTGTGTACCCAGCTTAAAGAGTATGCATGTACATTGCAAAGGTCCATCAGGACCTGTGAGAGGAACAGCGAAGGGGCAGTATTCCGTGCCTGCTCCTGATCATTTAATATGAGAACGGGAGGTAAGACTTTGCTCCGTTAGCCCCCCGTTCTTCAATTTAACTGAAAAAAGTATTTTTTTTTACGAATGTAGATACCCTTTAAAGAGGCACTGGGAGACTGGCATGTCAAGTGAGGTATAGAATTTTGTCAGGAGGAGTAAAGGTATAAACTTTGGATTAACTAATTTATTAGCCATAAAAAAGCTGTGCCTTACTATCCAAGTAAAGTATAGCCACCCGAATGACCTACCTAAACAAAGTAAATGAAGAACATAAGAATGTGCAGAGCGTTATTTACAGCCATTGAAAGACAGTTTCAAAAGGAAGCTGTCATCTACTATAAATCTGAACAGTGTGTACCCAGCTTATGTCTTTCACTATATCATTTAGACCTGCAGTTATTTCCTTCTTTAAAATTACGATCATAGTATTAAACATAAAGCACCTTCTAAATTAACAGTCAGGCATTTCAATAAATAAAAGAACAGGAGGATAATAGTAAAATAAGTAATCCTACTTAATGGTATAAGGTGCATTCAGAACAGAAGAATGAAGTTCATATGACAAAATACATTCAGCTGTAGGGGTGTGGGAAAATAGGCCTCTGTACCTTGCTGCTCAATTCTAACCCCCTGCCAATAATTGTACAGGTATATACTTTTGCTCTAACCAAGATTCACTAAGCTAGGCTTTTAGCATTTGTAAATATACCTTTAAATGGCATGTAAACAGTGCTAAATTCTTTTCCAACTAATTACACAGTAGTAAGGATAATGGCCACCAACCTTAAATCTGTTTTTTTTGCCCTTCCCTGACCCTCCTTTCCAGCAAGAGGTTTACTTGTTGAAAATCACAGTCTGTCAGTAAAGTTCAGTCAATCACACACTCCTTTTGTATATCCCAGCCTTTCCACTTTGCCCCACTGTGTAATTCCCTCTATCCTTGCTATGAAAGTAAAACCTACTCCTCTGTGACTGCATGGCTATTTAATTCATCATTATGATCCATCTTTGTCTGATGCTTTAGGTTCTCAAACTCTGCCTGCAGCTGACACCAGCTGGAGAAGTGTTGCAGTCTAGCAATGCACCTAAATCAGGAGTGCTGAACCTGGCCCATGCCAGGGGCCACACTAGCGGCACCCCATGCTCTGTCTGGGCCGCAGGTGTAGCCATGCCCCTAGCAAGCCCCACAAAGCTCAGATAGCTCTCCTTGTCACACCCACTCCATGGGTTTGTTTTTTAAAAGCTGAAAGAAAGAAATGTTTAATTCAAGAATTACAGCTTATAGAGCTGGTTACCTGCCCATTACAAGGCAGTGTCCTATAAAACAAAACTACAGGGTGAATGATATTGGCTGCAGATCACTGCTTGGAGACGGCTTATCTCCACTGCACATGCTCCCCGACTCTAGCTGTGTCTCAATATGTGGGAGCAGCTGAGCACAGAGAGACACATACTAAATAGGAATGAGTTTAACAGGACATGAGGAAATATGGAGAAAGGGAGCTCTGAAAACACAACAGGATCAAGTTTCTGGCAGCATTAAAAATATAGAAAAGGATTAAGGCAAGTCATGCCCCTTAAAAGAGCATCTCCACCAACAAAAATGACTTAACTTATTTTAGTTTAATTGAAACTAAAGGAGGGAAACTCTGTGTTCCCTCCTGTCTCCTGATAGGAGGTAAAAAATAGCTCCTTTACCTCCCTTTCTTTAATTAATTTCTTCAAAAAAAGTCATTGATTTTTGTTGGTGAAGATACCCTTTAAGGGGTTTAATTGAGCCATCATTAGTGTAACGTAGGCCTCTGCAGGTTACATGTGAAACCCCTATGAACAGACATCACAAGGCACTTCACATTGCAAAAACAGAGGCCTAAATCACATTGATGATGGCTCAACAAGGAAAAACCGTTCTGTAACTGGCTCTTTGGTTTTGCATTTAGCTCATGGGGTGCTGTTAAAGCCTCTTAGCAGGTGTAACATTTCCTAAGGGCTGCATTATGATGCAGCACATCCCTACTAAAGCTGACAGACTCTGACCTGTTCTTCAGATACATAATAACCTCCTAACTTTACTAGCTTCTTAGTCACATTTAAGGAAATACAAGCCCACCCTTAAAAAACACAAAAAAAAAACACAGCAATAAGCATGTAATTAATTAAGTATTGACTACACATGCTTTATCAAGGAGGTTTACTCACCAGCACTGTTAGCTTCAGTCTCGAGAATGTGTATTTCAGTGCAATCTGATAAGGAATGCTCCAAACACATTTGCAGGAAACGGGCTTGGGTCTTTGTGATCCTCTTTAGAAGAGACAGAAGGGCCACAGTTTGCTCACATTCGTTCCAGCCCTTAAACCATTCAGACAATGTGCTCACCTGATCACGGAATTTCATGTTGTTTGCGAGGAGGAAGCAGGAAAGTGGTGAGCAAAGGTTCACCCAGATGATGAGCAAATATATCACATGGTGTGCAACCCTGTATTATAGTGCTGTCCCCTACCATAAGCCAATTTATATATCATATGAATAAGAAACTCCGGCCTCTGAGAAATTCCTTGTCCTGTATCACTGCAAGTCAGATACACATTATCAGTATCAAGCAATAGTCCATTAAACATGTATACCAAGGTAAATACTAGTTTCTGTAATTACATACGGTATATCCTTAAACATTATAGAGATATTAAGCACTCAGAGTTAACATAGAAATTATGCAAGCAAACCTCAGAGAGATGCCCTAACGTGCTGTTTCCTCACCTTGGCTGATCAATTCGGCCTTCAATTAATACATCTCCAAACCACCTTTCTGCCATTTGAGGTATATGGGGTTAGGACTGAAAACGCTAGGTCCTCACGCCTGGGAATAAATTAGATTGCTGGTAATACTTAATGTTGTGTTTGCTTGACTCACCATATCTCCTCCTTCTATCCAGGGCCTGGTGTATGGGAAGACACCTTACTTACAGAGCTCTTCCCATTAGCCA
The DNA here is from genome assembly GCA_019447015.1 of Hymenochirus boettgeri. NCBI lineage: Eukaryota > Metazoa > Chordata > Amphibia > Anura > Pipidae > Hymenochirus > Hymenochirus boettgeri. The sequence goes on along the minus strand of CM033476.1, from coordinate 226,704,055 downwards.
GGTCCTGGACTGAGTGAGAGGCAATGGCCAAGTTGGTGAGCACAACTTCAGTTAAGTGTTACTGATGATCTACCCCAAGGTGGTATTTTAAATCCTCATCCCAGGAAAAAGGGAGGACATACAAGCGTGAGGGTGTGGGGGGCTGTAATCCCTTTAAAATGACAGGCTGAGTTTGATCAACCATGAGACACAAACATATGTTCACAAGAATGGCAAAATACCGGATACCAGACATAAAAATGAATTTCCATATTAACTTTACGATAAAACAAAAAGGGTAAAGGGGGGTAATGCAGTTTTTTTAGCTTCAAGATTTTATCTTTATTTCAGAAATGTAAACACATTTCTTACATTTAAATGGCAGAATCCTTTTTTTGATTTACAACGGTATCTATAATAATGTATACAACCAGTTTAAACTGAAGAATGACAGCAGCCCAACTGGTCACTCAGCTTCTTTTGCATAAGTGTGCAGTGTATGCAAAAGAAGGGGGAGAGAAGGGGGAACTGACTGGGCAGCTGTTAGTCTGCAGCACTAGCAACTCACTTCTACAATGTGACACTGCTGCTCTGACTAAATAAAAGAATGTGGGGTAGAAATACATTTGCCGACTGACTCCTACTGGTAAAAATAGCATGTCCACCACAAAAATTCACACATCATTAAAAATGCATAAAGACATACGGCCACACAATTCAACCCATACTATTTAACGCTTCAAAGAACAGCAAAAGAAACCCATGTGAAGCTAAAAAAGGAAAGCAATATAGTCAAGGCTCCAACTTATACAAATCTTTGAATCAACTAAACAATTTTTTAATAAAAGACATATTGCCTTTGCTAGTATACTCCTTTACTTTGCAGATTTGAACAACGCAATATTGAGCCCTGTAGCTACTACTTTACGGATGAGTCCAGGGGTACTTCAAACTGTGAAGTGCAACAGGGATGCAGACTTTAAAGTCATTCCGAGAAAATAGATTTAAAGGCAAAGTGTAAAAAAAATCCACAAAATGTTCATCTGCTCAACAGAGTAAGTTGTGAAGGGATGCTCTTACTATATTTCATTTGAAATACATGGACCCTGATAATAAGGCTGAGTTACAATGCTACAAAACCCCTTACAACTATAAATCGGCTGTCAGGCTCTCACAGAGGTACAACATTCTTCTGTTGACAAAGAGGCTGAGATTCAGCGAGCAGAAACCATCTTTATTAAGAGGTAACCAACAATTTAAAAAGCCACACACTGTCATTCCTGTCACAAAACATTTCCAAAGGATTCTTTTTATTCCAAGCAGAGACTATACACATCTTCCTGTTGCTGGAGTTATTATAGTGTTACTAGGCATTCTCTGGCCAGGCCCCCAACTACACTCGTCTACATCCCAACATTATTAGATGACCCTTAAACACTACAGTTTTAGTCAAATTTACTGGCGATTGCCCAGTTCCTCCATATTCTCCCCAATTCCTTTTCCGTTTCTCACCTCCCGCCCAGTCGCTTCAAGTCTCCCCCGGGGAGCCACACAGGCACCCACAGCAGCCAGCACGTCGCACGCTACGTACAACGTATAGTGCACGTCACTACGTTCAATAGCGATACGTCTACAGACGGTGATTGGCTAGGCGTACAGAATCGTAGTTACTCGAGTTCTAAGCCGCACCCCGGAAGACTGGTGTGATTGGCTACAACAACTTAATTGACAGTCTCTAAACAATGCAGTGGGCGGGGTTGGCAGAAATAGAGAAAACTGACGAACCCGATTTAAAGAAAGACTTAACAATAAAAATGGCTTTGATTGTTATAATGATTCAGTCACTGACGGGTCAAACCCTTGATGAGAATGCCTTACAAATTAGAGTCTTTCTAATAAGAGTATCATGGACTGACCGCTTTTGAAGCCCACTATTTTGCCAAATTACTGTTCTAAGGCTTCTCTTTATTCCGCCCATATTTGGACTGTATCTCCAATAGTTTTCCACAGAGGAAATAAATTAGAAACGTGCATGGGAAGTGTGCTATTATCACACACTCTGCAAGGAGATGTGTCCTCCCATTGGCTGCATCGTGAACTGACAGCGGCAGAGTAAAGGACGGACCAGAACGCTGAGGGAGACTTTTAGTTCATACAGAACGCTGAGGGAGACTTTAAGTTCGTACACACCTGGCAATTTTTACCAGACCCCTGAGCCTGCCGAACACCCGCAATAAATGGCCGATATTCATGTGTGTGTATGCGTTTGGTTGGGGGTTGTTTGGCGATCCGCCAGGTAGATCTCTGAACGGCCCCCGACCGAACGCATACATACGCGCGACTGTCGGCCGTTCGTCTCGGGTGTTCGCGGGGGTCGGTTGAGGCTCTGGTAAAAATTGCCAGGTGTGTACGAACCCTTTGAGTAAGTATTCCAGCAGTAAAGAAGATAAGAGAATACAGATACTTCCTAAGAGGTCTTAAAAGGAGCAACACCGGAGGTAATTGCAAATAAAAGCTTTAATATAGGAGTGAAACACACAACATGTTTCGGATTCAGGGTCCTTTCTCAAGACATTGGAGAAAGGACCCTAAGTCCGAAACATGTTGAGAAAGGACCCTGAATCCAAAACACGTTGTGTGTTTCACTCCTATATTATAGTGGATAATGCACCCCCAACTGTAAATTATAAGGATATTAGAAGTACAGTAGGAGTTAAAAGTTCAACATCCTGAAAAACACACCCACGCACAGTGGCCAATAGAAAGCAAGCTGTCCTGGAGACACGGAAGAAGAAGGAGATCAGTACAGTTTACGATCTCTCACTTTGTGACCCATCATCAATGAGTGAAAGCTATTAAGAAGGGGGGTCAAGTGCAGCCTTATATCTACCATCAAAGCTACCTCTCTCCCCTGCTAATGCTGTTATCTCTATGTTTATTACAGAGCAGGGAGGGGGGATCACATCACAGGGATTTAATTGACAGTCCAAGTAGGAGTAGAGGAATGCAATCACGTATTCTTCTAACTGGTGTATCTCAGGACAGAGAGGGAATATGAAAAAAGTGAAGACACTCTGGGGGTTGGGGGGAATTATAGAACACATGGAAAGAAAGAAAGCTCTATTTTAACTTTGGTCAGCAGACAGTTCCCTAATAATGGTGGTGGAGTCAACCTGTCAACCTCTTTGAGCATCATATAATACCCATTTAATTTGTCAGAATGCATTGTTTGATTGCAATTTTCAAACCTAGCTAATTGTTCAAACACTTACAGGATTATTCAATAAAAGTTCTTATCATTTAAAATGATGCTAATTTTGCCTCAGATGTTAGCTTTCAAATGTTAAAGAAGATCTGATTGGTTGGGGCAAAATTAGCACCATTATAAAAGATAAGAACTTTTATTGAATCTCCCTGTTAATTCCCGAAAGCCATCTTAATTGGGGTCAATCTAAAGGTTCCAATACTCAGGCTGATGTTATTTTGATTGGCTGAAGAACTGATTGCACCTGCTGTCTTCTGTTGATTTCATCTTAAAATCTGCAGGAGATTGGGACTTCCAACAGAAAATTTTCTGCATGACCTTTATCTTAATTTTTTGATAGATCACTCAATAGTGTCAAGTGGTGGATCAGAAAAACAGAAAACCACTATTGATATTTTAAGCTTTGATCAAATGTGGGGAATCCCTATGGGGGACTTTAGAAACACTGATAATAATAATTTCCTTCTTCTGTGACACTTTCATTGTGTCCATGGTTGGCTTTAAAGGGCATGTCCACCCCGAAAACTATAATTTCACACACTACTGGCCCCACTGTGTAGTGCATAAAAATCCTTACCTCTCTGCTCCAAATGGTTTTCCTGTAATGTCCCTCCAAAGTCCGGAAAACTGGCCAGCAGGAGCACTGCAGGGAGAGAAATTGTTTCCGCCTCTGAGACATCCTCTCAGAGGTTTTTGGCTTGCTCAGAGCAGCCCTCCCCCCCCCCCCTAACTCCCCCTCCATCTCCCACCCATTTTGCTCTCCCTCCCCCTAGCTACAAACCCTTTGATATATAGGAGGTCTTCCTCCCCCAGCCCCAACCGCTATAATAGATTTTCCATAAACTCCCCCTACTATATATCAAACAAATTTAAAAGGGGTGGACATGCCCTTTAAATTTGTAAATGAGGCAATGACGGTCATTCTATCATTGATCCTATCATTGATCCTATTGAGTTTCTAACCTGATCTCCGCCGATTTAAAGCTCCAGTACCTTGCTCCTTGATTTTATGCAGGAGGTTCTTCTGTCTTGCAGCATCAATGAATTTGCTTTGTTATGTACAATAATGGTAGAGTTGCAACCACAGTTCAGTCTTTTTACTGACAGAAAGCAACCACAAACATCCTGATATGACTATATTAGGAATATAAAGTGAGGAAATATATTATCTTATCTATGAGCGGACTTTAGAGGCTCCAACGTTTGATGCATTTCAGATGGCTGTTTAGCTCTATCATTAATAAGCCCAGATAAGAACCTGAAGGAAAGTCGTTTAATTTAGGAACTGCCAGGCAATGAATCTTGTATACCAATCATTTAAAGGGCTCTTAACCGTTTAAAAAAAAGTTTATTGCTTTCTGTACCTTCTGTGGTTTACTGTGATAATGGGATTGTGACTATCATCTGTATCTAGCAATTTCTCGTTTGTTTCAGCGTGTAGCCCCTATGTGCTTTATCACTGCTGTATAACTGCCATTTTCTGCCTTTTCTGTTCCTCTAAAGTACTGTCCTTTTTCTGGTGTAACCATAAACCTCCTTTATGCAAAAGAAAGTGCAATGATGATTAGGTGCAGTGGGTTTTTTCTAAGTGTACAGTCATTTGCTACAGTAACATTTTAGTTAATTAGACAAATAAGGATTAGTAATGTATCTGCACACCATGTGGGTAACTAGATACGTTCAGCAGCTGTATCTACTGTCATCCACTGACACTGGTATAAGAATAGCAGAGGCTGATCAGGTGTTTCAGTTCCATGACAGTATTTTTTACACAAATAAAGATTGGCATTGCATCCACACTGAATATCCTGTGTTTGTTATGTAATGCAATGTTTTGTTCTTCTTTTATAAAAACGAACAATGAGTTCCAGTTTCGAAACAAACCTGGTTTTAATTCGAAACTGTCGGTTTAAATGTTTAAAAGGCGAAAATCGCTAACAAAAGGCGAAAATTGGGGTAGAAAATTCAATTTAAATTGGGTTTGAATCAGAGTTTTGGAATTTCACAGAACCAACGGCAGAAGAAAACTTACCAGTTTCATTCATCTCTAATAAAAACATCATACTTCCCTTTATTTTTATACAACTATGGCAGTGTTCTATTATTACCTCTTCACCCTTAAAAAACAAAAAATTTATCACAAACCAGTTACCTACCCCCAGTTCCAACTGATATATTCAGGACGTTATTAAATGTATTACTAATTAACCAGATATGTAAGGATAATTATTAGTAAGCTGGCGCCTCCCTCCATGCAGTTGATCAAAGTTGTGAATGCTGACATCACAGCCAATGGTTGAATTCTGTTGCCTCCACACTAAAAGTTTGATAGTCCGATAGTTCGAAAAATGACCCATTAAAGTTAATGGAAACAAATAGCTTGGAAAGCTCTGATAAAATACAATTAAAATAGCAATAGTAACTTAAGGTGCCCACATTCGGCCGACATGCGATCGCAAAATCCCATTCATTTTGCGATCACATGTCGGTCGAATGTAAGATCGGGAGAAGCGGTTCCGGCAGGATCGAAGGAACATCGGGTGAGCACTCGGTCGGGTAAGTAAAATCTTATAGATGTATGGGCACCTTAACTGTACATGGCTCTGGGACCTTGGAAATGGTCTGAGGAACACGTATAAATCACTAAAACATGTTTAAATACTAACATTCCTCAAGATCAAGCTATTTTCGTGCTTCCGCATTGAATGTTCGAGGGTTACCGAAATAGATCGCCATATTCAAGGGTTAGCTAACGAAACATTTGAGGTTTAAAGGGTCACTGTACTCACTGAAACAACTTTACATTTTCTGAAACTACAATTTGAGACAAGTAAAATGATGGTACGTACATATTTATCTGCTTCGTCATTAAATTATTAATATTTAGTGAGTACTCCTAATTGGCCCAACCCTTCCTTACTCACTTTCTCGCCTTCTTTTAGTGTCTGCGACACTTATAATTTCTGCACAGCCTCACCATAGACCCTACTCTGCTTACACACCTCCCCTCCCTCCCCCCTGCTGTCTTTTCGCTGCTGATTCTCTTAAATGTTGCAGTAAGTGTGCTGGCAGGCAGGCAAAGAGGTCAAGCATGGGTTACATATTATAATTTCTGCTTCTGGAGTGACAGGTCTTTCCCTGTAAATGCTGTGATTAAAATGATGATTTCTCAGAATCTACTGCTCAGGTTTAAAATCAGAAAAAAGTTTAGGAGGAGTGGAATCTTGCTATATCTAAAGGACTATTTTTGAAAATTAGATTTTTTAGAGTAAAGATACTCTTTAAGTCGAAGGTTATCAACAAATTTGAGGTTTTTTTAACGCCGCTTTCGAGGGTTATGGAGTTATCATCGAATTTGAGGGTTACCAAATACCTCATTCTAGGATTATGGAGCACTATAGTTGAGGGTTATTGCCAAATTTGAGGGCTATGAACACTAGGGTTATGGAAAACTATCACCATATGAGTTCGTACAAACTCATAAAAACCGTCTTGAACTCGAGTCCTGATGACGGCCCGGATGGGCTGAAACGCGTTGACTATGTTGTTTGTTTAATAAAGTAAAGTGAAGTGGGTCTTAAGACCCAGGAGTGCTGCTTCCAACGCTGCTGTACTATCTCCTCGGATGCACCTGGGCAATCGGCACTGTAAGGCGTGAGTGCGACCCCGCTACATACATCCAAATAAGGGCACTCACAAAACTTGCATGACTGAAACCACGTGTTGGAATATGGCGATTAATGCATTTCAGCCACCGTACAGGCCGTCCTCAGGATCGTCAGTTCCGGTTAGTCTCACCATCTTTAAAGGGCCTGCGGGAACACGCCCCCCGCACCCTTAACCCCTTAAGTGCTTAATAAAACTACACCAAGCTAGTGCTAAATTACACCAATAAAATTTCTTAAAACCCATACACCCCTATAAATGCCCAATGAAATAACGATCAAAGCCTTTAAAACAAAGTTGAATTATACCTCGAGTAAATCACCTTAACCACACTGAATTTAACAGCGCTAGTGCCATACAGCATTCAAATTTCGCCATGGCACTAGCGCTGTTAAATTCAGTGTGGTTAAGGTGATTTGCTCGAGGTATAATTCAACTTTGTTATAAAGGCTTTGATTGTTATTTCATTGGGTTTTTATGCATGGCTTAATGCACAGGTAAAAAGGGAAATGGAAAAAAAGAAAACACTTTGTGACCCATCATCAATGAGTGAAAGCTATTAAGAAGGGGGGGTCAAGTGCAGCCTCATATCTACCATCAAAGCTACCTCTCTCCCCCTGCTAATGCTCTTATCTCTATGTTTTTTACAGAACAGGGAGGGGGGATCATGTCACAGGGATTTGATTGACAGTCCAAGTAGGAGTAGAGGAATGCAATCACGTATTCTTCTAACTGGTGTATCTCAGGACAGAGAGGGAATCTGAAAAAAGTGAAGACACTCTGGGGGTTGTGGGGAATTATAGAACACATGGAAAGAAAGAAAAAAAAAGTTCATTTTCCCACTATTGATGCCCTTTAAGACCTCTCAGGAAGTAGCTGTATTCTCTTATCTTCTTTATGTACCTTTTGCCTGGAAAAGACAGGCAGACATTTTTAGAGCCTGACAGTGTGGTCCTCTTCTTGACTATTCCAGTGGTTAGCTAAAGTACCCAGACGTGAGGACTAATCGATTTAGTCCTCACGTACTATGCACCTATGGAGGAAGAAGAGTGAGGGGAAGGTAAGTATAATTGTCCTTTAAGTGTTGTGGATTGTTAGAAAAATCCACATTCTTAAGGTTCGTACACACATGCGATCGCGGGTTCCGACCCGCGAAGCACAATGTGTACGAACGTTCGTTTCGGCCGATGATCGGCCCGTGTATGGGCACTTTATCGGGTGAAATGGCCGGTCGTTTGGAGGGTCGGTCGTTTGGAGGTCTGGTCAGTCGGGCAGATCCTGTCTGTCACCTTTCACTGACCTGTACTGTGTGTAGCTTAACTCCTGACATCCAATCACGTGTCTCAGACTGCCTCCTTGCCATCTCCTCCCGAATGTCTCAACGATACCTCAAATTAAATCTTTCAAAAATTGAACTGATCGTTTTTCCACCTAAACCTGGTCCCATCTCTCTCAATCTCTGTTGACAATACCCCCATTTCCCCTATCCAATCGGCACGCTGCTTAGGGGTAATTATTGACTCCTCTCTTTCCTTTTCTAGCCACATTAACTATGTTGGGAAAACCTGCCGCTTCTTCCTTCACAATATAGCCAAAATCCGCAGGTTCCTTTCTCTCCCGACCACCGCTATGCTTATGCATGCTCTTATCCTATCGCGCTTAGACTATTGCAACCTACTACCTTCTAGTCTTCCTGCTTCCCTCCTCTTTCTCCTTCAGTCTATAATTAACTCCACTACATGTATTGTTTCGCTCTCTAATAAACCGGATCCCAAATCTCCTCTGTACTGGACAACAAACGGGCTCCCCGTTAAACAGCGCATTACATACAAAATTTTTCTCCTAACATTTAAATCCCTTTGCTCTGCTGCTGCTCCTTATATTTCCTCTCTAGTTTCCCCATATGTCCCTGCCCGTACCCTCCACTCATCGCAGAACCAGCTCCTGTACAGACCCCCCCACTCGTAATGCTTACTCTCGCCTTAAACCTTTCTCTCTTGTGGATCCCATCCTCTCAAATTCTATTCCCCTCTCTCTACATCAAGAAATCTCTATTAGCAGGTTTAAATCTATCCTTACATCCTACATATCTGGTAACCAGCACAGTATTTGATTGTTTTATTTGCGCTGCATACGTCTCACTCCAGCACTTATACCCATTCCATTGTATATGTGTGTTACCCACCTAACTAGATTGTAAGCCCTATGGGGCAGGGACTCTTCCTCTGTGGCAAAGCTCTAGAGCACTCCATTTATATAATTTATATATTATGTACTGAACTACTATATATTTGTTCCCTTGTATGGTTTATTGTATTTCGTTACTGTACCGTGCTGCTCCCAAGTGCCACTTTATAAATAAACAACATACATTATATATATATATATAATATATATATATATATACTAGTTCAAAAAACGAGCACACTCACGGGACTTGTAAACTAGAAAAAACAATCTTTATTCACATCAATCTTTATTCACATTGATGTGAATAAAGATTGTTTTTTCTAGTTTACAAGCCTGTGAGTGCTGCTCGTTTTTTGAACTAGTAGATACCCATTTGGCGTGCACCGGGGGCTGGCTCTTGAAAGGTGTGCTCACCGTATTTTTGCTTTTTATAATATATATATATATATATATATTAATAACACTGTGTTTAAATAAATTGATGAATTATAAAACCACCTACCTTCTTGACAGTGGTGTATGCACTGGCGAGAGACAATCGTGTGCCTGCAATCTGGTTTTACAATTCACTCAGCAGTTCACCACCATCCACCCACATGCCTGGTGCAAGTATAGAAGGGAGACCTGCTGTAATGCTTCTTTGAATGTACACAGTGGCTTAATGGTTAGCACTGTTGCCTAACAGAGCTGAAGTCCTGAGTTTGATTCCACCCTTGGACACATCTGCAAGGAGTTTTTTTTATCTAGTGTGCCATTTCTTACACAGATTACGAATTTATATGGTTTTGCTTACTTTGTATCTTGGTAGTTTTTTAAAAAATTTTTTTTTACTTTGGCACGAAAAGTTTAGCAAAAGTTTCTTTTAAAGGGCATGTCCACCATAAATGGACATTTTTGCAATAATGTTCCTCTCCCCCGCCCACCCCCAATGGTTGTATTATTATTATTATTATTATTATTGTAGATTTATATAGCGCCAAAATCTTCCGTAGCACTTTTACAATTACATGTATACATTCACATCAGGCCCTGCCCCGAAGAGCTTACAATCTAAGCACATTTATTTGACACATACAACCTATCAGTATGTCTTTATGATTGTGGGGGAAACCGGAGTGACCATAGGAAACCCACGTAAGCACGGGGAGAACATACAAACTCCTCGCATTAGTTCTGTAATAAAAGTTTCCCAATTATACTTACAGTCCCTTCACTCCGGCAGCTTTCTTCTGCTTCTCTCTGCAAACCGGTAGCTGCAGAGAGGGGCCGGATCGGCAGCCACGTCTGTGATGAGCTGCCAGTCAGCCAATCACAGACACGGTTTCCAGCTAAGAAGACAGATGCAGGATCAAAGGAATGTAAGTATGATTGGGAAACCTTTATTACAGAACTAACATGGTGGTTGGGGGTGGGCAGGGGAGAGGGACATTATGGCAAAACGATTTCACACAAGGGGAAAGGGAAGGCAGAGAGGGATTCGGATGGTGGCAGGGAGGGGGGGAAAGGGCAGGCAGAGAGGGATTCGGATGGTGGGAGGGAGGGGGGGAAAGGGCTCCCCTGCGCATGTCACACTACCTCCCGGAGGCAAGACAGGAGGCAGAGCCTTTTATACAGGAAGACAGCTCCTACTCTTCACTTTACTGGACTTGGAATACACACAGCAGGAGAACTATAAGGAGTAGTAAGGTATTTTTTTTTTTAAACTACACAGTGGGGCGAGTAGTGGGTTAAATTATAGTTTTGGGGGTGGACATGCCCTTTAAAACTAATCTGAAAGGCAAGTGTAACGCTGTTTAAATCAGTGGAATCTCATTTTTTTCCTTGTTTGCTAAATTATAAACTGTTAACTCTGCAGTTTCTTAACAGGATGTGGTGACGGAATATCTTGTGAGCACAGTGCCCCTCTGCTGGATTTACTCTGTATCCAAAAAAGTAGCCCAGCCCCCTAATGCACTGTCTGTGCTCCCCCACTGATGTCAACAGCTTCACATCCTGCTGTCATTCGAGGCAGAGGTACAAATCTACTAAACAGGAACTTAGTCTGAGAGGAGACGCCCTTTCGGAATGGTAAGATATAATGTACTTTGTCTCTACTGCATGGTTCCCTTGTGCAGAAAGATAACTTGGGTGGTTTGCAAAGGAGTTTAAAAATGAGATAAAATGATGCTTTGTATACATTTAGACAGACAAAGTGAAATAAAATTAAGATTACATTAGCAATTGAAAGATGTTTTTTAGGAAGATCTACACTTATTCATTAGTTAAGGCTACAGGCAGTGCAAAACACAAAAGGCATACAAATGCATTTACATTGCTTTTCTATGCATTTTTGCATGTTCGGTGTTATAGTGCATTTTTAGGCTACAATGGAAAAAACCTGCATACGACTGCAAAAACATATGCATCAGTGTGCAGTTGTTTTTCCTTCTCCATAGAGTTTTAGGGCACGGTCACACTGCAACGCAAACACAATCGCATGCGATTTCATGTGCAATTTCGTTGCGTTTGCGCATGCGTTTTTTCATTAAGTATTGAAAAACGCATGTGATTCCGATTTAAAATGCGGAACGCAAATCGCAAAGCACCCGGAAACGTGCGTTTTCGGTGCGTTGCCGCGTTTTCAATGATCTGAAAAAAACTTAAACGCAAAAAAAAACGCAGCAATGTGGCCTAGCCCTTATTGAGTGGACAGAAATGCCTTAGGATCTGGACTGGATCAGAAAAAGGAAATATCCCTGGATCAACTCCAACTTTATGTATCAATACCAATAACATGCAACATTCTTTAATTTTAGAAACTCATTCAAACTATCCAATGAACCTGCCTTTACAACGTCCAATAGAAGACAGTTCCATAGTTTTACCATACTCACAGTGAAAAATCACTTCCGAATTTTCAGGGAGATGTTATATCCGGAAATCAGGGATAAACAATATCGGGCTAGAGTGTGTTTAACTCCTTTTTTGCGGTACCTTTCAAATGCTAGCCACCTTTCGCTACCTGTCTCCGTTCCCACAAAGCAGTAACTCACACTAACAGGGCGATGCACCAATGGGCTCACCGCTCCTGTTTTGGAGTTTAAGTTATGCTAACCAATGTTATATCAGTTTGCATGACTCCTTCATTGCGGTGGCTGTGTGGCTAACACGAAAGTTAACCACCTAGCAACCGCAAGTGATGTTATATGCCGAAAAAGCTGCTTTCTATTGCGGCACTTAAAACTCCAGCTAATAACTGGCGTTAAAACGGCTCTAGTTTAACAGAACACGGAAGCGGTCAGGAATTTCAGCGCTGCTGCGGAGGATCGCGTAACAGGTAAGTTTGCTCTAAGTTCGTTCCTGGCTCCTCTTGCATTGATTGAAGAACGAGAGGTAAGGCATAGCTCCTTATCCTCCCGGTCTTCAATCAATGCATTAAAGGAATAGTTCACTTTGGTAGTGAACTATTCCTTTAATTTAAGTGTTTTGTTAATTACTAAACACACTAGGTTCAAAAGCTTATATTTCTGGAATTTTCTGCTTGCTACTAAATAGACTTTTAGAAATATATATCCTTATGTTTGTAAAAAAAATCCAGTGAGATTGGCTCTAAACACCTACTTTATTTACTCGCCTAACCTGCCCTGCAATCTCATTCTCTCATATCAACAGTCTGACTCACTTGTTGTATGTGATGTGGACCCAGAACTGAAGGAAATGTTGAGGAAATTCAGATTTCGTAAGGAAACCAATAATGCAGCTATTCTGAGTAAGTGACTTTAGAGACCAAATCATATATGTGCTTAGAAAATGTATGATGTTTATGTAATTATTACTATGAACACCAATTTTTGGTTCACATGTAATCCTATATTTTACTTTAAACATTAAAGGGTATGTCCACCCTAAAATTCACAATGTACAGGGAGATGCAATATCCCGCGCTAACAAGAAAATAAGCGCTAACGTCACCTATGTACTAACGTCTTAGCGAAGGTTTGGCCCTGCCTGCACCGTGTCGCAATTTTTTTTCATGCAATAAATTTTGCGCCGGTTTTTGCACTAGTTTTTTTGCGTGACAATTATTGCCTCTTCAGTGGTGTCTTTAAAATATGAGCAAAAAGGTCGCAACTTACCGCTAGCGTTCTGCAATGTATTAACAGTCGCAAAGTGGTTAATACATTGCAGAAACGAGTGCATGTAGGTTGCGATAGCGAAATATATTGCATCTCCCCCTTAGTATTTAATACCCCCCACCCCCAACCGGCATGTTTTTTCTTAAAAAAAATAAACAGAATGGTACTTACAGCTCCTTCTCTCCAGCAGCATATAGATCTGGCTCCCTGCTTTCTGGAACTTGAAAGCAGGGGGCTAGACCGGCAGCCACGTCTGCTTCTGGCTGAGACACAGCTAATCACAGAGAGAGGGAACAAAGGGCTGTAAGTAAAAATCTGGTTTGGATGGATCCGAATGGTGTGTGTGGGGAATCGTCACACAAATGCAGTTCCTGCTTGGATGCGCTGGGGGAGGATGAAGTCTGAATGGAAAAGGCATGGACGTGAGGTGATGTCAGGAGCTTGGATTTACACCGAGATGGTCCTAGTCTGCATGTATCTTAAAATTGGCTTAGCGGATTTTAATGGGGTTTGCCTTATTTTAAAGCTAGGAAAATAGCCAATAACATATAAAATTATGGTTTTGGGGGGTGGACATTCCCGAGGGTCTGACGCAATAAAAGATGCAAAATTTTGCCCTTGCTATTAATCTGTAGATCTGTTTGCACAATAAACTTTTGCACCTTGTCACGATTAACCTGACTCCTTGGTGGAGACTGGAACTGAACCGGAAGTTCGGGTCCGGTTTTAAACAGCTGATTGTGCGTATGTTTTTTTCATACGCATGATCAGCTCTTTAAAAAGGCTCAATACTGCAGGGATGTTGGAAGTCTGCGGAGGAGGGAACCCTGCTGACAAGTTAACAGTTTTTTTTAAGGGTGGCCCACAACCCCAACTGCTATGTTTATCAGGTTATTACATGCATTTGTAACCAAATATTTCATGATAAGTTATATTCCTTTCTGGCAAAAGTATCTGCCTTCTGGAATCACAGCCAATGATTGCCTGTTTCACCGGCTGCCTCTGCTAAGCAGAGGGAGGAGGCAGATACTTTTGCCAGAATGGAATATAGCTTATCATGAAATATCTTGTTACAAATGCATGTAATAAACTGATAAACATAGCATTTGGGATTGTGGTCCTCCAGTTGGAGTTGGGGGCAGGTAACCGCCAAATTATTTTAATGATAAGTTTAATAGGCAGAATAAAAATGTGTTTTCATACTGGTATATGTATTAGTACAATGTAATAAGGTACACAACAATTCCAATAAGGCTCCAATATAAGTAAAGGAGAACTTACCCATCCTAACATTCTATGTTTTTCAGTGAAAATTGATAAAGAGAAACAGCTGGTGATTTTAGAAGAGGAATATCAGGTGAGCACATATTGTTACTTATTATTGAATGTTACTGTATCCAACAGGCTTAACATAAATTATCTGCTGGCTACTGAAAGTGTATGGGGAGATTATACCAAATATAGACCTGCTGACATGAAGGATCAGGTATTGTGGTGCTACCTATTGCATGTCAAAGTTTAATATTATCCACAAGCCACCAATAAACATTTCCCTTTTTGATCAATCCCTAAATATCAAACCTCTTTAGGAAAATGTAGATAACAACTGGACCTCCTCCAGTTGTTTAAAAAAAAGTCCTAATATTTCCCCACTAGTGCTAAAATTCAGCAGGGGAATGCTTTCCCACCCTTCATGTCACCAAAATGAAATGATATTATTATACTATTGTATTACAAAATGTTGCCTCCTCCCACAATACTTTGTTCCGTGTGACTAAAAGGAACACAGAGAAACACAGTTCACAATTCCTGTAGGATATAAAGGAGATGTGTGTGGCTAAATAAACTTTTAATTTTAAATGAAAGCATAGAAAATACTATTTCCTATAATATGTTATTTTTAAATCCTATAATATGTTACCTTTAAACCTACCAAAAAACCCCAACCTTTTCTGAAGCTAGTTACTGTCTTTTTCTCTATCTATGGGCACCTTAGGGAGAGGAAAAAATTTTTTTAGGCTTGTGGCTAGCTTTAAAATGATTTAGCAGTTGGGTGGGGCTTATGATGATACTCTATCCCAGCAGTGAGCATGCTCCAACCAAAAACTTGAAGGTAGACCCCAAGTACCGGAGATGTCACAAATCACAGTGCTAGTAGGAAAAACACCCTTTATACTGGCCTTTAGACTGCTGCTAGAAGCATGATCCTGGAGTCATTTTAAAGGTAGCAGTGTCCCCCCCCCCTTTTTAATTTTTTTTTTTATAAAGGCCACTTGTATGGAGATCACAGTTCCCCTTGAATACACATCTGTAAATTTGTTAGAAGACATTATTTAAGATAAATATTAACTCTGCCTGATGGATTTTTACAGGACATTTCTCCAGATGAACTGCAGAATGAGCTTCCAGAACGGCAGCCAAGATATCCTTATGGGTTTGAGAATTGGAGGGTGATTGTGTGGCAAAAATCAATTTCAAGCTACACAAATACCAGCTATACTGCACAAAACTAACTTTTGCCTAATTATCTGTGCATGCAGGGATCAGTAAATACATTTATGTGCATATATATTGGAAATGACTGATACAGTGGATCTTTTTCACCAGTACCATAAATGGTGACCAGTATTGGTTATTTACGGCACCATTCTCATTTTTTAAGGAGGAAAGGGAGCAACAGATTGAAATGAGTGACTGGAATTCTGCAGTTTGACTGCATTGTCCTCTAAGGGGCCAAAAATCTAAAAGCAAGTAATACAGTATTAGAAACTAAAGGTGCCCATACATTACAGCCCTGCAGACCAATCTGGCGGCAGTCAATCAATTCTGGAGGAGCTGCCTTTCCAGATCTTTGCGGCCAACAAATGGTCGCGAGGTCCCACCTGTACCATTCATTTCACAATCATATGTTGGTTGCAAAGAAGTTCCGAAAATGCGGTTCCTTCTCGAAACCACAAAATGTAATATTCGAAATCTGCTACCTTAGTTACCTTCTAGACTATTTTAGTTCTTTTACTTACTGGAAGGTGCTATTTACATGACTATAGCTTACACAGCATTAGCTACGGTATTCTGAAAATCTTCAATAATAAAAATTAGCCACGATGTGTTACCCTATTATCAAAACAGAGAAAAATGGACTGAGCGTTAAGCAATTTATCTTTTGCTGAAAAAACACCACACTTGTTACACTATTTTTAGATGTTTTTAGAAGTGATCAGTATGTATTTACCTACTTCACAATACTTTGAAAAGTCACCAGAGAGTGTTACCCATCATATTCCCTGATCAGGTTATAGGAAATGTTCTGAATTCACTTGTCTAAAGCTAGATACACACAATACAATAATTCGGGCCGACAACCGACATTTCAGTGTTTCAGTCAGTCAGGCTGAATTATTGCACGGCGGCTTTTTGCAGCCACGACCGGTCGCCGACTGTTCGTTCATCCAAATCGGATGAATGAATGACCGGACAGGTCAGAAAATCACAACCGATCGTGCGGTCCTCTATGGACCACACGATCGGTCGTACCTAACTGTTGGACGCGGTTGCCGCAACCGACAGTCCTTCCTCCTGGCCGACTGGTCGAAAGCCTTGAATGGCCAGTCAGGAGAAAGGATTGTATAGTGTGTACCTAGCTGGCCATGTAATTTTGCCTTTGATGAACTTTCGCCTATGGTTTTTGTGTCTCCTTTAATTACCGTATTGTAGCTCAGCTATAACTAATAAGTGAAAGGTGAGGTTTTGTGTAGTAATGGTGGTTTAAGCAGGGTACCAATAAGGAAACACCTACTTATATTCCTTGACATCAGTGCAAGTTCTTGGTGTATAGTTACAAGTATGCGCATGAAGATGGCAGGATCTCCTATCCCCTCTGCTTCATATTTTCTAGCCCAGCAGGTTAGTGGTGAAGTGCATGGATATCCCACTTCCAAATATAAACGTTTCTCTTATTTTCACTTATCCCACTATGCTACTTTTGCAAACTTGTGTTCTCTCATGAAATTCAGAATTTCTAGATTTTCCCTGTTTTGTGTAATTTTCTGTCTTTTTCGGTTAGCTATCTATTTTGTTGATATTCTTCTAAAAACGTGCTTGTCTATAAACAAAACCAGTCAGTAATTGTAGTATTTTAAAATTCACAGATGATTACCTATATGGTGCTTTAAAGGGGAAGTTCAGTTGCTAATACATTTGCTTTTCAGAAAAAAGAGCAGTATTTTTCCATCCCAATGACCTTAATCTGCCCATTCAGCATTTTGTCTGTGTATAAATAAATGCAACCGAAATTCTGACTTCCTGCTTGCAGGACCCCTAGTAAAGACTGTTATTGTCTTGCGCTAGGGTTGATTCAGTTGCTCAGTAGAGATATGACTCTGAGCATCTTTGACCCATCCAGAAGCCAATCAAATTACTGTTAGAAACATTCCAAGGAACTGATGCATCCTGGGAAGGACTGTTAGAACCCGAAATGTCAGCTCACTAATGTCAGGGAACAGCAAAGGGTATGAAATCAACTGATTTTTCAAAATGGGAGAGAATATGTAGAATAACTAAGAAGCCATTACACAAACTAACAATTTAAAAACAAATATTGATAATTTCCACTGAACTATCCCTTTAAAAGAAAGGGGGAATCAGGACAGAGCAGAATTAGCACAATCTTCACTTTGTGATGATCACATGGCTGCAGGTTTTAGCCACCTAACTGCTGGTTCACACAATGTTTTGTACCCGAAGGGCTAGGCCACACCACAGCATCTTAAGCTGGGTACATACGATGAGATATTTCAGTCCGATCGACCGATAGTTCATTGTATCGGTCGATCGGACCGAAATTATTGCATCCGAATGCGGCCATGTCGTTCGTCCGAACCGGACGAAAGGACGATCAGACAGGGTGGAAAACCTCGTCCGATCGTGCAGTCCTCTATGGACCGCACGATCGGTCACGGTAACTGTCGGACGTGGCTGCTTTTGCTGCGACCGACAGTCCTTCCTCCTGGCCGACCCCGGTCGAAAGTATTGAACGGTCGGTCAGGAGGAAAAATCACTAGGTGTGTACCTAGCTTTAATGCCTGTTCTGATTGTGATTCTGGGCCAATCACGCGTTAAAAAGGGCACACTAGTGTTGGCCGATTGTTGTGGCCACAATAGATGTGCTGCCATGTGTTGAGATCCGCTAATTGGAGCACATACGATCTGCATTTTGCAACGTGCACTAGAAGCTCACAGACGTGGTATAATGTGGCCTGGGCCTAACTAAAGCTAGTTGCATATGTTAACCCTATACCCTATGTGTGGGAGTGAAGAGTTGCTTTTACAATAAAATTTTTCTAATTTCGGGCTCAGCCACACCAATTCATTTTAACGTGCAATCCAATTGTCTGGCAACACTAGGTGCGCTCCCCTGCATTGAGCTGCGATCTGCCTATGGGAAGTCATGCAACCAGCATGTTTTGCGCAATGCATGCGCTCCAATCGCACATTCGCAGCACTCCCGCGCACACAATCATTGCATGCTTCTACGCGTTGTAGTGCGGCCTCGCATTTTAAAGGCAGTATCTAGGTAACTAGATGCGAGGAATATAAAGGCAAAGATACACCAACTTATTTAGCTAAACATGCAATATTATTATTTTTTTTTTTTTTTTTTAGCATTTTATTTTTCTCCTTCTTTCCCTTTTGTTGGGAGTAAGTTAATCAAGTCCCAAATCTTAAGATGTAAACAATCCCAGAGGGATCCCTAAAGAATGTTTAGGGTTAGACCACAATGACACGTTTTCTCACGCGCTAACATTATCTGTTTTCAGAGTGCATGCGATCACCATCCTTTTGTGGATCACATGCGCTCCAGTTACGCCAAATTTCGCTGATCGCAGCATGGTAATGCACGTGCTTTTCACATACATTGCTGTCTGGCACAGTGTGGCCTCAGCCTAAATGTATCAAATAATGCAAAGAGCTGTACCTGGTGCTAGCAGGGTAATGCTTTTTGGTTTTTGCAGGGTGCAAACCAGAGCAGCAGATGATGTACGCAGGTAGCAAAAATCGACTAGTACAAATTGCAGAGCTCACCAAGGTAAGAATTCCCTTTTAGCTATGCTTGTCTTTCACAATGTGATTTTTAGAGATGTAATAAATGCCGTACAACACCACGTGGTAGTAAAGTACTGCAATGGTATTATATTGGCGATTATACAATTCCGATTGTGATTATAATTGTTCAATCACTTGCATAATTTTACGGACGCGATAATAAAACGTATGATCATTAAATGTGTGGTATCGCTATTTAGCGGTTGTTAATTTATTATCTTCGATTATGGACATAAATCCACAATTATGGCCATAAAACTACGATTGCGATTGTAGATTTATGCTCACCCCTACATTTGCTAATGCATGGTATTGTATGTTCAGAAATGTAAGAAAGCAGGCCATACATTTTTTAAATATGCCCCTTAGAACTTCCAATCAAGAGCCCTAGGATGTTGGCTAGGTATTTCGCTACCTTGTACATTACAGTGTTGGTGCTGATGACTATTGGTCTTAGTGGGGCCCCTTCCTTGTATTTCTTTGGGAGTCCATATATACATGTTTGGTATGTATGTATATATTTATTTATATAGCACCACTTGGAAACGCAACACTGTACGATATTAGAATACAAAAAAAACGTGCAGGGAGGACAATAAATAAATACATAAATATGTAAATATGCGCTTCATGCTTGTGAAGCGGCTGACAGCTCACTGCCCATTTTATTTCCCAGGCTTGACTGCATCCCGTAATGTTAGAAATTGAGGAGATATTCACACTGTGTGTGCACTGAAGTTGGCAGTGAGCTGTGTTTTGACAGTCCAACACTCAATCAGTCACCTAGCATTTCCTACTTCCCTGGGATAGAAACTTAGTAATCTTAAAATTTCAAAGGGACATAGTTGTACTTTAAACTTAAGTGAATTTAAGTTTAGCCATGTTTTCTTAATGTAAGGATACATTTTGTTTAAACATCAGACACTATTCAGTGTGACAACTAAGCAACAAAAAGGAGAGTCAGGAAGGGGCAAATACATTTTCCAAATAACAGCACGATTATGATGAATAAGATGTCCATAACAGTGATTAATAAGGAGATTACAAATCCCCTTGCAGCTCATTATGAAAGTAGTCAGCATGTAACCATGCATCTCTGTGACTTACTTGTTAGCTTGGATTTATCTTGATAGTTACACACAGCAGTCCATGCATTATTTTCTGTACTAGATAGCAATACATATTGGTTTTGTGGTCTCTTTCTGCACTTTAATCATTATGGTAATATTTCATTGTAGGTGTTTGAGATCAGAAATACAAGTGACCTGACAGAGGATTGGTTAAAAGAACGCCTTGCATTTTTCCGCTGAATTGAATCAATGGGCCCATTTTTTTATGCATTACCTACAATTTGTGTAGATTTTATACTTAATAAAATAAAATCTTGAAAATCTATAAATGCAGCGATATGATTGATAGATGTCGGACGATCCGACTAGATGATTGGTCCTGTTGGTAAATTATGGCCGATTCTGCATAATTGATCTGGCTTAAATAGCAGGTGATGCTTTAATTCCCCACCAACACACTACTGATCTGGTCCGGTCTGTTGGCAGGAACATCTGCTTGTGTGTACTGCCAGTGAAAGAGCTAAATGACTTACTGAGAAAATCTGTTCAGCAAAGTATCATTGCAGCAGTGCAGATTTATACAATTTATTTTATTATCCCTACTACAGGAGGCACAATTGATTTTGTGGTCTGGTGGTTATCTTTTTGAGTAAATGAATGAAAATTTTGAATATATTTTTTATCACATGCGTGAGCTTTAAATAAGTAGAATTGGCAAAATGTTTCTTTTTTAAACAAACAAAAAAAATAATTAGCGTTATTCTGCATAGAAAACTTATTGCTCTGCATTTCTGTACAAATATGAACTGCACAATGCTCAATCCACACAAGGTTAAATAACATTTTATTAACGTCCCACAAAACACTACTCATTTGGAGAAGCGAATGGCAACACCAGTCTAATACTGGATTTAGAACAAAATAACACAATTACAAAATTAAAAGTTGGCATAGTGTGTGTTTTATGATGATGCTAAATAATGTGGATTCATAAATATAAGCTTTAGCAAGCTACTTGTTTGCTTGGTTAAGTGTAAGCTGCAAAAAACCAGAGCAGAGCCATATGGGACCCGTGACATCATTACACGTGTTTGTTTTTGGTCTGTACTTACTCTATCCAGAAATGCAAACATATATCTCAGCACTAGGGATTAGTAGCTTCACCTGAAAAACAAAAACATACAGAGAGTTGGAATTGCTTTGTAATGCTCCCACAATGCAGATTTAATAACACATTGGACACAATTCTATCTACACTTTTGCACTTTTTAAACACCAGTTTTGCTAACCCTTAATTAATTGTCACAAAAAAGGCTTTAAAGTGCTTGTCCATCACTCAATTCATCTTTAACGGCCTCACAGACAGTAGAGCTGGAAAGTCTGCTGGAAGAGCAGCGAACATCTGAGCAGATAACTTGTTTTAGAATTACTAGGGGGAGGTGTAAGTATTATTAAGTAGCATTTTGGTGAGGTGCTTTACTGGGTACACACAGTACCAATCTGTAACATTCGCCCTGTCATTTTTCATAGATGAGCATACACACAGTCCTGAGCATTCTCCCTTTACTGTGTATAGGGAGAACGTTCAGCACTGAAATGTTTCCCATGACCACAGCCAACTCCCTATACTTTAGTACATAATACTTTAGTAACGTAATGTGCGATCCTGACACTGAAGGTGTTCGCCGGTGTCTGGAACGTTTGTTTGTGTGGTACACACATTGCCAAGAAAGGGGTAGTTCCGTGGGATCTGAAAGAATTGTCCCTTTCTCATTCATGTGTGTCCCCAGGTTTGGATGATGGGCATGCCCTTTTTAACATTGTGACTCTTGATAAATTAAATGTAATGTACTCCCACAGCCTCCTTAACTTGGCAGCGCAGTACTGGTCTTGTCGGTCTAGGGGTGGAGGCAGGATGGGAGCAGCCTAGGAACCGGAACTCTGGATGAAATTCAAATATACTCCCTGGGGTGAGGACCTATTGTTTTCATTCAGGGTAAACTAGATATGGAGGTGGTACCCTTCTACACATCTTCAATGTTTTATCCAGATAACAGATAAGAATAAACTATGTTTGTGTACAATCAGGACTGGATTAGTAATACACAAAAGGAAATCCAGTCATCATTTTATAGTAAATTTCAGGTGAATAGCTGTACATAGTATCTAGCACTAGATGGCGATGTTTACTAGAAGAATATATCACCAGAGCTATTTTAAAAAAAAGGCAGTTGTATCACTTTCATTTTACATAGGATGGATATTATTCTCATAAATCCTAATTACAGTCACAGCGTGTATTAGATGGTTCTATCTCCCACAGATTTGCTGCCTTGAGGAGGGTACTTTATGGTAGGGAGTCAAAGGATCCATATAGTCTGCCTGTTTCCAATTTTAGCATCTGCTTCATGCCTTGCACACATTGAATGCGGCTTTGTTTATGTCAAGCTTTGACTCTTTTTTGTCAAAATTGACTCTTTCCACAATCACATTATGCCCTTTTATCTCATAAGCCTCCTTATCAGTCCCTATCCTGTCAATCTAAATTATATAAGATAACCTGTTCCCAATAGGATGGATTAGGGATATGACTAAATAGGTGGGGTGGATGTAGCTTAATGTCACTGCAGGCATGACTAGGGACAAAAAACAAGTAAAGGAGAGGGAAAGAATTTTACTAGAACTGCCAACAAACTGACCAATAAACAGCGCAAAGCAATGTCTAGATCAATGCTTTAATCCAAGAACTCAAGGATGTTTAATGGGAATAACTGGCATTTTTTGTATTAATTATAAGGAAGAGGTACTGAACGGAACAGCAGAAGGGGCCAGACCGGCAGCAGCATCTGTGATTGGCTGAGAAGCAGCATTTTATATCTCTATTATCACTCATTTACATTAAAATGCATTTCCTACTGTTGGTTTTAGTATTAAAATTTTAGCAGCTTTCCTGGGTGAATAGGCTATGGGTCCACCAAGGGATTCCCCTGTAACCCTGTGGGCCAGTCCTTATCACTTAACACTGGCTGCTGAACTGGAGGGCTGACTTAACTTTGGCTGCTGAACTGGAGGGCTGATCTAACACTTGCTGCTGAACTGGAGGGCTGACTTAACACTGGCTTACAAGTTCATAAGCAACTGTTGGGTCAGCCCTACTGTTCAGCAGCCATTGCAATGTCAGCCTTCCAGTTCAGCAGCCAATGTTAGGTCTGCCCTTTCAGTTCAGCAGCAATTGTTAAATCAGCCCTCCAGTTCATGAGCCCCTGTTAGGCCAGCCCTCCAGTACATGCAGCTTGTTCACACTCAGCTGCATGCATTTTTATGTGTTGTGGACACCAAAACAAGTCAATGGAACAGTGGAGAAAATCACACAATAACACTTATTACACTGTTTGTGTTTTTGTTTCTACAATCACTAGCTTATGTTTTTTTTGTCAAAGAAAATGCACAGTAATGCACAATAATACAGAAAAAAAAAATGCAAAAACACACTCTACGCATATGCATTATCATGCATTTTATAGCACATTGCAGTGTGAACTAAGCCTAAAGAGGCCCCGGGCAGTCCAAAGGAGATTACAATCACTTATTTATAAGACTATTTTTAAGGAGGAAGCAGGCAATGAATCAAGAGCAGTCCAGGGTGAAACATACAATTAAGGCAGGCAGCAAATTTCAAGGTCAACATTTTTAAGGCCAAGAGAGTAACAGGAAGTCATTCCATAGGAAAAGGAACAGGCACAGGAGAGGCACAGGATCACAACACAGGAGTGAGGCCCAGGAATAGGACATAGGAACAGGCACAAGAATGAGGCTTAGGATCAATTTATTTGATCAGGTATAAGATTATACAAATTCAAAAATATATGAAGTGCTAGGAAATACCACTAGACAAAGCTAAAAAGACTTTCTGTTACCCTCTTGTATGCAGAAGGCTCATAAATAGAGAAACGTAAATGAAAAGAATTAAGGGGGCACCCACACACGCACTGACGCCAAGTCACATGCGCCTCGACGTCACACATTCGCACGCGACGCGCGCACACGGAGATCACACAGACACTGCATTTGGAGGCTTCAGAAGAAATAGACCCAGGAAGTCTCGGAGGGGCGGAGCTACCCATCAAATCCAAGATGTCACAAACTTTACAGCAGTAAAGGTAGGCTCATGAGGGACCTAGGGGAAAAAAAATGAGAACAGATTTGCCTCCTCTCCTGCCATCTGTCGGGGGCATAATATGTTGGATGCTCTGTACAGATAAGATTTCTCTGCACAGACATTTTGCCTTATGTAATCATAATAACCTATCCTATTATTATGATAACATAAGGCAAAATGTCTGTCCAGAGAACTCCTATGATTACCTGTTCTAATATCCCTGACATGCTCCCTTAATCCTAGATTTTAATGGGCGTGAAGTGCATCCAACGTACTAGATTAGGCAATTTGAAGTCAAAAAGTGTATTACCATTGAAGTATCACAACAAATGTTTGATAAAAAAATTATCCAAGTTACAGTATTGGAGAAATTAGGGCCTATTCTGATATAACTACAAATGAGGCATCTTGTTTGAAAAAAACTTACACGGAGATTCAATAAAAGTTATTATCGTTTAAAATGGTGCTAATTTTGCCCCAACAAATGAGATCTTATTTAACATTTGAAAGCTAACATCTGATTGATTGGAGCAAAATTAGCACCATTTTAAATAAGAACTTTTATTGAATAACCCTGCAAGTATTTCAGTATTTATCCCCTGTATTACTCATAAACATACTAGGGGATAATATATTACCTAGCGAGTTTACTTTTTTTGCAACATATTTGATCCCAGGATCAAGCATATGCTTAATTAATCTATCCCCGTTAAGGACAGTTAAGTATTTTTTGATAATTCTAGTTACTTCTGTATACTGATTACTGAAACGAGTGGTGAAAATGACTTATTGGTTATAAGTATTACTATGTTTATAATTGGGAACACAATTTGTTCCATATCTTATTTCACAAATTCCGTTTACATTCTCGCTGTTGTTTCTTCCTTTATCTATAGATAGGATTATCTCTATTTTGTTGAAGGGCCCTTTCAAACACTTTAATTAGAATGGACATACACCCGTGAGATAGTGGGGGCTCACTCGCAATGCACGATGGGTATGCTCAGTCGTTTCAGCCAATTATGGTGCCATGTATGGGCACTTTGTCAGCTGGGGCTTGTTGTCTAATCCAGGTGGATAATCACAAAATTATTTCACGATTATCGACCAAAACAGCCGTGCATACACATTGTGCGTCATGGGTGTGTATGAGGCTGAAGAGTCCTTAAGCAGAGAAACTGTCCATAGGGTATAACTGTCCATAGGGTATACCTTGAGATGAGTGACTAAAAGTACTATAGTATGAAGGATAGTATTACCTGCACAATATTTTTATACATAGTGGTCTCTATAGTAGTTTCGACAAGTAATAGTTATGTCCAAAAAATTACAAGTGGTCCCCCCAAATATGTAGGTATACCTCAAGTTTGAATCATTTAAGTTAAGATCAGTCACAAATTCATTGAATTCCAATTCAGACCCCAGCCATATTATTAGCCATATTACATATACTGCTACATGTCCAAACAAGGTACCAGAAATTATCTGGGGTGAAACCACAGTTTCCTCCCACCACTCCATGTGGCTTAGGTGGGGGAACATTTTCCCCCCATCGCTGCCCCCCCCCTAATTTAAATCTAGAAGACCGAGTCAAACATAAAGAAGTTAGGGTTTAAAAGAAACCAAATAGCATCCAAGATAGAGTCTGAGGAGTAGTATATGCACTCTGCTTATCAACTGACACTTTGTAGCTAGTAACCCCTTCTGGTGGGAAATGCAAGAATATAATGAGGCTACATCAACATCAATGGTAGCAAGTTGAAACCTTTTGTTAATGTTAACATTTTTAGTTCTTGCAGTACATACTTCTTATCCCTTAAGTAAGGATCCAAGTTAAGTACCAATGGTTGAAGTAGAGTATCTATAAGATCCAAGAGACCTTCCCCCAGGGACCCTATAAGTGGCACTATGTATCAGTATTATGAATCTTAGGTTAAAACCTTTTATAATATATACCTTATTATGTGTTATGACACTCTGTGCCTCTTTTATATAGGGTATGACTATCTAATTTTTATTTTACTGAATTGATTTCCTATGACTATCTATGCTATACAAGCTAGTTAAATTTATTACAATGTAATGTTTCAATATATTTCTTATATACTATTAGGGTTATTCAATAAAAGTTCTTATTGTTAAAAATGGTGCTAATTTTGCCCCAACCAATCAGATATTAACTTTCAAAAGTTAAATAAGATCTGATTGGTTGGGACAAAATTAGCACCATTTTTAACAATAAGAACTTTTATTGAATCTCCCTGATTATGCCTTAGACATATATATGGATATAAAGTGGTTCTATTTTCTGGTTCATCTCGTTCTCTCTTTTTCTTGTTCTATTCTCTTATATATGTAACTTGGTTTTTAAAAGTAGGTAGTGTCATTTTGAGTACCTGTGTGTATTTAAAGAACACCCCTCCCTTTCCCTGAGTATAATTACCTATGATTAAGTGCCCCAGAAATGCATCAGGTGAACCTCCGTGTCCAGTGTGTCCAATGTTACAATAAAGGATGTTTTTAATTATCTTTGAGTCTGGGTCTGTTGTACCAGTGTGCATGCTTTTTCTCTTGTTTCGCAGGTACAAGATTTGTATACATGATCAGGGTACAGGATCAAGCACAGGATCAGGATACATGAGCAGGGACAGGATGCAGAAGCACACCAAAGATCATAAAGTCTTACCAAAAGTCTGATGTCACTTGCAAACATGCCTGCCTGTCTTACTGACTTAGGCTGGGTACACACGAGGGGACTAATTGTCCTGACTGAGCATTCGCTACAAGCGAGCACTTGGCCAGGACAAATGTCTGTGAGTTGCATTAATAGAGGCTGCGGGCGGCAGTTCGCGACTGATCATGCGGTCCCACGATCTGGGTCTGTCCGGGCAACAGATATAGGAAGTATCGGTTGATTGGGCCGAAAAATCTGCACGTGTATACCCAGCCTAAGCGATAATCTCATCCTGCAGTCTCACAGGACCAGTGCCTGCAATGTGAACAGAAAGGAGAAAGAGGTAACACAAAGTAAGCTTTGCAAATGTATTTGGAAAATAAGAGGAACGCATTTCTGTTTTGGAAGGTACACCTTTGGTTTAGCCATAACTTTAAAAGTCCCGGAATATTGCTATTAGCTACTTGTCTGTACCGCGGCAGTGATTTAAAGTGTGATACCACCCACAGAGTCAATCTCTTTGTAGTCCGATCCTGTTGCTATTTGTCCGGGGACGCCCGGTAAGACTTACCAGTTACTTTGGAACCTGAGATACGAGAGTTTCCTAGCCATATGGGAAGGACTGATTTGTGAATCGGACGGAACCCACGGCAAGGTGGATTGTTTTACCTAAAGCACAGCTGTGCATTATTCGGTTAATAACTTAGTATCTCGTATAATTTCCTAGTATTGACATTTTAGGTTGTGGCTACATTTTACTTATTTTAGGTGGTATGTGATACTTTTTGTATAAAACTATGTGCAGTAGGGTAATATTTATAGATGTGTGTTTTGTAATATATTAAAGTACTATTTTGCATCAACACAGGATCGAGTGTATTTATTGGTGGTACAAGTGTATGAGTGCTATATTGGGGTACTTAAGCGGAGGGGGTCTATCCCCATCGCTAATCTATGTATTGTGTTTAATGTTAGTAATTATACCCCAAGCACCGTCTCAATAGTTTGAGACAACACAACCACGTTAATATTAATTACCATTGTGCACTCACTTATTGTTTATATGGACTTACTGATTATTAGTCTGTTTGGAACGGAATATTAGCCTGTGTGTACACAGCCTTATATAAAATAATGCCAAGCAAAACTTGTTGGTTTTGTATCAGCCTTGAAAGACCTGTCATTAAATGTGTGTGAGTTTGATGTATTATAGCCACAGTTACCTGTTAATTGCCAGATAAGCAATACACTGTTTACAACAGTGATAAGCTTAGTACAAGAACTAATACAATTTATCACAAAGCATTAGATTTTCCTGAATTCTGTGATATATAAATGCTGTGCGAATATGTGAATCTTGCAAAGATTTTATTCCTAGCGTGACTATATATTTGGGTAATTCATCCTAAATACTGTCAATATTTGCAAAATTAGGTGAATTTTTAAAAAAATGGGTACAGTAGCAAAAAGTACATGGGCCCAGGCCCCCTGCAAGATTCTGACTACCCCCCCCCCCTGGCTTTTTTAAACAACATTGTTATGCCACCAGAGAGAGGTAAATGCTGTAGGTGCACATTAAAGATATAGGGAAAATCAGAATTGATGGGGCAAAACATTCCTTTAAAATGCGAATGATGCTCAGTCGGCATCTAAGATTATTGGTCCGGATGGAAAATTTCTGTTGGACCGCATTGGCTCTCTTTAGGAAGCTGATGTGGTCAGCTTGTGTATGTGCACTTGGCCCACCTTCTCCTTAAAGAATGCTAGGAGGTAGGGTCAAGTGATAATTTAATTCTGCCCTTTCACAAAGTATATATAGTAGCCCCCAATGCTACAAACCCACTTGGAGGTACAACTCTAATAAATGTAATGTAATGTTGTATAACACCAATTTCTCCAAGTTATTATATAGTGGATAATGCACCCCCAACTGTAAATTATAAGGATATTAGAAGTCACCAACCAGTTCCGTGACCATATAAAAGCACGAGGCCACAGGCCGAGTACCTTTTATACAGGGCACGGAACTCCAAGGTGACTTCTAATATCCCTATAATTTACAGTTCGGGGTGCATTATTTATTATAACCTACCCCTTTGTGGCTTCTGGTTTCCTTCTCCTCCTGGAACTGTAAGATTATAAGGCTATAATCTTACAGTTCCTCCCATAGAAATCCACTATAGTACAATTATACAATTTTTTTGTGGGAAAGTTTCTATTTTTACCATAACAATACAAGGGTACATTTTCTTTTCACTGCAGCTGAAATAAATGTGTTTCTGATTAGTTCCTTTAGGAATGTGAGAAGTCAGATAAACAGCTTGGGATAATCTTCTGAGGATGATGGATTACACAGGCAAACATCTCATGAGCATTCCTGGCAGAGCTCAGACAATTTTATCTGGAAAGCAATGTGATTAAAGGCAATATTCACTGTCTCCCTATCTCTGTACACCCAGCTCTTTACTTGTCTCTGGGTTTCTTCCTTTTATTGCTATTGTTTCTTCCTCCTTTTCTTTCCCTTTCTCTTCTGTTCTATTTCTGATCTCAGTGAACTTTCCTCTGCCCCAATTTGGTTTACTCAGTCATGCACTGTTCCCTCCCCCTCCATTGCTTTCCTCCTTCATTTTTCACCTTTGTTTTTCTCTTACTCTGCTGTAAAGGTGGGCTCCATTAAGCAGAACGAGACACTCTTCTCGCTTGTCTTTTCTGTTTCCCTCAGATATGTGAAGTGTAACATTTAGATGTCAGGAGTCACATTTAATACTGATGCTATAATTGTTTCCTTTTTAGGTATGGATGTTCCCAACCTTGGTCACAGTCGGGGGGGATAACAAGTTTTTTTTCCCAACAAATGCCCCCATGCATCTTGTCAATTCATAAATACATCCAACAAAAACTGCACTTGGATATATTTTAAACCAACGTGCATTACAGGTTTAAGTCCCACCAAAAGGACCTTTGACAACTTGCACCTGCTCCACAGAACACTGAACAATTAGATTGGCACAACATGCCATATCTGTGAATATTGCGGTGTCCTGCAGATTACAAGCTGCAGGTGCCAATCCATTTTAAGGTTTGCCTCTTGTGTCTCCCTTTCCCTTCTGAAATGTACTGGAAGAATGTAAAAGTTGTGTAGCATTTTCACAAAACCAGTAACTGGCCCATGATCAAGGGATGGATTCCTAAAAGAGTTTTCATGGTCTGTGTCACACTTAGGAGCATATTTATAAAGGTTTGTTATACTTTTTGCCTTCTTTAATGCAGTCTTTTCACCACATTTGGACTTTTCGCTATTTATAAAGCAGTGATAACCAGTAGCGAAATGGCATTACCGCTACTTTTTGCTTTTCGCCATAGATCGCTGCAGTAACAGCTCAACCAGGTTTATAAAATGGCGAAAGGTGTATTTTTGAGTTAATTTCAGCCATTCCAATTTGCCAAGTCTGAGGTGGAGAAAACGTATAAGTGGCCATTTATTTATCCTGCCAATGGGTCCATGTTGGGGTCAGTACATTGTGGGGTGTTTCGCAAATAAAACTAAGTACTCAGGGGTGTGTTAGATTATTTTCCAGCATTTACTGTAATACAACCTGCGAGTTCGCTTTTTAAGGTTTTTTTTCGCTTTTTTATTTTAAGATACCGATTTTCTTTATTTACCAATGAAGTCAAATGGGGGTCTGAGGGACATA
The DNA here is from genome assembly GCA_019447015.1 of Hymenochirus boettgeri. Taxonomy (NCBI): domain Eukaryota; kingdom Metazoa; phylum Chordata; class Amphibia; order Anura; family Pipidae; genus Hymenochirus; species Hymenochirus boettgeri. The sequence goes on along the minus strand of CM033476.1, from coordinate 226,673,140 downwards.
TTTATAAAGCATTATTTTTGCTTTTTTTCCCACCAGCTTTTACCACAATTTTTTAAACTTTCAACTTTTCTTTTTGTCAAAGTTATTAAAAAGGCAAATTTTCATAAAAAGCGAAAATTATGTAGCAAAAAGTAGCACTAATAATGCTGAAAAAGCTCAGCACTTATGATGGTAAATAGGTAATACTCCCTGGTGGTTTTTCAAAGTAGTATTAAATTGGTTAATACACACTGAACATCTATCTTTGTTATTTAAAAATAGCCTAAAACATTTGGTGTTTTTTTCAGCCAAAGATATACTAAATAGTGTGAAACACAAAAGGCGAATTTTCTCTATTTTATTAATATGACATGGTAAATAGTGTAAATCTCAAAAGGTGAATTTTCTCTATTTTAATAGGATGATAGTGTAAAACTCAAAAGGCGAATTTTCTCTATTTCATTAATAGGATGATAAATAGTGTAAAACTTAAATGGTGAATTTTCTCTATTTTAATAGGACGATAGTGTAAAACTCAAAAGGCGAATTTTCTCTATTTTAATAATAGGACACATTTTTTAGTATTGCTTATTTTCAGCAAACTGCAGCTAATTATCAAGCCAGTTCCATTAATATGGGAACATACCATAGTGCTGTGTAAGAAATAGCCATGTTAATGGAACATTCCAGTAAGTAATGATGTTTGGCAAAAGTTCTGATAAAATGGGCAAAATGGGCATTCTGGAGAAAATGGGCAAAAAGGCGAATTTCCACCTATTTATAAATAGCTTTAAATAAAAAAAAAAGACAAAAATAGCTCTGAAATTACACTAGAGAGCAATTTCTCTTTTCGCAGTGATACTACACTTAACGCAATGAATAAGGTGATAACTATCGCCACACATTGCCTCAGCGATACTTTTCCGCAAAGGCGAAAGGGAAAACAATCGCTATTTGTCATTGCGATGTCCTGCAATAGTGAAATGGCGAAAATAGCAATCATTTATAAATATGCTACTTAGTGTCACAAACATTTTACCCAACCCCTTGTATAAAAGAAACGCACATGTTTATATGAGTATATCTCAATATCATTTCCTTGCCATTCATCTGCATAATCTCTATATAGCTGTAACAGCAGCCAACTAGAAAGTAGAGCACACTATTTGCCTTATATTTAAGAGATTCCTTTCTCCTAAGGAGCATGGGAATTCCTACGCGACACTAGAAATGATGCTTCATGAATAATGTATCCCTCTTTTTTAAAACATAAGGATATTCGTTACCAACGATATATCCTTATATAGGATAGGATATAAGTTACCATCATTATAAAAAAAAATACCATCATTATATAAAATATAGAAAAAAAATTATTTGATTTGTAACTGGTGCAAACCTCATTATAATAAAGAATGTACATCAGTTGTTAATTGATTTAACTTTGGAGAACAGTTCTGCTAATACTGGTACCAGGCCAATAAGCAGGAAAGTTTTGATTTGTGCTATTGTGTGGACTATGTCATTGCCAATGTGATCAGCTTCACACGTGTTCCCAAACAAGAAACAATTTCCTTATCTGCATCTTGGTTTCCACTTATTTACCCACTGTCCCTTTGCCCTTTTTGATAACCTTTGAAGGGGCGCCCAGGCTCAGCAAGCAGCTTACAGAGATAGTGGTGACTGTGCCAGAACTCCTGTATACCTACATTTTCAAATACGTTTGGGTGCAGGAGTTCCTTCCCAACGTACAACGAAACTGAGACTTTGGGGGGTGCTCCAAAACATATTTTGGAGCTGCCCTTAAATAAATCTCGTCACAATGTTTAAAAAAAACACAATAATTACCTTGCTTACAGAACCAGTTGTTTAGGGAGGCTGAACATAACCTCTGATGTACACCAGTGTTTCCCAACCTTTTATCCTTGTGGAAACCTTGAAACAATTTTCAAGTCTTAGGGAGCCCCTACATAATAAAATATTGTGTATTTTTACTTCATTCTCCATCGTCAATTTTCAAGATACACAATTCATACCAATCTAACAGTTAGGTAAGTAAATATGTGTATATGAGTATATTAAAACAATTGCACTCAAAACTTCTGTCATTATCTCTTATGGAAACCCCTAGCAACTTCCCAGGGAACCTTAGGGGTCCCCAGACCCCTGGTTGAGACACACTGCTTTATATTATATCAACATGTTCAGCTAAAGGCCTTGTTGTCATGTAATGACTCCATCATGCTACAGTTGCCCTTCTGTTTAAAGGAATTGTTCACTACCAAAGTGAACTATTCCTTTAATGCATTAATTGAAGAGGATAATGCTATGCCTTAACTCCCATTCTTCAATCAATGCAAGTGGAGCCAGGAACGAACTTGGAGCAAACGTACCTGTTACGCGATCCTCCGCAGCAGTACTAAAATTCCCGACCGCTTCCGGGTTCTGTTTAACTATAGCACTCATTATTGAGCATGCACACTATAGCTGTACAGAACCGGAAGCGGTCGGGACCTGTCAGTGCTGCTGTGGAGGATCGCGTAACAGGTAATTTTGCTCTAAGTTCATTCCTGGCTGCACTTTTATTGACTGATGCATTTAAGGAGAACTAAAGTCCCCAGACAACATTGTCCCAATAGACAGAGCACATTCAGAAAGCTGTGCCTCATCTCTCCTTTGCTGTGGATGCTGGGTGATTTATGAAAATAACCTGTGAGTACTAGCGGTCAGCTCCCATAATTCACCTTATCTGGGAACACCCAGCTAAGGGTGTGCAGTACACATTTACAGGAAACTGCAGTCTTGCTTCCTGGAAGATGACAGCCAATCATGTTACAGCTCAGAGATCCCTCCTTCTGACACAGAACACAGATTTCAATGCAGCTTTTTGTGTAAACACATTACAAATGCTCCTGTCCTTAACAATGATAAATTCATTTGCTTTTCAAACGAAAAAAAAAGTAATCTTTGCAGTGTATGTATTTGCTAGCATGGATGAAAGAAACAGAACATTTAACATTTCAGCAAAAAATAAGTATGAGGAATCGAACCAGCAACATTCTATACTGTGTCTTGCTAAAAAGAAAGCTTTCTACCTCTATTCCACTAGGGCTACCAGTGAACCAGGGTCCCACTAGTCTATGCAGCCATTAATTCGCTTTGGTATTTGATGGCCATGGCCATGGTCACAAATTTAGTACTTCAACCATAATATACCACCACTATTGTTAAACATTGCTGGTATCTTTATTTTCTACCACAGTCATTATTTTTCTAAAAACTAGGTAGGTAGGTAAAGGCGCAATATCGCAAATTTACAATACCGTGCCTTCAAAATATATCCCAAACAACATGTTGTTTGGGACCTATTTGAACTGTCTCTGGTTGATCCCAGGTAGGGTTGCCAGATCTGGGCCGCCCCTAAATGGGAGGGGCCGGTCTGTGATGCCATGGTGGGTGGGGATGTGGCAAAGGTGGGGCAGGGATGGAGTTAGGGGCATAACCAGGCAGGGAATGGGTGTAACTAGGCGGGACTGCCAGGGCCCGTCTCTAGACAGGATTTTAGCCCTGATTGCGGGATTTGGGGCAATCCCGTCCAAATAGAGACACCTGACAACCCTAACCCCAGGTCTAATATTTTCTAATATACTAGCCAATAGTCCTAACTAGCTTGTTAATGATCTCCATTGATTTCAAACATAGGTGAAATAATACCGTATCATTAAAAAGATCACCTGACCTGCTAGCTTATTTGTATAAAGATATTAAAGGAGAACTAAACTAAACATTTTATACTCCAATATCTAAAAACATCCCCCCAAGAACACTAATAAATTGTAAAACACCACATTAAAGTAAATGTATTCACCTGAATACACCTTCTGGCTAAAATCTTCAACTTTTATTGTAGCATGTAGAAAGCCAAACACAGGCAAAACTGCCTGACGTGTTTCGGGCATAAAAAATGGATACCTAAGGGTGATCTTATAACCCTTACAAGACACACCCTCTAAAAGGCCTTAAAGAGACATAGTGCTAATAGAGAAACGTATCCCTTTAAGCAATAACAGGCATATATAATAAGACATAAGTGCATATGTACATACCCATAAAACCATATGTATACAAAAGTTAAAAAACACAATTCATTGCATATACAGATTCATACATAAAGAGAAACATCCTATCTTGCGTTTAGTCCCTTAGGGATCCTAGTCTGCATATGGAAGATCCAATGAATTTCTCTCATATCCAAAATTCTGGACCAATCGCCTCCTCTACGTGGCAGAGATATTTTTTCAATAACTTAGTTTGACCCTAATGTCCACAATACGCTTCGTGGGCAATTCATAAAGTGTCTGCCAGTGGGGGTGACAGGGTCAGAAGATTAAACATTGAAGATGGAACGCCAAAAGCTTAGAGCAGTCTGCTCTTCTACTTGACCGTATTCCCCTGAAGACCTGAATAAGATAAGTGAGTATTTGCACTGTTGGACCATGCCTCCTGTAACAAGGTTTTGCTGCAGCTAAGGATTAGGTATGTGTGAAGAACATAATAGTAGTGACCAAACGGCGTAATCCTGATATGCTGGGAAATAAAGCACAAATCCCATTTTAGTAAGATAAATTTCTAACACCCACTAAAAAAATTAAAGGTGAGACACAGATTACTGCTTTTATATCAAGCTGCTCTACCTTTTGATTCAGTGTTGTTCTAAGAATTTAGTTGCCCATTAATGGTCGCAAAATAATCTATGAAATAACCTGGTGAGACCTTAGGAACCTTAGGAACTTATATGCACAGGGAGGGGATAGCTACCAGGGGAGCAGATCCTGCAACCGCAAGGAGTGGCGAGAGCCAGTGGGGCCCTATCCTTTTAGTTTCTCTATGGCAGATATAGCCTCCTACCAGAAGATCACTGTAGATGCAGCAGGGGGAGGGGTCCATCATAGTTTTGCTGGGGGCATAGTGATCCCTAGTTACACTACTGTTATTTTTTCTGTTTGTAGTTTTCCTTTTTCCTGGTTTAATTGGTTAAGCAATTTAAACAGTATGGAATCTGTCGGCTTACAGGCCTCTCCCCTAAAGACTTGCAGGGAAATTGAATTTACACATTCATCTCATAATTGAACTCTTTTCGAGAGGAGAAATCCCACCTGCTGATCTATGTATTTACTAATTTTCCTTGGGAAATAAAATGATTGTATGTTAACCTCCTCCCTGCTGGAGGAATCTCAGGTGAGATGATCTTTGAGAATAATTCACTAGGGCTCCTAAGTGGAAAGGAGGAGACAAATTCTACTTTTATATAAAAAAAAAAAATACAAAATATAATTTGTAACCATAGCAACTGCATGCAAGGCTAAACAGGCACTTTTCTCTGCTTAATAGTAGATCCACCACAAGCCTGTTTTTCCACATCTGGTAATAAAACTGGATTCTGAGATTTCTTTTTAGGAATATGACTGTAAGCAATAGAGAAAGGCAAATGCCTTGAAGTAGCATGTAGATCTTGCAGTTTTCCTATGAATTACAAATAAGCTGTAGAATATAGTAATAATAAAAAAATCTAATATTCCTGTTGGGGTCCCCTTAAGCAATGAATCTTTCCTGATGCTGGAACAAGACTGAACAGATGAGAGATGGGAATTTCTTCACAAGTGTGTTTCAATATACCGTGTGCAAAACTTTCTCATGCTAAGAAAATATAGAACAGAAGAAAAGGTCCATAGACTTTATCGTCTATAAATAATCTTTGGACTTAACAGTTGTTGAAGTTCTAGAATACCAGTACCAGCATAAACCTGGCTCTTTGATGGGTGGTAAGGAATCTTGAAGTTCTACAGGAGATGGAAGGTCAAAGATTGCTCCTGATCCTCTCCAGCAATCTGAAATCTGTACCTGTCCTGGAGCTATATATAACACTTCTCTCATTTAGATGGACCACCTCAGATTCTGAATTCCTCCAGGAGGACAGGGAAGGGGCAGATACATTTTTACACACAGGAACTCTTACTCTTCAGTTTCCTGGACTTTGAATGGGAACTACAGGACATCCACATGGAGCACAGGAGCAAGGTAACACTTTAACACTACACAGTGGGCCAGCAGTGGGCTTAATTTTAGTTTTGGGGGTAGACATGCCCTTTAAGGTTACTAAACAGAGTACATATTTGTTTATGGGCAGTTTGTTATATAGAAAGTTTTTCACTTATTTCTCTTAATGTTTTATATCTCTCTATCTTTGCTAGCTGTTTATCTTGTACTGCCATAAGGCCATTTAATAGAATCCTCCTCAGTTGAAGATCTGGCCGGTCAGGCAACGATTCCCAACCAAACACCTGTTTTGCCCAACAAAGTGTCCATACACGTCACGATCATCGCCCAAAACTGGCGTGCATACACATCGTCGGTCTCCGCTATCGCACATGTGTATAAAGCGTAAGGTGTCAAAACAGCATTGTACATGGTAGAAAAATGGTGTCAACCCCCCCCACCCCACACACACACATCTATTCAGTCTTGGTTTCTTTATTTGACATGAATGGTCTCCTTTTTTTAACCGATCCTGTTCCTTGACATTGCAATCTTCATCTTCTTATGTCCTTTTTCCTGCATCTGACCAGAGACGGAGCCTTGACATTACAATAATCAAACATATGTCCTTTTTCCTTAAGATGCAGATACACGGCTCTACCTGCCTGGCTAATACCACAGATATTTTGCTGAATCAGTCCCAGAACTGTTCACTACAGCTTTGCATATTAGTCACTGAAAAGAGCTGCCATCAGACTTTTCTGGGCCCCATACTGGGTAAATTTCTGGGGGGAGGGTTAAACACTCACTAACTTAGACACGTTACACACAGACTAGGACACATATTAAAAAGACACATATACAATAACACCTTTATTGCGCTGACCTGTATATATAAAATGCCATGTGCAGCAGAACACACTGACCTGTATATATGAAATGTCATGCCCAGTCCACACACTGACCTGTAAATATAAAATACCCCAATGTCCAGTCCACACACTGACCTGTATACATGAAAAGCCCCCAATATCCAGTCCAAACACTGACCTCCTGTATATATAAAATGCCCCCAATGTCAAGTACACACATCGCCCAGTATAAAAAAATACCCCAATGTCCAGTACACACATTGTCTAGTATATTATATAAAATGTCCCCAATGTCCAGTACACCCATTACCCAGTATATTATATAAAATGGCCCCAATGTCCAGTCCACACATTGCTCAGTATATTATATAAAATGTCCCCAATGTCCAGTTCACACACATTGCCCAGTATATATAAAATGCCCCAATGTATAGTACACACAGTATCCAGTATATTTCATAAAATGCACCAATGTCCAGTACATACATTACACATTGACAAGTATATATGTCCCCAATGTCCAGTACACACATTGCCCATTATATATAAAATGCACCCAATGTCCAGTACACAAATTGCCCAGTATATGATATAAAATGTCCCCAATGTCCAGTACACATATTGCCCAGTATATTATATACAATGCCCCCAATGTCCAGTACACACATTGCCCAGTATATAATATAAAATGTCCCCAATGTCCAGTACACACACATTGCCCAATATATATAAAATGTCCCCAATGTCCAGTACACACATTGCCCAGTATATTATATACAATGCCCCTAATGTCCAGTACACACATTGCCCAGTATATATAAAATGCACCCAATGTCCAGTACACACATTGCCCAGTATATGATATAAAATGTCCCCAATGTCCAGTACACACATTGCCCAGTATATTATATACAATGCCCCTAATGTCCAGTACACACATTGCCCAGTATATAATATAAAATGTCCCCAATGTCCAGTACACACACATTGCCCAATATATATAAAATGTCCCCAATGTCCAGTACACACATTGCCCAGTATATTATATACAGTATATTATATACAATGCCCCCAATGTCCAGTACACACATTGCCCAGTATAAATATAAAATGTCCCCAATGTCCAGTACACACCATTGCCCATATATATAAAAATGTCCAATGTCCAGTACACACATTGCCCAGTATATTATATACAATGCCCCTAATGTCCAGTACACACATTGCCCATTATATTATATACAAAGCCCCTAATGTCCAGTACACACATTGCCCAGTATATAATATAAAATGTCCCCAATGTCCAGTACACACACATCGCCCACTATATATAAAATGCCCCAATGTCCAGTACACACATTGTCCAGTATATTATATAAAACATCCCCAATATCCAGTACACACACCGTCCAGTATATATAAAATGCCCTAATGTCCAGTACACACATTGCCTAGTATATTATATAAAATGCCTCAATGTCCAGTTAAGTACACACATTACCCAGTATATTATATAAAATGGCCCAATGTCCAGTACATACACATTGACCAGACCAGTATATATGTCCCCAATGATGTCCAGTACGCACATTTCCCAGTATATATAAAATGCCCACAATGTCCAGTGCACATTGACCAGTATATATAAACTGCCCCAATACACAGTAAAGACACTTACTGACTAACTCACTGCTGTATACCACCAGACATGCAGGCACCAGACTTAAGGAACTCCCAGGAAACAATAACATGCCCCCTTTCTCTTTTTCTGGGAACGGAACTCTCCGGGCCCCATACTGGATTATCCCCTTTCCCCCCCGGATGGAAATTGATGCTTGTTACAGAAATGGCATATAAATAGAAAATCTTGTCCAATCCAACAGGATTTATTAATTATCAGGTGTGTTAATGGATTGAAACTGACCAATGCCAAAGAATTGCTGACATGAAACCAGACATCTGGATGTTCTGTAGAACAGTTGCATTGATGACAGTCAAAAATATGATGCTTGGCGTAAGAATAAACATATTGAAATAATTATATTATATTTATATTTAACCTATTTAACCTAAAAATTCTGTAGGGGATCCATAAGTATTTTGCCTATATGGAATGTTTTGGGGTCATAGCCTATATAGTTATTTAAAAAAAGAAAAAAAAATCTAACCTGTATACTGCAGCAGTAATTTGAAAAAAGACTGGATTGTGGTACTATTTTGTTTTATAAAACAAAGTATATCCAGTGGGGTCACTTAGGAAAGTGATGTAAAAATACATTCAGGGAGGTTCTTATCGTTAAAAATGGTGCTAATTTTGCCCCAACCAAATAGATGTTAGCTTTCAAATGGTACATAACATCTGATTGGTTGGGGCAATATTAGCACCATTTTTAACAATAAGAACTTTTATTGAATCTCCCTGATTATGTTGAAAAAAAAATGGATGAATACAATATAACTATGAAATGTTATTCAGGAGAGAAATTCAGGACATAATAATATGATCTTGATATTAAAAATGTTATATGTAGTTCATATTCTTATTTATATATGAAAAGTCTATCAATGAATACACAAACACATTGCTGTTTTCCGGAATCCCTTGATTTGAAATGATTAAAAAGTTTTAAAAGTGGAACATACGGCAGTGTCTCCAAACAGGAGAAATTCTTCTTCATCGGCAGTAATAAGGGCTGCTGCTATGTTTAGGCAACTTTAGAAATTTGCCTCAGGTGACAGACTCACTGGGGTTGAAATATGAAACTGGCAGTATAATCAGCTGGTTCAAATTGAAAAGTGCTCCCTGATGACATGGTTCGTAGGTGCAAGGAATCAGCAGGAAGTGCTACTGAACTGTAACCACCTGATTGATAATGATTTCTTTCTGCGGCTCTCTTGTACCTTTTTTTTGTCAGAACTGGTACCATCTACTCTAAATGGAATAATTCGCAGTGTTGTCTGAAAACTACTAGATTTGCTCTTCCCCTAATTTAAAATAATGTCTATTGTTTTCAAGGTAACTGAAAAAGTACAAATGGGATTTTCTGTACACATAGAATAACTGCCATCACTGTCAGTGTAACAAGAGAAAGCTCCTGGATCCTTTTCACAGACCATTACACACCCCACACTAGGTAGAAAATCTAGGGGAAAAGACGTGTTGAGCGTATTTGACGTGTTTTTACAATTCTGTCTCCATAAATCAGTACAGTCATTTTGTTTTATGTTTCTCTGCTCTCAGCTAATTCATTTCTCTGTGTAGCAATGGAAGAAAGGAATAAAACAGATGTGACGTTTCCCATCTGTTTGGTGCAGGTATAATGAAGAAAGAAGAAAAGAAAGACATTATAAAGACACATTATCAGGGGGCTGCTGGGGAAAAGAACTGATAGATTCATTACCAGGGATTAGTTACAAACAGCTGTTCTGCAATACTAGAAGCAAAGGAAATTTTAAATAGATTTATATACAAGACAAATATATAAGGTGGAGGTAAGCAGAGATAAGCTGAGTCCTAGTTCTTAGGCCTGGTTCACATGTTCCGATGCCCAGGCCATTTTCCTGAATAAGGATCCACAAACAAGCCAGGGAATTTCAACCAAGAAAATTGAAATTCAAAGTATTCACTGCTGAAATTTCCACTCCACTTGATCTCTAATTCTGACCTACCGAATGTGATTGTTCATATTGAAATTTAATTTTCTGACATTTCTAATCATTTCAATTGAATAATAAATCAGTTGTGTCTGAGTTTCACAGCCAATCCCCGCCAAATCCAACCAAAATACCAGGCTGGACCGTCAAATGGTTTATGGCCTGATACTTCATTCCAATTAAAAGGGTGGACATACCCTTTAAAAGCTTCATATGAAGGCTAATAAAAGAAACTTAGATTCAGCACAGCTCTGCCCAATGTTTATTTCACAAGTGTCCCTCTTATAAAGAGAATGTTGGGATGATTTGCCTTTATATTTAATCTTGTTTTAGATATTTCGGCAGTTTCTTCTTACTGAATTAGTGGGATAATTTAGGTGCCCAATCCCACTCCTTCTTTAAAAAGGCTTTATTAATTTTAAACAAATAAACACCGCCTACGCTATAGAACTGACTGCTAACCAACGTTCCTGCTTACAGCAGTGTTTATATCAGTAGCATTCAACATGCACATTTTTTGCAGCTGTGTATTATGTATAACTAATACTGTGTATTAAATAACCAGTCACATGTTTCCCAGCTGTCTAGATTTCATGGCGTGATATAAAAATTTAACAAAATTAAAAATAGAAAAAAATTCAGGATGGTGCTTGCATGGGTTTCTTATGGATCTCCCTCATACTGACAGGTTGTGTATGAATTAGGGTACTTAGATTGCAAGCTCTTTGGGACAGGCTTTAATATAAATGGATAAATACATAGAGCTGTATCACATATTCAGCACTACATAGTAAAACATATATCTACATTATGGGACAATAATTAGATCAGATGAGTCCTGCACAGCTCAACAAGTTCAGACATGCCAAAGGAGATATATGTCTTGAGCTTCTCTAGTTTTTTTTATTAGGCTGTTTGGTCATTGGCATGGCAGACAGATGTAGAACTGGCTCTTTTCTCTTTTTCTTCAATGATTTTTGACAGCCAACAGGAGCTGTTTATTTACAGCAGAGGATTAAAAGTGACACATGGTTTAAGGTTCACAGTGAGTAAAGGGACTGCTAGTCTGAAGCTAAGGTATCAACTGACACTAATGCATTCAGCCCCCTGTACTGTCTAAAACACTATTTTTGAGGGAGTATGGTGGGGTGAGACGGAGCCTGGAACACTCCTGCACTTGTGGTGCAGGAATACTTTTGGTGAGTGCTGGAACACTTTTGGTGAGTGTGGAGGGTATGGAGCCTGGAATCATGTAGATCAGGAGTATACAAAATGCAGCTTTGGCTTCATTAGGGAGCTTAGCTCCAGAAGCATATAGGGTATTAACACCTTTTACTAATAGATGACCTACCTATGACCTATTTCTGAACAAAAATAAAATAGTGTTTGTATGTAAAAGCATACTCACCATCACCAACAGTTCCAGAATTTGCAGGACAGCCCCAAGTGCAATTTCCTGAGATATACAGGACAGAAGGGGTGACCTGTGGAATTGCAAATGTAAGCAAATTAGGTCCCGTGACATTTCTCACACCACCTGGTCCAATCACTGTGTGACTGACTTTTTTTGTGGAATCCAGTTATTTAAATAAAACCGTGCATTGTGAATCTCGTGAAAATTGTCCCTAGAATTTTATTTTAATGTTGCCAACTATGGAAATGGAGGCTATGGTGCTCAGAAAAAACCTGCAAGGTGCGTTCTGCACAAAGATGCAGATTTCGGAGGTTATGCTTACAGCTATGAGCAGGTTAATAATAAGAGAATCAGTTCAGGTATTAGAATTTACCGGTAACATTAGTTCTCTTTAAATAAAATGCTTTGCAAGAACATGCTGGCATCAATGATGAATAGGGAATTTCCATTTTTAATACAAAGCAGAATATAGTTTACAACACAATTATTGCAATTATCATCCACACCAGGTCTTACAATTAAGGTGATTTAACTCATACGACGACTATTATACCTTATGGGTTGTGTGTGAATACCACAGAAGGGGATTTACTCTGACAAGCACAAAGAAAATATATAACCTCCTAATTAAACCAACATCCTGCTTCCTAACAGTGGATTAGAGCAAAGAGCTACAAAAACACTGGGTGGCATTTGGTACGTCAGTAAATGATCAAGGCTAGGATTGTCCTCTGCTCATCTAATGTGTCTACAACAGAAAGCAAATAATGCCTGTCCTAGAATAGTAAAACCAATATTCTCTAATAGCATTAAGGCATTTGGACCATCCATAACCATCTTAATGATCATTTATCAGATTTGTCATTAAGCACCATTTTGTAGAGGATAAGATATGTCTGTAAACAAATAATAACAAAAAAAAAAGTTCCAAGCAGCGGATATGCCATATACAGGCAATTCCTACATCAAGTGATTCCCAGATGACTGTATTCTCTCTGTGTCTATAGACATGCTGACTGCACACACTCGTTTTTTCCTAAGGATCAGTGTGATCTGAATGCTCTGTAATCTGTGCTTTTTTTTCATTTTCCAGTTTCATCTTGAAACTTACTAGGCTGCATCATTCTTCTTTTGTCCTATTAGAATCCTGTCACTATACTATAAAGTATATAGAAGCACAGTGATTGGTTAGGCTAATAAGCACTAAAAGAATAAAGGCAAAGCACTAACAAGAACATCCACACAGCTTTGTGTTAGAATCTTTGATTAAAACCTATCATACAATTGATTTCAAGCTGCATTCTCTTCAATTTCAATAAGGTTCACAGGTTAAAGAGAAAATACTGACAACGCAAAGCATATTCTTTCAGTTCGTGACTTGTTTTTTTCAAAAATACAATTAAAGGTAAAGGCAAAATGTTGGACTTATATACAGATATATATGTTCCTAATTCATTCATACAGTGCATGGCCACTGGTCAGGTTCCCCCAGGTGTAAAGCTACAGTGCCCACTATCTACCAGCAGACCTCATACAGGAGACCAACCCTAATAAAATGTAATGATTTACTGACCAATCCTAATACACACAAGAATTAAGAAGCCTGAGGAAGGGGACTGCTGGCTCCATAAAAAAATTCAACCTCATTGCGTGCGCGATTCTTGTGCGTATTTCATTTGCGTGTGTGTTTTGCGCATGCGATTTTGCCGTTTTCCATTATGGCAACACATGCGTTAACGCGCCAAAAATGGTGAACGCATGCGTTACCAAAATGCAATCGCATGCACATTGGAAATCGCAGGGATTTTTGCGTTTCCGCGATTTCCATTATAGCCAAATGGCTATTGCGAGCGCAAACACGCAAAAAATGCGTAATTGGGGCCTAGCCCTAAAGGACAACTGTATCTAAACTGTGAAATTGTCAACATTCTGGAAAAATCATGTATTTAATTCTGCAGGTTTCTCTTCCATGGTAGGTCCCGAACACCAATATTTAATGGGCGTGCTCAGCAAGTTCTGTAGCCTCACTCCAACAAGAGCTGTTAAGTAAGTACAGTCTGGTCTCTTTAAACTAGACTGAACAGTCGGAACATCAATTATTACTCACTACAAAGGAAGGCTACAGAAATCAGGAAATGCCACAAACCTACAGTATTCCAGGCAATTTTTATTTTTTTCCAATGTATACCGAATAGAATGCTGAATATATATAATAATGCAGTATTCCAGTAAGTCCTTTTGGAAAGATTTCAATGGCTAGCCTACCATTTTTTAAACTCTGCAAAATATTTTCCCATTAGAAATGACATAAGAGAAAATGATGGGCCAGTTACTAAACTGATTATAAAAAAAGCAACTCAGCAATGACAAGCAAAGTGTTGAAGAGCCTGAACTTTTGTTTTGTCATTTTTCAAAGACTGCAAAATAAACTGTCTGCTGCTAATACAATATAGGTGATAAATGTCATATTATATGAGAAGAAAAGAAAAATTGAGGTAATATAACATCTATGGATTTCAATAAGGCATTTTACTCATTTGTATTGACATTGCCTATTCGTGGAGCTGTTTGGAAAAAAGGGATGATACAGGAAAATGAATGGAATAGAAAGTGTGTACGATAAGACAGTAAGTAAGATGTAACTGATGGGAAGTTAGGTGAAGGAAATCCTTATAGGAAAATACATCAGATTTTTATTTCTTCATTGAGACACTTTGGGGAGCAGCATTAGACCATATCTATCCATGGGGATTACTGAAGGAAAGGTGGGGAGCATACACAGAGGGCTGCATAGTTATCTCTAAAGCAAATACCTGCAAAGAACAGTCTACCCTGCCTTCATTTATCTTCATGACTGCTGATTTCTCATACCAGTTTTTCAGCACTGCTGCCAAGCAATTATTTTATCATGTCAGAGTGCTGAAACAGAAGAATTCAGTAATGGGCAGATAATTACTAAATTTAATTCTATCTGCATTACAGTCTCTAATGAACACACACTGTGTTCATTAGAAGCTAAGTCTCACAAGGAAGGGGTTTTTCACTGTGAGAACGGTAAAGCTATGGAACTGCTTCCAGTGGACGTTGTTATGGCGGGTTCATTGGTCAGTTTCTAAAGAAAGCTGGATAAATGTTGAAGGAAGTTTGCAAGTTACTGGTATTGATACATAAAGTAGAGTTGATCCAGGGAAATTTCCGATTGCCAGGATTTTTCCCCTTCGTAATTCTGGTGTTTTTGTTTTTTCCTTCCTCTGGATCAACAGTTAGGTAGGAAATGTGGGTATTGCTGAGTAGGTTGAACTGGATGGACGTATGTCTTTATTCAACCTCAAATACTATAATCAGAATGGAGAAGTCACTTTAATGGTGTAACAGGTAAATGCCTACAGAACTGCATGGTTTAAATAACTACACATTATTCCCCCAGGTATTTAGGTTAGTTTTCATGCAAAGGTGAGTGCTGAACATCCTTGTACCTCCTCTTCTTAAAGGGTATGTCCATCACCTAAACAAAAATTCTTCAGCCACTTGGAAACCTAGTCTTCTTAACACTTAAATTCGGCCACTAAATATACTTATCAGCCCTTGCTCCCATCGCTGCCTTCTGCTTGTCTTCCCTGCCTTCCCTGCTAAAATTCATTTGAAAACAATAGACTTTCAGGAGTACACAAATTTATTGTGCGTTACTTTATTCATGAAAGATACATTTTAATTAATAGGTCACTGTGTAGTATTGATGCCAGATCAGTGAGAAATCAGAGGATGGAATGGTTGACATATTCAGGGTTGCCACCACTTTGCTTTAAAACAAACCACGCAGAAAAAAGTTTGAGGAGATTTAGGGTGCGGTAACGATGTGCCTTTAATGATCATTACTGCGATCATTAATTTACGATCATGGACATTAATCTATGATTGTGGCTGTGAGTGAGAATCGCAGAGCAGTGTATGTCAATGTGGGTGCATGCGAAACCCATTTTTTTGCAGATCACATGCGGTCTGATTATTATTATTATTGTGGATTTATATAGCGCTAACATCTTCAGTAGCACTTTACAATTACATGTATGAATTCACAACAGTCCCTGCCCCGAAGAGCTTACAATCTAAGCACATTCATTTGAAACATACAATCTATCAGTATGTCTTTATGATTGTGGGGGAAACCGGAGTGCCCAGAGGAAACCCACCCAAGCACGGGGAGAACATACAAACTCCTTGCAGATGTGTCCAAGGGTGGAACTGAACTCAGGACTTCAGTGCTGCAAGGCATCAGTGCTAACCACTGAGACACCATGCTGCCCCAATTGTGGACTATTGCGCAGATTACAGCACAGATGGACAGCAATGCATGT
This sequence comes from Hymenochirus boettgeri, assembly GCA_019447015.1. Taxonomy (NCBI): domain Eukaryota; kingdom Metazoa; phylum Chordata; class Amphibia; order Anura; family Pipidae; genus Hymenochirus; species Hymenochirus boettgeri. The sequence goes on along the minus strand of CM033476.1, from coordinate 226,656,830 downwards.
CACTATCTGAGTCAGTGTGGCCTCAGCGTAAAGGTTCGTACACACGTGCCATCACGGGTCCCTACACGTGACGCATGATGTGTACGACCGTTCGTTTCGGCCGATAATCGCCTCGTGTGTGGGACGTTTATCGTCCGAAACGGACTTTCAGTCGGGGATCTCCGAACGACGACTTGGCAGATCTCCGAACGAACCTCCGTTTCGGGCGATAAACGCTCACACACGGGCCGATTATCGTCCGAAACGAACGGTCGTACACATTGTACTTGTGTATGAACCTTTACAGTTTTCTAAATCTCGGTTTACAACTTCAATCTTAGATTAGTTGTAAATGACTGACCAGGATTCTACTGCCCTTACCCTACCAGTACATTATTACTTTGGGAAGTTAACAAGTGATTTTGTGCAGAGTTTGAGAAGGACATTTGTAGTTAGTATTCATCTGAAAGCGGTGCCAGTTGAACAAACATGTAGATGCCAGGGTCAGAATGAGTGAAACTGACAGAAACAGAAATCCTCTCAGACATCTGCTGTGTTTGCTGCATGTATGGGCCATTTATTTAACAAAATAACAGGAAGGGGTGTTACAGTTTTATTAAGAGCTGCAGAAAATTTGGCAACTTGTTGGGCCAGGTGGCAAATGGCATTTGTACTGGCAGTGGCTTTATACAGAGTGTACAGTCAAAATGTCTTATTAGATTATAAGCTTTTTTTGGTAGTTTTCACTACATTTAACCTTTTCAGCTTCTTCCCTTGTTGACCATCGGCCAGCCCAGTAAATGTTGTGGCTGTTGAGAAGAAAATTAAAAGGGATTTGTAACCTCTCTACTTTTATTTCCTTTTCTCTTTCCTAAAGTAACATTTGGAATTGTTTAAAGTACATTTATAAGAAGTGTGAAATACAGACTGTTAGGGAAAACATACACATAGGGTATTTTCTTCAATTGCCCTTTTTTGCCCTTCAGGACACAAAAAAGTTTTAGTAGTTGGCATAGCTACAAAGTTCACTAAGTGGTAGATGTGCTGCAGCCACTAGTGATGCTGGGAATGGAAAAAGCCAACCAATGGGATCTTGATGGTACATTGATCTTGATCTTGACCCAAAATAATGAGTGTTAAATAACAATATTGTCATTTTATGATAACAGTTTTATCACTTTTACCCTAAATCCTGTGGGGGACTAGAATTGGGGTGCGTCAAGATATCAATGTATAGGGCCCAGGAATGTACATTGATTGTGTGCATTGATTATCCTTTTTATTTTTGTATAAATAATTGAAGTAAAAAAGGTTAGAAGTTAGGACCTTCCAGACTGGGGTTACCTTGACATGGTTGGAAGGCTTTTCATTCATGTGATCACAGTAATATATACTAAAACCCCTTTGTTTATAATGTATGCCAGTGTGCAGATAATATGATATTGTATGGGGCCTAGGAATGTGCATTGATTATCTTTTCTATGTTTGTATAAATGTTTGACCAGATCAGTAGCACTTCCGCTAAATGTAGTTGTAAATTAGCCTAATTGGAGTGCTTCCACAATCCTTGTATATTATGCAATTGTTATTTTACACGCCATTGTAAGAAACCTTTTGATATATGCACTACTGGTTTCTTTTAACTTTAAAAGAAACCAGGAGTACAGGGCTCAGGAAATCAAAGTGGAGGCACTGCAAAAAGCGAGCACATGAGCGTGATAAGCGCCACAAAAGTTCTCTGATTCTGGACAATGTATCAGTGGTTCTCTCCTGTCTCCTGATCTTGCCTCTGCCTGTCTGCCTTCACTTGGCAAAGTGATTAAGATCAAACATTTATCTGTAGTCACACTGTGGGCAAACTTGTGTACCAGTCACACTGTGGGCTGATCTAATAGTGTCTGCTGAACAGGAGGGTTGACCTAACAGTGCCTGCAGAACTGGAGGGCTGACCTAACAGTGTCTGGTAAACTGGAGGGCTGACCTACCAATATCTGGTGAAATGGAGGGCTGACCTACCAGTGTCTGGTGAACTGGAGGGCTAATCTACCTGTGTCTAATGAACTGGAGGGCTGACATAACAGTGTCTGATGAAATGGAGGGCTGACCTAACAGTGTCTGGTAAACTGGAGAGCTTTATTATTTGGGATAAGTACTTCTGGTTTCTTTTAAATAAAAATTCCATATTTAAAAGAAATCAGCAGTACAGGGCTCAGGTGACGATCCTGGGACTCATAGAGGAGACACCCGGCAGCAGTTAAAAAAAAAAAAAAAAGCGAAAGGGTGTGCATGAGCACGAAAAGCTCCTCAAAAGTTCACTGCTTCTGGACAAGGTAGAAGTGGGCCTCTCCTGTTTCCTGATCCTGCCTCTGCCAGTCTGCCTTCACTTGACACAGGGAGTAAGATCAAACTATTATATGTACCAGTCACACTGTGGGCAAACTTTTATGTACCAGTCACACTGTGATCAAACTTGTATATACCAGTCACACTTTGGGCAAACTTGTATGTACCATTCACACTGTGGGCAAATGTGTGTACCAGTCACACAGTCGGCAAACATATATGTACCAGTCACACTGTGGCAAACTTGTATGTACCAGTAACACTGTGGGCAAATTTATCTACCCACAGTGAGCCATGAATCTGTATCTAGCACTGATGAGATCTAACAAGATCGAAACATGTCATGTCTGCAGGTCAGCTGATCGGCTGTATACAATATGCTGTACTGCATGTTATTAAGCCAGCGCACATGCATTAGCCAAAGGATATAAAGGAGAAATTTTGCATATCTCCATCCCTTACTCTGGGGAACCTGGGAGTAAGAAATTGTTTCTTAGATTTTTTGGGAAATGCCATTAATATAGCATGAGACTGCAAGTGCTCCTATTTTATGATAACAAAGTTTTATACATTTCACCTGTACCATTGTATCTCCCATGACAGCCTTAAAGTCTGTAGCAGATATGAAATCTTCTATAAAAAAAGAGCAATGAAACATAAGAGAGCTAGACCCACCTCCTCACTATACAAAATAGTCCCACACAACCCTAACTGCTCATGATGCTTTTGGAAGTCATATGACCACTTGTATATGGATTTCAAATACAAATTTTATTACCTAAGTATTCTTATTCTATCAACATATTTTGTTCTGAACTACACAGTCTTTCTCTCTAAACATATTAAAGGGTTACACAACCAATAGCAAGTCCATCAGTAAAGTAAGCTCATTCTTTAAAGGACAACTATATTGTAAAAATGTACTTTTTAGAAATGAAAAGTACCTGGAAGAGGAAGGTAGAATTGATTATTCCCACCTCCCAATATTGTTTCATTGAGGAGCTATAGCACATAAAGTTTTGATTTGCCAGATTATGGCTCTGGGCCTTTCTGTATTAAAGATAGGGCTGAAGCATTCAGGAAGCCTGGCAGAAGCAGTTTTCTTTCTTTCTGCTGCCGCTTCTTATTGAAATAATATTGGGAGCTAGAAAGTACCAATCCTACCTCTCTGCCCCAGGTACTTTTCATTTTAACTGTTTTTGATAAAAGTGTATACACACTATAGTTCTCCTTTAAGGAGAAGTAAAAGCTGAAATCCATCAAGGTTCTTAAGTTTTATCAAGGTGTACCACTTGTCTTTTTTATATTCCACCATGTTCCCAATATTTACAAGGTATACTAGTGAGTTTGCATCTACGCTTCATTTACAGAAAAAAATATCAACAATGATTTGTGGGTGAAGTTGTGAAAAACGGAAAGAATAAACTTAGTTTTCTACCACTACTTCTCCTTTAAGAAGCGATGAATCTGTAAACATTTAGACAATTTGTAATATTTTTCCTTAGTGGCACTAGTTAGCCGAGTAAACACTCTTTATTGATTCACTTTAAAATACATTCTAAACTATAATTACTATATTTGTGCAGATACAGACATACAGCCACTCGGAATGAATTTGATCATTGCATTTTTACGATTTGCTCACAACTCTTTGATTCTCTAAGATCTGTTTCAGCCTTAAATTATTTCCCTACTTTTCTAACTAATAAATATGCCTGAAGCTTACTCTTTGCTAGTTATTTGTGAATCAGTCGCCTGGAATTGATAAATTATTAAGAGGAAACATTCGGTAGCTTGTGTATTACCCGCTATTGCAATGCTACATTCATTCAATCTGTAATTACGTTTTAAGCGATAATTCTCCATTCCTCATCCTGCATTTCACTCTGCATAAAGAACGTTTTCCAGCTCGTTCTGATACTGCGATCTGGGCTTTTCACACTCATTTCTTCCTAAATAAGTAAAGCAATGCTTCTCTGGCTTACCATCTTAGGTCACTTCCTAATCATAGCTTATTTATTAATTCTGGTTCCTAAATAACATAAATTGGATTTACATTTACTGCATTACCCGCTAATATGCAGATCAACATAATTTTTATTATAATATCAAATGACAAAATAAAAAATTATGTTTTATGCACGAAATTATCAAATTGAATAAAAAGTGAACGCAGACAGGAACGTAATGCACTCAGTGATACATTGCCTCCTGTCGGCATACACATCAGAAACTGCAATCCACTGACCCATTTTAAATCCTACTTAAAGAAAAAAGACGTTACTTAAAGGGTAACTATGGTCTCCAATTCTTCCAAACTAGTAAGAATTATATAAAAAGCCTTCCATCGTACCTTCAAAATAAAACCTAAATCACATCTCTAGATAAAATTTGTGAGAAGTTATTGCTGAAAAGGTTCAACAATGTAACTTTCTGCTTTAAAACTTCCTGTTTTCAGCCATGTGACCAGCTTGAAGTCATGTGACTAGCCTGTCTGCTTTAATAGGCTCCCCATCTCAACTGTTAATTTCCCCCCAGGTACGTCCTGTTTTCCCCAGCATTAAGTATTAACTGCCCCGGGGCAGTTGCTCTTTAAATTAACTTTAAAATTCCCTTTATTATTACAAAACTGTGGATATATAAATTGCTTAAAAAACAAATACCAAGCAGTCACATAATGTGCTAGCAAAGGAGACATAGTTTCAGATGTTAAAATACCGGCTTGGTGTAACATGATGTAAATCACAATATATAGAAAATTGGGCTGTTGTACATCCATATTAAAGTGCAACTAGAGACCAAAAATATAATACATACACAAAATAGAATTCTAGTGCACAAACAATTCTAATTGCATATTGGCTATCTCCATAAGGCTGCGACTACAGTCTGCTAAACCCTGGATAAATAAAAGCAATTAGTTCAATAAGTTGGCAAAATTATTTTAAGCCCAGTCACCACGTCAAGGTTGCTTTCTTTAACTGGGTCCTAACCTACTGGTACTTGCCTTTTTGGCTACATGAGCTGACGGCTTCTCCTGTGTGGCCTGGATGCTTGAAGCGGACTCTCTCGTTTAAAGTACTTTACTCAAATGAGCACATGGCCTAAATCTGGGTGGAGTACAATTTCCCAGAAGGCTTGGTCAAACCTTCAATGTAACACACAATATATAGAAAATTGGGCTGTTGTACATCCAACTAGAGACCAAAAATATAATACATACAAAAAATAGAATTCTAGTGCACAAACAATTCTAATTGCATATTGGCTACCGCCATAAGGTTGCTACTACAAACAGCCTGCTAAACCCTGGATAAATAAAAGCAATTAGTTCAATAAGTTGGCAAAATTATTGAACTAATTGTTTTTATTTATCCATTATTTTGTTTATGCACTAGAATTCTATTAAAAAAAGTTTGATTACTGAAAAAAGCCCTGTGAGTGTGTTCCTGCTATATGTTAAAACTATATATATATATATATATATATATATATATATATATATATATATATATATATATATAAAAACCAAACTATAGCAACACTTGCACTAAGATGAAGGTGTAGCACCAAAACGTTAATAAACAGGTTATAAAAGAGTGCTCAGGATATACAGGTTGATTCAATAAAAGTTCTTCTTGTTAAAAATGGTGCTAATTTTGCCCCAACCCATTAGATGTTAGCTTTCAAATGTTAAATAAGATCTGATTGGTTGGGGCAAAATTAGTTTTAACGGTAAGAACTTTTATTGAATCTCCCTGATATTTTTTATTTTGTCAATATCTATATATCTATGTATAATAGAGTTAAATAGGCTCACACATAAATCTTGCAGATAAAAAACATATATTCTCAATACACAGCCACGTAATAGCGGTGCAACGGTTTGGGACTGTGTCTCTTTCTCAAGCACATACAAAAAGGGCTATACATTGACATTACTCTTAAGTTCCCTAAGGGTGATGGGTATTAATCACAAAACTTTCCATATTATCTGGACATTCAAATATCCCCCAGTAGACCAAATATATAAGTCATAACATATATACAGAAGCGTTTTTCTCTTGGGCTGAATCCATGTATGTTTAGCTATATGTGGATACAGATGATATAAAATCTTTAAACACACTACTATAAAATATCAGGGATTTGCACAGTAAAAAAAAAAGAAACGCAAGATGTTAAAAATAAAAGAAATCCTATGAAATCCTGGTTCTATTAGTGTCACATCCCCTAAATGAATATTTTACACAATATACAGAGGCAGAAGGGAACCTATTGGGTGTACCCCAATAGGTATTAGAGGGACAAAAAAATTACACCTCTTTTGGATTGTACTGGAAGTGTCAGTGCTTTAGAAATACATGTTAAATATACATAAAGTGCAGCCTAACATCTAGATAAGACAGACATTATCCATCTTATATTTGTTATATAACTCTATCACACTTCTGTTTTGTTTATCCATTTGTTTTGATAAATCTATACAGGAAGATATTTAAATCCAGGGTTTTGTCTTTTCTTGATTAGAGATGGGCGAAACTGCTAAAATCTGTTCTGCCTGTGGACCTGGAAAATGGTCTGGGGAAAACTAATATACATCCAGAAGTTTAAAAAAAAGAACGTTCCTCCCGATCGCACTGTTTTTCGAGCTTCCGCATTCTATTTTCGAGGGTCACCGAAATTTTAGAAAATTTTAAAGGAATTTTTGAAATTTTTAAAAAAATTACTGTAAATGGCTCTGGGACCTGGGAAACTAATATGCAGTTCATGTAATATGCATAGTGCTTTATTTAGTCCGATAAGAAGTAATAGCAATTAGACTATTACAATCAAATAAATAAATGTTGCTAAATTACACTCTGATAGTTATCATTCAGAGACAATATAAGTAAATATATAATCGGGTCACTTTGTGCCATATAAGTAGGCACAATAAAGCCCATTGAAAGCAGGAATTATTACTGTACTTATTCAATCTATTTTGAGCAGGTCTGTATAAATGTATTGCACTTACGCATAGTGTATTAGTTATTTGCAATCTACATATGTTTTATGTCAAAAAAGAACTCATTCTTTTACAATTTTTCTTTGCAAAAAATTGTGAAAAAAACCCTGTTGAATCCAGTTGTATACAGCTGCATATTTATTGTACCGTACATTACAGAATGTTTTATAAAAACCATTACCATCAGGTAGGTATATCCAACATGTTTCCTTGTAATCCCGTTTATATATTATATGGAAGGATGAATAATATGAGTTCTTAATGCAGATGATCCTTAGGCCAGTAATCCATATGATTAGTTCATATTCCATAAAGGTTTATACTAACATTACAGATACCAGTAGCCACAACCGATATTTAGTACTGTTTTCATTGACTGCTTTAACCATAAACTCTCATACACATGTGTGATCACAGGCACAATCTATGACATAAGAGTGTCTTCCAAACGGCCATTTTTACTGACTACCGCTTATTGTATGGGCCAGATCAGATCATCGACGCCTGACTGAATGGGGGTTTCGCCCGACCAATCCCCGATATACATCCAATAGACACTGTTGTGCGGACTTTAAGTCTTATGATGTGGCAAATATAGCAGCATAACTTTATTATTCAAATGGCGGATACTGAAGAAGTTATGGCTGGACACTGAGTGACTTGGCTTTAACAGACATAAACATGCAATTGGGGAATGATGTTGGTCCCTGATTAGCGGGATGTAGGCTGTGCCCATGTTCCCAGTGGCATTATGCAATTGCGCACCATGTGGTATGAGCGTGTGTTCCTTGACCCCCAGCAGACCCTCAGCCATGGGACCAGAGTCTATAGCAGTAACACTACTGTAAACTTAACAACAGTAGTAGTGGTATAGGTTTAAACTTTCTACATGCTTGTGAAGATTCTTATTCATCCAGGTCATGGTATATTGAATACTGAATTGAGAAGTCGGATGACTAGCAAAACGTCTTCAAGAACTAAACTTAAGTCCAGTAGATATAACAAAATACAACAGATATTTAAACTTTCTACTTTGATCATCAGCCAGGGGGCATTTTGGGGAACACAGCTCTGTGAATTGGGGCACATGCCTTATTCTACCCCAGTGTAGCGCTGCCGCTAAACATAAGGATTTCAGTCTCATGGTCATGCATAGAAAGCACACAGGGCAAGGCTAGCAAGCTGAAAAGAAACAAGTTACGGTTAAATCTTCTCAGATAAAAGGTACAGAGTCTAGGTCCTTATTTATCCAGTGCTTAGCTGATAAATCCAGCGGCTTTCACTTCTGAGTAGCTTTTTATCAATGTTTCTCCCTTTTCGGTTTTGCTTCAATTGCAAAGCAGGACAGACCCTGCATCTTATCTCTATGGGCCTGTAGGTAATGCTGCACAACACTAGACTTTACCTTTCTTCTTGTCTCTTGGTGCTAATCTAATGTCAGAATATACAGTTTATTGCAGTCACACCTTAATGCATAAATTACATTCCTCGAGTTGCAGTTATTATAAGCCCTGAAGACATATCTTCTAGTTAACTGTGAGTTCCAAATATCTGTTATTTTGCCCATATATATTCACAGCTTCTTGTGACAGATGCACTACAACCCTCAGCCCAGGGGCGCTCTGAGCAATGAGCATGCATTGATCCCTGCACCAAACCCCAAAAACTAACTGAGAATTGCCCGCCAGTTCAATATATTAACCATTGGTAGGTACACAAACTTACCGATGCAAAATTACAGCCCCTCACCATCAGCTTTTGAACCAGGCCCCCGACACACTCTTCTCTTTCCCCTACTAGTACCGAAACCAGCAGTTTTAAACAGCTGATCGCAAGTACGTAAGTAAGGTGAACTAGATCAGCTATTTAAAATGCTGGTACAGGACCTGCAGTAGTTGAAAACAGCTGATCACACACACAATCCGCTCTTTAAAGTGGGTGTTTAAGGTAACAGACATGTGATCTGCAGGCCCTCTTAGCCCCCTGGCCTCCCCACCATTGCGGGGCTGTAGTTTCACCACTGTAAACCTACCCAGCATGCACAGCTGTATAAATTTATATCGGGGATTGATTCCCCTACGGAAAATTTATCTAAATTTGTAGACTTCTTTCTCGCCCCAGTGGTTAGGAGACTACCTTCATACTTGAGGGATACAATGGAAGTCATTACCACGTTAAAGGATATAGTATGGGTACCCGGATATACTTTAGTTACGTTGGACATAACATCCTTATATTCGGTTATCCCCCACGAAGAGGGGAAGGAGGCCTCTAAATATTTCTTATTACAAGATGGAGAACTTAACGAAACTATGATAAATTTTCTGATTACTTGTATTGATTTCATTTTATGTAATAACTGTTTCGGCTTTGAGGGTAACCACTATGTCCAGCGGACTGGGACTGCAATGGGTACGATTTTTGTTCCCAGTTACGCTGGACTATATGTGGGGCACTGGGAGGATAGATGCATCTGGGGTGCCAATAAACATCCTAATTGCCTTTATTGGAAGAGGTATATAGATGATATACTCCTTATTTGGAGTGGCACCCCAGATGCATTAGAAGAATACCTCACATATATAAATCAGTCTAATGTATCCCTTAAATTCCAAAGCAGCCACAGTCAAGAGAGTATCACTTTTCTTGACCTTAAGATAGAGGCAGGAAATGGGAGATTATCGACTAGCACCTCCTTTAAAGAAATCGATAACAACACCTATATAGATTTTGACAGTGCCCATAAGAAGTCATGGTTGGAGGGGATACCGGTAGGACAGATGCTTAGGTTAGAAGGAACTGTTCTAATAGGGAGAGGTTCTTGGAACAAGCAAATTTTGTTAGTAACAGATTTAGGGACAAAGGATACCCTGATTCTTGTGTGGACCAAGCTATTGGAAGGGCAAGTAAAACAGACAGGGATAAGCTACTGAAACCCAAAAAGAGAAAAGAGAAAATGGGAAAGAACTTTAAAAATAGACCAACAATAGTATTGGATTTCAATAAAGAAAGTGGGAAAATAAAAAATATCTTTAAAAACACTGGGCCATCCTACATAATGACAGAGAACTGTCGGGAATTATTGGAGGGAGTCCAAGGATAATTTACAGAAAACCTAACACTCTGAAAAATATTTTATCACCGAGTTTATTAACTAAACCAGGAAAGGTAATTGGGAGAGACCTAAGTATGAACATCCTTAGAGGGATGTTTAAGTGTGGAAAGTGTGTGAATTACAGATATGTGGGGATGGGAAGGGATCACATTTATATCAATAAAATAGAGCACAAATGGCTTATGTTTTATAATTGCCATTCACAGAATGTTGTTTATGGGATTAGATGCCCATGTAACAAATGGTATATAGGAAAAACATGTAGGAAACTCACTGTGAGAATAGGGGAGCACAGGAGAGCTATTATCTCCCAAAATAATTTTATCACTAATGGGAATTATATAGGTAGCACCCTGAGTAATATAGGACACTCTCCATATATTTATGAACACTTTAGGATTAAGCATAAATCATCCTTTGAAGGCACAAAGTATATGGCACTGGGGGGGTTAAATAGGAACTTTTCTGTAAGGGGGGGCAATGGAGATAGGGAGCTGCTAAAATTGGAGCAGCGCCTTATATTTACCTACTCTAGTTTACAGCCAACAGGTTTAAATGACCAATTGATTATGGTATGTTCAGGATATTTTGGGATATATAGATCTTGTGGTTCATTGCACCAATAGACTAAATATATATTTGCAATTACCTACCTTAGCGATAGAGATATACAGAGGATAGTTGGGGAATGTTTCCCTTGATTATAATTGTGAATTTTATCGATAATGTCACACTGTATGATCTGTATATGTAGATTTTTCCTTGTGGCCATATGTAGGGAATCACATTTTGACTATATGAGGATGTATGGACTATGGACTTTAAACAGTTAACCAGTTCATAGCCTATAAAAGAGCAGAAGCACAATTAACACGTCACGCCTGATGAAGCTAGAGATAGCAAAACGCGTAGCGGAAGTGACGTGTTATCCCGGGGTTTGGTGAAAGCTGGAAAGGATAAGGGCTTGCTTGCCCGAGAGACCGGCTGAGACCGGAGAAGATTTAAAACACCCCTAGCGGTATATGTGGATTTGGAGGGACGCTGATAGATCGACCTACTAACCAACACACGCTACTAGATCCCAAGTTGCTCTGTGAACCACGGGCCTGCCTAGTCTGGGGGACCAGAGGGAAGAGGCCGTTCACCCTCCAGCCACTACCAGAATGATGGTGTAGTATAAACTGTTTTTATCTCCAGCACCACCTTTCCTGATTACCTATTGATTAAGTGTGTGCGTACGGGACTTTAGTGACTTATACATCTTTACTTTGATCGGCTTCACTCGCTACTAGGAGTGACCATCCCTTGGATATAGACACTTGCTTTATATTTTATATATTTTTTATCTTGGGATCTCTACACATGGTCACTATACATTTTACCCCAGATTTTAGTATTTATATGTAGGACATTCATAAGTTATTGTATTTTTTTCTGTATTTTCTTTTCTGGAATAATCTATGTACATGATACCTATTACGGCTGGCCAGCTATATAGTGGTTTATGTAGGGGTTATTTTATATTTGCGATATTTAGGATATTAAATATATTATTCAAAGAATGTGTTGAGTGTTTTATTTATGTGTATCACCAGCAGAGTACTATTTCCTTTTACAGCTGTATAACTAAACTTAGAGTAATGTCTTTTCATTCATGGCCACAACGGAATTTAACAGAATACTAAACAATAAAAAATATAATATAATGGTAAATGTAGCGTCTCACAGTGGCAGAGTTCCTTAGTTCTAATTGGAGCATTCAGAGATACAGCTTAACGATATTTAAATATCTTCTAATAAGTAGAAAAAACGCATAAAGAATCAAACACAAAAAAATACAACAGACAAAAACACAACACAAGCAACAGTGGGAGGAAAGTGAAGACTGAAACTTAGGTTTTAGTCCTTAATGTTACTGTATGAAGAGTAGATCCGTGAAATAACTCTTAAAGTATAGGTTTACTCCTAAAATAAATCCTTTTTTGTATTAATCACAGAAAGGTAAAGGAGCTATAAATGTCACACTGGAGATTCCTACCCTGGTTAATCTATTTTTTTCCCTTGAGAGTGACTGTTAAGGTGCCCATACACATGTGACCAAGGTTGCAAACTCATGAGGTCGCAAATCGGATCATGAGTTTTCTGATGTGGCATAGACAGGAACGATCTTACCTTATATATTTTATACAGAATGATTGTTTATTAGACCCATACACATGCACAATTGTTATTAGTGCCCTATACCTTATTATAATGAGCTGGTAAAAATTTCCAATCAGACTGAAAGGTCACAATGCCAACTGTGGTAGCTCATCGGCTTTGTGACATATCCTTAGACATTGCTGAAATTCAGTAAATCCTGTCGGATCCACCAAGATTTTAGCCAGCATATCACTCAAATTATTAGCATGCTTAAATGTGATAGATGGATAGATTGAAAGTCTTTAATAGACTGTGAAAGCAGAGGATCAAACGTGGGTATGTGTCAGTTCTTAGTTAAAAATATCTCTGGCCTCACTATGTTTGAGATTGAAATCTGTGATGAAACAAACTTTGGAATCAGAATGTTTACCTCTCAGATTTAATCATTTGCTTTGAGAGTGTCTTCGGGTAAATTTGTTGTGTTTGACAAGCAATTCTTCTGTGTAATCCCTGTCTAGCAATCGCTGTTCTGGTTTGTCTTCTCCCTATAAGAAATTATCAACTTCAGTACAGTTTCTACTCTAAGAAGATGTTGAACCTTATGTTTTTTTGGGTGGGAGCTAATGTAATGTAGTTAAGAAATGGTACGATAGATGTCAGTGCATAGTCTCCCATTTTCTTTATAAAATGTTACATCCAAAAAGACTACTCTGTATTCTAAAATTGTAGGTGTCAAAAAGATATTAAAATTATTATTATTATTGTTGAATAAAGTTGAATGAAAAACCTCTGGTTCAGACATTTAGGGCAACATAGCCAAAAGTTGTTCGGTGCTGCTAGAACTGTTGCCACAAGTCAATATCCTAACGTAGAAGAAAAGCTAGGCACACCAGACTTAAGAAAATACTGTTTATTGTGATGTTTTGGTACACACAGGTATCTTCCTCAGACAAACATAATCCAAAGTGCAAAGTGCAAAATCCGTTTTAATAGTGGGTGACATAGTAAAAAGATGGCCCACTAGTAGTCTCATAGTGAACATCATGTAAAATGAAAGTACAGAAATGCTTATTGGTTCAAATCGTCAAGCATCTATAATAGTTAGGGAAGGACTAAAACTTGAACCGGAGTTCAAGACAGATTTTATGAGTTCGTACGATTTTTTTAGAACATTATGAACTACGAACTTTCAGGTTTTCCGACCTCGCAGACATATATTCAATAGAAAATTTGAGGATTATCAAAATTTCGAATCGATATCCCTTGACTTTAGCCCTCCATAACCCTAGAATGCAGTATTCAGTAAATTTGAGGGTTATCACCGAATTCGAGCGTTAGCGAACACTTTATTTGAGGGTTATTGCCAAATTTGAGGGTCACTGAATGCTGCATTTGAGAGTTATAAAGGAATTAGCAAATTACATCTTCTAATGAAGTATTTGCTAACCCTCGAATTTGGTCATAACCCTCAAATGCGGCTATAACTCTCGAATGTAGTGTTCGCTAACCCTCGAATTCGGCAATTAACAATGACCGTAGAGTTCACTAACCCTCCAATTTGGTTATAACCCTCGAATTCGCCTATAACCATCGATTGCATCATTCTGTAACCTTCAAATTTGCCGACAACCCTCAAATGTGGCGACCAATTTCAGTAACCCTCGAAAATTCAATGCAGAAGCCCGACAACTGCCCAATTGTGAGTAAAGTAAGAAGGTTATGTAACCGTTGGGATGGAGTTTTTTAATAGTAATGTATGTTATGATCTATGAGGTAGTTTTACATGAATTATGTATTTTGGTGAATTGATAACTGAGTAAGAAAGAGAAAAATGTAAATACATAATTTTTTTTAAATGAATGAAGTGGCTCCCTAAGGTATTGTTTTTGAGGATAAAGGGTTGAGGAACATTGCTTCCTAGGTCCCATGCTATATCATACTCTCTGTGTACAGGCACAGAGAGTTTTTTTTATGATCATAAGAATGAAAAGCCTTCCAACCACACCAAGGTAACCCCAATCTGGAAGGTTGGAAGGCTTTTCATTCTTATGATCATACTAATGTGACTATAATCTTTTGGGTAGGAATGCTATGGCTTGACACTGTTTTGCTAGCGCTAGGGATGCGCTGGAGTTTTGACCTCCTACCACCAAAATTTTGTTGAGGAACTACAGAAATTCAGTTCCAGTTTCAATCGCTTAAAATTTTGTTCAACCTTCCGCTGTTCTTCAAACTGGTGAAAAATACGTTCTTGTAAAACAGCTTTTAGTAACCGGTCAAAGACTTGAGGCTCTTGCACATGTGCAAAACATCAGAAATGGTTTTCCTGCACACCCCAGCTCACCCTTACAGCCTCCAAACACAATCTTTCTAGCCCCCTTCATTGGTTTCTCCCTCTACTTGCCCCCTAACAAGCTTCACCACTATTACAGAACAGGGACTCTTATCTCTCCTACCCAGGACACCACCTGCCCCTCGGCCCTATCCCCTCTTCTCTCATCTCTCCTAGTCCTTCATTCCAGCCCTAACCTCTCTCTTTAACTTGTCCCTATCCACTGGTACTTTCCCCTCCTCATTTAAACATGCCATGGTATCCCTTATACTTAGGAAACTCTCTCTGAACTCATCCACTCTTTCCCGCTGCCGGCCTCTCCTTTCTCCCTTTTGCTTTTAAACTACTGGAAAGACATGTCTATGCTGACCAGGCTCATCACCTTTCTACTAACTCTCTCTTTGGCCACCTCCAGTCAGGCTTCCACCCTAAACCCTGCACTTAAACTGCCCTCTGTAAAGTGACCAATGATCTACTTAATGCTTAATATAAAGGTCACTACTCTTTGCTCATTCTTCTTGACCTGTACTCATTGATACTGTTGATCACCCTCTACCTCTTTAAATCCTGGCCTCCTAAGGTATCAAGGATACTGCACTTTCTTGGCTAACTTCCTATCTCTAATAGGACATTTACAGAGCTATGTAGGATGAGCCGTTATTTGCTTTTTCCATCTTAAAGTCATGTTAACCCATGTAGCAAGGGATAACGAGACTTTAAGGCATAACATTCAGCAGTTGCAGTGGTACCCAAAAACTGTGTTGTGCACAGTGTCGCAAGCATGTACCGAGCCGATAACGGCTCTTTAAGATAGAAACATTAACGCCAGCAGATAGCTGCCGTTAAAGTTTCGGAATCGAGAAGCCCCATTCGCTATGCACTGAGAGACGTTATTGGCTCAGTGCATTGCCTAGTGGAGGCAATAGAGAGCGTTAACAGCTCTCAGTTCATAGCCTTATTAGTGTTTTCCACTCTGGCCCACAGGGTTACAGGGGGATTCATAGAGATATGAATTGTTAGGTGGACCCCTAAACTCATCCTTTGGCCTTGGACAACTCATTAGTTTATTTGTATTACAGGTTCACCTGTGTGCTGATGACCTCTAAGTACACCTCTGTCCCAGATCTCTCTACAATGACATTCCAGGTTCATAACTGCCTTAGTGCCATCCCTGATACAATGTTGCTATTACCACCAGCATTTCAGGGAGAGGAGAATGTAAGAGCTGTGGGTTGATTTTGTCTCTGTAATTTCAAACTGGATAGATTGTGACAGAAGAGAACAGAGAGGATGTTAAAAAAAACAGCCTGCAAAATGTTCCAGGACTTCCAGCTTTTTGTGTGAGGCACAGCCAGTCAGGTTGGTGACACGTACTTGAGGGAACAGTAAGGTTGAGATATCTATCTGTCTATCAATCTGTCTGTGTCTGTCTATCTCTCTGTATCTGTCTGTCTATCTGTGTGTATCTATCTGTGTATCTGTCTGTTTATCTATCTCTCTGTGTCTGTCTGTCTATCTGTTTGTGTCTGTCTGTCTATCTATCTATTAAACTTGGTGGTTTGTAGCCCACTCAGCTTTCTGGGCCTACGACAAGTCGAAATCATTTTCATAAAGGTGAATAGCATTATGGTAGCCGTAGAAGTGGGGTGGGGCAGGGAAGGATATGGGGGCCTAGGTCCAAATTGTGCATCAGATCTGTTGGCCCTGCCTGTCCATCCATCATGAACCATCCCTTAAAGGGAAACTATGGTCTCTACATACAAATGCTCTCATCCTATATGCTAATCCACAGGTACATGGATGCATCACAGACACAGTGCAGTAACACTTTTCAGCCAACATGTGGTATATAACGGATCACATCGAAGTGCGCCATGGGGAAGAGGTGTGCCGTGGGGAGGCAGGGTGGGTTGGGGTTGGAAGATGTGCCTGTGTGTCTGTGTGTGTGTGGTTGAAGTTCCTGGGGGTGGGGCAGATTTTTGAAAGAATTAGGGGATACTTTTTAAACAAGTCAATGATGATGTCTCTAGCTTCTCTGGATCTTAAGTTATAGGCAGGGGTGTAGCTACCAGGGGAACAACCGCAGGGAGGCTGGGAGCCAAGGGGCCCCCATCTTATTATTTTTCCTATTACAGATAAAGTCTCCTCCGAGAGTTCCATTGGTATCAGGTTCGACTCCAGTACCAGTTTTTGTTTTATTGCTGGCACCCGAAAGTGCAGTGAGAGAACAGGGAATACTTAAAGGGACACTATACTGAAAAAATCTCTCCCACCTCTTTTTCTATAATACATGTAAGTAGCACTTACTCTGATTTGTGTGTGTTGCTGCATGCCTTCAATCCAGCACACATTTTGTTTAGGAGCAGTATCCCCGCTCCCTCTTTTAACCACTCCCACTTCCATCCGACATGACTTTTTTCCCACAAACCAACTGTCAAGCCTGCACACAGCATACAGCATTCCAACTGTCAAAACACTGTCACCATTCCAGCTACAGTAAAACTACTCACAGAAGAATAGTTCTTGAGAGCAAGGAACTTGATTGACAGCTGAAATAAAAGAAGTTTTACATTGGATATCTAAAGAAATAGGGGGCAGATTAACAGAAAAAATTAAACAGTGGTGGCTGTGAAGAATTATAGTTACCAGGTATGGTCAATTTAAAATAACCTCTTTTTCAGTATAGATGCCCTTTAAAAGTAATTCTTAAAAGTTTAAAGGGTTGAAAATGCCCTTTAATGAACACGTCTTTTAAAGGTGCTCAGACCCAGAGATACAGAGGAAAGGGAAGAAAAGAGTTTACATCTTTTGTATCCATACTTTCTAAACTGCCTATGTTCCATGTTAAAGTAAAGTAAAGTAAGCAAGTAGTACTCACAGACTGTCCAATATTTAGATTAATGTCAATGTCATGTAGAATCAAACTAATATCGGGCCAGTGTAGGGCCAGCATAACATTTATTACGTATGTACTATCAGCAGATAAGAGATAAGCTGGTAAACCTAATCAAAAAACAATTATGTTGCATAAATACAATTCAAATATATATATATATATATATATATATATTTGTATAAATACATTGCAAATCATTCAGAAAGAACACATTTAGAAACACATTAAAATGCAGTGTGTAAAGATTTCTTGCCAGGAGCACAGAGAGATTTTGACATTGGATTCTCAACAGCAAATCTCAAATTCTGTTTTGAAATCACTTTTCAACACAGAAAATTGGTTTGACCAATAAAACGTGAAAGGGTAACTATAGTAAAAACTTTTTTGACCAATCATCAAAAAAGTTACAGGGTTATTCAATAAAAGTTCTTATCGTTTAAAATGGTGCTAATTTTGCTCCAACCAATCAGATCTTATTTAACATTTGAAAGCTAACATCTGATTGGTTGGAACAAAATTAGCACCATTTTAAACGATAAGAACTTTTATTGAATAACCCTGTTAGTTTTTTACCCCCCAACCTGACATAGGCACACACACCAACCAACCTGCCTATTTAATCACTTCGCAGCCATATTGAAAGGGTAAGTATAGTCAAAAAAACTAATTTTGACCAATCATCAAAAAAGCTTGCTTACCCTCCATTACGTACTACCCCTCCATTTCCATGGCAGCCATACTTAAATGGTAACTATATTCAAAATCAAACTTTGACTAATCAAAAAATTTTGTTTTTTTTATCCCCTGACCTGATGAAATTTTACCAACAATTTAATTTTTTGTCTATTAAAATAAGTTAGCTGGCTAAATGCAGTCATTTTGCATTCACTGCAGCCCTGATATTTATGAAATGTGCCCTCCAGTCCAGTCATCCAGTCATAACCCTTGGTAACCCTAAATTAAAAGAAAGCTGAAAGGGTTGCATGATGCCATTTCCAACCTCCTCTGGTGCACTGTTCCCACCCTGTAGAGTAATGTAATTATACTTTCTCCCACTAGATGTCACAATCACTCAGCAGTTTGCTAAACCTGACATCTGGTTGTAGCAATTAGCACAGTTATGCAGTATCTTGTTTAAGCTTTCTGTCTATACTTTGCACAAGGGAACCACTATGACACACAGAGAGCCATACATCAAAGAGGCTTGTGTAATTCATAGAAGCAAAGGGTAGATTATGACCAGAAAGCTGCAGCCTACCATCATAAAGACAGCTTAAAAACTGTTTTACAGAAAAAATGTTGTGGAGTTTGCCTTTCCATTCAGCAATAATCCTACACATGGTAAGACCCTGCCCTCCACTGCATTTCATCCCCAGGAGGTAAATGATTATAGTGTTGAATGCCTGGATTATCTGCATAATATTAAAAGGTTTGTGAACCCCCTTTTGTAACCTTTTGTAAGTCAGTGTGTCCATGCTTGATTGGGTTATTTAAACAAAAAATACGGAGCCCTAAAATGTTCTACACACCTTCCCATAGTGAAGGTTTATTTACTTTCAGTTAGGTACACTATTGAGAAATGCATTGCACAGAGCTGTGCTAACATCATGTCACTTCATTATTCTCCCTCTGCAGCTCTATACTTCTATAAGTAACTATTAAAGGGGTAATGTTGAAGGGTATGCAGATGGAATGCAATCTGTAAGACACTATGGCCGATTGAAAGGGTATTGCCACCCTATATATACATTTTTCATATAAGGTAAGGGCACCCTTGCCCACCCGCTATAAACGGATTTTTGCATCTACCCGCTATAAACCCTTGCCCACCCGCTATAAAACTTACAGCCCCTGGAACTAGCAAACAGGCCAGACCGACAGCCGCATCTGTGATTGGCTGAGAAGCAGCCAATCACAGACGTGGGTGCCATTGAGGGACCGTGCCGCGGGAATGAAGGGCTGTAAGTACAGTTCTGAATCTTTTTTTTTTTTTTTTACTAAACTAACATAGAGGTTGGGGGTGGGCAAAGGTAGCCTACACTACATCAAAGAGGTTTTACACTAGGTGGAGTGTAGCAATGGGCAATGGATGGATCCGAATAGTAAGAGGATGGGGGGCAAAGTGCTCCCCTGTGCATGTCACAATACCTCTAGAAGGCTACAGAAGAGGCAGAAACCTTTTTGACAGGAAGACAGCTCCTACTCTTAGCTTTCCTGGACTTTGGACAAGCATTGCAGGAGAACCATAAGGAGCAGAGATGTAAGGTAAGGATTTTTTTAAACTACACAGTGGAGCCAGTAGTGGCTTAAATTTTAGTTTTGGGGGTGGACATGCCCTTTAAAGCAATTGTTATGAGATATGGGTTCATTGAAACCTATATCTAGGATACTGTGTCAAATTAAAAGCAATTTCATGTATCTTGAGATAGATTAAACCTGAACACATATAAACTCTACATATTACAAGGCAATGTAGCAGTTCACTAAATGGCAACTGTGGTTTTGTTGGTCCTTGTCATTGGAAGACATGCTCTCCAAGAAGCGCATTTTCCTATTGGATAGATCCCAGACTGAGGGGGCAGAGCATGGACAATACAGTTGTCCTGGAGACACCTATTAAAACACATGCAGATTTCCTATCTGGCAACCCTGGTAGATTTTCTCTCTTTTTCCAGGCTTACTAAAAAAAAATGAACAATGGAAATAACTCTGAACTTAGGAGAAAGACAGGAGGTTAGCTAATAAGCTAATATTCTGTCCTCTTTAATGACCTGCCGTCGATTGTTAACAGGGGTGGGGTATATTTTTTTTCCCAAAGCAGCCCAGGGTAATACACTACACACCTACTACATAATAAATAGTTTGCTGTGGGTAACCATGATTTTTGCTCACATGTGCAGGAGCTAGAAATAAATGTGGTAAGTTACCTTATCATCTGTCAGTAGAGAGGAAGAAGAAAGAACTGCCATAGCGAGCTATTTTAAAAATACAAGTCCTGCTGTTTGTACTATAGCCACTATTGCATTCTTGATCAAAGCTACCTTTGGGACATCAAGTACTAATTTTGTCAGGACAACAACTTGTACTTACCAAAGCAGCAGGAGAATTCAAATGATTCTGATTGCTTTCAGGCAGAGGTAAAATGCCTTTTAACCCATGCACTGCCTTAAATATAAGAGCAAAGTATTTAGAGCAGTATGGCACTATAGCACACTTCACGTAACATGAACAGCAACTAGAAACATTGGTAGCCATTAGGAGCTGTAATAGCAATATAGTAAATAAGCTTTTAATTTAAATGTACACAGACCACCAATGGAGAATGCTGAAAAGTATTGTTGTTTTCTTTTTGTGGCACGTCAGCATTATACAACATGGCGGTAAAATAACATTATTGTATTTTGTATCCGCGGTAAAGGCACAGTGAACACTGCTTGTGTAAATCTGTAACACTAGTCTGGAGTTACAATAAGGCATTGGAAAGATGAATAACAGTAAGGCTGAACCCACATTGGACCAGACGGTAAAGCCCGGCGAAAAGCGCACACATATCATGCCTGTTACATTACTTTTGTGCTGTGGTTTGCGCTATCAGGGTACAGGAAATTTTTGAAATAAAAAGCTAATTGCATGCACTCTGAAAAACGGCAGGCTGCGTTTGCTTTGCCACCCACATTGAGATGCACTGCCATGCGTTTCTCACGCACTAACTGATTGCAAAACGATATCGTAAGCGTGTGAGAGAGTGTGGTGCTGTGAGCTGTGGAAAATGCCCCAATGTAAGGATACTATGTGGGAAGTACTCAGTACAGGGAATTCTAAACCTAATGGTATGTGGAATGCACTGCAGACACTTATTAAAAAAACATATACCATCAATGTTATAACATGAGGCTACAGAAAAACCAGAGCAAGGATGTGCACTCAACAAAATACAGAGCAGCACAGGAATAGGAGAAAATATCCTCTCATAAATATTATCCTCTCATAAATTCTATTAAAGTCAAACCAGTATCGTAAATAACAATGGAGTTTGTCAAAGGAAAATTAATTGAAGAATGTAACCACAGGAAAGAAAATAAAGCAGTAAAATAGACTGCGAGCCCAGAAATAGCTCATTCAGAAACCCCACTCCATACAGAAACAAAAGAACAAAAATCTTATAATGAATATCTGGGAAAAATTGGAGAGACCAACACGGAAGTTAATCAGGAAACCAAACCAGGGAACTGGAATGGAGGAATCAAAGTAAAAAAGCCAATGACAATGGAATTGCAGTGTTAGCCAACAGAGATGCATTGGCCAAACCAAATGTGGCAAAGAGGGAGGTTTATTTGCTATAGATGGATTGTAGATTGGGCCAAAACTGCCAGTCTTGATAGTGAACCCGCTGGCAAAACTGAACCTAGTGGGATCAGCCATCTATATCTATTTGTTTTTTGGTATATGGGGCATTTCTTCTCTCTACTATTTTCTAATTCTTGTTGCTTTTCTCCATTTGTTTCTGCTGGAGACAGAAATGTTATAATGTTTTCAGTTGCTTTTATTCTGAGTTCTGTGAGAGTTCAGCTTAGTTACCAATCCACTGAAGTGTCTCACAGTCATTATTTGCAGATTAACTCACACTTACAAAATAGAATCAGCATTTTTCTAACATGTCCTTGATACAAGTAAATAAACATTCATTATTATAAATCTGTGCAATAATTACTGGATGTTTTTGCTACTTAACACAAAGCTCAAAAACTTGCAAAGTTATTTATAACCTTCAATATCAATAAAAAGACAAAAGGATGCAAGCTGTATATGAATAATTAATATATTGGAACTCTAGCCTTAGATAACCAGGGATACCTCTTCACCATCTCTGGGCCTGCTTTCTGGCATCTGCACACATGATCAACACAGGTTTGTAAATCAACATCTGTTTATTTACAGTATGAATTAGAATGGGTAGCACCACTGTGTTGAAGGACCCTGCACTTTTTGTCAGTTTAATGGTAAATTAGATTCTTATAACTTATACAGATATTCAGATACAGCCACAGAACCTTAGTTCTAAACTTCCACAGACAGAACCTTAGCTCTGTCAGCCATCTAGTAAGTGTTTGCCTTGCCCTACTTCAGTGATGGCGAACTTTTTAGAGGCCGAGTGCCCAAACTGCAACCCAAAAGCTCACTTTTTATTGCATAGTGCCAACATGATCATTTAACATGAATGCAGAGTTTTTACTTTAAAAAAAACAACTCAAATAGACACAGACCAATACAGATAGAATTGATTATAGATTACCAATAAATCTTTACATTACCACACAGGAGTTTGAGATCTAAAACAGTGATCATTAACCCTACATTATTAGACAGGAGTTTGAGATCCAAAATAGCAGAGCTGAATGTAATAGCATGTAACCTCTCTCTGCTACAGACAGTCGCTACACTTTCTCTCTGGCTTTCTAGAAAAAAAACTCTAGTGAACTCTGCAGTGCATGAGTGCCCACAGAGAGGGCTCCGGGTACCACCTCTGGCACGTGTGCCAAAGGTTCGCTGCCACTAACCTACTTGCTTGCAAGGAAGAACTGATTCAATATATACACTACCTCTTATTTTTATGTTACAGAGAGGTGGTGGTAATTAAAACTTGACCCTATCGTTGGCAAGGTGGCAACCCTAACTTAAATTGATTTTTAAAGAAAAGAAATGTCAATTTTTTAATAGATACGCGATATTCCATTTGTAATAGAATACTGTGCCAAATATACAGCATTGTGTCCCCTTTAGTGTATTGTGCTTACTGTATTTGGGATATTCTAATACCATTGAGATAACACATTGTGCTGCAGTGTTCCATTGTACCTATTGCACCCCCCGTATAGATATTCTTTCCCTTGTAATCTTCCAAGCAGCCCGTCACTTTTTATAAAAGATAAAGTTTACAAACATCTGTACATTTGGCTGAAAACTGTTTCCATCGTTTCCCAAGTATTTATTGTGGGTATGAAACTGCTAAATTCACCACTGAAATGCAGACGTTTTATATACTGCAATGTAAAAGAATTACCACTACATTTGGACCTGATGGAAAATGAATTTTTAAAATTGTTGTAAAACGTGCATTTTTGTGAAGATGCTTAGCAGAGAATAAAACAAAAAGCAGACAAGAGAAGTGTGTGCGAAACCTGCTTCTACAAGGGCGATACTGGGAGTTCACTGTCAAGAACTATTAAGGGGAGCAGAAAAGCAAAATGTTCACATGAGCGATTACAAGGCTTTTACATTTAATAACTATTCTGTTCCCCACACCTTTCACTTATGCCCATGTAACCAGCCACAGACTGCTCTACCATAACACTTGTGGTTACTAAATCCTAAACTGCCCTGAGCTATTATAGTTCAAGTAATGGTCATTATGTGTGAAAAAGAATCATTAACTTTAGTCCTTACAGATTGTGAGGATAGATCGACAGTGACATCACACCAGCATTTCAACTGACCGTCTTTCAGACAAACTTTTAAAGGGCAAGTCCAGCCCTAAGATGAAAACTTACATACAGGTAAATCACCCCCTAAAACTCTAAATGTTAATAGTTTGAAATCTCAAATATTTAAGTCTAACCTGAAATCCTGCACAATGTCCTGTTTCCCCTGTTTCTGCTTCCTGCTTCTTCCAATTAGCAACTGTTGGTTATGGATTTGACAGTTGACATCACAGCCAATGACTGAATGTTAATCCCCTGTCTGCCTCTTCTGAGCATGCCGGGCTCAGAACAGGTTTCTAAATTGTTCAGTTTCCATGACATACCCAGAAGCATGGCAGGCATACAGTAATGAATTCATAGGACAAAGTATGATATAACAACATATTTGAAAGAGGCCATTCTTTCTAAAAGATGTTTTTATGAGGGTGGAGTTGTCCTTTAAAGCCTTAATTATAGCGTATTGTTCATAGGGACATAGGGGAATAGTGTTTTGCAGCAATCCCAATATTGGATGGAAAAGTATGGATAAACTTTTAGGGGAGAATTTGCTTAGGACAAGGGGTGTAACTACCAGGGAGCAGGGGGAGCAACCACAGGGGTGCCCAGGAGCCAATGGGGCCCCATCTTCTTATTTTTCCTATGACAGATTTAGCCTCCTCCCAGAAAACCACTGTGGATGAAGTACGAATAGGGGCCCCATCATAGTTTTGCTGGGGGTCAGTGATTCCTTGTTGATTCCTTAGGACAGTCTCCTAAATTGAATACAGCAAAACAAGGAAAATAAAGAAGAGAGCACCTGTATTATACTATTATACTATTATCTTTAAAGGGCAATTATAGTGAGAAAATTGTTTTTTTTTTATTTCTTCTAATGTATCCTATAAGTCATCCCATCCACCAGGGTACCTTTAGTTTCTATGTAGTAAATTCTACATAGTCCCCGAGATATAAGTCTTTGAATATGCTCTGATTTGTAGGAGCTGCTACATCTCATCTGTCACTCAAAGGCACACACCCACACAATCCAAAGCTCCCCTGCAGTACTGTCACACACTCTCTCTCCCACACTATATGTACCATGTGCAACATATAGTCAAATGCTGTAGTGCTAAACACAATCAATAAACCCTTAACCCAGCAATATGAGCATAACACTATAAAACAGCCCCTCCCCCCAAAAAAATCTTGTATACATACAAAACCAGTGACTCAAATGGAACACTAATACAGTATATATAATACAGTAATACAGACTATATACCAAACAAGACACACAGTGCAATCTATGAAATATATAGACTAAAGCAACTGAAATGTAACAGGACAACAAGCAGTGTCACTGTGTTTGTGAAGGTCTCACTACAAGCTGCTGTTACACTGACTCTCTCTTCAGTGATTATGATCTCAGCTAAGCAGGGGGAGAGATATGAACTTTAGGTAAAAAGTAAATAACAATTAGCAAAGTTAGAGAACAGGCAGAGTTCAGTAACTTACTTGTAAAGAATCTCAGCACCACTTGTCCTCCTCTCTCCCCCTCTGCCCCTCCCTTCAGCATATTGCTACTTTATTCCACACTTTGATTGCTTGCAGTCTAGCTCTGGAAGGGAGGGGTCAACAGGATGTCAGCACTTCATTTAAAGTCCTTTCAACTGACAATGCTCGGACTCTGTATACAGCCCGTCACTGCTTGAGGGGGAGTAGACAGAGGGGGGAGGGGGACTACACAGCTTGGTACAAACTTCTGCCAGTGTGAAGAAACGAAGCCACACAGAAACATGAAAGTAAGGCAGCTTATACTAAGTGATCTATACATTGTATACAGACAAAGTTTTTTTTTCACTATAGTTGCCCTGAAGTGCTCCTCTTGTGCTGATGTTACCAGCCAGCCAATAAAACACATTTCGCCAATCATATCATAAATAGATAATAAAAAACAATAAAGGGGAAACAAGTTTATCAGGAAAGGCACATTTTCATTATAACAATTGATAGTACAGAATTAATAAGTAGTTAATGGATAACCATCATGTGTATAAAGTTTTTTTTTTTTTTTTTATAAAAAAAACAGTTAAAATCAAAATGACTTGGGACAGGGATATAGGACTGATGATTCCTACCTCTCAATATTGCTTTGTGAGGTGCACCAGCCCAAAGACAACTGATTCTGCCAGTCTTCCTCCTGGATTCAGCACTATATTTAATAAAGAATTAGTCCAGGACTAACCTAGCAAATAAAAGTTGTATGTGCTTTAGGTCCTGAACAAAATTATATTGTGAGGTAGGATTAATCAATCCGATCTCCCTGCACCAGCTACTTCCCATTTTTAATAAATTAATTATTAGAGTATAGTTATCCTTTAAATGTTAGCACCAATAAGTTAATAGTATTTAAGTTATAGAATAAAATAAATCACATTGCTTACTTTAGTAACATAAAACTAAAGGTTTAGAAGGAAGGGGTGTAACTGGAAATCATTGGGCCCCCAGCAAAACTAAAATGAGACCTCTCCATGCTAAACCTATGAGTTAAGGTGGCCATTTACATCGCCGATCATCTGTAAATCCCGCTGGGACTGACAGAATTTACCCAGTATTGGTGTGTAGGGGCAGAAACCGACCTGTCGAAATGCTGAAGAACGACTGTGGTCGGTCGGGAAAGCCAGAAAATCTAGTGGGTATCGGTTAGCTTTACTTTAAGTAAAGGGAGACGATACTATCAGTCCATCTATGGCTGCACAGCCGACTGATCCCCATATTGCTTATTGGTGATTGGTCCGTGTGTGTTGTTCCCACTGCACGTCTGCCGATAGATACAAATGTGATCTGTGGGCACAATACGATAGGGATCATATGTGTTTGGCTACACCTGCTATGGGGCTATACTAATTTCCAGAAGGAAAACTAGGGAAGGAAATAAATGTTCCTATTTAAACCTCCAGTACATAATACTATTCAGATAATACTATTCAGCTCCCTCTTATTGTTCTTGGTTTGCTTCACCATAGTAAATTCTGTACAACCTTTGTAGTATAATATTGAATCACCTACCTGGCTCTGGGTCAGGATTGACATGTTTATTTTACCCAGCAGAAAACAGTGGCACCCACCCAAGCAATTTGCACACATGTTCTACCCTGTGAATTTGTGTTGGCCTCTCCATGAATGAGCAGTTGTTAAGTCCACATTTCCACAGTTAATACATTGGTAATATAATAACATAACAAATGCTCCCTTTCAGATATGATTAATAGACCATCTAATGACTGGACGACACTTAGAATTGTATTAAGCAGTGCTGCACTGATTTCATTTGCGTCTACGTCCACTTTTGAATCCCCCTTGCTGCATTTGTTTTTATAATATATTTAATTTTTGCTGAAAAGGCAATCCTACTTACAGTTGATTATTGTACCAGGTTAAAGGGCAGCTATACTCATTTCCCTTCCACTCCACAGCTAAATTGTACCCAGGGTGAGGACCTAAACTGCTAGAACTGCAGTATTTACCTAAAGTTGCCTCATTGCTCCTCCCTCGATTTGTTGGCCACTAGGTCAATAAATAGACACGCTCTGAAAGGAGAATGTATCTTTATTGGCTACATCGGAAAGGTGAAAGAGTTACTGGACCAGCAAAGGAAACTTTAGTACTGTTACTGTTACTGTTAGAACCTCTGCTGCTTTGAGAAGGACTAAACCATTAATGTTTAGGTTTTACCCTGTGTACTATATGTGACAAGCAGAAGAGGAGTTGGTGTTGGGGGTGCGGAGGTGAATATAATTCTCCTTTAAGTTCTCATTGCATCACCATTGAGGCCTTGATGAATAAAAACCTTCGCAATTATGCTGCACTGAATTTTTTTTCAGAATACAGTGGCATTTCAGTAATACTAACAAAAAACAAAAAACTATTCACACGTTTAAGAATGCTTTCAAATGATTTCCATGCCATTGCAATTTTGCCAATTTGTAAATATTTTCTAATTTGGTATAATGTTCATTTTCATTCCAAGCATTTTTTGTTATGTAAATTAATGTGCAGCGGACATACATACAGTTACTTGTAAAGGAGTGAATTATATAAAAGGGTGTCAGGATTCATGCAGTACCAGTTTCCACCTACTAGTGGCACTAGACTGTTGAACCTGCTTTCCTTTGCCTGCAATTTTTATTATTATTATTATTATTTTCATCTTTTATATTTTAAAACCTTCCATTGCACTTTGCAATAACATAGTCATACATTAAATACAAGTGTAATACATATCATACAAAGCCATCTATATTGCATACAAGGGTAATGCATTTAATATAAGGACACAAAGTGATGTTCATTTACAGAAATACCGTGATACAATAGAAAAGAGGACATTGTGCAAAGAGCTTACAGTCTAGAGGAAATGGGGTGAGGCACAAGGTGAAGTGAATCGGTTGGTTGTAAATAGATTGGCAGTGGAGTTTGATTGGTGGGTTGGATCAGGTTGGGTGAGTGAGAGGGGTAATGTCTAGGCCAGGTTATATGCCTATCTGAATAGGTGGGTTTTGAGGTTACGTTTGACGATATTAAGGAATGGTTATTGATGGACAGAGGGAGTTAGTTCTATTGCAAAGGGGTGCTGCAAGCAAAGTCCAGGATGCAGGCGTATGAAGAGGTGACAAGGATGGATGAGGGTGGATGTTACACCTGGGATGGCATCTGTGGATCAGCTCTGAGATGTATGGAGGGGCTGTGTTGGATAGTGCATTATAGGAAAGGGTGAGCAGCTTGAACTGGATCCTTTGCGTGATATGCAGCCAGTGGAGAGACTAAGAGAGAGGAGAGGCATTAGAGAAGTGAGAAGAGAAATTTATGAGCCGGGCATCAGAATTTAGGATTGATTGAAGTGGTGCCAGAGGTTGTTTGGTAAACCACACTGGAGTGTTGTAGCAGTCAAGCTGGAATTTGATTAGGGCATGAACTAAGTCCTGCGAGAGGAGGAGACGAATACGAGAAATGTTTTTAAGTTGGTAGTTGTGTTGACATGGGGTTTAAAAGAAAGATCTCTAGCTAGCGTTATTCCAAGGCAACGAACACCAGGAGATGAGGTGGTGGTTGTTTCCCGCACTCCTACATGAAAATCTGTCAATTTCTGCTAGGTGCTGCCATTTTACCAAGTCCTCTTGTATTAACATGCAATGTATGACAAAGTCCATAGCACAACCCAGTCTTGAAGGCAAATTTTTTTTTATTTTAACATGTGATATTTCAGTAAAATAGATCTGATACCAGTACCCAAAATGGGTTGGAACCAGAGTAATATGCCCCGAGAAAGTAATCATTATAGATATACACCTTGGGTACATTGCAACTACGAGGGTTGAATATTAATCTAAGACTAAAAAATTTTTAACTGATAAATGATACAGGCATCAGAAAGTCTGACAACCCTTTAAATATAGCATGGGTCTATTTTACCTTCAGATACGGAAATATTACACAACCGCAATGCTTAAAAATAATAATAAGGAGAAACTGAGAGGGCTTTTAATTTTTTTAAATTTAAGTTTCTATATCACTACAAGCACTTTACTGAGTGATTTATATTATACTGTACACACTGGGTACTGAAAAGACACCTTTTTATAATATTAGCATTTTACATCAGTAATATGTATGTTTTATATAATGTAATATTTTTAGATATTTTTATATCATGAGACCATCCCTGCATTCATTATTTTAACCACTAGGGGTCCCACTAGTATTCTTCTTAATCCAGAGTATTTAAGGTACGCTTTGCACATTGTTAATATATAATGTCTGAAGAAGTTGTCACATGGACACTGAAACGTCACTTGTTAAAATAAAAACACTTTTGCTTTCAAGATTGGTGTGCGCTATGGACTTTGTCATACCTATAAGTATGTCTTTATGATTGTGGGAGAAACCGCACAAAAATCTAGGCAGGGGAATAGATCCTGAGGGTGGGGAAATGACAAGTTCAGTCTTGTCTATTTTCACTTTAATGAAGTGGGAGGACATGAAGGCAGAGATTGCACTAAGGCTGTTGGGGATCTGGGATGTCAGTGTAGGGAGATCTGGGGCAGAGATGTATATTTGGATATCATGAGCATACAGGTGATACTGGAATCCGAATTAACTATTGAGTTGTCCAAGGTGTAAATGCAAAAAAGGCATTTGTTTTTAACGTGGCTTGTTTCAGTTAATTCACTTATTTGTTTATTTGTTTCACCTTATTTTACTTTATAAGGTTGAGGCCACACTGTGGCGGCCAACAATGTGTGTATGAAAAGCGTGCGCGCGTTGGCAC
The DNA here is from genome assembly GCA_019447015.1 of Hymenochirus boettgeri. NCBI lineage: Eukaryota > Metazoa > Chordata > Amphibia > Anura > Pipidae > Hymenochirus > Hymenochirus boettgeri. Next base: position 226,626,229 of record CM033476.1, on the reverse strand, counting down.
GATCCATTTATATTATGTCCGTTTGCACTGCCATCTGCAAAAAATTGGTGATTGCATGCTTTTCGTAAAAGGAATCGCAGTGCTACCCACATTGACATGCACTGTTTTGTGTTTCTTACGCACTAACATTCACAATCGTGATCGTTAGCGCATCAGAAAATACACCAATGTGGCCTAGCCTTAAACCTTCTGGTGATCAGTGAAAATACAGAAAAAAATAAAAAACAGGTTCAAGAGTCTTGTCCCCCAGCAGATAAAAAAATGGTACTGCATGAATGCTAATCTTGCACTATACTCATGCTCTCTGGCTCCTCCCCTAGTCAGTGTTACTGGAACTTCTGGAAAGGAAAAGAGAAGGCTTTGTGCACTCCGATGCAATCAAGCGTTCTAACTCCTAAGTAACTCCTAACTAAGTAAATTTAACTTAGGCCATTTTTCTTTGTTAGAAATCCGTTCAAAATACAACATTGTGGCCAGTATCAGGTAAGATGCCTGACACATTTCAGGAGTCTTACCACCTTTACAGCTGTGAGAACCATAGGAAGGGTTCGGGGCTGATAGCACTCAAACCATCATGAGGAAGCGGTAAGTACCGACTGACACCCATCTGTTCTTTAAGCATAAAGTGTATTCCCGAAGGTATCCAGGTTGGCGACGGGTCTGGGGCATAAGCACCCGGGCAATTGTACACATAGAGTAAGTTAGCTGTGGATCCATTGCCAATTAATAGTTCACTTTTGTGTGGATTGTTCGTGTGGTTAAAACCTCATTGGAACTTCTCCTTTCTTTGACATAGATAAGGGGTGAGTTTAGTGTTCTTTTAAGAAGTTTGACTTCTCAGATGGAATAAGGATTTTATAAACAATTAATGGTGGCCATAGATCTAAAATCTGATGGTACTATCCGCGGATGGTAAGATCGGATTGACCAGCTCAAATAGAAAAAAAAAATCAAGTGGTTCGATAGGGAATTTTTTTTTTACAACCGTCGTCCGATCATTTATACACGATCCGACAATCTACAATTTTGTGAATCTATGATAAGCTTAGGTTAAATTATAATAATACGATAGCATTAACCATTCCTTTCCACTGAAAACAGTGGCATTGTATTGTGTAGGTGCAAGGTGCAAATATTAGGGAATTTTTATGTTTATAGTTTTGGGCAAGACATAAAAACATTAGTTTAACCTTGTATATTTATTATTTACTAAATCTACAGCGCACCGTATACAAATACAGTCTTTCCATTGTGAGGCTACAATTCCTTATGTAACACAATGAAAAGGAAACATAAACCAAACAAAGCCTTTCAAAGTCTTAAAATTCTTTATTAATGTTCATTCATTGCAAATTGCAGTGTCAGTGAGCGTTCTACAGATACCAGGGAGGAAGTGGCAAAATGGTAAGCCAATAGAGGATAAAGGGCGTTCAGACTGATATTTCTCTTTATCATGAGGATGATAAAGGGAAAAAGGTGTTTTTCGCAGGCCAGAAATAGATACAGATCTGGAAGAGGTGGAAGAAATACAACATTTGCTTTGGCACCAAAAAGAAAGTGCTAAATATGTCAATAACAGAGGCTGCGGTGAATTAAATAAGTGTGTTTAGTTCCTGGAAACCCCTAAATTATCATATTTCTTCAGCTAGGAATGATAATGTAAATTCCTTTTTTCTGTTCATTGGATTAAACACCTTTTTTCTGCAGCAATATTCTCTTTTCTCTTTTGTTGCTTTTCTCTTCATGTGTATTTATATTCCAGTCATCTGCAAAGCGGACTTGTGCTCGGAGTTTTTAATGGCCCCAAAAGACAAACTGAAAATTCTACTGAATTCCCCAAATAAATAAACATTGGTATGTGCTGAAGCACTGGCTGCCTCTCTGGGCCTGCACACTCCTTGAACTGCACACAGTGCTCAGAGATTTCTGCATATATCCCACCTTTTTATCAGTATTCTCTGAAGTGTCTCTAGGTCAAGGAGCCAAGACAATGATTTATTTCCATTTAATGTTGTAGCTGTTCATTTACTTTATACACTATAATTTGCAGTTCTGTGATGGAATAGACATAGATAGCAGCACTTTCCAAACTCAAGATTCAAAGAAAATGGAGGTTAAAATAAAAAGACGCAGGTGTTTTTTTAAAAATATATATAATGGAAAATTGTCAGCCTTCAGTGATCCTTCACTATGATCCTTCTTTTATTTTTCTCTGTTGAATATTTAAGGAGATTTTTAAACGCCATTGGAAGAGTGATATCCTCTCTGTACTTAAGTACTGGTTAGACACCTTTCCTATCAACTTGTGCAATGCACATATAGCTAAAGATGCCCACACACTTACCTCTGCCCAATTACTTTGCAACTGACATTACAGACGTAACACTGGAAGCAAAGCATTACCCATCCAGGAATGTTGCAGGTAAGAAATCTTGTTGCCCAATCCGCCAGGCGGATTTCTGAATGAGCGGCTGTTTCCGATGATAAAGTGCCCATACACGGGGCGATTATTGCCCGAAATGGCCGTTCGTTCACATCGTGCATAGTGGGGCGGTACCCGAGATTGCACGTGTGTATGAACCTTTATTATACTTGCAGAATAAATTTGGATACAAATTTGTGGTATACGTTGCATATTTTCATTGATTAATATAACTTCAATTCCTAAATTAATTAGTTAAAATTAATCCAACATTACAGGATAGGGTGGTGTCAAAAGCATAATAAAGAATAGAGTATTCATTTTTACAGGCACCACCTCTTCCTTAGAATAAATGCAAATAATCTGTTTGCATATATGTTGGGAATATGCAGTTAGCCTTTTCACCACAGGATGGCTCTGTGGGTAACCTTGTGGAACTGCCTATGGTAAATTAATTAGCCCAGCTCCTAAATGTCTTAACAGTTCCTATGAAAAGTTAATTGGCTAATGGTCTGTTGCTAAATGGATAAAGGGAATTTAAAAATAAATTCCCCATCTTTAGCTCATTTAATCAGAAGAGAGCTGAACAGAAGAAAATTGAGCTAGTACAAATGTTTTGGTGGTGTCCTGCAGCTAAAAGTAGATAACCAGTACCCTAATACTTACCTGAGAGCAAGGGATACAGCCACTAGGTTTAAAGGACGCATACCAGGAATTGTCAGCAACAGGACAGCAGATTGGATACTAGGAAGTAAAGCCCCAGAGATCCCAGAAACTGTATCCCATTGATAGTGCTTTCTTGGTAGGATAATGTTTTGCGTGGTTGTGGTGTTTTACAATTCATTTCAATAAACTACAAAAAAGTTTCTGTTGCCAGATTTGCCCAATTGCCCATGACCTCACTCATGGCACCCTGGAATACATTCCCCCTAGAGAATGCAACACTTGCTAGTTTCTGCAATGTGATCCAGCAGTGCAAAGACAACCCCCCCCCTGGCACCTCCTCTTTCCCACCATATAAATCAGGGTTAAGATAAAGGAGTTAACTTGAGAGTTGGGTCTTGCCAGTAATGATGTCCCCAGTTGTCCAAAAGGATCCTCTTTCTCACCTTGTGTAAAGGGCACAGCACATGCTTCTATCTATTGTGTGGGGATAGGAGCAATTCACTTGTTGACTGGGGTTATAGTGAGAGCTTTCCCTATCTTTGCACTGCTGGGTCTCTGTTTAAGAAAGCTTTGAAAGTGATAGAATGTTTTAATCAGCAGTTCTTTAGGTTATATGCCACAAAAAATGTGGTTTAGCCTGTAAATCGTCTTTATGTGCACTCTCTGCTGCATCTTTCATCATAAAGCTCCACAATAAATGGTTTGAGCTATAAAGTCCATTTTCCTTCACATAACATGAAACTTGCCAATAAAATGCTTTGCGCTGTAGGTGTTCTGTGCTTTCTCCAGAATTAACTCAAGATAAATTAGACAAATTAGTTCCGCAACTTCTCTCCATATTATCCTTCTGCCATGCACTTTCTAGAAGACACTTTGTGCTGCTGTAAAAATGTTTTACAGTGACAAGAATCTGAGAAAAACAATTAGCAAAGTCATCAAATCAAAAGTGAATTTGGGAAATGCCTTAATTTAACATCTACAATTGCCCACAGTTGCTACAAAACGATCATTCTGTAGTCTTTGCCTGTTTAAGCTGAAAGGACAAAAGATGAAGTGGCGAATAGCAAATCCCAAATGTTCATTTTTTCAGCTAGACTCAATTAGTACAGTGTGCCAGACAGTAAACTGCACATTGTACAAGGGGTAAAGTGTTTTGGAAATGGCAGATTCCATCTTGTGTTACAAATTCAGTAAGTGGACAGTCAGGGAGATTCCATAAAAGTTCTTATAATTTAAAATGGTGCTAATTTTGCCCCAACCAATCAGATGTTAGCTTTCAAATGTTAAATAGGTTCTGAATGGCTGGGGCAAATTTAGCACCATTTTAAACGATAAGAACTTTTATTGAATAACCCTGAGTGTGCTCAGTGCTTTGAACATTTTGATATACACTGTGTACCGTAAATGTAGAAAAACAGGTCGGTGCAATGCATTTCTCAATAGTGTACCTAACCGTTTCATTCACCTTCAGATAATGAAGGATTAATATAGTTTCATTTAGAGAAGATGAATCCAGCTCCACATTTTTGTTAATATCCCGATCATGCACTGACACATTGACCAAGCTAGAATGAGCTCTGACTAAAATCCAGTGGGAGGAGACTTTTTATTAAATGATGAAGTAAGACTGGAAAAAGGTTATAAAATCTACTATTTACAACTGACATGTAAAAAACGAACAAGGGAATGACATTTAAAGGGCACCTATACTGAAAAATAGGTTATTTTAAATTGACCATAGCTGGAAACTACAATTCCTCCCAACCACCACCATGTTTTTGTTGATCTGCCCCCTATTTCTTTAGATATCCATTCTAAAACTTCTTAGATTTCAGCTGCCAATCACGTTCCTTGCTCTCAAAAACTATTCTTCTGTGAGTAGTTTTACTGTAGCTGGAATGGTGACAGTTTTGACCATTGGAATGCTGTATGGATGAAGTGGGAGTGGTTAAAAGAAGGAGGGGGGATACTGCACACATTGTGTGCTGGATTTAAGGCATGCAGCAACACAATCAGAGTTAGTGCTACTTACAATCAATTATAATAATAATAATACTGTATAATCAATTATAGATTAAGATGAGGCAAAGTATTTTTTTCAGTATAGTGTCCCTTTAAAGGGTATCTCCAACAGGATTTTAACTTTCTTTTTTCCAGTTTAACTGAAGAACAGGAGGTAAATCCGATATGTCTTACAGTAAAACTTACAGGAGAGCAGGAGAAACTTACCACGTATCGCTCCAGCGTCGGCTTCACTGACAGTCTCCGCAGCGTCCACGCTCCTTTGCAAAGGACTGTGGATCCTTCGGGGAATGTCGGTGTAGTCGGAGGCTGTCAGCAGTGCTGGAGCGATATACACAGGTATGTTTCTTCTGCTCTCCTGTAAGTTTTACTGAAGGACAGGAGCTAAGACATATCGCATTTTCCTCCTGTTCTTCAGTTAAACTGGAAAAAAGAAAGTTAAAATCCTGGTGGAGATACCCTTTAAAATTATCTGGTACAAGTCAATGGGTAACTTATTGATGTTGACAAACAGGTGTACACATTAGATCATAGGTTAAAGTGATGGTTGTCAGCCATTTCAGATACCAAACAACCTTTTATGTTTCTAAAAATAAATCAAAAATCCAAGGAAAGAAAAGCTCATACATTCCATAGTATTTAAAGTTAAGATTATTTTTAGTTTATCATTACTTAAAATAATTAAATAAAACACCTTTAATGTTTTTATACTGTAGCCTAAAATGATGCATGATTTTCCAGATCAGAGATAAACCTGTCATCTTTCACAATAACCAGCTAAGCAGTTACTTCGTCCTTCCCTTCCTCCTCGCCTTTACCACTGGTACAGTGAAAATGGAAATATTTTTGGGACAGACTTTGGACTGAAAGGAACGAATAATAATTGGTTATCTTTGTTGCTGAAGACTTGGTCATTAGGTGCACATGATCCCCCCATCCTTAAAACCCTGAAAGCCAACAATATTGTATGCTAGAAGAAATCTTCATTAATCATATGCTATAAATCCTATCCAATTTTCTTTTGCTTAGTTTACTTTTGTATATTGTATATTTATGTTTTTTTTCCTCAGATAATTTCTGATAATGTGCCTTTTTTAAGGTGCCATTTTGTTTCATTCAATAACTTGGAATTTGCAAAACAGTTTTTCAGCAAAATGTCTGCCGTTCTGTTATTTGCCTGTTTTGTGTTTCCAATAGGTACAGTAATACAGGTATCTTGCATGTACCTATCTTTAAATTCTGCACATAGGAAAATAAAGCAAGCAAATTCCCTATATTGTTGAAAGCAGGACAAGATCATGTTCTTGATACTCAAGCTTTTCCTCAAATGTTGAAGCATTCATATTTTCCTTTACCAACTGAAAAAAAGCAAAAAAAAAAAAAGCTCTATTATAAATAAAAAAAGAACTTAAAAAGCCTCTGGAGATACAAAACCAAATACAAATTCTGCTACTTTAATATGAACATTATAAATTGACACCGAGCATAGCTGCAAATATTGATCCATGTGAAACAGAAGGCATTTAGCCTGACCAACAGTTTCAGCCACATCCCTTTGACATTATTACACTGGACACCAAGCTGATAAACCTGTACAGAATTCACCAGATCAATAGTACATCTTCATATTCACATTTCATCCTCTGACAGAAACCTCTGACAGAAATTGCTGTTGAGATCTTCATTCATAGAAGTTAATTTCCCACCAACCCATCTTGCTGACCAGAATGTTACAAGAATAGATTTTAATATTTTGTTCTTACGTTAATAAAGATAGAAAATCTCAGAGGGCCTTATGAAGAACTCGCATATCTTTTCACATTGGGTAGCAATTGGGTAGCAGATACATCACTTCTTGGGAAAAATTCACAATTTTAATCCTTTGGGCTAAATGTTAAAAAGAAGACATGTTACTTTGATTTAAATTATAGCAAAAAAATGGGTTTTGAACAACTGGGATCAATTTGTGTCATGCCTTGATTGTTTGATGCCAAATGAATTTACTAAAGGATGTAATAGACAAAATCAACTCCATTCATGAACAAATTTCAGAGATAGAGGCAAACATAGACTGAGCAAATAAATGGCAAAGTGAGACTGGAAAAATAACTGGCAAACTGAGATGGGTCAAATAATGGCATAAGGTCCTAATTACATAGCCTGACATTGATTAAAAATCAATTTGACAAAATGTTGAAAATGGGCCAGGTAGTGATTTCTAACCTAGTAGTGTTCCCAGCTGGATAATGCAGCATTGTGATCAGCGATAAAGCCCTCATCAAGCAATATCACAGTGATCTCTAGGACACATATATTGCCTTTAAATACTATATTCTGAATGGTAAATACACATTCTTGATTCATTACTTGTAGTGCAAATGCAACCTGACAGAATGAAGCTTTCAGCAAAGCTGGCTGGATGATCTGAGTTGAAAGCATCCACATCTAAGCTTAGCCTTATAAAATATAGATAGGGAAACCCACGTTTGCACAGAAAAATTTAGCTTGACAGAAACGTACCCCCTCCTTGAATACCTTAAAACAAGAACTTAAGAAACACAGTAAGAAATGCTTTGTTCAGTTTGTGGTTGTGCTGTACTGCAATTTACCTGTCAAACATGGCATGAAGGGCGGCAGAACAGGGCAAGAAAATAAAAATTTAAACAACAAGAAACTACTCAGCAGTCAATTAGTAGGAGGTCAGACTAATGTGATTGGACATAATGAAACAGTCAGGATTAAAAGAAGAATCAGTTAGTGAGGGAAGGCCAAGCTGTACACTACATACTGAAATATAAGCACATTTTCTACAAATCGATCACCGTAGAAGATTTATACACAACATTTCCTGCTGGTCAGGGCTAGAAGTATTGACAATACAATAAGCTGGAACTCAGACATGCCATGTAACCTTATTTCTTCTCTTTTAAAAGCATATTTCATAATCTAATATATATTTAACAGCCTAACATATGTTAGGCCTTATATTATCCTGCTACCCTAGGAAATGGAGATTCAGTTCAGTCTCTGTCCTGTGTTAGCTGAGAGACCCAAATCTTATTCTGTACATTAAGAGAAACTGATTTTGTTATGAGGTTTGTCAGGTAAAAATGAATTTTCTGCGCTGAGAGGTTCGTACTACACATCTGTATTAAGATATCCATGTATTACCTTAATGGAAAACATTTTTTATGAGCACTGTCCCGCAGCACAGACAAGGTGACTGGGGTCATCTGCCATTTCGAGTTGAGCCTGCACTATTTTACAATCAGTAGCAAAAGATGATCCACTTTCTACTTCTTTCCTTCATCTTTGGATGCAGAATGTAATCATACAGAGGGTCTGCCACAATAACACTGAGCTCCCATCTATTTCTGCCACCTCCCCCATCCTCCCTTCCATGTTATTTATCACTGGGGACAGAAAAGACAAGAGAGAAATATCCCCACTGTTACTGATTTAACATTTATTCTTGTCTTACTTGTGTGGCTATTATCCGCCTCTGTGTAATGGATCTTTTTATTGACTTTCCAGGGCGCTTTTTCTGTGTGATGCTACCACATTTTCCCCCTTTTTTTCCCTTTAATCACCTCGATAAATCGCTGCTTTTGACACTATCGTAAGATTGTCTGGTGTAGCAGTGATTACATAAATTCTATCATTCCCCAAACCCCAATAACTAATGTCATTGCTTAGAAAAATAAAGAAGGATTACAGGACAGGAGGAGAATAAATGATTCTAGATTTTCCTACACTAAAATGATTGCACCAAGAGCTGCTATCATCCCTCCACTTCAATGGCTCGGGCGTTGTTATATACTGATAGCGGCTATTGGAGCATCACAAAGTGACGTTAACTATTTCAGAACTTTTAATGCCAGCCAATAGCTGTCCTTAAAAAGTTGTGTAATGGAGTGCTGCTTATGACTAGAGATGGGACACGGAACCCCTCGGTTTCGAAATCCAAAAGATCTGTCTGAATCCGGATGGATCTTCCGGATTTTGGGACTTCGAAAATTTTTTCGAAGATTTTCAAATGTACGGAGCCTCGAAAATACGATCGAACACAACTGTTGAGTTTCTGATCGTATTTTTCGAAAATATTTGAGGCTATTTTCGATAATTTTTGAAAATACGATCGGAAACTCAAAAGTGGTCTCGGATCATATTTTCAAGGATTTTCGAACGTTCAGAGATATTTTAGAAAATTATCGAAAATAACTCCGTACATTCGAAAATCTTCAAAAATTCGTTCCATTTTCGGATCGTTGAGATTTTCTCGAGATCCGTGAATCCGAAAACGGAACGAACTATGTAGATTCAGCCATCTCTAATTATGACATATAACAGCGCTTGATGTAGCTGTGTGGTAAATTTTCATGGTAGTCATACAGGCTCTGCAATAAAGGAGCTAAATGACTAACTTCAAAGCATTGTGGCCCTTGGTGCATTGCCCTGATAAGCTCTGTCTATGGCTGATATAAAAGTTGCAAATGTTTGCACATGCTATTAATCTACAAAACTACAAAAAACAATCATATGCTACCTAACCGCATTTAAAGGGTCACTATACTTACTGAAACAACTTTACATTTCCAAGTGGCCCTTTCACAGTACATCGCAAAAAAATGACCACGTCCTCTTTACTAAGGCCACACCCACTTAAGTTATACCTGTTTTTAAGACCACTATTCCCATTTTAAAATTTTGCCTGCAAAAATTTTAAAGGTATGATGTGGTTAAGACTAAAAAAGCTGTCTGTATGTGACTTACAACCAGCTAATGTACTGGAGGGCTGACTAACACTGGCTTATGAAATAGAGGGTTGAAAAACCTGGCTAATAAACTGGAGGGCTGACTGACACTGGTTAATGAAGTGGAGGGATGACACTGCTGGCAAATGAAATGTAGGGCTGACAATACTGTGTGAGGAATTGGAGGGGTGACAATAGTGACTAATGAACTGGAGGGTTGACTAACACAGCTATTGAACCAGAGGGCTGGCATTGGGTGATGAACTGGAGAACTGACAATACTGACTAATTAACTGGAGGGCTGACACTGCTATTTAACTTGAAGGCTGACATTGCTAATAAAATAAAAGGCTAACAAACACTGTCTAATGAACTGGAGGGCCTCGGTATTACTATCACTGGCTAATTAACTGGAGGGCTGACAATACTGGGAAATGGTCTGGGGGGGTGGCAATACTGGGAAATGAACTGAAGGGCTAACACTGCTAATGAACTGGAGGGCTGACAAACACTGGCTAACGATCTGGAGGGCTGACAATATTGGGTAATTGCAAATATACTTGTAAATATAAGATGTGCCCACACAGACTGGTAAATATAAGATCCCTCATTCACAGTATTACACAGACTGGTAAATAATATAAAATGCCCACCATGCCCAGAAGCACGCAGACTGGTAAATTATACAAAATGCCCACACAGCCCAGAATCTCACAGACTGGTAATTTATATAAAATGCCCACCTTGCCCAAAAAGACCCAGACTGGTAAATTATAAAACATGCCCACATTGCCCAGAATCACAAGAGTTGTAAACATAAAAAGGACAGACAGTAAAGCCACTTCTTACTGACTCAGAGACTCAGAGAGAAGTGGCAGCTGCAAGTGACTGGATCGCTGAGTAATCAGTGGCGTAGCTAGAAATTGTTGAGCCCCATAGCAAAATTTTGGATGGGCCCCTAACCCACAAAAAATAAACTCGCACAAGCTAGCTACACAGGCAAAAGGGAGCCAGGCTTTATACACCAGCAAGACCCCTTCAAAGGAAATGTACCAGACCAAAATATTAATTGCGTTAAAGGGACATTTTACTGTTATAAGTGATTTCCCACCAGGTTTTTCTATAATTTACTGGGAGATGCTGCTCCAACCTCTGGTACTTACATAGTTAACTTGTACCAAGTTCCGAAAGTTGCTCTATGACTGCGTACTCCTTCCTCTCGTGGCACTATTCTCTATCCATAATGTTGGTGCGCACGTGCCTGCGTTAGGAAACAGCGAGGGGAGAGGCGGTCAGTAGGAGGTGACAATGCCATAGCACAGGTTTCAGAGCTTTGTGCAAGGTAATTATATAAGTACCAGAGGTTGGAGTAGCCTGGTGGGAAGTCATGTGTAAGATTAAAGTGTCCCTTCACACATAGGTACATGTGCATGTATGAGCAAAGGGAAGCTGATTTACTAACCGGCTGGTAGTTGCTGGTCTGTTTGATTTAAGTAAATATATCAGACTCCCCTTCAATGCAGTCTAAGCTCAGCCACTACAACTCCCAGCACCCCCCATGGGCAGAAGACAATCCAGATATTTAGGGCCTAGTTAGGCCCCCCTCCCCTTCCTGAGCATGTCTGGATTAATGTGGCACTCCTTACCTCCTAAGCATGCAGAGACAGCATGGGACTAGAGAGAGAAAGTAATGAATGGCAGCCCTCTGTTCTGCACACTCCCCCTCTCACAGTGTGTCACATAACCTCTCTCTCTATCTCTCTGTTCAGGGTCCAATGACCATTAACATACCTTTATGTTTTTGGAAGTTACAGGCTGGTCCTTCTACTTCCCTCCCCAGCCGGTCCTTTACTGCACTAAGGGGCATATTTATAAAGGATTGTCTTTTTCGCCAAATAATTAGCGCAGCACATCGCAGCGAAAATAGCGCCATTTGGGGCTTTGTTACGCCTTATTTATAAAAAAGCGAAAAAAACACACTTCGCGGCTGAAAAAGGCGAACGGGCGCGAAAGAGCGAAAAGTATCGCAGCGAAAACGCAACTAAGAAGACTGCATTGTGAAAACCATTCGAAACCATAAAAGCCCACTAGAAAATGATGTCAAGTTCAAAATGGCCACCTCACATTTACCAAGAAGTCAGCCATGTCTTATTTAGTCAATCTTCTTAGAATTTCTCAATTGGAATACAGTTTTCTTTTGCACTGCACATTCACCTTTCTAATGCGCGTTCGCCTTTCTAATGCGCGTTCGCTTTTCCAAGGCATATTCCATTATAATGTGCGTTCGCCTTTCTAATGCGCGTTCGCTTTTCCAAGGCATATTACATTCTAATGCGCGTTCGCCTTTCTAATGTCGCTTTTCCAAGGCATATTACACTCTAATGCACGATCGCCCTTCTAATGCGCGTTCGCTTTTTCAAGGCATATTACCCATTAGAATGCCTTTTCGCTCAAACAATGACTTTTCACCACCTTCAGGGTCGCGCTAATCTTTCGCTCTTTTTAACGCAAAAACCACCTTTCGCTCTTTTATAAATCGCGTTATGCCTTTTTGCTCCTTTTTCGCTAAAATTACCATTGCGAAGTTAGGCGAAAAGGGTTTAGCGATAGCTTGCGGAAATGGTTTCGCCATTCGTTAACGCTACCTTTATAAATAGCATTAACTGTCTTTTTGGCGAAAACCCATGCGAAAAGCGAATGCGAAAACATTTCGCTACTTTTCGCTCTTTTATAAATATGCCCCTAAGTTCTGAGTTCACAGTCAAGAGATCACTATTGCACTGCAAAACGGAGATTTATGTGCTCTCTTCTGTTTCTGCAGCACGATAGTGATCTCTTGACTGTTTCTGCTTCCTGGTTCTTCCAGTTAGCAACTGTCAGTTATTGATTTGACAGTTGACATCACAGCCAATGACTGATTGTTAATCCCCTATCTGCCTCTTCTGAGCATGCCCAGGCTCAGTACAGGTTTCTAAATTGCTCAGTTTCCATGAGGCATCCAGAAGCATAGCAGGCATACAGTAATGAATTCATAGGACAAACTATGATATATCAACATATTTTAAAGAGGCCATTCTTTCTAAAAGATGTTCTTATGAGGGTGGAGTTGGTCAATTATGAATTTCACCTGGTCCAATGAAAGTGCACCAAGCACTTCCCAGTCAGCTGTTATTTGAAAAACATAGTTATGAAGGCAAAACTGTGCACTATAGCTCTACCTAGAATTGTACAATAGATGGCTTTGTGTTATTTTATTTAAGAAGATTGTTTTTATGGAGTAATAAAAGGAGCTTTAATGGATAATGACAGGGTACAAATGGTAAAAGGGGCAGTGTTTAAAAGGGAGGAAGAAATTACGAGTTATGAAATTGAAAACCATTCACAATTGAAAAATAAGCAATTTTTAAAATGAATTTAGAAGTAGTGATTTTGTAAAAATAATATATTGGGAATATGAATAAGACTATCAGGTTCCTGAAGAGATATTGATTTAGACAGTAAGGTTGTAGGGAAGACAATGCCTAGGGAACTGGAATACTTATGTTCTGTTATAATAAGGTTTTGATTGGAGCTACCATTTGTCAATATTACTAGGCAGATGGAGACACAAGTTTGACCATAGGGAATAAAAGAAAATACAGTCAAAGCTACCATAGGCAACAGATCTGCATGAATTTATAATACCGTAATTACATTTTAAGGAAGATAATTAGCAGTAACAAGTCCAAAATGAGTGGATAGAGACGATCTGTTGTGCTTGTTTGAGTTCATTTTTAATGACATTGCAGTGGTCTAGTGATATATATCATCGATGGGAAGATGAGAAATGTACATCTGATGGACAAGGAAGAGAATATTACACTTCCATTTTTCCATATATTCAGCACCTCTCATATTTTCTACAACACTGACACATACAGAAACATTGAGCTTGGGGCTAATACAATTTAATTATTTCATTGACTATATACATGTTTGGGGAAATCAACATAGGGAACCGTTACTGCTTTTATAGATGAATTCCAATGTATTTTAAACAACCACATAAAGATGAAGATTGTGTAATACTTTAAGGTAAAATAATATGGAGCATGTAAAAGGACATGTAAACTGAGGCAAATCATTTTTTAACTAATTACACAGTAATAAAGATTTATTACCACCAATCTTAAATCAGCTTCCTATCCCTTGTTGTTTTTAGCTCTGGGACTTTTTAAAGGGGGCAGGGCACAGCTAGTCAGTAAAGATCAGTCACCCAGCCCCTCCCCCTGGCACACTACATGTAGAAAATATCCATTCTGTAAAAGTAAAGCTTATTTCTCTGTCATTGCATGGCTAATTGGTTTAGCACTAAAGTATAAGTACACACACTAACGATAATGCCCAATACCATCGGATCCGTCTGTATTAGGACTTTATTGGCAAAGTGTGTAGCGTCTTTCTGAATGAGCATGTTGCCGTTGCCGTTCCCGTCAGCCTCGCAGTCTTTCTTGAAACACCTAAAATTTCCCTCGGACACGGTAGTCTCCCTATAGCGGAGTTGGCTGCGGTTGTGGGAAACACACAGTCCTGAGCGTTCTCCATATGCTGTGCATAGAGAGAATGGTCGGGACTGTGTGTTCCCTGATCTTTGAAAAATGACGGACAGGATCTTGCAGATCCCGTCTGTCATCTTTCAAACATCTTTACTGTGTGGACCCAGCTTAAAGGTTCATACACACATGCAATTGCGGGTGCCGACCCGCGACGCATGATGTGTACAAATGGCAATTTTGGCCGATAATTGCCCCGTGTGTGGGCCACTCGTTTGGATATCCGCCCTGCGGATTGGGCAACGATTCCCGACCGAACGGCTGTTTCGGACGATAATGTGCCCATACACTGGACGATTATCGTCCGAATCGGCTGTTCGTACACATCGTGCATCGCGGTTCAGGACCCACGATCACACGTGTGTATGAACCTTAAGATCAAAAAAAGGAATAAGCATTATCTGTTGCTCTGTGCTCTTTCTGTGCCTGGAGCTAACACCCAATCCTGCAGTTAGCTGCTGTCTGTGTCCCAATGTAGCACTGTATTTAAAGAAATCAATTACAAAGTCCCCCCCCCACACACACACCTGGAAACTCCTACAGCTAAAAGAAAATCTTACATAATTCAAGCAGTGCTGCTTACCTTCCTATTGCAAAGCAGTTTCACTTTCACTATAACACAAAATGACTGGGTGAATGCTATTGGCTGTAGTGGGGCACAGATCACCTCTACTGCACATGCTCCACACTCTAGCTGTGCCTCAGATTTGGAAGGGGGTGGATACATAGAGAGGAGACATGCATACTAACTAGGAGTGATCTGAACAGGACATGCAAAGATTTGGTGAAAGGGAGCACTGAGAGCAAAAAGGGATCAAGTTCCTGGCAGCACAAAAAATATAGAAAAGGATAAAGGCAAGTAATTTTTTTCACTATAGTGTCCCTTTAAAGTGAAATCAAAATGGGTTTCAAGGAATTTAAACCATCTTTCTACAACACACTTAAGAGACCTGCTGTTTGTCTTCATGGCATTTCTATATCTGTCTAGAAGTAACTATCAATAACACAAGCACAGGCCCTCTGGCTTCTGCCCTTGTAAAGATGAGTTTAAATTAAAGGCCAACAACTTTAGAACAACTAAACACAAAGAACTACATTTTGGTGAAAGTAAGGAAGCAATCCGGCATCTGTTTTCAAAACTTCTTACCCTTTGTCTTTCTAAGGCTGGGTACACAACAGGCAATATTTTCGGCCATTCGACCGATTCAGGCCCTTTCGGTCAACTGGCCGAAAATATTGGCTGGTGTGGGGCGGGCGGCCACGACCGACCTCGATTGCCCGGATCGGACAAACAGACGATCAGGCGTGTTGGAAAATCACGATTAATCGTGCAGTTCCCTATGGCCAAATTTGCCGTGACCGACGGACATTTGTCCCGGCATGTGTACCCAGCCTAAGTATCCTACTAACCTGAGGAACTGGTGTCACCCACCCTAGTGACAGAGGCTATGCCGGAAGCTTAACAAGCTAGTGAAGGGATCAGTAACTTCTGGGCTCTCTGTACTGCAATATTTTACCTTGTCTTTGATTAGCTATTACACAAAAAGACAAGAGATATATTATTTTAATGCAACTCTGATTATGCTGTTTGTATTTTATTATAACCGCATATAAACAATATCCTTATAATTGGCCTGCTACTGCAAGTCTGTCTGTCTCTATCTATCTAATATTTATATATCTGTCTGTCTGACAGACAACAGGTAGAAAGATAGGTGCTAGATAGATGAAAGAGACAGATAGATAGAGTGAGAGAGACAGACGGACAGATATGGGTGTGGGGGGTTTAGAACACAGTTAACAGCCCATGTGGTGGATCGTGTAGACTGATTATTGGGTGGGGCTGGGAGTGTCCCGGCAGTCTTGGTTCACATTGGTGCCAATGACAAAGTTAGAGGTGGAGTTGAGGTCCTCAAAAATGATCTCCGAGAATTAGGGGCCAAGTTAAAAGCAAGGACTTCCGATTCACGGATTTTTCATATTTTCGAAAATTTTCGAAAATACGGGAAAACATGCATTTTTAAAAATTTTCGAAAATACAATGATTTCGCTTAATTCCTTACATACGTATTTTCGAAAATATTCGAAATTACGAGGATTACATGTATTTTTGAAAAATACATTGAAAACTCGTAATTTCGAAAATTCCCGAAAATACGTGAAACTCGTAATTACGAGGATTACGTGTATTTTCGAAAAATACATGAAAACTCGTAATTTCGAAAATTTTCGAAAATACGTCGTTATTTCAAGGTTATTTTTTCGAAAAAATCCTCGTGCGGACCGGATTTTGCGAAGTTCGGACATCTCTAGTTATAAGCCGCCAAATGCCGGGGAGGAGGTGGAAATGAATCTCCATATGCAGTTGGCGAAGGCTGCTGGTATGGGGCATGTTCTGGTTATGGGAGATTTTAACAACCCTGACATAGATTGGAGTAAGGCACCTGCCAGCACCTCAAAAGGTATACATTTCTTAAATTTCCTATATAAGCATTTTCTTTCACAGATAGTAGAAGTTGCGTTGTTGACAGAATGCGTTGTTGGATCTGGTGATATCTAATAACCCTGAGCTCATTTTGGAGATGAAGGTAATGGGAAGCTTAGGGAATAGTGACCATGATATAGTGTCATTTAATATAGGTTGCAAAAAACTAAAGTGTACTGGGTTAACAAGAACTTTTAACTTTAGGAAAGCTAATTGTATGCTGTTAAAGGAATCACTACTGCTCATAGACTGGGGGGAATTGTTTCTAGGTAAAGATACAGAGCAGATGTGGACCACTTTTAAAGGGATATTAAACTATTACATTTTTAAATCTGTACCTTTAGGTAACAAGTGTAAAAAAAATTAGGTCCACTCCTGCATGGCTTAATGCTCAGGTAAAAAGGGAAATGGAAAAAAAGAAAAAGGCTTTTAAAATTTTAAAAACAGAGGGAACAGAACAGAATTACAGGGAGTACAAAAGCTGTAATAAAGAGTGCAAGAAAGCAATTAAACTAGCTCAAATAGAAAATGAAATACGGATTGCCGAACAAAGCAAGTCCAACCCCAAAATGTTTTTTATGTATATAAACTGGTCACCAAGATGAGGACTGAGAATGT
The DNA here is from genome assembly GCA_019447015.1 of Hymenochirus boettgeri. Taxonomy (NCBI): domain Eukaryota; kingdom Metazoa; phylum Chordata; class Amphibia; order Anura; family Pipidae; genus Hymenochirus; species Hymenochirus boettgeri. The sequence continues at coordinate 226,608,670 of CM033476.1, read as the reverse complement.
GGGACTATTAAGTTAATATCAATAAAGCCCCAGGACCAGATGGATTGCATCCTTGGATTTTAAAAGTGCTTTGTTCAGTTCTATCTAGACCACTGTTTCTCACCTTTTCAGATTCGCTTTGGTCTGGGGATGTGCCGCTGGATTGGAAAAAAGCCAATGTAATACCAATATTCAAAAAAAGGTAGTCGTTCACAGCCTGGTAACTATAGACCTGTAAGCCTAACATCATTGGTAGGGAAGGTGCTGGAAACTTTGTTACGGGATCATATCCTTGTCTCCAGAGCTCATCTTATTAGTAGTAGTCAGCGTGGATTTATGAGAAATAGATCATCCCAGACAAATTTAATTGGTTTTTATGAAGAAGTGAGTAAGAAGTTAGATTCAGGCACAGCTGTGGATGTGGTATATTTAGATTTTGCAAAAACTTTTGATACTGTGCCACATAGGCGACTAATGTATAAACTGAGGACTGTTGGCCTTGAAGAAAACATTTGTTCATGGATAGAGAACTGATTATTGGATCGCAAACAGAGAGTGGTGGTTAATGGAGCTACATCTATGTGGGCTAAAGTTCTAAGCGGAGTGCCTCAGGGTTCTGTACTGGGGCCACTTCTGTTTAATCTGTTTATAAATGACTTAGAAGGAGGCATTGAGAGCAAGGTCTCGGTGTTTGCTGATGACACTAAACTATGCAGAGCTTTGGAAACTTTAAATGATGTGCAAGTGCTGCAAGCAGACCTAGATAGATTATCAAAATGGGCAGCAGAATGGCAGATGAGATTCAATGTTGATAAATGTAAGGTGATGCATTTGCGATTTAATAATCCCTGTGCCACCTACACCATAAATAACTGTGTTAAGTGCATCTGTAATGGAAAAAGATTTGGGGGTTCTGGTAGATAACAGACTTGGCTATAGCAAACAATGCCAGGTAGCAATGTCTAGAGCTACCAAGATATTGCCTTGTATAAAGAGGGGAATAGATTCAAGAGAAGAATATTATTCTCCCTCTTTACAAGGCACTGGTAAGGCCTCATTTGGAATATGCGGTGCAGTTTTGGAATCCCATATACAAAAGGGACATCTTGGAAATCGAGGCAGTTCAGAGAAGGGCCACTAAATTAATAAGGCGAATGGAGGGGCTTGAATATGCAGGCAGATTAGACAAGTTAGGGCTGTTTACATTGGAGAAGCGACGTTTGCGTGGGGACATGATAACCTTATACAAATATATTAATGGGCAATACAATGAACTCTCTGGTGCATTGTTTACTAATAGGTCATATCAGAGGACTCGTGGACATCCTTTAATGATGGAAGAAAAGAAGTTTCATCTTCAGGTTAGGAAAGGTTTCTTTACAGTGAGAACGGTGAAAATGTGGAACTGTCTTCCAGCAGAAGTGGTAATGGCAAGTTCATTGAATAGCTTTAAAAAAGGCCTGGATAAGTTTCTAAAACTAAAAAATAGAGAATTACTGGTATTAATACATATAGATCTGGTTGATCCAGGGATACTTTCTGATTGTCGTTTGGAGTCAGGAAGGAATTCCCCCCCCCCTTTTTAGCTGGTTTTTTTTGCCTTCCTCTGGATCAACTGTTAGGTAGGGTTAAAAAAAAAAAAAAAAAAAAAAAGAGGGTGAATAGGTTGGACTTGATAGACGTATGTCTTTATTCAACCTTAATTACTATGTTACTATGTAAGTGGGTTGTCACAATCTGGTGCAGGGAGTTTGGTGTTTGCTATTACATTCCCTCTTTAAATGAGAGGGAAGGGGTAGGTTATAATGGATAATGCACCCCCTACTGTAAATTAAAGGGATATTTGAAGTACCTCGGAGTTCTGCGCCCTGTATAAAAGCATGAGCTTCTCGTGACTTACAGTAGGAGGGGTACATTATATAGTGGATTTCTGTAAATGATAAGGATATTATAAGCCTGTGGCCTCATGCTTCTAAATGGTCATCGAACTCCTCTGTGACTTATAATATTTATAAGAAGGGGAACATTATCTACTACATAATCGAGGAATTATTGTTAAAAAGGGAACTTTTTCTTTAAACTTTGAATTTTGTTCTTCTTTAAATCAGTAAACATTGTACTCTTCTGACTGCCAGACAGACATCCGGATTTTGGTGGCACTACAGACTACAAACCTAAAGTCCCAAAGTCAGGGCTTGTCTGTCCCTGCCACAAGAGGATAAGTTAGTTTACTGGCCCCTTTGCAAAAGTAAGGCGAGTTTTTAGGTAAATCTCAGCTCTTACCTGCCCATTTCCCTGCCCCTCCTACCCATTCTCCACCCACCCCATCAGATTCTCTGCTCCCTCTCCTTCCATCCTCATCTCTGCCACATCATATGTTACAAACTTGATTCTGCCTCTCTTTTTCTACCTAGTCTGCTCTTAATCGGTAACACTACCCCTGGATGTGTAGAAGAGGAATTATCTAGATTGAGTTATGTGTATAAAAGAAGAAGGTGAAGACATCTTGGATATAAAATACCTTTTATTGGCTAACTAAAATGATTGAAAATGCAAGCTTTTGAAGCACTAGGCTTCTTCCTCAGGCATGATACAATACTGAATCTTGTAAAGCACTCTATTTTATACATACTAGAACAAAGACCTTCTGACACACTACACCAAATTACAGGGGGATCCTACGGACTGTTATAAGAAAGAACTTAAAACCCTGGTTAATAATTTGCCTACCAGGATCAGAGACAGTGTGATACCTTTAATACCTGAAGACCCAATAGTGGGATGCTTTTATATGCTCCCCAAAATCCACAAAGAAGGGAACCCAGGCAGACCCATTATCTCAGGTATTAGAACACGAACAGAAGACATCTGAGAGTATACCGAAACCCCTGGTACAAAATACATCCAGTTTTATTCAGGATACTACACACCTCCTAAATAAACTGACGGCCATTGATCATATATCTGATGGAACCATTTTAGCCACAATGGATGTAGAGGCTCTCTATACCAACATTCCCCATGATGATGGTATTTCAGCTTGTCAGAGATATCTTAAAAAACTGGACATACCTGCACTACCAATTGCCAAATTAATGGAGTTTATTCTCCACAATTACTGCTCCTTCAATCAGGATTTATACCTGCAACAGATGGGTGTGGCAATGGGAACACGATTTGTGCCACAATATGCAAATTTGTTTATGGCAAATTTAGAAGAAAACTTCCTTTCAACATGCCCCATCAGACCCATGGCCTACTTCCGCTATATAGACGACATCCTGATCATCTGGACTGCAAGCGAAGAAGACCTACTGCACTTCCACCAAAAATATGATGATTTCCACCCCACCATTAAATTCAAAATGAACCATTCACCTACCGAAATAAGCTTCCTGGACACCATATTACAGGTTAAAGGAAACAATACAAGCATCCATCTAATCGCAAACCTACAGGCCGACCCACATACCTGACTGACAGTTTTCACCCTAAACACATAAAGAACTCCATTATCTACAGCCAGGGTATAAGATATAACAGGATTTGCATGATTTGCTTTGATTCTACAGACAGAAGTCTGCACCTGGAACAGCTCAAAAAAGATTTTACAAAACAGGGATACAGTCAGTCCATTACAGAAACACAGATTAAGAAAGCAACCAGCATCCCCAGAAACAACCTGCTACAATACAAACATATCCAAAAGGAGGACCGTATCCCACTGGTTGTTACATACCACCCCCAAATGGGAATACCACGAAAAATCATCAAGAAACTCTAACCCATTTTACAAAAGGACGACAGATTACTAGAAATATTCCCAGACCCCCCTCTCCTAGCTTACCGACAACCACCCAACTTAACAAATGCTTGTAAAACGTTCCCTAACAGGCCCCACACAAAATGGAACATCTCCCTGTTTGCAGAAAAAGTGTGAAACCTGCAAGTACATCCACACTGGAGACAGGATACCAATACCAGGAACCAAACATAGGTTTGAAATAAAGGGAACCTTCTCCTGCAAATCATCCAATGTTGTATACCTGATTTTATGTTCTAGGTGCCCCTCAGTACTATATGTAGAAGAGACTGGACAGACCCTGAGGAAAAGGATGAACTCTCATAGGATTCACAATTAACAACAATAAACGAGATGTCCCTGTGGGTGCCCATTTCTGCAGCCAAGTACACAGCCTGAAAGACCTAAATGTAACAGTGCTCATGGGAAATTTCAGATCCCAAAAGGAGGGTTAGAATGGGAATGTAAACCTACACAAAAATTTGGGACTCTGGACTCAACAAAGATCTAAACTTTATGTGTCACTATGTTTCGAATCTTAATGTCATGTAGAGTTAATCAGACTAAATTCCTCTAAACCACCCAAACCCATAAATATCTAATTTATACCAGACCCTCCATGGACACTAGAGGTGAAGTGTATCTGATTGTTTGTTTAAAGTTGGGTACACACAGTAACGATAAAGCCCCGATACCGTCCGATCCGACAGTATTGGGGCTTTATCGTTGTGTGTACCTTCGTTTCCCAAACCCTCCCTATAGAGGAGTCTAGCGCGGCCAATGCAAACACACAGTCCCGAGTGTTCTCCTTATGATGTTCATAGGGAGAATGCTTGGGAATGTGTGTATGCAGATCTTTGAAAGATGGCAGACAGGATCTTGCAGATCCTGTCTGTCATCTTTCAGAAATCTGTACTGTGTGTACCTAGCTTAACCTTTGCTAATTCTTTTATTACTGCATGTGATCATTGAATGTGCATTTACTGTTTTATTTACGACAGCCATTGCCAATTAGGCATGGGGGCAAAAGATAACATCTGTGTAATGCCAGAAAGCCTTTGTTCTAGTATGTATAAAATAGTGTGCTTTACAAGATTCAGTATTACCGTATATCATGCCTGAGGAAGAAGCCTGGTGCTTCGAAAGCTTGTATTTTCAATCATTTTAGTTATAATAGGTATTATTTTATATCCAAGATGTCTTCACTTTCATCTATGGCTAACACGTTACAATTCTCTACTACTACTGTGTATAAAAGAAGTGATTTTTAAGCATCTGGCATTGTGCTGTCTAGAAAGCAAAAGTAAAAAAACATTACTGGTGTAATTTCACAATTTATTTGTGCAAAAACATCTAAACATATATTTTTGATGTAAAATCACAACAGTAGTGGGCGGCTCTTACTTTTGCTTTCTTGGTTACCCTAACCCTCTGGGTAGGGGTGGTGCATGGATTGCATCTCCTAAGCATTTGACCAAAGCCAGTATCGTATGCTAGAGTGACTCGGGACCCAGTGTGCTATCTAACATCTTTTACCATTCTATAAAAAAAAATTGAACTCCCTATGTTGAATAAAGTGAGAATTATACTTAGCCTCCTTACGTCACCTTGGAAAGTCCCCAGTGTGAGGACCTAAACCACTTTGTTTACAGTAGATCAGCTGGAATACTTTTGTATTTTCGTTCGTTGGTCAGTCCATCATTCCATCAGCAACAAGACCCATGGAAAGATTCCCTCTGCAAGAAATGTGCCTTCCCTTGGTCACATAGCGGATTGAATATGGGTGGCACTGGACCAGACAGACAAGGGAAAATGGTAATTAAATATTCCAACTGATGTACTGGAAGGTGGGCGGAATGTAAGTATACATCTCCTTTAATGTCACATTAATAAGAATTGTCATATCAGCCACAATTTCACTTACAGACAAACAGTAGTCCCTTTTTTGGCTTCAAAAGATAATAAAATAGTGCTAATGTAATGACAATAATTACTGGGAAAATATTCCTAAATAAAGAACACAACAGTTTGCAAAATATGATATTCCTTTCTACTGAATATAGTATATTGCAAGGAACAGTTTTTGTTTTTTTTTAAAAATTGTATTGCGTGTAGGTATGAACATGTCAAAGAAAAGCAGTTATCTTACGGGAACTTAGGAAAAACATTAATAATCTTCAGGTTTAGTGAAGTGTTCCTGATTAGATGTTTCTATGGCTACACCACACAGACACTAAACAACTTTTCCATATTAAATAGGAATGAACCCTGTAGCGAATATGTAAGACTCAATTATTTCCCAACCAGCATGGGCTTTGGTTAATCCTGTCAAGCGTGCCCCAAAATCAGAAAGAAAGAGAATAAGAGAGAGGGAATGAGAGAGAATTAGAGAAAGAATTAGAGAGAATTAAAGAGAGAGTGTGATCATGATGTTGAGAGCTATAAGATTCTGCAGAACTGGTCATTTAATACATTTGTTCTGAGGCATTAAACAAAATGATCAGAGAGCAAGAGAGGGGACAAATGAAGAGAATCGTTCAGATTCATTTTCTAGTACGTTTTTGTGTCAGAGAGGAGGACATAATTGAATATCTTCTGCACCATGGAGCAGAATCTATGTGTCCAGTAGTGTAATTTTCCGAAGGATCAAGATGGATGGCCCTGAAGATAAAAAGAAAATGATTTCATTCTCATGACAATTATGACCTCATGTTCATGAGTTTTCTTATGTTTCTTTAGTATTCACAAGAATTGGGTTGCAAAAAGAAAAGAAAAAATATTAGGCCATATATGGATCAAGATTAAAATGCTTATTCACCCAGTGCAATTACTCTAATAAAACAAGATGATTGTAGAGAATTCCACATGGCCCACAGACAATACGAGAAGTGTGTGTTATTCTAGCTATGTACATTGTATGTCTGGACATTCAGCAGAATGCATGCTTTAGCATAGTGTATTTGTGTAAAGCTTGCACAGGTGAATGAGCTCCTTAGCAATGCTATGATCTGGGGAATGAGAATGAGCCTTTTTTTAAAGAAAATCTTCACGTATATATCATTTTATGTCGATATATTCTTTAAGGCTTTGTTTAAAGGAAAATATTGATTTGGATATTTAATGGCAGAGGTTTTGTAATTACACATAAATGAGCTCCCCATAATGCTAGATTGTTTATATCAAAGGTTGAGATTGGATTGGGGAAATGTAGTATGTTCTAGGCTTTGCCATGATGATTTACAAGGTGTCTGTGCTCCCAGAGGCATTTTTGATTTATTAAAGTTCTGTTCAGTTGGAGAATTTGCTGAGAATGTTAGTGAGCTATGCATTTCTAAGTGTGAGGGGTGTCCGGTATACTGCAGCTTAATGCTATTCCATCAAGCACATACTCTAACCAAACCTAATGTACCCATCAGCCAGAAAGTCATTACACATCTAATTAAAGTTAAAATACATTCGATAGGAATATCAGCAGTAAAAATATCCCAAATAAATTCTTATAAGCTACACAAATTAAATTCTTACACTTTAAAACTTAAAAGGAAAATATGACTAATAATATTTGCAAATAGGAGGCCTGGTATTTTAATATAGTCCCCCACCCTAGAGAAAAGAGTACGGCATGAACAGGAGATAGCACAAGCAAAAAAACAATCAAAAGGTGCACACTACTTCATGTGAATATTTGAAGGGACACTATATTGAAAATGTGTGTGTGTTGCTGCATGCCTTCAATCCAGCACACATTTTGTTTAGGAGCAGTATCCCCCCCTCCCTATTTAAACCACTCCCACTTCCACCCAACCTGACTTTTTTCCCAAAACCAACTGTCAAGCTTGCACACAGCATACAGCATTCCAACTGTCAAAACTCATACAGCATTCCAACTGTCAAAACCAATCGAGGAACTTGATTGGCAGTTGAAATATAAGAAGTTTTAGATTGGATATCTAAAGAAACAGGGGTCAGATCAACAAAAAAATGATACAGTGGTGGTTGGGAAGAATTACAGTTTCCCAGTTATGGTCAATAACCTATTTTTCGGTATAGATGTGGAGTAGTGTGATCCCCAAATGTGTGTGTGTGATTTACAAATAAATTGCATATTCACATGAAGTTGTGTGCACCTGAACATCTGAACATTTTTTCCCCTTTTATAGTATAGTATAGTATTTGAGGATGAATAAAGACATACGCCCATGTAGTTCAAACTACTCAGCAATACCCTCATGCAACACTCCTTGTTTTTAGAAACTTACCCAGCTTTCTTTTGATCCAATTACCCTGCCATCACCACGTCCACTGGAAGTTTTAATATTCTCAAAGTGAAAAACCCTTTCAAACTTGACTAAACTTCTTTTCTTCAAGTCTTAAAGGAATAGTTCTCTGAAAACGTGAACTATTCTTTAATGCATTGATTGGGAGTTAAAGAACCTGTTACTCACCTTCATTCCAGGCTTCTGTAAGGGATGTTCATGTGTCCTCTTACATGTTCTTTTGGTATACAATGCCACAGTTTATTGCATGGCCCATTAATGTATTTATACACAATCATATCCCCACACAAAGCCTTTTCTCTAGTGTACACAATTGTAACTTATCAATCTGTCTCCATATTTAAGCTACCCCATTCCCAATATTATTTTATTTGCCCTTCTCTGAACCCTTTTAATCTCCAAGATGTCCTTTTTGTACACTGGATTCGAAAATTGCATTACATATTCCAAATGAGGCCTTACCAATGCTTTGTAAATCCATACCTCTCTTTATACAAGACAATATCTTGTTGGCTCTGGCTGTTGCTGCCTGGCACTGCTTGCTACATTTGTTTGTTATACACCAATACTCTAAAGATCCTTTTTTATTATAGTATAAGACTGGGTACACACCAGAAGATATTTTCGGGCTGACCGAGCGTTTCACAGCACATTCGGTCAGTTGGCCGAAAATACGTCCTGGTGTGGGGTGGCCAATCGGACGTGTCGGAAAATCCTGTTCGATTGCGTGGTTCCCTATGGGGGCAGAATTTGCAGCAACTGACGGACATTTGTCCTGGCCGAGCGCTCGCTCGGGACAAATAGTCCCTCCATGTGTACCCAGTCTAAGCAGCACAAGGATTTTTAGGTCCAAAATTCATCACCTTACATTTATTAACATTGAATCTCATCTGCCACTTAGCATCTCAATGTGACAGTCTATCTAGATCAGGGCCGACATCAGACATTTATTGGCCCTATTCTGCCCTCCTTCGCCTAAACACGCACCAACTCAAACACATTTCACACAAACTAGAACACATATTAAATTGTGTTAGACCTGTATATATAAAAGTCACTGGATACCAGGGGCCATGCACCAGACACAAGGAACACACCCCCTTTCCCTTCTTCTAGGATTGGAATTCCTTTGGCTGAAAGGCAGTATTGCAGGTAAAATAAATATTTTTTTATTGTTTTGCTACTGCCTTTCTCTTGCTCTCTGGGCCCCATACTAGAGTACCTCCTTTCCCCCCTGATGGTGGCCCTGATCTAGATCCACCTGCAACAATTGCACATTCTTTCAAGGCTTTTGATACCGTGCCACTAATCTATAAACTGAGGACTGTTGGCTTAGAAAAAACTTTAGTCCATGGATAGAGAACTGGTTATTGGACCGCAAACAGAGAGTGGTGGTCAATAGAGCTCCATCCATGTGGGCTAAAGTTCTAAGTGTAGTGCCTTAGGGTTCTGTATTGGGGTCATTTCTTTTTAATCTAATTATAAATGACTTAGAAGGAGGCATTGGGAGCAAGGTTTCTGTGTTTGCTGATTACACTAAACTATGGATGGCTTTGGAAACTTCAAATGATGTGCAATTGCTGCAAGCAGACCTAGATAGATTATCAAAATGGGCAGCAGAGTGGCAGATGACATGCAGTGTTTATAAAGCTAAAGTGATGCATTTGGGTTTTAACAATCCTTCTGCCACCTACACCATAAATAACTCTGTGCTAAGTGAATCTTTAATGGAAGGGGGTTCTAGTGGATAACAGACTTAGCTGTAGCAAACAATGCCAGAGCCACGGCTAGTGCTAGCAAGCAATTGTCTTGTATAACGAGGGGAGTAGATTCAAGAAAAAAAAAATCTCTGGTGCATTGTTCACTAATAGGTCATATCAGAGGACTCGTAGCCATTTAAAATTAGAAGAAAAGAAGTTTCACCTTTAGGTTAGGAAAGGTTTCTTTACAGTGAGAACGGTGAAACAATCTTCCAGCAGATGTGGCAATGGCAAATTCATTAATTAGCTTTAAAAGTGGGCTGATACATTTCTAAAACTAAAAAATATTGAAAATTACTGGTATTTATACATATACTGTAGTTCTGGTTGATCTAGGGATACTTCTGATTGCCATTTGGAGTTAGGAATGAATATACAGTAAATTATTTTTTTACATTTACTGTTTATAGTAATCAATGCTGAATTTAAAGGGCAAGTCCAGCCCCAAAATGAAAACTTACAAACAGGTAAATCACCCCCCAAAACACTAAACGCGGTTTTGAAATCTGAAATATATAAGTCTAACCTGAAATCCTGTACAATGTCCTGTTTCCCCTGTTTCTGCTTCCTGATTCTTCCATTTAGCAACCGTCAGTTATGGATTTGACAGTTGACATCAAAGCCAATGACTGAATGTTAATCCCGTCTGCCTCTTCTGAGCATGCCCAGGCTCAGTACAGGTTTCTAAATTGCTCAGTTTCCATGAGGCATCCAGAAGCATAGCAGGCATACAGTAATGAATTCACAGGACAAACTATGATATATCAACATATTTTAGAGACCATTCTTTCTAAAAGAGGTTCTTATGAGTGTGGAGTTGTCCTTTAATATAGTTATACCTATTCATTGATTTTAGTTTTAGTTATTACTGAATTGTCCTTAATAGATAACTCTTGCCTTGCCTGCTATCTATCTTGAAAAAGCCAAATTACTGTTCTTTCTATTTCTTTTTCTTTTTCTTCTTCTGTTTTATTCTTCCGCTTATTTGTACTGTATCTCCTCCCACAGTTTTTGAGCTAGAGACATGAAATTCGGTACAGACGTGTGGGGCACATAGGAGACGTGTGCTATATTCTAGCTAAGGAATCCGCAGAAGTGTTACAGCGTAATCGGCAAGTTTCCGATCGGCAAATATCCTCAAATGTGGATATTTCAAAAAACAGTTTGTTTCATGGTCATAAATACTAATGGTGATACCCCCAACCCCCCACACAGACACAGGTACACCCACCTACTGACCTACTTTTCCATTACCATGGAAGCTGTATTTAAAGGGTAACTAAAGTCAAAAAAACTAATTTAGATTTATCCTCAATAAAAGATAGTTTTATGGTTGTAAACACAAAAAAGTCATACCCCCTTAACCAGAGGTACACACACCTACTGATCTACTTATCCATTACTGTGACAGCCATACTTAAATGATAACAAAAGTAAAAAAAAACTAATTTTGATATATCCTCAATAATACAGGTATACACACCTACTGACCTACCCCTCAATTACTGTTGCAGTTATACTTAAAGGGTAACTAAAGTAAAAAAAAACACATTTTGACCAATCATCAAAAAAGTTATTATTTTATCCCCCAACCTGATATGAATACACACACACACACCAACTGACCTACCTTTAATACAGGTGACATAATTAAAGGGTAAGTAAAAAACAACAATGTCCTCTTCATTGGCATTATTGAGTTTAAAATTCCCTTCCAAAATGCGATCTTTCAAGCCAAATTCAAAGTTTATACTTAAACTTTCCCTTTCTAGTTACCTATGAGCTTGCAAAGCCTGTGGCTATGTCTCTCCTTTAGCTAACAGGTGACCATCTAAATCTATCAATTACTGTTTGAGAACAACTTTTGCTGTATGTTTGTTCAAGAAAACCTCTGAATTTTAGATAAATGCTTCTATAAAATCATAAAATAAATATTTCAATCTCACCTACTCAAACCATTTAATTTGTTGACCACCCTCCGTCCTTTCAATTCCATGGTCTACATATACTAGTTGTTTTCAACATTCATCTATAGGACTGAAAACACTGAAAGGCATTTTTCACTATGATACATGTCTAAATATATTGCCTCATACTCTGAAGAATAAGGTTTACTGTCCTATCAGACCTCAAGGACAGAGCTAGGCAGTGTTACTATTAAAGCAACTGACAGACCCATATCTTATCATTTTATTTGCCATAAATAGTTTTTTCTTTAATCAGCACCAGCATCCATAGGGTTAAATGCATCTTTTATGAAGAAAGAGCCATCTCTGATAGACCTGGGATTATATGTCAGAATAAAACAATTAAAAAGGAACCCCCTTATATATACAGTATAACCTAATAGTGAAACACAAATTACACTAGTAGCAATTACTTTGTAGACACAATTAAAATAAAAAGCTTAAATAATATATACAGTGTACATACATGCTCCTTCTCTGCCTTGAATGGACACTGACAGTGGGTCCGTGTGGTTGCTGGTAGTACTGGCACATGTTTGGGTAACATCTCTTATTTGAAGAAATAAACAAAGGTCAAGCAGGGCCCAAGGCAGGGCTGTAATATTTTTGTTGTGCCAGCAGTGTTCCGGTACACAACTAATTGAAACAGATTTTTTTAATTTTCAATTTTTGAAATTTCAATTTTTTTTAAATCAGCAGTTCTGAACCATGAAACTGGAACTCATCAGTGTCCTTCCCATTTGTGCACTGCATGGACTGTAATACTGTTTCTACTGTAGCTGGGCCTTGGTCTTTGGGTTCTAGGCAGGAACCTACAGTAAGGCGCCTTGTGGAGAATTTTGCTCTGCTTCATAGTGTTGCTGCATCTCTGTATTTGGTACCATTCAGTGAACATCTATTGGCTAAAATAAATTGGGCAATTTTTCATGTAAGATTTTTTTCTGTTTTTGTCTGAAGTACTGTACGAAATAAACAATTATAGGGTATGTCCACCCCACAAACTAAATTTTTATATGTTGAAGGAAAATGCTGTAAATCCCAACCTCGAGAGGTTTACAGCTGCCAAAGATGTCCCCAAAATGTACTTACCGGCAATGCTCCTGTGATTGGCTAAAGTGCAATACCTTAGGCAATCACAGGAGCAGATGATGGTCGGCCCCCTCCTGCTTGACTTCCATGCACAGAAAAGGCACGGAAGTTAGGCAGAAGGCAGTGGGGGAACGGAGGCTGGTAAGTACATTTGGGGACATCTTTGGCAGCTATAAACCTCAACCTTTTCCTTTAACATATAAAAATTTAGTTGGGGGGGGGGGGGTGGACATAACCTTTAAAGCACTTCTTCTACAAACTTGGAGAGTTTTCTTCTAAACCTTTGCATGACTTTACCGTCAGCTATGCCATTAGTCAGACATTAATTCTGAAATTGCAAAAGTAAATCATTTGCAGTGGGTGCAAATTGGTTCATAAAAAGTGAGTATTACTTTAAGATGGATTTTTGAGGTTAGTGACTGTCTGTATATTCACCCTACAGTCTGTATTGCAACCAACAGTGGCTTAGGGCTGATAAATGGCAGGCTTGTAACATGCTTACAAAGGGATTATTTAATTTAATAATTAAATTTTAGAAAATTCTAAAAATTTTGATTTAATCAGATATTATCGGAATTTGGATTGGATCTGCTATCAGAACAAACTAATTTGGGTGTAAAATCAACGAATGGTTGCCAAACCCTGCATACCGAGATTTTTGCATATGGGAATATGAATGAATAGGTTATATAGATTTTTTTTTAAACCAATATTTTTTTATTCAGCAAGAACAGCATAGTACAAAATACACATCTCTTGACATATCTATTATCAATAGTGAGATGGACTAGATCTGGAACCCGAGCCGAACTTATCGGACTTCTCAAACTATCCCGGACCCGGATTTCTCAAACTTTCGATAATTATCGAACAAGCTTTGAATTGTTTATGGGATAATTATCGAATGTTAGAATCGTTTATGGGATAATTGTCGAAAATTGAACACAGGAGCTTGAAAGTAGCGCGCTTGAGAAGTTACCATTGCTATTTTAATTGTAGTTCATTAGAACCTTTCGAACTTGTTGACTCCCATTGACTTTAATGGGTCTGAAAACGGACCGAATTTTCGGAAGTTCGGCCATCTCTAATCAATAGTAAACATTAGCAGTTTTTGCATTTTACTTTTCCAAATATTACATATTTAACTAGGTAATGATTATTATTATTATAGGCTTTGCTTGACAGTGGGTTGAAGGTTAATTTAGCATATGGTGATTGGATAGTAATCTTGTATTACTTTAAAGCTGCCTCTGGGTAACATCATAGAGGCTGAAATACAGTTCGCGTTTATTTGGTTTAATCTCTTCATCTTATACAGAGTGGTAGCTCCGACCCGCGGTAGGGACCGGAGCGTCTGACCTGAGGCGGGCGGGGCCAGCGGGGGATGCTGGGAGGTGTTGTCCCGGTCGCGGCCGCCTCCTGGCGTGTTCCCGCGAGATTCCGGCCGCGGCGTTGCGTATGACCTCATCACGTCATTACGCGAGCCCGGATTGGCCGCGGCCGGTCTCGCGAGAGGCGGGAAGATGACGTCAGTGGTGACGTCATCAAAGTTATTTAAAGGGGCGGAGCACGAGGCTCGGGCGCCATTTTGTTGAGTGCTAGCAGGGAGAAGGATCTTCTCCCACTCTGAGCAACACAACACCGGCAAATTGTACCGATTTCATGCAGAATTTTTAGCGATTACAAGCTATGGAGAACGCTGAGCAGCTGCTGGACAGGGTAAGGGAGAGGGTCAGTGCGGAGGGGGCGGGTTGGCTGCAGGAAGTGTTGGAGAGGGGTTCACCGGCTGGGAACCCTGAGACCGGGGCTAGGCCCCATACCAGATCTGCCAGCCGGCTGGCTGGTAGGCTTGTACGCCGGCCCGTCGCCCCCGTACGTTTGAGCCCCAGTCCCCCACACACCTATCGTAGGCCACGGGGGGCACAGGTGGTGAGAGCGAACACCCCTAGGCGCAGGGCAGCTACTGCAGGCTTGTTAAGAGCCTTTAACACCGTCCATCCAGCCCTGCTATCCCAGACTGCACCCCGGAGAGCCCCTCTTGCGGTGGTGCCAGAGGTTGTGCCCCCCGCTGCCACCGAGCCAGCAGCTAACAGAGGGAGAACCAGGGGCAGGGGTGGCCGTGCCCCTTGGTTGCAGAGAACCGCCCGCCCAGCTGTCGCAGCAGCATCGGCGGGGGAAGTGGCCCGAGACGCCCTGCCATACAGGCAGGATGACGCGTCAGATGAAGGCGAACAGGAGTTTGTGGACGCTAGGTCCACTGTTAGAGGGATGACCCCAGTGCCCACTAGGTTGAGGGACGTAGAGGAGAGAAGGGGGTCCAGAGCCAGGAGCCCTCCCAGAAGCCCATCTAGAAGGGAGAGGAATAGCCGGGAGCGTAGAAGGAGGAGGAGCAGATACTCCTCGTCGGAGAGCAGTGAGGACTCTCACAGACGGAGGCGCAAGGACAGGCGCAGGAGGGATCGTCGCCATTACCGTTCCCCATCTTGGGAGCGCAGCAGGCGACGCAGGTCCCGTTCCGGGGGCAGGAGATCTAGGGCCTCCTACTCCTCTACATCGGACAGGAGCAGGAGATCTTCAGCAGCACCACTGGAAAGAGATCCCAGGAGGGACACATCCGCTGCACGGGAAGGGTCTAGCACTCTGGTGATGTCGGAAGAGCCAGCAAGGGCAGCTGCCGCTGCAGTCCCGTCTTCAGGAGCCGGTGAGTCAACTTGTGCTGGGGCCTGGGGTATGTCAACGGGGAGTGAGGGTAACGAGCTGGTGCAAGTCCTGCGAGCTCTAATGGGCAAGATCGATACCATGCCATCTGGCTCCATAGCGAGTCCAGTCCCAGGGGGAGCGTCTGCACTCCCGCCTGTGTCTAGTGTCCCTTCAGTTGAGGCGCTGAAGGACACATATTTCTGTGGGGTTAGCCCCTTGGGGGTTCACCTGTCAGGGGACATAAAAGAAAAAATCTGGAAAAACGAGTACATTGATATATGGTCCCTGGTAACAACTGACATGGTGACGGTGGATAAAGAGTTGGTTAAAACGGAAAAGGGTGAGAAAAAACCCAAGGTTGCGAAAACCTTTGGTAACTGGCTTCAAGCCTTTTGTGTTCTGGCCGGGGTTATAGGCCAGAAATCGCCTCAGAGATGCTCTGAATTATTTGTGTATTTGGACATGATATTCGGAGCATATAAAACACATGGGGGTACAGCTTGGCGCCAGTATGATGAGGACTTTAGGAGGCGCATGGCAATTAGGCCCGAATTGGGGTGGGACTCTAAAGCCATGGATTCCTGGTTAAGGATTATGCTGGCGCACAGGGCTTCTGCAGGCCCCTCCAGTAGTCAAAGCGGCCTACCGGCCTCGACTACTTTTCAGGCCTCAGGGGCCAGAAAAGCCGGCTCCTGCTGGCTATTTAATGAGGGTAGCTGCAAGTTCAGAGCGGCTTGCAGATTTAAGCATGAATGCTCCTTTTGCGGCGGGAGCGGCCATTCAGCCGCAAAATGTTTTCGTAAATCCCGCCCTGCCGCAAAGAGAGGAGGGAGCAGTAGGTCAGCGAACGCCAGTGATCGTGGAAGCGATGGAGCCCTGGCTAGAAATTTACCCGGAGAGGGCAGCGGCAGGGCTCATCAGGGAGGGGTTTAAAGAGGGTTTTAAAATACCATTCAATTTTTCTGAGTTTCCCAAGTTTTCCCATAATTTAAAATCGGTCAAGGAGGCCCCCGAGTTGGCTAAGGAGAAGGTCATGCATGAGGTTAGGTTGGGTCGGATAGCGGGCCCGTTTTCCGAGCTCCCCTTTTATAATCTGAGGGTTTCTCCCCTGGGGTTGGTACCTAAGAGGGAGAGCGGTAAATTCCGTTTGATACATCACTTGTCGTACCCCAAGGGCAGCTCGGTGAACGATGGCATTTCTAAGGAGGATTCTTCGGTATCTTACGTATCGTTTGACAGGGCGGTCCACCTGGTAAGGAAAGCAGGGAGAGGGGCCTTGTTGGCAAAATCGGATATAGAAGCAGCCTTTCGCTTGTTACCAATCCATCCGTCCTGCTTTCACTTGTTGGGCTGCCAGTTAGACGGTAGGTATTATTATGATAAATGCCTTCCCATGGGTTGCGCCATATCATGTTCCCTATTTGAGATCTTTAGCTCCTTTTTGGAATGGGCTATATCCTATGAGACCAATTCCACTAGTATAATACACTACCTTGACGATTTCTTGTTTGTTGGCCCGGGAAACTCAGCACATTGTTCATATTTGTTAAGTTCTTTTAGGTTTTTAATGAATAAGTTTGGGGTCCCTTTATCTGAAGAGAAAACTATCGGCCCACTGACAGTACTATCCTTTCTAGGAATCGAGATAGACACAGTTAAAATGGAATTTAGGCTCCCAGCTGGTAAAGTTCAGGAAATGCTGAATTCAATTTCAATGTTTACCCAGGTGAGGAAAGTTACGCTTAGGCAGCTACAATCGGTGTTGGGATCGTTGAATTTTGCATGTCGAGTCATGCCCATGGGCAGAGTCTTTTCCAGGCGGCTATCCTTAGCCTCCAGGGGAGTTCCATCCCCTTATCACCATATCAGGATAACCAGGGAGCTGCGCAATGACTTGGTGGTATGGCAGACATTTTTGTCCAGGTATAACGGCAGGACCTGTTTTCAGGGGGAGGAGGAGAGTAATGAGGAGTTACAGCTTTTTACGGATGCGGCAGGATCCATTGGTTTTGGAGCCATTCTAGGCAAGGAATGGTGTGCCGCAGGTTGGCCCCTAGATTGGGTGGAAAAAGGTTATACAAAAAATCTCACTCTCCTTGAACTCTTTCCCATAGTGGTGGCAGTTGAGCTTTGGGGTTATTTGATCCAAAATAAAAAGATCCGTTTCTGGACTGATAATGAGAGCGTGGTGTACGCCATTAATAACCTTACCAGTTCATCCTTGCCGGTCTTGTCGTTACTCAGGCAGTTAGTGCTTAGATGTTTGAGCTTCAACATATCCTTTAGGGCTAGACATGTGCCTGGGGTACTTAACTGTGTTGCGGACGCTTTATCTCGTTTTCAGTGGGAAGACTTTCATCGCCTTTGTCCGGATGCCAATCTACAGGGATTGCAGTGCCCGGACTTCCTTTGGGGGATACCAGACGAGAGTTGATGCAGCTGGTCCAGTCTTCGGTCGCTCCAGCTACATGGTCCAGCCACGGTAAGGCATGGTCTGAATGGTTGAATTTCTCTGTAGGGAAGGAGATTAACACTAATTCTCAAGCCAGGTTGGATACCATCTTGGACTATTTAGAACACTTACGTTCTGCGGGGGCGTCGGGCCTGGTGGCCCAACGCAGGTTGGCAGGGCTGTCTTTCTTTTTCAGATTGTTGGGATGGAAGGACGCAACAAAGGAGTTCATTATAAGGTCCATATTGAAAGGTTGGAGAAAAGAACAGGTGCCCAGTAAGACTAGACGTCCTATTAATTATAGACTGTTAATGAGTTTAATAGGAGCGCTACCTGTAGTCTGTAGCTCAGCATATGAGGCTAAGCTATTTGAAGCCAGCTTTGCGCTGGCCTTTTTCGGGGCAATGAGAATAGGGGAATTAGTGTCTGCTAGTTCTAAGCGCCCAGGAGGTTTGAAAATGGAAGATGTTTTTATTTCCCAACCATCGGTTAGGGTTAGAATAAGCCGCTCAAAAACAGACCCCTTTGGGGAAGGGGAATGGTTTTCTATATTTCCTCTTTCCTCTTCTTGGTGCCCAGTTCAAGCGATTGGTGGTTTCGCAGCTGTTAGAGCGGCTTCCCCGGTTTTTCTTTCACATGCAGATGGAAAACCTCTTTCCAGATACCAATTTGAGGCCCTTGTGCAGTTAGGCCTCCATCCTCGGGAGTTTGGCACACATTCCTTTAGGATAGGAGCTGCGACTGAAGCCCATTCTTTAGGTTTTTCAGAGGAAAGGGTTCGTAGGTTAGGGCGCTGGCGTTCCAACTGTGTGGCGCGTTACATACGCCCGGAACTGGCTATTAATTGATTTTTCTTTTTTAGGGACTCGTCAACCTTCAGTCTGGCTAGTAGGACACTCCTACCTTTTTTGGGCGGCCCAAAGAGCGGATGTGCGACCAGGAGGACGTAACCTTGGATTTCAAACAGCTTCACTGTACTGGAAGGGAATTAGAGGGTTGGCTTGGGGACAAGTACTAGTCGAAATAGTTCAGATTAGTAGGGCTGACCCGGGTCCCACAGTGTTGGTAATACACGCTTCCGGCAACGACCTCTGTCGGAATAGATTGTCGGACCTGTTATTTTTAATGAAAGCTGACTTTCAACGCTTTCGATCCTTCTTTAAGGAAGTGGTGATCGTTTGGTCGGAGGTCGTTCCCAGGGTACACTGGCAAGGGGCGAGAGATCAAGGGGCCGTAGAAAAGGCTAGGAGAGTCCTTAACACCAGGATCTCCAGATTTGTCAGGTCACAAGGGGGGGTTGTTGTCAGGCATCGCCAGCTAGAAGGCGATAATAGGTCCCTCATGAGACAGGATGGGGTCCATTTAAATGACATTGGGCTGGACATTTTTCTTACGGGTTTACAAGATGGAGATGGTATGAGCAGGCACCTATACTTTTGGGTGGCGGACGGAGTTCCGTGTAGGCTTACAGCAACTCCTTGGTGGCGAATGCATCCTTGCGAAGGTTATGTTTGGAGCCGTTACATGCCCTCTGGGGATCCGAGGCGTGGCATTTAGCATTGGCTACGGCTCGGGGACTTATGGTTAATTAACATGCAAGGATGCATAAATTATGTTTTGAATATTTTAAATTGATCACTGTTGTAATGTGTCAATTAATAAAGCTGTGGCCTTGTTTCACCCACAAGTGTGTCTGACTGTTCTTTAACACAAAGTAAGTGTAAAAGGGGTTAATTCAAGTAAACAGCCACGATGGCTCCGCCTTAGGTCTGGTAGCTCCGGCCCGCGGTAGGGACCGGAGCGTCTGACCTGAGGCGGGCGGGGCCAGCGGGGGATCTGGGAGGTGTTGTCCGGTCGCGGCCGCCTCCTGGCGTGTTCCCGCGAGATCCGGCCGCGCGTTGAGTATGACGTCATCACGTCATTACGCGAGCCCGGATTGGCCGCGGCCGGTCTCGCGAGAGGCGGAAGATGACGTCATGGTGATCCATCAAAGTTATTTAAAGGGGCGGAGCACGAGGCTCGGGCGCCATTTTGTTGAGTGCTAGCAGGGAGAAGGATCTTCCCCACCCTCCCTCCCTATAGTTATATGGTTTTAAAAAGTGTTGGTTAATGGTTTATTACAAGGGGAAAAAAAGGGGATGTTGGAGTCACGCTGGCGGATGCATCCTTGCGAAGGTTATGTTGGGAGCCGTTACATGCCCTCTGGGGATCCAGAGGCGTGGCATTATGCATTGGCTACGGCTCGGGGACTTATGGTTAATTAACATGCAAGGATGCTAAATTATGTTTTGAATATTTTAAATTGATCACATGTTGTATGTGTCAATTAATAAAGCGTGGCCTTATGTTTCACCCACAAGTGTGTCTGACTGTTCTTTAACACAAAGTAAGTGTAAAAGGGGTTAATTCAAGTAAACAGCCACGATGGCTCCAGCCTTAGGTCTCAGAAATGATGATCTTTGTTTGGTTAACCCTCCACACATCCAACTTTCACTGATTTTTTTTTTTTTGTTTTATTAAAAATATTTCCTTATTATGAATTAGTAACCTCTTGAAGTATTTCCCCTATACTGAGTAGATCCTCCGTTAACCTTAAAGGGAAAGTTTAGTGGAAAATATCAATATTTTAAAAATTCTTGGTTTGTATTATCATACCCAGCTATTCTACATATTCTCTCCCATTTTGAAAATCAGTTTCATACCCTTTGCTGTTCCCTGCTGTTGACATTAGTGAGCTGCCATTTCAGGTTCCAACGGTCTTTCTTCTTCCCAGGATGCACCACTTCTTGGAATGTTCCTAACAGTATTCTACTGATTGGCTGTTGGTGATGGGTCAAATATGCTCAGATCTCTACGAGCAAATGAATCAACCCAGGAACTGGGTCAAGGGCAAAACCATAAGTCTCTACTAGGGGTCCTGCAAACAGGAAGTCAATATTTCAGTTGCATTTATTTTTACATAGCACAATGCTGAATTGACAGATTAAGCTCATTGAAAATGACTGTTCTTTTTCTTAAAAGCATATGTATTTGCACTGAACTTCCCCTTAACCTTTGTCTCAATTACTGTAAATACATAAAACATTATATTTTTCATGTCTGTAGGATATCCTTATAGGTCTAAATTAACAAGTTAGCTTAGGATCTGGAGGGTGTTCCACACCAGTATTTCTGACAGTATCACCAAAGCTTTGGACTATATGGTCTCACAGCAGGACAGTCCCAGAACAGGTGTTGGAGTGTGGCAATATAGATTTAAAAGATGATATTCAATTTAATAATTTTGATAATCTACTTATCCTAAAAGACTTAAATGCATCATGGGAATTGTATCTTTTCATACTTTTACTACGAGTTAGATATATGGTAATTAAACAGTAGTCACAGACCAATTAATCATAATTAACAAGCTAGCTGCACTGATTGCAAACTGATTGCAATTAAACTGCATTAATTCTAACTAAGCCACTCTGTATGTATTTAATATGGGCCCCTTGATTTATTATTTTTTTACTGATTTTGGGAACTCTGACCTTAATTCAAGCTTACCTCAGTTGATTAATCATCTTTCTATGTTTAAAGGGGCAACTAAAGCCACAGAACAACACTTAACCAGAAGGCAGAACACCTTGATATAAACCAGTAATCTGTGTCTTACATCTCATTTTGATATGGGCGCTGGGAAATTTACCTAATAACATATGGTTTGTGCTTTACTTCTCAGCATTCTAGTATCACACATTTTGGTCAACGACTATTATGTTCTGCACAGGCTCAGTCTTTAGCTATGCACAAACTTGTTACAGTTGGTCACACCCATTAATAATCTCTAGCCAATCCTTTTACAGGACAGAAATCAAGGAAGCATGTGACTGAGGTCAGGAGGTGTGGTCTGACACTGCACATATACATATACTTCATCCAGTTCTTAACAGGCTTTGATTTACTTTAACACGCGTTTACTAAAGTAGCATTTTATTGTTTATTGGTGTTTTTAGGGGGGTTGTTTTCAGATTCTGGAGTATAAAAAATTGGGTTTAGTTCTCCTTTAAAATCAAGCCTTGAGGTCCCCCCTGCACGCAGTACATGTCTCTTGGTGATCCATAAGTTGACTGCAAAAAATCCTGATCTTGAAAAATGACAGACAGGATCTGGCAGATCAAGGTTTGCCATCTTTGATCACCTGACATTTAATGAATGTAATTATCAGGGCAGCACTGATTGTAAATAAACGTATGTGTTTTGAGGTTTCACTCTAGCACACCAGGTGTGGCAACTTGCAGTAGTTGGTAATACAATTCTCCAAGGCTCCCTACCCAAGAGCAATGGTAACAGTTAGGATAGAGGAGCACAAACTTCATTGATTCATGTATTTATTGTGCAAAAACATACACAGGGAGATTCAATAAAAGTTCTTATCGTTAAAATAGTGCAAATTTTGCGCCAACCAATCAGATATTATTTAACATTTGAAAGCTAACATCTAATTGGTTGGGGCAATATTGGCACCATTTTTAACGTAAGAACTTTTATTGAATAACCCTGACAATGTTTCGGAAGTTGCCTGCCCCCTTCCTTTGGTTTCACACCTCAGGAAGGGGCAGGCATCTACCCTAAACATTAATGTTTTTCCGCACAAAACTTTGAATCACTGAAGTAGTGTGCTCTCTCTGCAAACAAATAAACATTAATTCCTACTCAGTCATGCTGAATATTGTTAATAGGTGTTCCTAGATGTTTCACTGATCTGGTAACCCAGTCTGAGATACTTTCATTAACTGACGCACATTGCAGAAAAACTGCCAATGTTACATAGTGAATGGTTCAGTGAAGATACCTATACAGCATTGAGAAAGCCATGCATACAAACATGTGTGGAAAGGAAGTGGCTGTGTGACAGAGTCTCTCAGCAGTGGATATGGTGATTAAAGCTGCACAGACAGAGTGGGGTTGGAATGACAGAACATTGCAGTATAACTGTAGCCAGGATTGTTTTTTTGTGCTAATGCCATAGGGGGAAGTGGAAAAGCACAAGGAGAGGTAAAACTTTAATTCTACAATATTATAGCACTATAGCACTGTCCAATGGTTCTAATTGGAGAGTGAGTTGAGATAGTGTTAGCTTCGCCGTGACTAGGGATGGGGCGCCTGATCCTGGGAAACATTGCAGTGTCAGGCTATCCGCCGCGCCTTGCAAGGGGAATCGCGCGAGACGCGCGGCACTGCGTCTCTATATAAAGCAGCGCCATGCGGTCACTGGCGCCATTTTAGGTTTGCCGGTGACCAGGAACAGCCCCACAGGAGTTGGGACCCCTAGAATCAGCCGGAATCTAAAGATAGCAGGATGTCAGATCCAATAATGGACCAGGTAGGGAGAGGATAAGCAGGGAGGGGGCAGGGTGGTTTCAGGCCTTGCTTGCACCAGGGATCAGTCCCCTGGAATTCAAGGGTTGGTCTCTCAACCATCAGGGCCCCCAGTTGGGCGTCTACCGCTAGGCCTGTGCCTCTTTCCACGCTCCCAACCTGCTAAGTCTGAGTCCTCCTGGGCCTGGCAAGCAGAAAAAAGGGAGGAAGGCTAGTGCTGGGGGAAAAGGAGCAAAGAAGGGTAGAAGGAAGATTTTGGTGGGGGCCCTTACTGCCATGTTCTGATCCAGAGCCCAGGATGAATCATCAACCCCATCCATGCCTGAAGGGGACCAAGGGGAGGGACCTTCCCAGAGCAGGGAACTGCTCAAGGTCAGGGTGGCAAACTAACCCAGGACATTTCCTTTTCAGCAAATCCCCCAACATTAGCTTAAAAGCTGGCCCTTTCTGGCTATTTAACGAGGGACAATGCAAAGGGGGGTGTTTTTTTTTGCTTTTGTGGAGGCTCAGGGCACTCTAAGTATTTTAGAGGGGAAAAGGCTCAGCCATAAGCCCAGGACCAGGAGGCCCAAGGACCCCAGTGAGCGTAGCCGCTAGATAAATATCATAGAAGAGAAGCGGCTGAATTAATTTAAGTTTTGTAATTGTTTTTTATATTCCTTTCCAGTTTTCTCCCTCCCCCCAGTTTTTTCTAAAAATTTAAAGTCAGGTGAGGAACTTCCTGGCATGGCTAGTCAACGTTCCAGAACGAGTTTCAATGGTCACATGGCTGGTCCCTTTATTGACCCTTACTTCAGCTAATTTCATCACCTGTCCACCCTAGGGGAGGGTCGGTCGATGGCGGTATTAGTCCAGAGGCAGCGTCATGTATCACATGTATCCTTTAACGGGCGGCCGCCCTGGTTTGCGGGATGGAAAAGGAATATACGCCAAAAGTACTAGGCGCCCTATCTCATTCAGGATCCTCATTAGGATCCTGAGTCCTCCCATCTGTTTGTTCATATGAGGTGTCACTATTTAAGGCTGCTTTCACCTTAACCTGAGCCTAGAATTAGGGTTTGCATTGGGAGGTCCAAGACGGACGTCTTTGGGGCTGGTGCATGGTTCACGATTCTTCCACCTAAGGGAGAGTTTTGCCCAGTAGCAGTTATAAGAGAATTCCCTAATATGTGCATCTTCTTCCTCCTTCCTTTTTGTGTCACACTAACGGGGCTCCTTCTTTAGGTATCAGTCGGTTTTAAGGTCATCTTTGACTCATATTGGCTTTAACCCTAAAGAATTTGGTACTCATTCCTTTAGATTGGCGCAGCCGCTGAAGGCCTATCTTCTAGGTTTTTCAGAACAGGAAGTGAAGCGGTTAGGGCGTTGGTGGTCCAACTGTATACACGTTACTGTATAACACGTTACATTCCCCCAGAACTAGCTTTAATTGAAATTTCTTTGCACGAGGAAACCAGCAGCAGTGTGGCTGGTGGCCACTCCTACCTTTTCTGGCAGCAAAGAGAGCTGACAAAGACCGGGTGGCTGAATCTGGCTTTACCACAGCTTCATTGGAATGGAGAGGATAAGAGGGATGTCATGGTGCAGTGCTTCCGGAAGCAGTGGAGATCAGCAGATCAGCCAGGGGTCCATTGGTATTAGTGATTCACCGCCGGGGGGAACGATCTCTGAAAGGCCCGTCTATCAGACCTTCTGACACTTATGAAAGCGGATTTGTCGCAGATGCAAGCATTTTTTAATCAGGTAATACTGGTCTGGTCTGAGATTGTCCCCTGCGTAGTGTGGCAGGGCGCAGGGACCCAGCAGCCATAGAAAGGGTCAAGAGGGTGGTTAACACGCAAATCTACAGATTTTAGCGCTCCCTAAATGGTGGTGTGGTCAGAACTATACAATTGGAAGGTGACAATAGGTCACTAATGAGACCTGATGGCATACATCTAAATAATATCGGCCTGGATATATTCTTATCAGGTTTACAGGATAGTATTGAACAGGCCTTATTTCTTTTGGGAGGTGGTCGGAGTTCAGTGTAGGAGTACATGAATTCCTGTGGCAGGTACCCTCTTGCTGGAGATATTTAGGGAGCCATTGCTGCCCTCTGGTAACACAGGGGTTGGCATTCAAGAGAGAACTACAGCTAAAATAGTTAACAACATGGATGGTTATGAATTACAAAGTCATTGAATTAACAATGAACAAAAGACAGACAGTGCAGGGAAAAACTGCATAATAATTAGAGGTTTTAAAGACCTGTAAAATAAGAAAATCACTGTCCTGGCAGGTGGAACACTGCATTGGTCATTCTGCTACATAGCAGCAATAATTAAATGGACTTTCCCAGAGGCAAGTAAGGAGGAACCTGGATTTTTAAAGGGGCAGACAAAAATCAGAAAAAGCTTTGGTGATGAAATGGTCTGGCCAGCTAGAGCCACCACTATGTGAGACCAGACGCACAGTAAGTTAGCTCCGTGCAAAAGACCTAAAGCGCATCATAACAGTGGTAATCCTTCACAATTGTACAGGGCAAACCCATATACTTACCTCCAGTAACAACAACACAAACAAGGGGAACGACAAACAAGCAAAATCCCAGCCGATAACAGACTTTTTCACTGTGGGCATCGGCTTTTCTTGTCTCCTCACAGCCATCAGGCAACTTACCTAAAACGGAGGGGGAAAAATCAACAGAGATTAAACCAAAACACCATATTTATAAAGGCACGGTATCACTGTATTTTTTAGCAATACCGCACATTTAAAGATCATTGCAGGCCTAAATCAATGGTACAGATTGTAAATCTATGATCATGATCGTAGATTAAAGAACGGCCATTGATTACATTGCGGTATACCAAACACAGCCTTCCCTGTCCCACTTCCCACCCACCTCAGTGCCTGTTGACCCCCCAGTTCTGCCAATCCCCGCAATGCTGCAAGCTGCCCCCTTAGACTCTCCACCACAGCTTCCAATGGGCAACCCACTCACACCGACAGAGACAGGTTCACTGGAACATCTGCTTCAGGTTCCTATACATGTGGCAGATGCACATTGCATTGTTACCGACAAAACTGTCCCTTTAATACACCACACCAACACCGTGACGCACAAACCTTGTTTAATTGCCCTTCTTGTTTCAATGTCCTTCTTTTTCTATATGTCCTTGAGATCAAGGTCCTTAAACAATGGGATTTATACACGTTTACTCACAGGAAACTCCTTTTGTTAGGTCCAAACCACAGGCCAACAAATGTGAATCCTATTTAACTAACAGGCCCCAGCCCCCCACACCATTAGTGCAAGAGCCAGAAGAGAGGGAAAAACAAAACACTTATTAACCCTTTCACAACCTGTTTGTGATAACAACAGGTATAATACTAGAATATAGAAGCCCAGCACCCCCTTTAACTGGAAGAAAGAATGATTCATCTACTTACTGCACACACAGTCCTTACACAGTCCTTCAAACTTATTTTCAAACTTTCACACCACCATACAACCATCAATGATTAATAAATGTCCTCATTGATCAGTATAGTTGCTTTTTTCGGTATAATTACTTGTTCAGTATAGTTAATAGTTCCCTTGTTCGTATAGTTCCTTGTTCATATATTGATTATCCCCCCAAAAAATACACCAAAAAAAAATACACGAGAGACATTTAACTAACCAAAAAAACAGTATAGTTTGCTTGTTCAGTATAGTTCCTTGTTCGTAAAGTTCCTTGTTCAGTATAGTTTCCTGTTCGTTATAGTTGCTTGTTCAGTATAATTCTAGTTCCTTGTTTTGTATAGTTCCTTGTTCCAGTATAGTTCCTTGTTCAGTAGTTCCTTGTTCAGTATGTTCCTGTGTTCGGTATAGTTGCTTGTTCGGTATAGTTTCTTAGTTAGTATAGTCTTAGTTCAGTATAGTTTCTTGTTTTTTTTTTAAAGGGTATGTCCACCCGTAAAACTGATTTTTATATGCTGCTCCCCATGTCCC
Organism: Hymenochirus boettgeri; assembly: GCA_019447015.1. Classification (NCBI taxonomy): domain Eukaryota; kingdom Metazoa; phylum Chordata; class Amphibia; order Anura; family Pipidae; genus Hymenochirus; species Hymenochirus boettgeri. Next base: position 226,581,301 of record CM033476.1, on the reverse strand, counting down.
CCAGCCCCAACCGCATAATTTTTTTTTTCAGAAAGCCCCCCAAACTCTTACTTACCTCCCCTCCCTCCGTCCTCCGCCGCACTGCCAGCCCTCTGCTTGCGAGAATGCAAGCAAAGGGGCGGGACGGCAGTCTCGTCTGTGATTGGCTGGAGCGGCAGCCAATCACAGACGCGGCTGCCGGTCATTCAGTGCAGCGGAGGAAAGCGGAGAGGTAAGTAAGAATTTGGGGAGCTTTTTGAAAAAAAAAATATGCGGTTGGGGCTGGGGACATGGGGAACATCATATTAAGGGGGATTTGTGCTGGGGGAGGGATAGTAAACGGGAGGGAGGGGAGGGGGAGGGAGGGGGAGAATGGCTGCAGTACGCATGGCAAATATCTACCGGAGGCAAGATAGCAGCAGAGCCCTGCTATCCTCCTGGTGGTTAGTTTTGGGACTTTGGGGGGGGGGGGGTTTACAGGAGAACCCTATGGAGCTGGGATGTGAGGTAAGGATTAAACTACACTACATGGTGGGGCCAGTAGTTGGGGGATTATAGTTTTGGGGGTGGACATGCCCTTTAATTGTTTATTTTTATTTTCCCGTTCCAAAAAAAACAATAATTATACACAAAACATAACAGCAATAAAGAGGAAGAAAAAAAAAGTAAAAGTATAGTTCCTTGTTTAGTATAGTTCAAAGTTCCTTGTTCTGTGTAGTTCCTTGTTCGGTATAGTTGCTTGTTCGGTATAATTGCTTGTTCAGTAAAGTTCATAGTTCCCTTTTTCAGTATAGTTCCTTGTTCAGTATAGTTCCTTGTTTGGTATAGTTGCTTGTTCGTAAGTTCATAGTTCAGTATATTGCTTGTTCGGTATAGTTGCTTGTTCGAAATAGTTTCATAGTTTAGTATAGTTGTTTGTTCAGTATAGTTGCTTGTTTCGTTATAGTTTGCTTGTTCAGTATAGTTCCTTGTTTCTGTATAGTTCCTTTTCGGTATAGTTCATAGTTTAGTATAGTTGTCTGTTCAGTATAGTTCCTTGTTCGGTATAGTTCCTTGTTCGGTATAGTTCCTTGTTCTGTATAGTACCTTGTTTGGTATATTCCTTGTTCTGTAAAGTTCCTTGTTCAGTATAGTTCCTTGTTCAGTATAGTTGCTTGTTCATTATAGTTGCTTGTTCGTTATAGTTGCTTGTTCAGTATAATTGCTTGTTCAGTAAAGTTCCTAGTTCCCTTTTTCAGTATAGTTCCTTGTTCAGTATAGTTCCTTGTTCAGTATAGTTCCTTGTTTGGTATAGTTGCTTGTTCGGTAAATTTCATAGTTCAGTATAGTTGCTTGTTCGGTATAGTTGCTTGTTCGAAATAGTTCATAGTTTAGTATAGTTGTTTGTTCAGTATAGTTGCTTGTTCGTTATAGTTGCTTGTTCAGTATAGTTCCTTGTTCTGTATAGTTCCTTGTTCGGTATAGTTCATAGTTTAGTATAGTTGTTTGTTCAGTATAGTTCCTTGTTCGGTATAGTTCCTTGTTCTGTATAGTACCTTGTTTGGTATAGTTCCTTGTTCTGTAAAGTTCCTTGTTCAGTATATTTTCCTTGTTCGTATAGTTGCTTGTTCATTATAGTTGCTTGTTCGTTATAGTTGCTTGTTCAGTATAATTGCTTGTTCAGTAAAGTTCCTAGTTCCCTTTTTCAGTATAGTTCCTTGTTCAGTATAGTTCCTTGTTCAGTATAGTTCCTTGTTTGGTATAGTTGCTTGTTCGGTAAAGTTCATAGTTCAGTATAGTTGCTTGTTCGGTATAGTTGCTTGTTCGAAATAGTTCTAGTTTTAGTATAGTTGTTTTGTTCAGTATAGTTGCTTGTTCGTTATAGTTGCTTGTTCAGTATAGTTTCCTTGTTCTGTATAGTTGCTTGTTCGGTATAGTTGCTTGTTCGAAATAGTTCATAGTTTAGTATAGTTGTTTTTTCAGTATAGTTGCTTGTTCGTTATAGTTGCTTGTTCAGTATAGTTCCTTGTTCGGTATAGTTCCTTGTTCTGTATAGTACCTTGTTCAGTATAGTTGCTTGTTCATTATAGTTGCTTGTTCATTATAGTTGCTTGTTCGTTATAGTTGCTTGTTCAGTATAGTTGCTTGTTCGGTATAATTGCTTGTTCAGTAAAGTTCCTAGTTCCCTTTTTCAGATAGTTCCTTGTTCAGTATAGTTCCTTGTCATTATAGTTCCTTGTTCAGTATAGTTCCTTGTTTGGTATAGTTGCTTTGTTCGGTAAAGTTCATATGTCAGTATAGTTTGCTGTTGTTTCGGTAATAGTTGCTTGTTCGAAATGTTCATAGTTTAGTATAGTTGTTTGTTCAGTATAGTTTGCTTGTTCGTTATAGTTGCTTGTTCAGTATAGTTCCTTGTTCTGTATAGTTTTCCTTGTTCGGTATAGTTCTTGTTCGGTATAGTTCATAGTTTAGTATTTTGTTTGTTCAGTATAGTTCCTTTTTTGGTATAGTTCCTTGTTCTGTAAAGTTCCTTGTTTCTATATTGCTTGTTCGGTATAGTTGCTTGTTCATTATAGTTGCTTGTTTGGTATAGTTACTTGTTCAGTATTTGTTTTGTTCAGTTTAGTTTGTTTGTTCAGTATAATTGCTTGTTCGGTAAGTACATAGTTCCTTGTTCAGTATAGTTCCTTGTTCGGTATAGTTGCTTGTTCATTATAGTTGCTTGTTCGGTATAGTTCATAGTTCCTTGTTCAGTATAGTTACTTGTTTAGTAAGTTCCTTGTTCAGTATAGTGCTTGTTCGGTAATAGTTTGTTCAGTATAATTGCTTGTTTGGTAAAGTTTCATAGTTCCTTGTTCAGTATAGTTCCTTGTTCAGTATAGTCTTGTTTCATTATGTTACTTTGTTCATTATAGTTTACTTGTTCAGTATAGTTCTTGGTCTGTATAGTTGCTTGTTCAGTATAGTTGTTTGTTCAGTAATAATTGCTTGTTTGGTAAAGTTCATAGTTCCTTGTTCAGTATAGTTACTTTTTTCATTTAGTTGCTTGTTCATTAGTTGCTTTTTCAGTATAGTTACTTGTTCAGTATAGTTCCTTGTTCATTAAGTTCCTTGTTCATTATAGTTCCTTGTTCATTATAGTTACTTGTTCAGTATAGTTACTTGTTCATTATAGTTACTTGTTCATTATAGTTCCTTGTTCATTATAGTTACTTGTTCATTATAGTTACTTGTTCAGTATAGTTGCTTGGTCGGTATAGTTGCTTGTTCAGTATAGTTTGTTTTTGTTCAGTATAATTGCTTGTTTGGTAAAGTTCATAGTTCCTTGTTCAGTATAGTTACTTGTTCATTATAGTTGCTTGTTCATTATAGTTGCTTTTTCAGTATAGTTACTTGTTCAGTATAGTTACTTGTTAAGTATAGTTGCTTGTTCATTATAGTTGCTTTTTCAGTATAGTTACTTGTTCAGTATATTACTTGTTAAGTATAGTTGCTTGTTCATTATAGTTGCTTTTTCAGAATAGTTGCTTGTTCAGTATAGTTACTTGTTCAGTATAGTTACTTGTTCAGTATAGTTACTTGTTAGTATAGTTGCTTGTTCAGTATAGTTACTTGTTCAGTATAGTTACTTGTTAAGTATGGTGCTTGTTCAGTATAGTTGCTTGTTCATTAAGTTTACTTGTTTTAGTATAATTGCTGTGTTTGGTATAATTCGGTAATATAATGACATGGTAATTTTTTTCCACTTCTTACCTTAGACCTGACTGTGCTGTGTGCTTTTACTCCCCCCCATCTCAGATTCAAGGTGCCAGTTGACATCCCTATATTTATCCTGATCAATTACAATTTTGTTCTTGATTTAATAAATTGCTATACCTTTCATATATATTCTATAATTCTGTTCCCATTTCTGAACTAAACCGGTGCTTGCTTCTGTTAGTTTATCTGGATTCCTAGGCTGATAAATTCAATATAAGCATTTCTACAAAATTGAAGCCAGTATGTTTCAAACCAACACACATGAATTGAACATTAAATTAGAAGCTGATGCAGAGGGTATTTATATCTTCATTGATACAGTTGCTGGCTGCACTGAATCACATTTACAGCCTAGCCTTTTGACATATTCCTGAAGAAATTTGTTAAGCTTCAAACTGGTTTTACAATTGTCTCCAGGGGAACGTGTATTAAATATAGACTAGGCACCCAAATCTATATCCATTGTTATCTCAGACACAGGTGTAGCGGCACTTCTCCGTTCACTGGAAACCAGTGGTGCGTAGGCATCATAAGGATCGTCTCCCGGTACTAGGCGACTAAACACATAATGCTAATAGAGAGATTAGATGTGTCACTCATGGGATCATAATAAAACTTATTCTTTATTTTGTAATTTTAAAAACATAATGCAGCATTCATCACATTAATGGAAGAACCATGTGTTTGAGTGCTCCACTAGGTTATTATTCAAAATAATGAATACGTTTTATATAATCCGGTGTGGCATATCTATTCTATCTATTAGCACCCAATCTATATCACCCAAGTACTATTGGACTGGTGATTGGGTATAAACTTAACTTAGCTAAGTTAAAAGTATACAGGGAGATTCATTAAAAATTATTATTCTTAAAAATGGTGCTAATTTTGCCCCAACCAATCAGATCTTATTTAACATTTGAAAGCTACCATCTGATTGGGAAAATTAGCATATTTTTAACGTATAAACTTTTATTGAATCCCCTGTATACTTTTAACTTAGCTAAGTTAAGTTTATACCCAATCACCAGTCCAGTAGTACTTGGGTGATATAGATTTGGGATAATTATTAATTATTGGGGATTCACCTATACCCTTTAATTGTGTTTTTTTACTGGGCATGTAGCTGAATAGACAACTGTAACCAGGATAGCTTTGACAGTTCTTCAGTTATTATCTACTAAGAAACATTTACCATTGTGCTTAACATCAGAATGGATGCACAACCTATGATGCTCAGTGGTACCCAGAATATGGGTCTGTATTTTATTGATAAGAGTGTCTTCACTCTAGTGACACTACATGTAGGATGAAGTAGCGATGGAAATGAATTTTGTTTACCTTGGAGTGAAATCATGCTGGAAGTAAATATATTACTGTTTCTGCACTGTTAAGTGGTTTGTAAGTATTTGCTTCTTCCTTTGGGTGCTTATTTACTTGATTTATTCTTGATTCGCCTGCTTGTACAGAGTTTCAAGTGGATCAGGGGAGTAGTTTTCCTGTTCTTTTCGTGCTTTGTGAGTTTTCCTGTTGATTGTAATCTGTTGTTTGCATTTACAGTGTGTTTAGTTTGTATTATACTTTTTGGACATATTTCATTGTGGCTGCTCTGTGTATAACTATCACCTAAAATAAGAACATGTCTGTTATTTTATTAAAAGATCTGAATTATTTCTATGATTCCAATGAATTCTTAGCAAAATCTACTGGGAATTTCCACCCAACTTGTGGTATCAATGCAGAATTTCAATTTTGAACATTAATATATTGGAAATAAAAGCTGTGGCCAATTTATACTCCATAAGGTTGTTGTGTGAATTATTTTACAGTAGGACTGGTTTATTTTACAGGTATTATGTAATATGGTCTAGGGTGAACTTATTGGTCATCAGTGTCCAAAGTTGTTGATGCTGATTTATGCTGCCATACAAGGGAAAAAAGCTGGGGCGTCATGTATCCAATCACCTTGATCAAGGCACACTTATATCCAGCTGACAATCCCCACCACCACTGCCTCTGCCCCTGTTGGGTAAAGATCAGGCCTGATCAGGTCTTGGATTTATAACTGAATTAAATCGATTGAGCAGTCATTGCATTTAGCAACATTCACAATTTTTGGCAGATTTGATCAAAGTGGACGTATCTAACAAAAAAATCAAAACGTTTATGGCAGCCTAAAATGAGGTATTATGTGAAAGATAATTACAGAGGGAACAGGACTACATTACTAATCTCCATCCCAAGATAGTCAGGTGCAGATAGTCAGATAGTCAGAAGGTGTATACGATACAGTATGCAGATATAGTAGATAATCACTAATAACTGTTACCAGCATTTTCTTGCTCTAAACTACAATGCGGTTTTTCTACATTGGTCAACAAGTTCCACACACCAGCTCATGGGACAGCTCCTTCTTTTCCGTTAAAGCACACTGAGCATGCCTAAGCACTGTGCAAGGAAGGTGAGACTTAAGATTACCATCACATGACATTCCAATCCACTGCAATATGTTGGCATCATATAGTGGTAACCGCATGCACAGCCCCAACTATTCCCCCCATACGCGATATGGGGATCAGTGGACCTGCACATATACGTATCATCTCCCTCAACTTAATGTAACAATGTGACAAAACAGCCAATAAACATTTATCATCAGTAATAAGGGCCGCACAGCTGACAGAGTAGTGTTGTTGGCATTGTTGTTGGTTGTTTTTGGCCCCCACACCTTGCTGATATTTGACAAATCCCTGAGTATGGCCATGCATATGGCCACCTTAATATCCAAATTAAATCATAGGCAAAAACCTATCAGATCCCAACAGCACCTTGTGGCTCCAATCAAATACATATCCGTACTGACAACCCTTCACACATTTTACCAGATGCGATCGGGCTGTTACCACATTGGGTTACATTACCCCTCCTCCTATTGGATTTAGGACAAGGCTGCGGACCTACACATAGAATCACAGTGTTTTTTAAGTGGGGGATGTTCTTTCCTCAGGGACGCCCTGAGTTTGTTATATGGGTATGGTTAATAATAAAATGTCAATAAGGTTTATGACTGGAGAATTTCTAATGAGAAGATTTTTAAAATATTTGTTGTCAGGTTATTCTAAAAATTCAAGGGTTGAGGAGTCCACTGAGTCAGCAAAGTACAGGCCAGGTTGCAAACACCAGAATGGTGGTCATTATTGACACATTTACTTTAATGTTATAAACATGTTACTAAATTAATAAATCTGATGCTGTTCAACATTAAGCCTTCATTTCAATATATATTCATACTTTCATATAAAACATAATGCTCTGTTCATTTACAAGGTAGGATGTCACAAATAGTCCAACACCTTTTTACAGAAGGTGCTGATGTACAGATTTGTCTATTGATCTAATTTGTCAGCGAATGAAATATTCTTCCAACATAATTTCTGACAAGGACACTTAACTATATCTCTGCTGCGTTTTTAGATCCTCACACAAGCTTTGAGTTTCAGCCTCATTAAACTGCTTGGAAAGTGGAAGATTCTGAAACTTTTCTAAATAATTATTGTCGTTTTACCACTCGTTTTTTTTTTCTGAAGCCGTGGTATTTCTTCTGAAAGCCTGTGGTATGTGGGCGTCTTCTTTCCTTATTAAACCATATTGCAGATGAAACTTTTCTTCCACTTTGAAAATATCCCAAATTTTCTATGTTCCTCATCTCATATCTTAGTGTCTTGCTAAAAGTGTCTTGCTTAAAAAATGTCTTAAATAATACATACTACTTTCTTTCTCTACACCTACAATAATTAAATATGTTCTTTGTGGACCAAAGGAAAATGAAAATATTGGAGTTTTGGCATATAAAAATGTGTGCAATTAAACGATGTACGTTATCAAGTTTTTTTAACAAAAATGTCATTGTTCTGCTGTGGGAAGTTAACATAAAGCTCACAAATTTATCCACAAAGTTCATTGACTATGACACTCATGTAAAATTTAAATTTTAGAGTTGGACCTGAATTCGAACCTGATCCTGGTTCTGATCAGATTTCACAGATCTGCCGAAACTCTGACTTTGTGGTTTTCGAGATTTTTGAGAAATTTAGAATAATTTTCGCTTTTGTAAATTTTTAAAATACTCACACGGAATGCCAAAACGATTTAGTGAGTTCGGCCATTTCTAATAAATCATGTCACTTCAGTAACCTTAAAAGGTCAAGGTCAGGGGTGAGATTTTTACCATTAAGGTTTTGGTAATATTAAAAAAATGACACCTGCCTCCTGTAATATTTGATATTCTCTGACGCCATTTAACCAACAGTCTAAGTGATCTAAGTGATGACCCGCCCATACGAACACACCCAAACCCTAACCCTTGTCCTGCCCTATCCCGCAGTGATGTGGGCCGCGGTTGGACTCACGGAGGGAGCACATGGGACTTGCAATTGCAGTTAAGGAATAAATATATTTGTCACTCTGAAGGGCTTGAAATTCTGCCATCTGTAGTGTAAACGCCATATTAGTTATGGTACATTTACACCGGAGTGATTGTGGTACTGGGTAATGGGGCCCCATGTGTTTTACTCTGTGCTGGACTGAATGACAGGGAAAGTTTTCAGATCCAAATCCATGGTCCATTGTGGAATATGAAAAAAGTTTTCATATTCCACAACCAAAAACCTATAATAACCACAATATTAAAATGCAATTTGAAGGTTTCAATCCAGGGCATAGAATTTGATCCTTGGGCCTTGGTAACTATGTAATGGCTCACATGTGTAATATCTTTATAGTGATGGCTGGTCACTCATGTGACTGGCAGAGCAAGAACAATGACATTTTGGGATTGAGAAAGCTTTGTGGTATCTTAGCTATAAACAGGGGGGATCAATGTTTAAAGAGAAAGTATGTCATTTATCATCTTCATTTACTGGAATGCCTTAAGGGAAAATGTGCCATTTATTACTTTTAATGCAAAGTAAAAAAGTGTAACATTTACAAACATTTTTCAGTGAAAAGGTTAAAGGGAAAGAGTGTCATTTAAAGGGTAACAGATATTTGGGCATGACAGAGAATGGTTGCAGTCTGTAACTTGTAATCTTCCGAAAAATAATTTATTTTTGGGGAACTTTAGGAAGTTCCGCATCTCAAAGTAATTACCCATATGTGAACAACTACCGTTTTTTATTATTGAAATTATATCAGCCTATTTTCCAATCCAGAGGCCATGCTTCTGGACATGAGGAATCGGCAAAAATAAGAAACAATATGGGCTTTATTGATTTAACCTATTTAGTTGTTTCTGAACGCTCTCCTCAGTTAATTAATGCAATTTATACCATTATTGCTACAATAATGGTGGCCAGAAGTCGACCTGTGAAAGTCATCGACACAAAAGATAGGAAAATTATTGGAAAAATAAAAAACCTACAAGGTGAAAACTATGTTACAACAGAAAAATCACTAAAATTCAAGGCAAAGGACTGATGATAACATGTGATTTTCAATATCTGAATGATATCCACCTAAAATTAGTGCTATCGGACAATCACTGTGGATTCTCAGGCCTGGGAAATGGCCACGTTTCAATGCCCAAATGCTGCCTGCCATGACTTTTAGCGCTGTCCTCGACTTTCCTCTTGTATCCTCCGGTACTCGTGCTTCAATGTCATGTCTCTCCTTGCTGACCTGCTACTCCATCCCTGACTTTGCTCCTGTATTCGCATTTTGTACCTCGCTGTTGTCCAACTCTTGCTGGTTGTGCCCAGTCCGCCTAGTGCGCTCCTGGTTTCCCCATTGTTTTTAAATGTTTATGTTATTGGTGGGTGTTTTATATAATGTGTCCCTTACTAAAGTACAGGGATCCAATAATGATCAGACATGTGTGGCCACCTAATGGTCTGTAACATGCAAAAGGCTCAGATGGTAATGTTCCTTTATAGTGATGGCTGTCACATCATGGTGACTGGCAGAGCAGAAACATGGCCTCCTGGGATTAAGAAAGCATTGTGTATCTTTGGCTAGCCAATAAATAGGGCAAAACTCAGTGCATGTTCCTAAGGGAAAGTGTGTGATTTACCATGTACTTTAATGGAATGTGATAACGGTAAATGTGTCTTTTATCAACCTTTACTGCAACGTCTTCAATGAACAGTGTAAAAGTGTAAAATGTATTACACTGCTTGTGTTGTCCCTGTAATAATGTTCCTCTCACTCTTACATGCAGGAGCTTTTTCTAAGGGTGGCACCACCTGAGACAAGACATCTCTGCTGCAGCCCCCATGTGCACAGGTACCACAAACTAATAGATTTTATAGCTATGATTGGCCATCAGACAGGTGGTCTACTTGCTTTATTATATATAACACACACACCATAAAAACTGATATACCAGTAAAATTATTTTATTTCATTAAAAGTTTACATTGGTTGTTCTATACAAGTTATCTATTATTATTCTACTGTAAAGCTAGGTACACACCTAGCGATTTTTCCTCCTGACCGACCGTTCGATACTTCCGACCGGTCGTGCGGTCCATAGAGGATCTGATCGTGCGTCCATAGAGGACCGCACGTCTGGACGAGGTTTTCCATCATGTCACACGAAACTATGACTGGATCGATCGTGGACCGAAATTCTCATCATGTGTACCCAGGTCCTGCCTGAAGAGCTTACAAACATTATCCATTTATCTGCGCCACACACACACACTACACACACAACATACTGTCTTCATTAACAGGGTTTTTTGTGAACTGTTACCAGTGCTACTGTAGGTGCTCACGCATCTTCAATGTAAACAGAACACTGAGGGGTTATTCATGGGTGTGACATAGAGGTATAACAGACCATTCTTCAAACTGTTCTGGTCCTAATCTTGTTGCTGTGGATGACCTATCTGGCTGCCAGAAGTTGAACGCCCATACTCCTGCTTTGTCTGCGAACTGGTGGCTGATGTTGATTGCGTTCTCTGTTTTTTTTCCTTTTCCTTCCATTTGTCTTCAAGACGTATAAAACGAAGGAAGAGGATTCCTCCAACATGAACACCCTAACAATGTATATTCCATACTTATCATCTGGGACAGGTTGGTGTCTGGTTGTCCCTTCTGGATCTTATCACAACACTGCCTGCACAGACAGAATAAAAATGAAGAATATAAAGACATGAACTGTGACACCACAGGCAGAGCTCTCCATTAGAATAATAACCAATAAACACTGGGATCTAGGTGCTCTGGCAAGTAGTACCACTACTACACCTCTACTAATCTCAGATCAAACGAACTGAATGCCCTCGCGTAATTACGTCTAGATGGGCTCTCAACACTCTGGAAAGAAAAGAAAGAATTCAGGAGGGGAGGATTCTGGCCAGTGATCCACACAATAGAAACAATTAAATATTATTTGGTACATAAATTAGATATAGGCCAAATAGGTAAATTGGTTCTGGTACATTACCATCATCAAACCTGAAAATAGGAAGAGAAGAGGGAGAAAGTGTTCTAGACAAATAAAGCGTATGTATTAAAGTATGTTAGATTTGTGTTTATTTGTCTCTCTTAAGGCTATAATACAATGGACCGCACATGAACACATTAGTTTAATTGATTACAGTGGAAAATAATTTTATACCATTGAAAGAATAAGATCTGTTGTGATATGTAAGGCAGCGATAAGGCTGGGTATGTGAGCCCCAGGAGCAGAAAAAGGGAACAGCCTGAAAAGAAGAATCACCACACCACATACCCACGATCTGGCTGGGGGATTGATCTTGTTGAAAAGCCAGCTGATCCTGCACCACTGCAGGCCCAAGCAGCAACTGACACATATAACAATCCCGAAGATCAAACTGGAAAAATAGAGATCAAAAAATAGTATTCTTTTATATTGATTTAGAAACTCCCCTTCATTGAAGGTGGATAATTGCAACCCTCCCTCTGACCTGTCCACCCCTACTATAGATAAACAAGCAGTTCAAACGACAAAAGTACAAAAAACTGGGACTTACAAGTCATCGTGCTGACGCGTTAGGATATTCGACAAAACGGGTGGTCGATTGTGTCCGTCTATCTGTATCCGTGGGGCCTACTTCGGATGGTTTTGTAGTTGAGTGGCCATCGGTCATCCAAGGAAGGGGGGAAGGAAAGTAAAGGGGGTGTATAAAGGGAAGGAAGGAGAAAGAACGTACCTTATTCGTTGCCTCACTTCTTTCGACTTGTTCTTACCCATCTCTATCGATCGATGCAACCATTTACTTTTCTCTGTAATTCAGATTTATTTTACGTAAACTTTATCTATAAAACTTGCAGTTCGTTGCTGTGTTGTTAAAAACTCATCTTCCCCTTAATCAGAATTGTTGAGACAAAGGTCTGCTCCTTGTGTCTTGTAAGGACGGACGTTAGGAATTATGGCCGCTTAATTATATATTTTTTATGCTAATTTTTGTTCTTACTGTCTCTGGTGACAACATTAGGTGACATAATAATAAAACAGTATATGAAGGTAACTGTGGAGAAAGTAAGATAAATTTTGGGGGGTATCTACAAAAAAGTATAGTTAGCGTAAAGTCCACACTGCTTATGGGCCATAGAGACGTACTTTGTGTCATCAAAAGCTAGAAAGGTCCGAGATGGGGGTATTTAGATTCTGTGGCATCGGCTGGGGGGTAAATCATCGTCGCCGCCTCTGGCTTGACCGCTTCTCGTGTGAGTTCCAATCCATCGATGGAAGGGTTAGTCAGCCCATATTAGAGTCAGTAGCGTATAGCCGACAAGGTGGGAGCTGTCTGATCGCGACATACAGGGAGTACGAGAAGCTCAGGTGGAAAAAGTACGGCCACGTCGGGAGCCTCGGGGATACGGTCCATACAGATACATCCATTTTATCACTGTACCACCCTGAATTACTGTACTGAATGTTTCTCATTTTATCGTCAACTTTTATTTCCATCCCAGAATTCCGGAATTGTATAATGTTTCACTTACCCGCAGTGCATGTGGCCAGTTTAGATTTAGTGAAATCCTGCATCCTTCGGGCTGCTAGGAAACTCCTTGCGCCTGTAATTGAAAGACAGAAGTGAGAGGGAAGGAAGGTCATAGTGATAGTTCAAGGTCATTGTATATCCGTCTATATGTGGGGTAATACTTACCAGCTAGCAGTATTGAGGAGGAAGTTAGAAAAGCTGCGTCGTCTTCGCTATTCCTAATAAGCCCCTCCTCAGAAATGCTAAAGTTATGGGCAGACAACCCAGAACATTAATATCCCGATGAATAACAGTCGATAACTTGAATTACCATAGAATGGTAATAGTGGGTAGAGGCTATAGGATAAGGCGTAAGACTTTCTTTACATTTGGGAAAAAAGGGAAAGACTAGACGTCCTATTAATTATAGACTGTTAATGAGTTTAATAGGAGCGCTACCTGTAGTCTGTAGCTCAGCATATGAGGCTAACTATTTAAGCCAGCTTTGCGCTGGCCTTTTCGGGGCAATGAGAATAGGGGAATTAGTGTCTGCTAGTTCTAAGCGCCCAGGAGGTTGAAAATGGAAGATGTTTTTATTCCCAACCATCGGTTAGGGTTAAATAAGCCGCTCAAAAACAGACCCTTTGGGGAAGGGGATGGTTTTCTATATTTCCTCTTTCCTCTTCTTGGTGCCCAGTTCAAGCGATTGGTGGTTTCGCAGCTGTTAGAGCGGCTTCCCCGGTTTTTCTTTCACATGCAGATGGAAAACCTCTTTCCAGATACCAATTTGAGGCCCTTTGCAGTTAGGCCTCCATCCTCGGGAGTTTGGCACACATTCCTTTAGGATAGGACGCGACTGAAGCCCATTCTTTAGGTTTTCAGAGGAAAGGGTTCGTAGGTTAGGGCGCTGGCGTTCCAACTGTGTGGCGCGTTACTACGCCCGGAACTGGCTATTAATTGATTTTTTCTTTTTAGGGACTCGTCAACCTTCATCTGGCTAGTAGGACACTCCTACCTTTTTTGGGCGGCCCAAAGAGCGGATGTGCGACCAGGAGGACGTAACCTTGGATTTCAAACAGCTTCCTGTACTGGAAGGGATTAGAGGGTTGGCTTGGGGACAAGTACTAGTCGAAATAGTTCGATTAGTAGGGCTGACCCGGGTCCCACAGTGTTGGTAATACACGCTTCCGGCAACGACCTCTGTCGGAATAGATTGTCGGACCTGTTATTTTAATGAAAGCTGACTTTCACCGCTTTCGATCCTTCTTTAAGGAAGTGGTGATCGTTTGGTCGGAGTCGTTCCCAGGGTACACTGGCAAGGGGCGAGAGATCAAGGGGCCGTAGAAAAGGCTAGGAGAGTCTTAACACCAGGATCTCCAGATTTGTCAGGTCACAAGGGGGGGGTTGTCGTCAGGCATCGCCAGCTAGAAGGCGATAATAGGTCCCTCATGAGACAGGATGGGGTCCATTTAAATGACATTGGGCTGGACATTTTTCTTACGGGTTTACAAGATGGTATAGAGCAGGCACTATACTTGTTGGGTGGCGGACGGAGTTCCGTGTAGGCTTACAGCAACTCCTTGGTGGCGGATGCATCCTTGCGAAGGTTATGTTTGGAGCCGTTACATGCCCTCTGGGGATCCAGAGGCGTGGCATTTAGCATTGGCTACGGCTCGGGGACTTATGGTTAATTAACATGCAAGGATGCATAAATTATGTTTTGAATATTTTAAATTGATCACATGTTGTAATGTGTCAATTAATAAAAGCTGTGGCCTTATGTTTCACCCAACAAGTGTGTCTGACTGTTCTTTAACACAAAGTAAGTGTAAAAGGGGTTAATTTCAAGTAAACAGCCACGATGGCTCCAGCCTTAGGTCTGGTAGCTCCGGCCCGCGGTAGGGACCGGAGCGTCTGACCTGAGGCGGGCGGGGCCAGCGGGGGATGCTGGGAGGTGTTGTCCCGGTCGCGGCCGCCTCCTGGCGTGTTCCCGCGAGATTCCGGCCGCGGCGTTGAGTATGACGTCATCACGTCATTACGCGAGCCCGGATTGGCCGCGGCCGGTCTCGCGAGAGGCGGGAAGATGACGTCAGTGGTGACGTCATCAAAGTTATTTAAAGGGGCGGAGCACGAGGCTCGGGCGCCATTTTGTTGAGTGCTAGCAGGGAGAAGGATCTTCCCCACCCTCCCTCCCTATAGTTATATGGTTTTAAAAAAGTGTTGGTTAATGGTTTATTACAAGGGGAAAAAAAGGGGATGTTGGAGTCACAGCTGGCGGATGCATCCTTGCGAAGGTTATGTTTGGAGCCGTTACATGCCCTCTGGGGATCCAGAGGCGTGGCATTTAGCATTGGCTACGGCTCGGGGACTTATGGTTAATTAACATGCAAGGATGCATAAATTATGTTTTGAATATTTTAAATTGATCACATGTTGTAATGTGTCAATTAATAAAAGCTGTGGCCTTATGTTTCACCCAACAAGTGTGTCTGACTGTTCTTTAACACAAAGTAAGTGTAAAAGGGGTTAATTTCAAGTAAACAGCCACGATGGCTCCAGCCTTAGGTCTCAGAAATGATTGATCTTTGTTTGGTTAACCCTCCACAGCATCCAACTTTCACTGATTTTTTTTTTTTTGTTTTATTAAAAATATTTCCTTATTATGAATTAGTAACCTCTTGAAGTATTTCCCCTATACTGAGTAGATCCTCCGTTAACCTTAAAGGGAAAGTTTAGTGGAAAATATCAATATTTTAAAAATTCTTGGTTTGTATTATGCATACCCAGCTATTCTACATATTCTCTCCCATTTTGAAAAATCAGTTTCATACCCTTTGCTGTTCCCTGCTGTTGACATTAGTGAGCTGCCATTTCAGGTTCCAACGGTCTTTCTTCTTCCCAGGATGCACCACTTCCTTGGAATGTTCCTAACAGTAATTTCTACTGATTGGCTGTTGGTGATGGGTCAAATATGCTCAGATCTCTACTGAGCAAATGAATCAACCCAGGAACTGGGTCAAGGGCAAAACCATAAGTCTCTACTAGGGGTCCTGCAAACAGGAAGTCAATATTTCAGTTGCATTTATTTTTACATAGCCAAAATGCTGAATTGACAGATTAAGCTCATTGAAAATGACTGTTCTTTTTTCTTAAAAGCATATGTATTTGCACTGAACTTCCCCTTTAACCTTTGTCTCAATTACTGTAAATACATAAAACATTATATTTTTCATGTCTGTAGGATATCCTTATAGGTCTAAATTAAGCAAAGTTAGCTTAGGATCTGGAGGGATGTTCCACACCAGTATTTCTGACAGTATCACCAAAGCTTTGGACTATATAGGTCTCACAGCAGGACAGTCCCAGAACAGGTGTTGGAGTGTGGCAATATAGAATTTTAAAAGATGATATTCAATTTAATAATTTTGATAATCTACTTATCCTAAAAGACTTAAATGCATCATGGGAATTGTATCTTTTACATACTTTTACTACGAGTTAGATATATGGTAATTAAACAGTAGTCACAGACCAATTAATACATAATTAACAAGCATAGCTGCACTGATTGCAAACTGATTGCAATTAAACTGCATTAATTCTAACTAAGCCACTCTGTATGTATTTTAATATGGGCCCCTTGATTTATTATTTTTTTTACTGATTTTGGGAACTCTGACCTTAATTCAAGCTTACCTCAGTTGATTAATCATCTTTCTATGTTTAAAGGGCAACTAAAGCCACAGAACAACACTTAACCAGAAGGCAGAACACCTTGATATAAAACCAGTAATCTGTGTCTTACATCTCATTTTGATATGGGCGCTGGGAAATTTACCTAAATAACATATGGTTTGTGCTTTACTTCTCAGCATTCTAGTATCACACAGTTTGGTCAACGACTATTATGTTCTGCACATGCTCAGTCTTTAGCTATGGCACAAACTTGTTACAGTTGGTCACACCCATTAATAATCTCTAGCCAATCCTTTTACAGGACAGAAATCAAGGAAGCATGTGACTGAGGTCAGGAGGTGTGGTCTGACACTGCACATATATACATATACTTCATCCAGTTCTTAACAGGCTTTGATTTACTTTAACAGCGTTTACTAAAGTAGCATTTTATTGTTTATTGGTGTTTTTAGGGGGGTTGTTTTCAGATTCTGGAGTATAAAAAATTGGGTTTAGTTCTCCTTTAAAATCAAGCCTTGAGGTCCCCCCTGCACGCAGTACATGTCTCTTGGTGATCCATAAGTTGACTGCAAAAAATCCTGATCTTTGAAAAATGACAGACAGGATCTGGCAGATCAAAGGTTTGCCATCTGTGATCACCTGACATTTAATGAATGTAATTATCAGGGCAGCACTGATTGTAAATAAACGTATGTGGTTTGAGGTTTCACTCTAGCACACCAGGTGTGGCAACTTGCAGTAGTTGGTAAATACAATTCTCCAAGGCTCCCTACCCAAGAGCAATGGTAACAGTTAGGATGAGAGGAGCACAAACTTCATTGATTCAATGTATTTATTGTGCAAAAACATACACAGGGAGATTCAATAAAAGTTCTTATCGTTAAAAATAGTGCAAATTTTGCGCCAACCAATCAGATATTATTTAACATTTGAAAGCTAACATCTAATTGGTTGGGGCAATATTGGCACCATTTTTAACGATAAGAACTTTTATTGAATAACCCTGACAATGTTTCGGAGAGTTGCCTGCCCCCTTCCTTTGGTTTCACACCTCAGGAAGGGGCAGGCATCTACCCTAAACATTAATGTTTTTCGCACAAAACTTTGAATCACTGAAGTAGTGTGCTCTCTCTGCAAAACAATAAACATTAATTCCTACTCAGTCATGCTGAATATGTTAATAGGTGTTCCTAGATGTTTCACTGATCTGGTAACCCAAGTCTGAAGATACTTTCATTAACTGACGCACATTGCAGAAAAACTGCCAATGGTTACATAGTGAATGGTTCAGTGAAGATACCTATACAGCATTGAGAAAGCCATGCATACAAAACATTGTGGAAAGGAAGTGGCTGTGTGACAGAGTCTCTCAGCAGTGGATATGGTGATTAAAGCTGCACAGACAGAGTGGGGTTGGAATGACAGAACATTGCAGTATAACTGTAGCCAGGATTGTTTTTTTGTGCTAATGCCATAGGGGGAAGTGGAAAAGCACAAGGAGAGGTAAAACTTTAATTCTACAATATTATAGCACTATAGCACTGTCCAATGGTTCTAATTGGAGAGTGAGTTGAGATAGTGTTAGCTTCGCCGTGACTAAGGGATGGGGCGCCTGATCCTGGGGGAAACATTGCAGTGTCAGGCTATCCGCCGCGCCTTGCAAGGGGAATCGCGCGAGACGCGCGGCACTGCGTCTCTATATAAAGCAGCGCCATGCGGTCACTGGCGCCATTTTAGGTTTGCCGGTGACCAGGGAACAGCCCACAGGAGGTTGGGACCCCTAGAATCAGCCGGAATCTAAAGATAGCAGGATGTCAGATCCAATAATGGACCAGGTAAGGGAGAGGATAAGCAGGGAGGGGGCAGGGTGGTTTCAGGCCTTGCTTGCACCAGGGGATCAGTCCCCTGGAATTCAAGGGTTGGTCTCTCAACCATCAGGGCCCCCAGTTGGGCGTCTACCGCTAGGCCTGTGCGCTCTTTCCACGCTCCCAACCTGCTAAGTCTGAGTCCTCCTGGGCCTGGCAAGCAGAAAAAAGGGGAGGAAGGCTAGTGCTGGGGGAAAAGGAGCAAAGAAGGGTAGAAGGAAGAGTTTGGTGGGGGCCCTTACTGCCATGTTCTGATCCAGAGCCCAGGATGAATCATCAACCCCATCCATGCCTGAAGGGGACCAAGGGGAGGGACCTTCCCAAGAGCAGGGAACTGCTCAAGGTCAGGGTGGCAAACTAACCCAGGACATTTCCTTTTCAGCAAATCCCCCAACATTAGCTTAAAAAGCTGGCCCTTTCTGGCTATTTAACGAGGGACAATGCAAAGGGGGGTGTTTTTTTTTGCTTTTGTGGAGGCTCAGGGCACTCTAAGTATTTTAGGAGGGGAAAAGGCTCAGCCAATAAGCCCAGGACCAGGAGGCCCAAGGACCCCAGTGAGCGTAGCCGGCTAGATAAATATCATAGAAGAGAAGCGGCTGAATTAATTTAAGTTTTGTAATTGTTTTTTATATTCCTTTCCAGTTTTCTCCCTCCCCAGTTTTTTCTAAAAATTTAAAGTCAGGTGAGGAACTTCCTGGCATGGCTAGATCAACGTTCCAGAACGAGTTTCAATGGGTCACATGGCTGGTCCCTTTATTGACCCTTACTTCAGGCTAATTCATCACCTGTCTCACCCTAGGGGAGGGTCGGTCGATGGCGGTATTAGTCCAGAGGCAGCGTCAGTATCACATGTATCCTTTAACAGGGCGGCCGCCCTGGTTTGCGGGGATGGAAAAAGGAATATACGCCAAAAGTAGCTAGGCGCCCTATCTCATTCAGGATCCTCATTAGGATCCTGGAGTCTCTCCCATCTGTTTGTTCATATGAGGTGTCACTATTTAAGGCTGCTTTCACCTTAACCTGAGGCCTAGAATTAGGGTTTGCATTGGGAGGTCCAAGACGGACGTCTTTGGGGCTGGTGCATGGTTCACGATTCTTCCACCTAAAGGAGAGTTTTGCCCAGTAGCAGTTATAAGAGAATATTCCCTAATATGTGCATCTTCTTCCTCTTCCTTTTTGTGTCACACTAACGGGGCTCCTCTCTTTAGGTATCAGTCGGTTTTAAGGTCATCTTTGACTCATATTGGCTTTAACCCTAAAGAATTTGGTACTCATTCCTTTAGAATTGGCGCAGCCGCTGAAGCCTATCTTCTAGGTTTTTCAGAACAGGAAGTGAAGCGGTTAGGGCGTTGGTGGTCCAACTGTATAACACGTTACTGTATAACACGTTACATTCCCCCAGAACTAGCTTTTAATTGAAAATTTCTTTGCACGAGGAAAACAAGCAGCAGTGTGGCTGGTGGGCCACTCCTACCTTTTCTGGGCAGCAAAGAGAGCTGACAAGACCGGGTGGCTGAAATCTGGGCTTTACCACAGCTTCATTGGAATGGAGAGGAATAAGAGGGATGTCATGGTGCAGTGCTTCCGGAAGCAGTGGAGATCAGCAGATCAGCCAGGGGTCCATTGGTATTAGTGATTCACGCCGGGGGGAACGATCTCTGAAAGGCCCGTCTATCAGACCTTCTGACACTTATGAAAGCGGATTTGTCGCAGATGCAAGCATTTTTTAATCAGGTAATACTGGTCTGGTCTGAGATTGTCCCCTGCGTAGTGTGGCAGGGCGCTAGGGACCCAGCAGCCATAGAAAGGGTCAAGAGGGTGGTTAACACGCAAATCTACAGATTTATGCGCTCCCTAAATGGAGTGGTGGTCAGAACTATACAATTGGAAGGTGACAATAGGTCACTAATGAGACCTGATGGCATACATCTAAATAATATCGGCCTGGATATATTCTTATCAGGTTTACAGGATAGTATTGAACAGGCCTTATTTCTTTTGGGAGGTGGTCGGAGTTCAGTGTAGGAGTACATGAATTCCTGGTGGCAGGTACACTCTTGCTGGAGATATTTATGGAGCCATTGCATGCCCTCTGGTAACACAGGGGTTGGCATTCAAGAGGAGAACTACAGCTAAAATAGTTAACAACATGGATGGTTATGAATTACAAAGTCATTGAATTAACAATGAACAAGAAGACAGACAGTGCAGGGAAAAACTGACATAATAATTAGAGGTTTTAAAGACCTGTAAAATAAGAAAATCACTGTCCTGGCAGGTGGAACACTGCATTGGTCATTCTGCTACATAGCAGCAATAATTAAATGGACTTTCCCAGAGGCAAGTAAGGAGGAACCTGGATTTTTAAAGGGGCAGACAAAAATCAGAAAAAGCTTTGGTGAGTGAAATGGTCTGGCCAGCTAGAGCCAACCACTATGTGAGACCAGACGCACAGTAAGTTAGCTCCGTGCAAAAGACCTAAAGCGCATCATAACAGAGTGGTAATCCTTCACAATTGTACAGGGCAAACCCATATACTTACCTCCAGTAACAATGACCAAACAAGGGGGAACGACAAACAAGCAGAAATCCCAGCCGATAACAGACTTTTTCACTGTGGGCATCGGCTTTTCTGTCTCCTCACAGCCATCAGGCAACTTACCTAAAACGGAGGGGGAAAAGAATCAAACAGATTAAACCAAAACACCATATTTATAAAGGCACGGTATCACTGTATTTTTTAGCAATACCGCACATTTAAAGATCATTGCAGGCCCTAAATCAATGGTACAGATTGTAAATCTATGATCATGATCGTAGATTAAAGAACGGCCATTGATTACCATTGCGGTATACCAAACAAGCAGCCTTCCCTGTCCCACTTCCACCCACCTCAGTGCCTGTTGACCCCCCAGTTCTGCCAATCCCCGCAATGCTGCAAGCTGCCCCCTTAGACTCTCCACCACAGCTTCCAAATGGGCAACCCACTCACACCTGACAGAGACAGGTTCACTGGAACATCTGCTTCAGGTTCCTATACATGTGGCAGGATGCACATTGCATGTTACCGACAAAACTGTCCCTTTAATACACCACACCAACACCGTGACGCACAAACCTTGTTTAATTGCCCTTCTTGTTTCAATGTCCTTCTTTTTCTATGTCCTTGAGATCAAGGTCCTTAGAACAATGGGATTTATACACGTTTCACTCACAGGAAACTTCCTTTTGTTAGGTCCAAACCACAGGCCCAACAAATGTGAATCCTATTTAACTAACAGGCCCCAGCCCCCACACCAATTAGTGCAAGAGCCAGGAAGAGAGGGAAAAAACAAAACACTTATTAACCCTTTCACAACCTGTTTGTGATTACAACAGGTATAATACTAGAATATAGAAGCCCAGCACACCCCTTTAACTGGAAGAAAGAATGATTCATCTACTTACTGCACACACAGTCCTTACACAGTCCTTCAAACTTATTTTCAAACTTTCACACACACCATACAACCATCAAATGATTAAATGTCCTCATTGATCAGTATAGTTGCTTGTTCGGTATAATTACTTGTTCAGTATAGTTAATAGTTCCCTTGTTCAGTATAGTTCCTTGTTCATATATTGATTATCCCCCCAAAAAATACACCAAAAAAAAATACACGAGAGACATTTAACTAACCAAAAAAACAGTATAGTTGCTTGTTCAGTATAGTTCCTTGTTCAGTAAAGTTCCTTGTTCAGTATAGTTTCCTGTTCGTTATAGTTGCTTGTTCAGTATAATTCATAGTTCCTTGTTTTGTATAGTTCCTTGTTCAGTATAGTTCCTTGTTCAGTATAGTTCCTTGTTCAGTATAGTTCCTTGTTCGGTATAGTTGCTTGTTCGGTATAGTTCTTAGTTAAGTATAGTTCTTAGTTCAGTATAGTTTCTTGTTTTTTTTTTAAAGGGTATGTCCACCCGTAAAACTGATTTTTAATATGCTGCTCCCCCATGTCCCCCAGCCCCAACCGCATAATTTTTTTTTTCAGAAAGCCCCCCAAACTCTTACTACCCCCCCTCGTTCCTCCCCGCCGCACTGCCAGCCCTCTGCTTGCGAGAATGCAAGCAAAGGGCGGGACTGGCAGTCTCGTCTGTGATTGGCTGAGCGGCAGCCAATCACAGACCGGCTGCCGGTCATTCAGTGCAGCGAGGAAAGCGGAAGGTAAGTAAGAATTTGGGGAGCTTTTTGAAAAAAAAAATATGCGTTGGGGCTGGGGGACATGGGGAACTCATATTAAGGGGGATTTGGTGCTAGGGGGAGGGATAGTAGAACGGGAGGGAGAGGAGGGGGGGAGGGAGGGGGAGAATGGCTGCAGTACGCATGGCAAATATCTACCGGAGGCAAGATAGCAGGCAGAGCCCTGCTATCCTCCTGGTGGTTAGTTTTGGGACTTTGGGGGGGGGGGGTTTACAGGAGAACCCTATGGAGCTGGGATGTGAGGTAAGGATTAAACTACCCTACATGGTGGGGCCAGTAGTTGGGGGATTATAGTTTGGGGGTGGACTGCCCTTTAATTGTTTATTTTTTATTTCCCGTTCCAAAAAAAACAATAATATACACAAAACATAACAGCAATAAAAGAAGAAAAAAAAAGTAAAAGTAATGTTCCTTGTTTAGTATAGTTCAAAGTTCCTTGTTCTGTGTAGTTCCTTGTTCGGTATAGTTGCTTGTTCGGTATAATTGCTTGTTCAGTAAAGTTCATAGTTCCCTTTTTCAGTATAGTTCCTTGTTCAGTATAGTTCCTTGTTTGGTATAGTTGCTTGTTCGGTAAAGTTCATAGTTCAGTATAGTTGCTTGTTCGGTATAGTTGCTTGTTCGAAATAGTTCATAGTTTTAGTATAGTTGTTTGTTCAGTATAGTTGCTTGTTCGTTATAGTTGCTTGTTCAGTATAGTTCCTTGTTCTGTATAGTTCCTTGTTCGGTATAGTTCATAGTTTAGTATAGTTTTCTGTTCAGTATAGTTCCTTGTTCGGTATAGTTCCTTGTTCGGTATAGTTCCTTGTTCTGTATAGTACCTTGTTGGTATAGTTCCTTGTTCTGTAAAGTTCCTTGTTCAGTATAGTTCCTTGTTCAGTATAGTTGCTTGTTCATTATAGTTGCTTGTTCGTTATAGTTGCTTGTTCAGTATAATTGCTTGTTCAGTAAAGTTCCTAGTTCCCTTTTTCAGTATAGTTCCTTGTTCAGTATAGTTCCTTGTTCAGTATAGTTCCTTGTTTGGTATAGTTGCTTGTTCGGTAAAGTTCATAGTTCAGTATAGTTGCTTGTTCGGTATAGTTGCTTGTTCGAAATAGTTCTATTTTAGTATGTTGTTTGTTCAGTATAGTTGCTTGTTCGTTATAGTTGCTTGTTCAGTATAGTTCCTTGTTCTGTATAGTTCCTTGTTCGGTATAGTTCATAGTTTAGTATAGTTGTTTGTTCAGTATAGTTCCTTGTTCGGTATAGTTCCTTGTTCTGTATAGTACCTTGTTTGGTATAGTTCCTTGTTCTGTAAAGTTCCTTGTTCAGTATAGTTCTTGTTCAGTATAGTTGCTTGTTCATTATAGTTGCTTGTTCGTTATAGTTGCTTGTTCAGTATAATTGCTTGTTCATTAAAGTTCCTAGTTCCCTTTTTCAGTATATTCCTTGTTCAGTATAGTTCCTGTTCAGTATAGTTCCTTGTTTGGTATAGTTTGCTGTTCGGTAAAGTTCATAGTTCTATAGTTGCTTGTTCGTATAGTTGCTTGTTCGAAATAGTTCATAGTTTAGTATAGTTGTTGTTCAGTATAGTTGCTTGTTCGTATAGTTGCTTGTTCAGTATAGTTCTTGTTCTGTATAGTTGCTTGTTCGGTATAGTTGCTTGTTCGAAATAGTTCATAGTTTAGTATGTTGTTTTTTTCAGTATTGCTTGTTCGTTATAGTTGCTTGTTCAGATATTTTCCTTGTTCGGTATATTTCCTTGTTCTGTATAGTACCTTGTTCAGTATAGTTGCTTGTTCATTATGTTGTTGTTCATTATAGTTGCTTGTTCGTTATAGTTGCTTGTTCAGTATAGTTGCTTGTTCGGTATAATTGCTTGTTCAGTAAAGTTCCTAGTTCCCTTTTTCAGTATAGTTCCTTGTTCAGTATAGTTCCTTGTTCAGTATAGTTCCTTGTTCAGTATAGTTCCTTGTTCAGTATAGTTGCTTGTTCGGTAAAGTTCATAGTTCAGTATAGTTGCTTGTTCGGTATAGTTGCTTGTTCGAAATAGTTCATAGTTTAGTATAGTTGTTTGTTCAGTATAGTTGCTTGTTCGTTATAGTTGCTTGTTCGTATAGTTCCTTGTTCTGTATAGTTCCTTGTTCGGTATAGTTGCTTGTTCGGTATAGTTCATAGTTTAGTATAGTTGTTTGTCAGTATAGTTCCTTGTTTGGTATAGTTCCTTGTTCTGTAAAGTTCCTTGTTCATTATAGTTGCTTGTTCGGTAGTTTGCTTGTTCATTATAGTTGCTTGTTTGGTATAGTTACTTGTTCAGTATAGTTGTTTGTTCAGTTTAGTTGTTTGTTCAGTATAATTGCTTGTTCGGTAAAGTACATAGTTCCTTGTTCAGTATAGTTCCTTGTTCGGTATAGTTGCTTGTTCATTATAGTTGCTTGTTCGGTATAGTTCATAGTTCCTTGTTCAGTATAGTTACTTGTTTAGTATAGTTCCTTGTTCAGTATAGTTGTCTGTTCGGTATAGTTTGTTCAGTATAATTGCTTGTTTGGTAAAGTTCATAGTTCCTTGTTCAGTATAGTTCCTGTTCAGTATAGTTCCTTGTTCATTATAGTTACTTGTTCATTATAGTTACTTGTTCAGTATAGTTGCTTGGTCGGTATAGTTGCTTGTTCAGTATAGTTGTTTGTTCAGTATAATTGCTTGTTTGGTAAAGTTCATAGTTCCTTGTTCAGTATAGTTACTTGTTCATTATAGTTGCTTGTTCATTATAGTTGCTTTTTCAGTATAGTTACTTGTTCAGTATAGTTCCTTGTTCATTATAGTTCCTTGTTCATTATAGTTCCTTGTTCATTATAGTTACTTGTTCAGTATAGTTACTTGTTCATATAGTGTACTTCATTTAGTTCCTTGTTCATTATAGTTACTTGTTCATTATAGTTACTTGTTCAGTAAGTTGCTTGGTCGTATAGTTGCTTGTTCAGTATAGTTTGTTTGTTCAGTATATTTGCTTGTTTGTTAAAGTTTCATAGTTCCTTGTTCAGTTAGTTACTTGTTCATTATAGTTGCTTGTTCATTATAGTTGCTTTTTCAGTAAGGTTTTTCAGTATAGTTACTTGTTCAGTGCATCGAGGAAAGCGGAGAGGTAAGTAAGAATTTGGGGAGCTTTTTGAAAAAAAAAAATATGCGGTTGGGGCTGGGGGACATGGGGGAACATCATATTAAGGGGATTGTGCTAGGGGAGGGATAGTAGAACGGGAGGGAGAGGAGGGGGAGGGAGGGGGAGAATGGCTGCATTACGCATGGCAAATATCTACCGGAGGCAAGATAGCAGGCAGAGCCCTGCTATCCTCCTGGTGGTTAGTTTTGGGACTTGTGGGGGGGGGGGTTTACAGGAGAACCCTATGAGCTGGGATGTGAGGTAAGGATTAACTACACTACTGGTGGGGCCAGTAGTTGGGGGATTATAGTTTTGGGGTGGACATGCCCTTTATGTTATTTTTATTTTCCCGTTCCAAAAAAAACAATAATTATACACAAAACATAACAGCAATAAAGAGGAAGAAAAAAAAGTAAAAGTATAGTTCCTTGTTTAGTATATGTTCAAATTCCTTGTTCTTGTAGTTCCTTGTTCGGTATAGTTGCTTGTTCGTATAATTGCTTGTCAGTAAGTTCATAGTTCCCTTTTTCAGTATAGTTCCTTGTTCAGTAAGTTCCTTGTTTGGTATAGTTGCTTGTTCGGTAAAGTTCATTTTCAGTATAGTTGCTGTTCGGTATAGTTGCTGTTCGAAATAGTTCATAGTTTAGTATAGTTGTTTGTTCAGTATATTTGCTTGTTCGTTATAGTTGCTTGTTCAGTATAGTTCCTTGTTCTGTTAGTTCCTTGTTCGGTTAAGTTCATAGTTTAGTATATTGTCGTTCAGTATAGTTCCTTGTTCGGTATAGTTCCTTGTCGGTATAGTTCCTTTTTCTGTATAGTACTTGTTTGGTAATTTTCCTTGTTCTGTAAATTTCCTTGTTCAGTATAGTTCCTTGTTCAGTATAGTTGCTTGTTCATTATAGTTGCTTGTTCGTTATAGTTGCTGTTTCAGTATAATTGCTTGTTCAGTAAGTTCCTAGTTCCCTTTTTCAGTATAGTTCCTTGTTCAGTATAGTTCCTTGTTCAGTATAGTTCCTTGTTTGGTATAGTTGCTTGTTCGGTAAAGTTCATAGTTCAGTATAGTTGCTTGTTCGGTATAGTTGCTTGTTCGAAATAGTTCATAGTTTAGTATAGTTGTTTGTTCAGTATAGTTGCTTGTTCGTTATAGTTGCTTGTTCAGTATAGTTCCTTGTTCTGTATAGTTCCTTGTTCGGTATAGTTCATAGTTTAGTATAGTTTTTGTTCAGTATAGTTCCTTGTTCGTTGTTCCTAAGTTCCTTGTTCTGTATAGTACCTTGTTTGGTATAGTTCCTGTTCTGTAAGTTCCTTGTTCAGTATAGTTCCTTGTTCAGTATAGTTGCTTGTTCATTATAGTTGCTTTTCTTATGTTCTTGTTCAGTATAATTGCTTGTTCAGTAAAGTTCCTAGTTCCTTTTTCAGTATAGTTCCTTGTTCAGTATATTGTCCTTGTTCAGTATAGTTCCTTGTTTGGTATAGTTGCTTGTTCGGTAAAGTTCATAGTTCAGTATAGTTGCTTGTTCGGTATAGTTGCTTGTTCGAAATAGTTCATAGTTTAGTATAGTTGTTTGTTCAGTATAGTTGCTTGTCGTTATAGTTGCTTGTCAGAAGTTCCTTGTTCTGTATAGTTGCTTTTTCGGTATAGTTGCTTGTTCGAAATAGTTCATAGTTTAGTATAGTTGTTTTTTCAGTATAGTTGCTTGTTCGTTATAGTTGCTTGTTCAGTATAGTTCCTTGTTCGGTATAGTTCCTTGTTCTGTATAGTACCTTGTTCAGTATAGTTGCTTGTTCATTATAGTTGCTTGTTCATTATAGTTTGCTTGTTCGTTATAGTTGCTTGTTCAGTATAGTTGCTTGTTCGGTATAATTGCTTGTTCAGTAAAGTTCCTAGTTCCCTTTTTCAGTATAGTTCCTTGTTCAGTATAGTTCCTTGTTCAGTATAGTTCCTTGTTCAGTATAGTTCCTTGTTTGGTATAGTTGCTTGTTCGGTAAAGTTCATAGTTCAGTATAGTTGCTTGTCGGTATAGTTGCTTGTTCGAAATAGTTCAGTTTAGTATAGTTGTTTGTTCAGTATAGTTGCTTGTTCGTTATAGTTGCTTGTTCAGTATAGTTCCTTGTTCTGTATAGTTCCTTGTTCGGTATAGTTGCTTGTTCGGTATAGTTCATAGTTTAGTATAGTTGTTTGTTCAGTATAGTTCCTTGTTTGGTATAGTTCCTTGTTCTGTAAAGTTCCTTGTTCATTATAGTTGCTTGTTCGGTATAGTTTGCTTGTTCATTATAGTTGCTTGTTTGGTATAGTTACTTGTTCAGTATAGTTGTTTGTTCAGTTTAGTTGTTTGTTCAGTATAATTGCTTGTTCGGTAAAGTACATAGTTCCTTGTTCAGTATAGTTCCTTGTTCGGTATAGTTGCTTGTTCATTATAGTTGCTTGTTCGGTATAGTTCATAGTTCCTTGTTCAGTATAGTTACTTGTTTAGTATAGTTCCTTGTTCAGTATAGTTGCTTGTTCGGTATAGTTTGTTCAGTATAATTGCTTGTTTGGTAAAGTTCATAGTTCCTTGTTCAGTATAGTTCCTTTGTAGATAGTTTTCCTTGTTCATTATAGTTACTTGTTCATTATAGTTTACTTGTTCAGTATAGTTGCTGGGTCGGTATAGTTGCTTGTTCAGTATAGTTGTTTTTGTTCGTATAATTGCTTGTTTGGTAAAGTTCATAGTTCCTTGTTCAGTATAGTTACTTGTTCATTTAGTTGCTTGTTGTCATTATAGTTGCTTTTTCAGTATAGTTACTTGTTCAGTATAGTTCCTTGTTCATTATAGTTCCTTGTTCATTATAGTTCCTTGTTCATTATAGTTACTTGTTCAGTATAGTTACTTGTTCATTATAGTTACTTGTTCATTATAGTTCCTTGTTCATTATAGTTACTTGTTCATTATAGTTACGTTTTCAGATATTGCTGGTCGGTATAGTTGCTTGTTCAGTATAGTTGTTTGTTCAGTATAATTGCTTGTTTGGTAAAGTTCATAGTTCCTTGTTCAGTTAGTTTACTTGTTCATATATTCTTGTTCATTATAGTTGCTTTTTCAGAATAGTTGCTTGTTCAGTATAGTTACTTGTTCAGTATAGTTACTTGTTCAGTATAGTTACTTGTTAAGTATAGTTGCTTGTTCAGTATAGTTACTTGTTCAGTATAGTTACTTGTTAAGTATAGTTGCTTGTTCAGTATAGTTGCTTGTTCAGTATAGTTACTTGTTTAGTATAATTGCTTGTTTGGTAAATAATTCGGTAATATAATGACATGGTAATTTTTCCACTTCTTACCTTAGACCTGACTGTGCTGTGTGCTTTTACTCCCCCCATCTCAGATTCAAGGTGCCAGTTGACATCCACTATATTTATCCTGATCAAATTACAATTTTGTTCTTGATTTAATAAATTGCTATAACCTTTCATTATATTTCTATAATTCTGTTCCCATTTCTGAACTAAACCGGTGCTTGCTTCTGTTAGTTTATCTGGATTCCTAGGCTGATAAATTCAAATTATAGCATTTCTACGAAAATTGAAGCCAGTAGTGTTCAAACCAACAACACTGAATTGAACATGTAAATTAGAAGCTGATGCAGAGGGTATTTATATTCTTCATTGATACAGTTGCTGGGCTGCACTGAATCACATTTACAGCCTAGCCTTTTGACATATTCCTGAAGAAATTTGTAAGCTTCAGAACTGGTTTTACATTGTCTCCAGGGGAACGTGTATTAAAATTAGACTAGGCACCCAAATCTATATCCATTGTTATCTCAGACACAGGTGTAGCGGCACTCCGTTCACTGGAACCACGTGGTGCGTAGGCATCATAAGGATCGTCTCCCAGTACTAGGCGACTAAACACATAATGCTAATAGAGAGATTAGATGTGTCACTCATGGGATCATATAAAACTTATTCTTTATTTTGTATAATTTAAAAACATAATGCAGCATTCATCACATTAATGGAGAACCATGTGTTGAGTGCTCCACTAGGTTATTATTCAAAATAATGAATACGTTTTATATAATCCGTGTGTGGCATATCTATTCTATCTATTAGCACCCAAATCTATATCACCCAAGTACTATTGGACTGGTGATTGGGTATAAACTTAACTTAGCTAAGTTAAAAGTATACAGGGAGATTCATTAAAAATTATTATTCTTAAAAATGGTGCTAATTTTGCCCCAACCAATCAGATCTTATTTAACATTTGAAAGCTACCATCTGATTGGGAAAAATTAGCACTATTTTTAACGATAAGAACTTTTATTGAATCTCCCTGTATACTTTTAACTTAGCTAAGTTAAGGTTATACCCAATCACCAGTCCAGTAGTACTTGGGTGATATAGATTTGGGATAATTATTAATTATATGGGGATTCACCTATACCCTTTAATTGTGTTGTTTTTACTGAGCATGTAGCTGAATAGACAACTGTAACCAGGATAGCTTGACAGTTCTTCAGTTATTATCTACTAAGAAACATTTACCATTGTGCTTAACATCAGAATGGATGCAAACCTATGATGCTCAGTGGTACCCAGAATATGGGTCTGTATTTTATTGATAAGAGGTGTCTTCACTCTAGTGACACTACATGTAGGATGAGTAGGCGATGGAAATGAATTTTGTTTACCTTGGGAGTGAAATCATGCTGGAAGTAAATATTACTGTTTCTGCACTGTAAAGTGGTTTGTAAGTATTTGCTTCTTCCTTTGGGTGCTTATTTACTTGATTTATTCTTGATTCGCCTGCTTGTACAGAGTTTCAAGTGGATCAGGGGAGTAGTTTTCCTGTTCTTTTCGTGCTTTGTGAGTTTTACTGTTGATTGTAATCTGTTGTTTGCATTTACAGTGTGTTTTAGTTTTAGTATTATACTTTTTGGGACATATTTCATTGTGGCTGCTTCTGTGTATAACTATCACCTAAAATAAGGAACATGTCTGTTATTTTAAAAGATCTGAATTATTTCTATGATTCCAATGAATTCTTAGCAAAATCTACTGGAATTTCCACCCAAACTTGTGGTATCAATGCAGAATTTCAATTTTGAACATTAAATGATTGGAAATAAAAGCTGTGGCCAATTTATACTCCATAAGAGTTGTTGTGTGAATTATTTTACAGTAGGACTGGTTTTATTTTACAGGTATTATGTAATATGGTCTAGGGGTGAACTATTGGTCATCAGTGTCCAAAGTTGTTGATGCTGATTTATGCTAGCCATACAAGGGAAAAAGCTGGGGCGTCATGTATCCAATCAACTTGATCAAGGCACACTTATATCCAGCTGACAATCCCACCACCACTGCCTCTGCCCCTGATTGGGTAAAGATCATGCCTGATCAGGCTTTGGATTTATAAACTGAATTAAATCGATTGAGCAGTCTATTAGCATTTAGCAACAATTCAACAAATTTTTGGCAGATTTGATCAAAGTGGACGTATCTAACAAAAAAATCAAAACGTTTATGGCCAGCCTAAAATGTAGGTATTATGTGAAAGATAAGTTACAGAGGGAACAGGACTACATTACTAATCTCCATCCCAAGATAGTCAGGTGCAGATAGTCAGATAGTCAGAAGGTGTATACAGATACAGTATGCAGATATAGTAAGATAATCACTAATAACATGTTACCAGCATTTTCTTGCTCTAAACTACAATGCGGTTTTTCTACATATGGTCAACAAGTTCCACACACCAGCTCATGGGACAGCTCCTTCTTTTCCCTGTGTAAAGCACACTGAGCATGCCTAAGCACTGTGCAAGGAAGGTGAGACTTAAGATTACCATTCACATGACATTCCAATCCACTGCAATATGTTGGCATCATATAGTGGTAACCGCATGCACAGCCCCAACTATTCCCCCATACGCGATATGGGGATCAGTGGACCATGCACATATACGTATCATCTCCCTCAACTTAATGTAACAATGTGACAAAAACAGCCAATAAACATTTATCATCAGTAATAAAGGGCCGCACAGCTGACAGAGGTAGTTTGTTGGCATTGTTGTTGGTTGTTTTTGGCCCCCACACCTTGCTGATATTTGACAAATCCCTGAGTATTGGCCATGCATATGGCCACCTTAATATCCAAATTAAATCATAGGCAAAAACCTATCAGATCCCAAACAGCACCTTGTGGCTCCAATCAAATACATATCCGTACTGACAGACCCTTCACATTTTACCAGATGCGATCGGGCTGTTACCACATTGGGTTACATTACCCCTCCTCCTATTTGATTTAGGACAATGGCTGCGGACCTACACATAGAATCACAGTGTTTTTAAGTGGGGATGTTCTTTCTCTCAGGGACGCCCTGAGTTTTTCTATAGGGTATGGTTAATAATAAAATATTGTCAATAAGGTTTATGACTGGGAGAATGTTCTAAATGAGAAGATTTTTAAAATATTTGTTGCAGGTTATTCTAAAAAGTTCAAGGGTTGAGGAGTCCACTGAGTCAGCAAAGTACAGGCCAGGTTGCAAACACCAGAATGGTGGTCATTATTGACACATTTACTTTAATGTTATAAACAATGTTACTAAATGAATAAATGCTGATGCTGTTCAACATTAAGCCTTCAGTTCAATATATATTTCATACTTTCATATAAAACATAATGCTCTGTTCATTTACAAGGTAGGATGTCACAAAATAGTCCAACACCTTTTTACAGAAGGTGCTGATGTACAGATTTGTCTATTGATCTAATTTGTCAGCGAATGAATATATTCTTCCAACATAAATTTCTGACAAGGACACTTAACTATATCTCTGCTGCGTTTTTAGATCCTCAACTACAGCTTTGAGTTTCAGCCTCATTAAACTGCTTGGAAAGTGGGAAAGATTCTGAAACTTTTCTAAATAATTATTGTCGTTTTACCACTCGTTTTTTTTCTGAAGCCTGTGGTATTTCTTCTGAAAGCCTGTGGTATGTGGGCGTCTTCTTTCCTTATTAAAACCATATTGCAGATGAAACTTTTCTTCCACTTTGAAAATATCCCAAATTTTCTATGTTCCTCATCTCATTATCTTAGTGTCTTGCTATAAAGTGTCTTGCTTTAAAAATGTCTTGAAATAATACATACTACTTTCTTTCTCTACACCTACAATAATTAAATATGTTCTTTGTGGACCAAAGGAAAATGAAAATATTGGAGTTTTGGCATATAAAAATGTGTGCAATTAAACTGATGTACGTTATGAAGTTTTTTTAACAAAAATGTCATTGTTCTGTGGGGAAGTTAACATTAAAGCTCACAAATTTATCCACAAAGTTCATTGACTATGAGACACTCAGGTAAAATGTAAATTTTAGAGTTGGACCTGAATTCGAACCTGATCCTGGTTCTGAATCAGATTTCACAGATCTGCCGAAACTCTGACTTTGTGGATTTTCGAGATTTTGAGAAATTTAGAATAAAATTTTCGCTTTTGTAAATTTTTAAAAATACTACACGGAATGCCAAAACAGATTTTAGTGAGTTCGGCCATTTCTAATAAATCAATGTCACTTCAGTTAACCTTAAAAGGTCAAGGTCAAGGGGTGAGATTTTTACCATTAAGGTTTTTGTAATATTAAAAAAATGACACCTGCCTCCTGTAATATTTGATATTCTCTGACGCCATTTAACCAACAGTCTAAGTGATCTAAGTGATGACCCGCCCATACGAAACACCCAAACCCTACCCTTGTCCTGCCCATTCCCTGCAGTGATGTGGGCCGCGGGTTGGACATCACTGGAGGGAGCACATGGGACTTGCAATTGCAGTTAAGGAATAAATATATTTGTCACTCTGAAGGGCTTGAAATTCTGCCATCTGTAGTGTAAACGCCATATTTAGTATGGTACATTTACCCGGAGTGATTGTGGTACTGGGTAAATGGGGCCCCATGTGTTTTACTGTGCTGGACTGAATGACAGGGAAAGTTTTCAGATTCCAAATCCATGGTCCATTGTGGAATATGAAAAAAGTTTTCATATTCCACAACCAAATAAACCTATAATAACCACAATATTAAAATGCAATTTGAAGGTTTCAATCCAGGTGCATAGAATTTGATCCTTGGGCCTTGGTAACTATGTAATGGCTCACATGTGTAATATCTTTATAGTGATGGCTGGTCACATCATGGTGACTGGCAGAGCAAGAAACAATGACATTTTGGGATTGAGAAAGCTTTGGTGTATCTTTAGCTATTAAAACAGGGGGGATCAATGTTTAAAGAGAAAGTATGTCATTTATCATCTTCATTTACTGGAATGCCTTAAAGGGAAAATGTGCCATTTATTAACTTTTAATGCAAAGTAAAAAAGTGTAACATTTACAAACATTTTTCAGTGAAAAGGTTAAAGGGAAAGAGTGTCATTTAAAGGGTAACAGATATTTGGGCATGACAGAGAATGGTTGCAGGTCTGTAACTGTAATCTTCAGAATAAATTGATTTTTGGGGGAACTTTAGGAAGTTCCGCCATCTAAAGTAATTACCCATATGTGAACAACTACCGTTTTTTATTATTGAAATTATATCAGCCTTTTTCCAATCCAGAGGCATGCTTCTGGACATGAGGGAATCGGCAAAAATAAGAAACAATATGGAGCTTTATTGATATTAACCTAATTTAGTTGTTTCTGAACCATCTCCTCAGTTAATTAAAGTGCAATTTATACCATTATTGCTACAATAGATGGCCGAAGTCACTGAAATCCATTCCGACAGATTCAATGATTTTCGGAAAAATCAGAAAATTCAAAAAAAAATCTGCAAGAGGACTGATTGATAACAATGTGAGTTTAAAAATCTGAAGATTCCACCTAAAATTAGGTTATAAATTGCAATTACTGTAAATGTCTCAGGAACCTGGGAAATGGCCACGTTTCAATGCCCAAAATGCTGCCTGCCATGACTTTTAGCCTGTCCTCGACTATTCTCTTGTATCCTCCGGTACTGTGCTTCAATGTCTGGTCTTCCTTGCTGACCTGCTACTCCATCCCTGACTTTGCTCCTGTATTCTGATTTTGTACCTCGCTGTTGTCCAACTCTTGCTGGTTGTGCCCAGTCCGCCTAGTGCGCTCCTGGTTTTCCCATTGTTTTTAAATGTTTATGTTATTGGTGGGTGTTTTATATAATGTGCCCTTTACTAAAGTACAGGGATCCAATAATGATCAGGACATGTGTGGCCACCTGAATGGTCTGTAACAATGAAAAGGCTCAGATGGGTAATGTCTTTATAGTGATGGCTGGTCACATCATGGTGACTGGCAGAGCAAGAAACAATGGCCTCCTGGGATTAAGAAAGCATTGGTGTATCTTTGGCTAGCCAATAAAATAGGGAAAAACTCAGTGCAGTGTTCCTAAGGGAAAGTGTGTGATTTACCATGTACTTTTAATGGAATGTGATAAACGGTAAATGTGTCTTTTATCAACCTTTACTGCAACGTCTTCAATGAACAGTGTAAAAGTGTAAAAATGTATTACACTGCTTGTGTTGTCCCTGTAATAATGTTCCTCTCACTCTTACATGCAGGAGCTTTTCTAAGGGTGGCACCACCTGAGACAAGACATCTCTGCTGCAGCCCCCCATGTGCACAGGTACACAAACTAATAGATTTTATAGCTATGATTGCCATCAGACAGGTGGTCTACATTGCTTTATTATATATACACACACACACACATAAAAACTGATATACAGTAAAATTATTTTTATTTCATTATAAAAGTTACATTGGTTGTTCTATACAAGTTATTCTATTATTATTCTACTGTAAAGCTAGGTACACACCTAGCGATTTTTCCTCCTGACCGACCGTTCGATACTTCCGACCGGTCGTGCGGTCCATAGAGGATACTGATCGTGCGGTCCATAGAGGACCGCACGATCGGACGAGGTTTTCCATCATGTCACACTGAACTATCGGTCGATCGGACCGAAATATCTCATCATGTGTACCCAGGTCCTGCGCTGAAGAGCTTACAAACTTATCCATTTATCTCTCACACACACACACATACACACACATACTAGTCTTCATTAACATGTTTTTGTGAACTGTTACCAGCTACTGTAGGTGCTCAGCTCATCTTCAATGTAAACAGAACACTGAGGGTTATTCATGGGTGTACATAGAGGTATAACAGACCATTCTTCAAACTGTTCTGGTCCTAATCTTGTTGCTGTGGATGACCTATCGTGGCTGCCAGAAGGTGAAGCCCCATACTCCTCTGTGGTCTGCGAACTGGTGGCTGATGTTGATGCGTTCTCTTGTTCTTTTTCCTTTTCCTTCCATTTGTCTTTCAAGACGTATAAAACGAGGAAGAGGATTCCTCCAACATGGACACCCTAACAATGTATATTCCATACTTATCATCTGGGACAGGTTGGTGTCTGGTTTGCCCTTCTGGATCTTATCAAAAACCTGCCAGACAGAATAAAAATGAAGAAATTAAAGACATGAACTGTGACACACACAGCAGAGCTCTCCATTAGAATAATAACCAATAAACACTGGGATCTATGCGCTGGCATAGTAGCCACTAACTACACCTCTAATAATCTCAGATACAAAGAACTGAATGCCCTCGGCTAAATTACGTCTAGATGGGCTCTCAACACTCTGGAAAAGAAAAGAAAGAATTCAGGAGGGGAGGATTCTGGCCAGTGATCCACACAATAGAAAACAATTAAATATTATTTGGTACAGTAAATTAATATAGGGCCAAATAGGTATATGGTTCTGGTACATTACCATCATCAAAACCTGAAAATAAGGAAGAGAAGAGGGAGAAAGTGTTCAGACAAATAAAGCGTATGTATTTAGTATGTTAGATTTGTGTTTATTTGTCTCTCTTAAGGCTCATAAATACAATGGACCTCACATGAACACATTTAGTTTAATTGATTACAGTGGAAAATAATTTTATCATTGAAAGAATAAGATCTGTGTGTGATATGTAAGCAGCGATAAGGCTGTGGTATGTGAGCCCCAGGAGCAGAAAAAGGGAACAGCCTGAAAAGAAGAATCCACCACCACATACCCACAGATCTGGCTGGGGATTGATCTTGTTGAAAAGCCAGCTGAGTCCTGCACCAACTGCAGGCCCCAGAGCAGCACTGACACATATAACAATCCCGAAGATCAAACTAGGAAAAATATGAGATCAAAATTAGTTCTTTTATATTGATTTAGAAAACTCCCCTTCATTGAAAGGTGGGATAATATGCAACCCTCCCTCTGACTGTCCAACCCCTACTATAGTAACAGCAGTTAAAAGACAAAAGTACAAACTGGGACTTACAAGTCATCGTGCTGACAGTTGGTAGTCACACCTGTCATTGCCGTATATCTGTATCCTGGCATACTTCATGT
Organism: Hymenochirus boettgeri; assembly: GCA_019447015.1. NCBI lineage: Eukaryota > Metazoa > Chordata > Amphibia > Anura > Pipidae > Hymenochirus > Hymenochirus boettgeri. The sequence goes on along the minus strand of CM033476.1, from coordinate 226,544,278 downwards.
TTTTAGGAGCCTCTTCATCCATCATGTTAGTAATAAATGCTGTAACTGTTCTTCCAGCGATGATGAGAAGAACAATGGGACTGTTAGAGGAGAGATGGTGTTAATAAAGTTTTTAAAGCAGTTAGTTCAGTTTTTACTCATCTTCCCCTTTATTGGAGACATCTCCATTGTCTTGTAAGGACAGACGTTAGGTTTATGGGACGCTTAATTATATATTTTTATGCTATTTTGCATTACTGGCTCTGTAACTTGGCTAATAATACAGTATATGGTACACTGTAAATGATAAATGTTGTTCTACAGGTATAGTTACTAAAGTCCCCACTGCTTTGGGCCTAGAGACACTCACTTTGTCAGCAAAGCCTAGAAATCCGAGAGTATGAAGATTCTGGCAACTGGTTCATCGTCGCCACTCTCTTGACCCTCTCTCGTTGGTTCCTCCATCATGATTATCAGCAATATTAGACATACTATACCGACAAGTGGAGCTGTCTGTATCGCGACATAGACAGAAATCAGTTACCCAGCTCAGCATCTCCTCAGACATACAATATCCATTTATCACTGACCAACCCTGGAATTACTACTGAATGTTACAGTTTATAAACCTTTTATTTCCATCCCAGAATTCCTTGTATAATGTTCACTTACCCGCAGTGCCATGTGCCAGTTTAGATTTGTGAATCCTGCATCCTTCGCTGCTAGGAAACTCCTTGCCGCACTGTAATTGAAAGACAGAAGTGAGAGGAATGAAGGTAAGAGGTGATATTCAATCATTGTATATCCTCTTATATTGGGGTAATTACTTACCAGCTAGCAGTATTGAGGAGGAAGTGTAAGTAAAAGATGCGTCGTCTTCTGCTATTCCTATAAAGCACCGCATCAGGAATGCTAAAGGATCAGACATACCCAGAACATTATATCCCATAATAACAGTCAGATTAAATGAATTAACTAGAATGTAATATATAGACTATAGGATAAGGCTAAGACTTTCTTTACATTGATACCACATCTAACAAGGTCAATAAACAGGGAATAGGATGATTGACAATAACATCTCCCAGCATTCCTTGCCTGTGAATGCTGGGAGTTGCAGTTGTTTAACATCTGAAGGGCCGCAGGTTGGACATCCCTTCTATGAGGGGCGCTGTTACCCAAACTAGTGAAAATCTCTGGGATCCAATCAGCCCTGAAGTACTTGCAACCAGATCCTACCTACCGATTTATATGTATATTGTATGTATTTTGCTAGGTTTCTGATGAAATTAATAAAAATGAATACACAGAAAATGAAGAAAAATCATGTTCCCTTTACGTATAAAAGCTAATGATATAAAGTCCCAAATAGTGTTTAGTCAGTTTGGCCAGAACATTTCTGAAGGTCGGTTGGGCCCCAGAGAAGTGTCAGTTGTGTGGGGGGGAATTCACTTACCGGTGCAGCAGTGCCGAGTGGAGAAGGAGGAAGCACCACGTGTAAGTGGCGAATCTACTTCCGCGTATAACCTTCATGTGACGTCAACGTCACTCCCAGGGGCCATCTGTTGGCACACAGATACAGGTAAAATCATTGGCAAAAAAACTGTAATAAATGCTTGTCACACAGATACAGGTAAAATCATTGGTAAAAAACTAGGCACCATTTATTACAGTTTTTTTGCCACTGATTTTACCTGTAACTGTGTACCAACCATTTATTAGTTTTTTGCCAATGATTTTACCTGTATGTGTATGCCAACCATTTATTAGTTTTTTGCCAATGATTTTACCTGTATCTCTGTGCCAACCATTTATTACAGTTTTTTGCCATTGGTTTTACCTGTATCTGTGTGCCAACCATTTATTAGAGTCTGTGTGCCAACTCTTTATCATAGTTTGTGCCAATGATTTCACCAGTATCTGTGTGCCTGCATTTATCAGGGTTTGTGCCAATGATTTTACCAGTATCTGTGTGCCAACCATTTATTAGAGTCTGGGTGACAACTCTTTATCAGAGTTTGTGCCAATGATTTTACCAGTATCTGTGTGCCAAGCATTTATTAGGGTTTGTGCCAATGATTTTACCAATATCTGTGTGCCAACCATTTATTAGAGTCTGGGTGCCATCCCTTTATCAGAGTTTGTGCCACTGATTTTACCAGTATCTGTGTGCCAACCATTTATTAGAGTCTGGGTGCCAACCATTTATCAGAGTTTGTGGCAATGATTTTACCAGATTTGGTGCCAACCATTGTATGTGTGTGAGAGTGTGTACTTACAGTATGTGTGAGGTGTATGTACAGTATGTGTGAGAGAGTGTGTGTAGAGTATGCTTGAGAGTGTGTATGTTCAGTGTATGCGAGAGAGTTCATACATTGCAGGAGAGAGAGCATGAGAGATAGAAAATAGAGACTGCAGGAGAGAAAGAGTGTGTGAGAGAGAGGGCAGAGACTGCAGGAGAGAGAGAAAATGTGAGAGATAGAGGATAGAATATGTAAGGGACCTTTACTGTCTGTTCTCACTGTATGGGACCTTTACTGTCTTTTCTCACTGTATGGGACCTTTACTGTGTGTTCTCACTGTATGGGACCTTTACTGTCTGCTCTCACTGTATGGGACCTTTACCGTCTGTTCTTACTGTATAGGACCTTTACTGTCTGCTCTCATTGTATGGGACCTTTACTGTCTGTTCTCACTGTATTGGTATTATACTTCACAGGCAAACGTTGTGGCTACTAGCCAAAATAATCAAGGTGCTACCCCAGTCGGTCCTCTATCATGGACGAACTATAGCACAAGCAAATGAAAAGGACCAGGGTGCACACTATAATAAGATGATTCCTTTATTTTTGCATCACAAACACAATGTTTCGGGGAATGCTTTGCCCTCTGACGAAGGGGGCAAAGCATTCCCCGAAACATTATTTTTGTGATGCTGTATGGGACAGCTCCCACTGTATGGGACCTTAACTGTTCTCATTGTATGGGACCTTTACTGTTTGTTCTCACTGTATGGGACCTTTACTGTCTGTTCTCACTGTATGGGACCTTTACTGCCTGTTTTCACTGTATGAGACCTTTACTGTCTGTTCTCACTGTATGGGACCTTTACTGTTTGTTCTCACTGTATGGGACCTTTCCTGTCTGTTCTCACTGTATGGGACCTTTACCATCTGTTCTCACTGTCTTCAGTACTCTACATCATTTCTATTTTTACCTTACTCTGGGGACAAACACAATCCTGAATGTCCCTAGTGAGGCCACTCTGGAACAGACGATAACACGTGTGACATTGCCATGCACTGCCATGTGTTTCTCAAAGATAGAGATGGGATCTGGGTTCGACACGGAACCCCTCGGTTCCGAAATCCGAAAGATCCGTCCGGACGGATCCTCTGGATTTTGGGACATTTCGGGACTTCAGAAGACATTTTCTATAGTTTTCGAATGTACGGGGCTATTTTCGATAATTCTCGAAAATAGCTTTGAACGTTCAAAAATTATCGAAAATACGATCGGAGACCATTTTCGAGTTTCCGATCATATTTTCAAGGCTATTTTTGCTAATTTTCGAAAATAGCCTTGAACATTCGGAAATCCTAGAAACTCGAAAATGGTTTTCGATCGTATTTTCGATAATTTTCAAAATTATCAAAAATTCGCTCCTGTTTTGGATTTTCCCGAGATCCCAGAATTGGAAAATAGAACGAAACTAGTGAGTTTCGTACATCTGTACTCAAAGATCACAAAACAAGATCTGACTGTTTTCTCTCTGCATTGTTTAAACAGGTTAATCAGTGGCCCAGCACACTACAGTATATAGTAGTTTGTTGATCATAGAGATTTCATTAATTACTAAGAATCTTGCTATTGTTATATGTTAATAGGGATTTTTACTGAGGAGATTATCAATGTTTATTATTAGCACCAGTAAATTCCTATGTTACATATGTTTTTTTTTAATAATAGGTATAGTATAAAACAAAGCAAAATATAGCTATACTCTATCTTAACATTACAAATGTATGGATGCTTCCCTGCTACTCATCCTGTAACAAAGAGATTTTAACATGCCTAGACTAGGAAGTGAGGGGGAGGAGCCAGGTAGCCAGAAAGTAACCAGGAAGTTAGAAAGTGAGGGGGAGGAGCCAAGTAACCAGGACGTAACCAGGAAGTCAGAGGAAAGTAAAGAGAGAACCGGTATGATAAAAAGTGACTATGATTAAGGTGTAAACAGAAAGATGGAAACATAGAAAAGATAATCAATGCACATTCCTAGGCCCCATACAATATCATATTATCTGCACACTGGCATACTTTATAAACAAAGGGGTTTTAGTATACATTACTGTGATCACATGAATGAAAAGCCTTCCAACCACGTCAAGGTAACCCCAGTCTGGAAGGTCCTAACTTCTAACATTTTTTGCTTCAATTACTATTAGCAAACTTTTGCATTTCTCATAGAAAGAAGGAAACCCTTATCAGGAATATGTCTTCTCTCCAGTACTACCCTCCAGCATACAATGTATCAGTTTCTGGTTCTGCAACACTCACTCCTGCCTGGCAGATTGTAAGTACTGGTACAAAGTTGATATCTGCCTTTAATAAACTTTTCCACACTGTTCAGTGAAATAAAGTGAATATAGCACAATTACTTGAAGTTCCCAGAAAGCCTTTCTCAATCCTGGATGGAGGCATGCCAATCTGTTATTCTTGCTCTCTCATATAGCAGACACACAGGACTCCTGTAGTGCCAATCCAGACTATTAATACCAAACTTCTATTCTGTGTAACAAGAGTGCTACACAACTATTCAACATTTGATCCAAGAAGAATGTCAAATTGATTGTAATGTTGAGAGGACCAATTTTTCTCTGGGGCTTGCCAAATTTATAATTTCATATACCCTTCTTCTGTATCCAATGGGAAAGGACAGCAGTTACAGTGTGTTACCCACTGATATGGTGACTGGACAAAGTTGGCAGGCGAGGGGGAGTCAGTGAATGTAGTTTGTGGGATGTGGACCTCTTTTTTTTATTTTTATATTTTAGCAGGTTGTTTTTTTTTCTGGAATGGTCTGGGTCCTCGTTCTGATTAGGCCTGTAGTTTTTATTCAATAGCTCAGTAAGTTAAAATCTTTCTTCAGATCCAACAGGTATTTGTTATGATCTTGAATTTTTTGTCCCGACCAACTGTTCACCACTAGCAAGTGGTTGGCCAGGACAAATCAATGTCGGTCGCAGCGACTACACACCACTGACAGTTTGCCATGACCAAGCATGTGGTCTATAGGGAACCACACAAATGTCCGTGATCTAATACCATATCTGATCGCCTGTCTGTTTGCCCAATCCGATTTACATGGTGTATCCAGCCTTACAGATACTGAGCTTAGCATCTATTTGAGCTGCTTCCATTCGTGTCTTAAAATATATGAAGATGTACCCACCATCACACAAAAGCACTAGATATGATTAGCAAAGAAGAGATCTAAATCTGAATGTTCCTGAAAAGCAGAAAAAATATTGTTGCTGCAGGTTAATCATTGTCGTATTAGCCCATTATTTTCTACTGAATCCTCACTCTGAGAGGACAAGTGGTACATATGTATAATTTAGGAATGTACCATTGATTTTTCAGTCTCTGTTGCAGAAACAAATGACAGATTTGTCACAAGCACCATTTATTTACTCGCCACCCGTAATGTTCAGATTAATGGAATGGTTTTGCCTGGTTTGAAATGCTCTCCATGGATCTTTGTGTCCGGCATCAGATTCAGAGCCACATGTTCTATAATCTATTATTATCAAATGAGCTTATTTGTTTAACGGCTGGGTAATACCTATTCTGCTGGGGACAAGAGTGCTTAATCACGCAGAGAAGGAGGAATCTCATGTAATGTTGGTGATGTTGCTGGTACAAAGGCAGTAACGCCAGCTGTCTTAATTAGCCAATTTTCTTCTTTCTGCGCTTCTGGATTTTTATTATTCTGAAAACGTCCCTTGTTATATAAAAAATCCTCAAATGACATTTCCACATTCCTGTACAAGAAGCAGTATGTCGAGTTAAATGTAGTCAGAGCCAGGAGGAATCACTACCTCTGGTTCTTAGAGATGCAGAAAGCAGACAACATAAATTATTTATTCATTTATTGTGCCATTGGAGTGGTCAGGAATGATGAATCTGATATAGGAAAAAATATGAAGTGGCTTGCTGAATTTGTTAAGATAAAGATTCTACATTTACATCACTAAAATGAATTTTGAGAAACATATACCTTCCCGAAGTGGGGGTGCAAACCTTTATGAAGTTTTGTGATAGGAGGGGGGGTTGGTTCTAATTATTGACTTTTTATCACTGACTGTTTCTGTGACTGAAGTTAAACTGCTCTGCATTCTGGGAGGTACCACTTCATTTCATATTCTACACTTCTCAAAAAGCCTCATTTCCCTGACATGAAAACCAGTAAAGCGAGAAAAAAGTTAATAATTTCAACCAAGAACTGCAGATGAGGTTAAAAATATGGAGGAAAGTAAGAAATAGAATAATGCAGAAGAAAAAGAAATGAATAAAAAGAGGGCATAGAGACACATCATTTATATTAGGCAGGAAATTAGAATTAAGATATTTATTTGATCACAACTAAATATGTAGTTGGAACTTATGAAGTCCACTTTAATAATAACATTTTCTTGAACTTAATATTGCATTAATTACAGTACAAAAGCGTTCTCTTACTATGGCTTCTAGACAAAATGAAAGAATGTATCAAAATTCAAGCAATGTTGGATTAAGGGCCAAATGAACGTGCTGCATTTTCAGTTTCACTCTCCAACACTGTAAAAAACAACACAGACCCAGGGGCAAATTTATAAAGGATTACTATTTTTGACATTTCATTAATGTCTGATTTTGCAATGGCAAATGGCGTTAATTTCTAAACCATATTGTTTTCTTAAAAAGCAAAATGGCGCTATGTGGCTCTATCGGGGTTATTCAATAAAAGTTCTTATCGTTAAAAATGGTGCTAATTTTGCCCCAACCAATCAGATGTTAGCTTTCAAATGTTAAATAAGATCTGATTGGTTGGGGCAAAATTAGCACCATTTTAAATGATAAGACCTTTTATTGAATCTCCTTGTATGAGTTTCCGCCACTTTATAAATTGCGCTTAGTAATTTCAGTTACAAATGGCAACGAAAACTTAAACTTTTATAATATAACTATTAGGCATATATACTGTATATGAAAAAAAGTTATATCCTCCCAATAACAAAAACACTACTTATTGTCTTATTGTTCTTGGGTAACATACACATGTGTGGCTATATGATGTCCCATTTCAGAAATATCTAGATCCTAGGGAAGCATTTAATGTAATATAATGAAATATTATATTATCATTCTACTTCCTTCAGGAATGTTAGGAATTATCTAGCTTTATTACTATCATAATTAGAGATTTTCAAACCGCTGAGTTCCGTTCTGAGATCACATTTTTAAAAAAAATCGGAAAATGGGCCTATAGAAGTCAATGGTAGATAAAAAATCTGAAAGTTACAATAAGATTTTAGGTATAAATAGTAATAGTAAGTTAGTGTAAATGGTTCAGCGACCTGAGAAATGGTCTGGGGAATATGCACATATAACCAAAACCTAGCTAGCCATGCTTACTGTCTTTTAGTACCTGTATATATCGTGCGTATGTCATAACACGTAACGCAAAGGCAGAACAGCACAGAAAACAGACCTCAAACTTTGACCCACAGGCCTGCGTCAGGTAAAAAAAACAAACATTTTTTAAGATTCCTGGCTGTCAGCTTCCTGGGAATGTAACCAAAGGCCAGACTTGTCCGGAATCTTTGGGTCACATATTCATTTTTCAAATTGGCATTTACATTTCAATAATTTCCAAAATCAAATTTCCAAAAATCGATAATCTTAAATATTCGATAATTATTGAAAATTCTAAAAAACTTCCACAAGTTCCACCCCTAAATCTAATTGTTTTTTAAGCTAATTCTAAGAACTTGGAATATAAGTAGTTCATGTATTTTTTGGTATCCCATCCTGTCCCTAAAATGTATTTATAATTACAAACACTGGCTAACAAAGGTTACAAGGAAATTGCTGTGGGCTGCTGCTTTATATAAGACTATATCTATATAGTCAGAGTGCACCAAGCACAACAATGGACAAGATTATACTACAGTATATACGGTATTTACCAATATGAAGAATTACATAGGAAGATGAGATATTGAGAAATGTCCCATGCTGCCTTGACAGATCCTAGTTTGCAGCTTTAAATCAACCTAAGGATCAGGGGGAAGATGATATATTTCCAGTGATCATCTTGTTAAAGTTATTTCTACCTTGCTTGTCACTTATTGAATATAGTGTGTATTTCACAAAGAGACATTCCTGGCAGCTACTTACAGCAGAATATAAATAGGTTCCATTTTTGTCTGTGCAGTTATACTAACTTCATAGAAAACAATAGCACCAAATTGTACTCAGTTTTAAGGTATCAAATAAAGGTCTCCTCAAATAATGGAAGTTTTATATCACTGATTTATTGTGCTATTATTTTATACTGTATTAACTCTTAATACTAACTGTAATTAAGTACACACAGATGTACTTAAAGGGCATGTCCACCCCCAAAACTTTAATCCCCCCCACTTATGACCCCACCATGTAGTGTAATAAAATCCTTACCTCACATCCCGGCTCCATAAGGTTCTCCTGAAGTCCTCCCCCAAAGTCCCAAAAACTGCCCACCAGGAGGATAGCAGAGTCCATATAGGACTCTGCCTCCTATCTCGCCTCCGGGAGAAGTTTGGCATGCGTACTGCACCCCTTCTCCCCCTCCCTCCCGCTCCCTCTCCCTCCCCCTACCATAAAACCCTTTGCCCATATATTAGTATATCTTCCCCCAGCCCCAACCGCTAAAAAATAAATTTAAGAAAGACCCCCGAACTCTACTTACCTTCCCTCTCTCCCCTGGCATTCTGAGAAGCCGGCAGCCGCAGCCGCGTCCGTGATTGGCTGCCTCTCAGCCAATCACAGACGCGGCTTCTGGTCCCGCCTCCTGCTTGACATGTCTTGCAAGCAGAAGGCCGGGCCGGGCGTCGGAGGAGAGAGGGAAGGTAAGTAAAGATCTGGTCACTTTCTTAAATTTATTTTATAGCGGTTGGGGCTGGGAGAAGGTATTCTATTATAGGCTAAATGTTTATTAAAAGGGTGGACATGCCCTTTAATGGATCCAGGATACGGTGTCCTCAATTCACCCCTGGCTGCTTGCGATCTGTTTCACTGCTTAGTTTCCTGATCCCACACAGTGACACACAGCGTTCTGATCGCAGTGTGCGGGGGGGGGGGTCCCAGCAGCTGAATAAAGTGATCATATCCCTTTGCAAGTGCCACTTCTCCAGTGTAAAAAGTCTTGTTTAATCTGTCCCTGTAGTCAAAACCCTCCATTCCCCTTATTAATTTAGTTGCCCTTCTCTGAACTCTTTCCATTTCCTAGATGTCCTTTTTATATACAGGATTCCAAAACTACACCTAATACAAATGAGGCCTTACCAGTGCTTTGTAAAGAGGAAGAATAATCTTTTTCTCCCATGAATCTATTCCTCTCTTTATACAAGACAATATCTTGATGGCACTAGTCATTGCTGTCAGGTACTGTTTGCTCCAACTAATTCTGCTATTTACTAGACTAGAGCACCCCAATATTTTTCCCAACAGAGATTCACACTGCCATTTTAAGAGCAACTATACTGAAAAAAATTACTTTTCCTCATTTTAATCTATAAATAAATATATGTAAGCAGCACTTGCACTGAGGTTGGTTTGTTCCCCCAATAAGCCATGCTCCTGGCTGATTTATAGCAGTGCGAGGTTGGCACACAGCTACCAGAAATTTGTGGCACTAGTCAAAATGTTTGTTTTACGGGCATCTTGTTTGGATGATACAGTTTCTCTGAACACACACTTCTTGCTAATGTGCCTCTACTCATAATACAGTTTTCACACATATTGTATTCACACATATTGTATTGCATCAGAGCATTTCCATTTTATGCACACTGCCAAATTAAATCCACGTAGGAATTTTAATGTACATAAACACAGCTGTGCTCTCTGTTTGTATATTTTTTGTTTCTGGTCAGTTTGTTTATAACCTAGACCCTGGAGGTTCACATTCTGCATTCACTCTCAAGAATAACTAAATAATAACAGGGAACATAAATAGCCTTAAGAAAGAACTTGTTTGTTATTGCTAATCAGGAGTAGTGATGAATCCCAGTTTCAATTCACAACAGTTGGTTTCGAAAATCCATGGATCCAACAGATTTTTGGACATTTTCGAAACCCCCAAAATTCCATTCGAAAGCCCGAAAATTCTATTTGAAAATCTAAAATTTCTATGAAAAAAAACCGAATTGTTTTATAGAAAATTCAAACATTTCTATAGAAAAGTCAAAATGCAAAAAATTCCAATTCAATCGAATTTTCGAAACATCATTAGGTTCTGCGGAACCGCTATCGGAATGAAAGTTGCCAGGTTCTTTAATCACTAGTCACCGAAAAGGCGCATGCAATCATGTCATGTGCGTGTGCCGTGATTCTGCAATGTTGTGCAAACAGCGCAGCTAGTGTAATCAAACTTAGTTACCCTTAGACTGAGGGTAGAGAGAGGGGTTGGCCATGCACAGTGACAATACTTGATAATTATCGTCAAGTATCATCAAGGTGTGCGGTCCAAAATGACCAACAATAATGCCAACATACGTCAGCAGTCGACATTGCTGATGGTCATTCCCAACAGAAAATTTCCTTTGGTCTGTATCTGCTCCTTTACTTTAAGTAAAGAGTCCCACATAAGAGAATCGCTCAGGCTCATCTATGCGGTTACCACCACATGTTGCCAACAGATTCCAATGGGTACATAAGGGATTGTAATCGCAAGTGTATGTCCTCCTTTAGAATTGGAAAAATTAGAACAGAGGAAACACACATTTCTCAATATGTGCAGAGAGCAGATGGATTAAAACAGCATGTATAGCTATATGGCATAAATTGAGATGATGGAGAATATTTTACAGTGATTACAGAGCAGGGGTGAGCAATTAAATTTCACAGGGGGTCACATGAGAAACTTGCTTTGTGGCAAAGGGCCGGACCAATGGGTTCAACTCAATTCTCATTAAAAATATTGCAAAACTGATTAAAGGGTATGTCCACCAGAAAAATTAACATTGCCTAAAGTAAAAGAGCCCATTTAAATATGCATGGTACCTTTTATGGATTTTCTCTGTGTGCCCGTTTGTCCGATTTATGTGCCGTAAGATCCGCTTGGCACATTGAATATTCATCTCGCTGCCTTCCCAATAGCAGGCAGTCCGACGCGCGCGCCATCCCGCGCATGCGCAGATCCGCCTATGCTGCGTCGGACTCCTTGACCCTGGTCCGGCTGAGGGAGCCAATCGGAACATGCGCGTCCCGTTCCCATGGCTACAGAGACAGCCGCGAGAGCAGGGAGAGGAGAGAGGACTGTCATGTCATGTGATCTGCCCTCTTGGCCATTTTGGCAGATCAGCTGACATTCCCGGAAGTGGTATCTACCCGGTGCCGAGTATCCGTAGCTTGTAGCTTGGCTGGGTTTAACACCCCCCCCCCCTGCTTCCCTTCCCTACAGATCTGACAATGCAGGAGAGGGTTTGTTTACATAACAGCACAGGGTCAAGTGGGCGGGGCTAAAACGCATGGTAATAGCCTCATTTAGTAATCAGCTCCCTTCCTTATCCAGCACAGCTAAGGCCACACCCCCAAAAACGAATGGAACTTCTAGAGACTGCTGCAAAGTTAGGGAATAGATTTTTTTCAAAAGAAAGGCAGGAAAAGGCTTCTGGGGATGGGTACTACCTTATAATGAAAAAAATTTTTTTGGTATTTTGGTGAATACCCTTTAAATTAATATCCCTGGTTCATTGGATTTTTTTTTTTTATTACTAGTTGCAATTTATACTAAAAGCTGTATTATATCTATTCCATCAAATTCAATTATCAATCTATTCCATCAAATTCAGTCATAATTTTTTTTAAATAAAAATAAATCAATTAACAGCCTGAGACAATTAATATTAAGATCTTTTCGGGTGCAAGTCGACTATTGAGGGGCCAGTCAGGAGTAGCCAAAGGCATGTGGCCCCAGGGCCTTACTTTGCCCAGGTCTGTTACATAGCATACTTGCCCTCAGGGTGAGTCGTATATGTACGGGAATGAAGTTATGCAGCAACAAACACACCACAGAGTTGTACCACTTACATATATTCATTTAGAGATGAGGCAAAGTCATTTCCCCCCCGTTTACATACCCTTTAACCATTAGTGTGAACATTATAGGAATTTAGCTAATGTAAAACTACATGTATATCAAGCGCTTTGAATTAAACATAATTGTAAACTTAGTAATACATTTTTTAACAAAAAGGGTCGAACTGTGCAAATAAAATTTTTAATAACATTCAACACCACTATTCAGACACATTGCAAAAAGTTTATAGGTAAATATTAAAACAAAAGAATTGCACTTGAAAAAAACCAAACAATGAAATATTAATGTATTGTAAAAGAGAGTTTTAAAGGGGAAGTTCAGTACAAAAACACGTTCTTTTCATTAAAAAAGAGCAGTATTTTTTCATCTCAATGACTTTAATCTGCCCATTCAGCATTGTGTCTGTGTATAAATAAATGTAAACAAAATACTGACTTCCTGTTTGCAGGACCCCTAGTAGAGACCATTATGGTTTTGCCCTTGATCCAGCGCCTGGGTTGATTCAGTTCCTCAGTAAAGATCTGAGCATCTTTGACCCATCCAACAGCCAATCAGTAGAAATTACTGTTAGGAACATTCCAAGGATGTGTTAGAACTTGAAATGTCAGCTTACTAATGTCAACAGCAGGGAACAGCAAAGGGTATGAAATCAACTGATTTTTCTAAATGGGAGAGAATATGTAGAATAACTAAGTAGGCATTACAAAAACTAACAATTAAAAAAATATTGATAATTTCCACTGAACTGTCCCTTTAAGGTGGCCATACACTATTACGATCGAAATTACGATCTTAAACCGACCAATACATTGATACACAATGTTAATTGTACTAAGATATTGTTCGACATTTAATTTGTTTTGTGATTAATATCGAATGTCATTCATTGTGAGGTTACATTACATTAACATTTAATCGGAACTTCAGGAAGCACTACGATCATTTTACCAATCGACTTTACCGGTCGTAATTACGATCGATTTTACGATCTAATGTCGCATGATAAGAACGGCAAAATGTACAGTTTTTCGGCCAATCGATGGAAATGTCGGATTGTATGTCGAATAAATAATAAAAATTGGGAGTCCCGGATATAAACCGGTTTTATAAAACCAAACAAAAGTCCTAATCTGGGAAAGTGGATGGAGGATAAATCCTGTGCTGAAGGGGAATGGCAGTAATTCAAATCACCACCTTCCTCATACGACAAACACTATTCCACAATTAAAGTGCTGGCATCAGGATGTCCATGACAGACCTGGGACTTGGAATGGACTACCCATTAAAGCTTTACACAGTCATTATTAAACAGCTGGTATTACTCATGATCTCCAATGCTCAGAGTGCACCAATAATATGATGTTCCACTGTTGCTGTATCTGTGATCTCGTCACATTCTAGTCCATGAATCTTTACCCAGTACAAGTCTATTCAGACGCCAAGCAACTCAAGAAGTTCCCAGACCAGCTTGCATACGACCGACGTCCGTTTTGCCTGGTAAACCTTGTGTCTTCGTCAGGGTCTCATGATAGCACCGGCAAGTCTCCTTTTAACTGGTCCAATTAAAGGGATAACATCACAAAGTAACTGTCAATGTATAAGAAGTTCTTAATTTCAGCTGCAATTAAAAAACATCTCCAATGACTCATATTAAAACAAAACATAATACAGTTGCAACTTCACAAAATAGTAACAAAAATAGTTGCAATGTTAGAGAACACCTTTTACGTAATCAATTAGTTATATATATATTTGTGCTTTTAGGCTAATCAAGGCTGATAAGAATACAAGGGCAAGATTAATGCTAATACCCATTGATCTAGCTTAAGCTAGGTACACACAGTACAGATTTCTTCAAGATGACAGACAGGATCTGCATACACACAGTCCCGAGCGTTCTCCCTATGAACATCATAGGGAGAACGCTCGGGGACTGTGTGTTTCCATCGGCCGCGCTAAACTCCTCTATAGGGAGTCTAGTGCAGCCGCTGGATATTTTCGGTCTTTCCCGACCGAGCGCTCGGCCTACCCGATTGTTTGGCGGCCGCGCGCTCATTCGGGAAACAAAGGTACACACTGTTGGATCCGACGGTATTGGGGCTTTATGCTTATTGTGTGTACCCAGCTTTAGGCTCGGAATAAAAAATAGTAATTGGTAGAATTCATAAACAAGAGACATGTTGTATATGAAATTAACTTATTACAGTATTAAATTGTACAAAATAGTTATAGAAAACATACATAGTTAACAGCCTCATTAAAGGGTCACTATCGGTGCTTGCTTTGTCATTAAAGGGGACCTGTGGTGCAAAAATGACTTTAGGTAAATTGATAGGAATTGCTCTCCTGAGAATTTTTGCAATTTACCTTCATTATTTATTTTGCATAGTTTTGAAGATATTTACATTTTTGTGTGTGATATGGCAGCAGCATCAAAAGGTCGCCTGCACTTCCTGCTTCCTGCTCTGAAACCATGTCAGTCAATCTGCCCTGTGTCTCCTTCTCCCCTTTGCAGCCCCCCTGGTCCCTCCCACTCATGGACCCCATGGTCCCTCCAGTTGCAGGCCCCCCTTGGCCCATTCTCTTACAGCCCCATGTGGCCCCACCCACCTGCAGGTTCTGTGGTCCTGCCCACTCGTGGATCCCTAAGCCCCGCCCACTCACATTGTCTAATCCCCGCCCACTCGTGGGTGCCTAAGCCCCACCTACTCACAGATGCCTAAGTCAGACACCCCCCTACAGAAAACTCTGTGGAAACAGCCTTTTCAGGCAAAGTAAGAACTCTACCTGAAAAGGCGGTTTTCACATAGTTGGAAAGAAGGGCTGTAGATTCCCTTACCTACTCTGTCAGGACTTCACAACAGCAGAGAGGAGGAGGGACTTCCTGTCTCTCTCACACACTGAGGGAGTCTGAGGCTGTGCTCGCCGGAGGCACTGTGCAGGAGAAGCCTTAGGAATGTCACATGTCAACCTCCCACCCATTAACTTTCTGGTAATTTCTTTATATGTTGGGCTGTGGAGCACATAGAGAGGTGGTTGATGACTCGTTTTAAAGGTAGGAATCTGGCCTTTCATTTAAACTCAACTTGTTTGGAGACCACAGTTCCTCTTTAAATTATTAATGTTTAGTGTGTACTCCTAATTGCCCCCACCCACCCTTACTCACTGCCTTCTTGTAGTGTCTTAAAAGTTCTGCACAGCCTCACCATGGACACTGCTCTGCGTACACATCTCCCTCCACCCCCCTTTTCTCTGCTGATTCTCTTAAATGTTGCAGAAAGTGTGCTGGCAGGTAGGCAAAGAGGTCAGACATGGGTCACACACATGTCTGACACACATTATAATTTCTGCTTCTAGAGTGACAGGTCTTTCCCTGTAAATGCTGTGTTTTCAAATGATTTCTCAGAATCTACAGCTCAGATTTAATATATGAAAAAAGTTTTGGAGCAGTGGGATCTTGCTATATCTAAAGGTACACTTTTGATACAGCAAGATCCCACTGCACAAATTCAATTTTTTTTGGAGTAAAGATACCCTTTAACCCTGTATGGCCTAACTTATAAATCCATTTACTTTCTACTTGGAGAAGACATTTCTCTATGTTTCACCCTCTGGGTCCCACATATACCTTCTGGATTCCCTTGAATGAAAACATCAATAATTTATTGGATTTGTGTATACCAGCAAGGTGTTTAGCCATAGCACAGAGTTTTATATCACCTTTTCTAATAGCTCTCGCATGTACTTAAATCCAAATTGTAAGAGAGTTTGGCCAACACATTTAAAACTACATTTACATTCCAATAAATAAATTATTTTATCAGATTGGCACGTAATCAAAGAATTTACTTTAAATATTTTACTAGATACACTAGTGAAAGTGTCTGCTGCTTTCAAAAGTTTGCACATAGTGCATTGAGTATTAAAGTGCATATTCACAAGTACCACAAAAAATCATACTTCCCTTAAAAGGTTAGAGCGAGTTTAACCCCTTCATAGTGCAGGCTGCATGGGTATCACTAAAAACACCAGTGCAAGGTATTTAATACCAGAGTATGCAATTGTTTTGTGCTACTAAAAGCACGCTACGGTTAAATCCATTTTGTGATTTCCCACCAGGTGCAAATCCGGTATTTAATACCAGAAGCCACATTTACCCAGATAAACGAAGCCCTAAAGGCTCGTACACACGCTCAATTTTCGAGCGAGGCACGACCCCGACAGCAGCGCGGTACACCCGACGAATGGCCATTATGGCTGAGAATCGTCCGTGTGTATGCGCTCGGTCGGGGGTCTTTCATTCGATTTCCGATGAGTATGTGATTGCGCGTCCGTTCACATTTTGGCAAGGCATGCGTTCACCACTTTTGGTGCGTTAAAACATGCGTTTCCATAACGGAAAACAGGAAAATCTCATGTGCAAAACGCACGCACAAATGCAAAACGCACAAGAATCGCCCACACAATCGTGTGCAAAAATGCGATTGTGTCTTGATAGATTTTCCGACACGGATTTTCCGACACGGACAAATGGACGGTCGAGGTCTGTTGCGGCCAGCCGCCCCACACCAGGAGATATTTTCGAACAAAAGTGCCGTGAATCGGTCGGTCGGCTGAAAATATCTTCTGGTGTGTACCCAGCCTTACAACAACAGTACAGGTTTGTATCCCTCACCAACAACCCTCTTCTATGGCTAAGAATCCACAGTGAAATTTTATTTCCATATAAATTGAAAGTTCCCTAGTTCCGTTTCTTTATTATCTGCAAGTCACATTTAGTACATATTTTCTCTTAGCATAGCAAGCAGCAGCAAGTTGTACACAAAAATTAGGTATTAAATAGGGTACCCTCCAGAAAGAAAAATTCCATTAGTATCCAGCCTGTTTAATACCTTAATAAAATGAACGAGGTTCTGAATAAACAGAATGAAGTGACTGGTGCCAGGGAGGTCAGACTTGTTGCCCTCTGTCTTTTGTGTATTAAAACATTTTCCTGAACCTGCTTTTGGCATCCTTGGCTTATGCAGTTTGGTCACTGTCTGCGGAGTGACCTTTAAATCTACTTCACTATAAAGCTTGTATACACACATTTCTAGGCAGTAATTACATGCAGCAATCTACTTACGCTAACATATCATCCAGCAATTTGTAGGGTCTGTATTGGCCTTATCAGCGAGTGCTTGGGTCAGCTAATCACAATTCAGCTCTCTATCTCCACTGGGGCAGCTTGATCTTGACTTACCGAGATCACATCTTTCTGAGCTCATGTCCTCAAACATGTTATTTGTTTAAACAGCTACTTTCCAGAATGGGGAAATTATCTTGGAAGGACAGTACAATAATAACCACCTCGTATAAAAGAAAATGGATTGATTTACAATTACAATGTCTAATTGAAAAACAGGGTCTCTACTTTACCATTGACTACATACTGGTGCTGTTTTCTGGGGACTGTTGGAAAGAAATGTTAGTATTATTTATTTTATTGCTCAGTGCTGGATTTACAAATGTTTCTCCAAATAAATGATTTGTAATGCATCCATGTTGCATGCATTTCAGTAGTAATTAGAGTGTAGATTCTGACTTTTTTCTGAGATGATAGATGTTAATAACAGGTATCTGACTTAATTATAAGAAACAATGGAAAGCAGTCCTGTGACCAGGAGGTAGACCAGGAACCCTGCAAGTCATTCAAGGTCACACATTTCCTTGTACTCTGACATTTCCTTCGAAAATCAAATGAAACCAGCAGATCATAAAGCAGTCATATACACTTAGGGTCCCTGTCAGTGTTCACTTCTCTAATAATTCATGACAATTTGCTTCTAGACAGCTATAGTGGGAGAGGATAATAAATACTAAAAGCTATGCTATTTTTTCCTCAAAGTATTCAAATCACAAGCAGATGTCATAATCCACTTCTGGGGCTGCGCTTAGGATTGCTAAAAAGGTTTTGGTTTTGGGGTTTTAAATAAGGAACAGACAGACAACAATTCATTGCTGGAAACTTTTTTTTGTCTTTTTTTCAAACAGTCTCTCAGTACAAATACATTTAAGGGGCAAATAAGGAGAAATATCTATCTACCTATGATACAACCTGCTGTATTAAGGTGGCCATACACAACAAAAGGCTATTACGATCGTAAGTGCGATCTTAAACTAATAATTTGATAGACATATGCAATGTTTATTGTACAAAGATGTACCAAACATATTGATCAACATTTAATTAGTTTCCTGATTACTGTTGAATGTCGTCAATTTGTGAGGTTACAATCAGCGCCGCTCCTACCATGAAGCAGCGTGAAACAACTGCTCAGGGCGCGTGCCGCTGACAAATCAAGAAAGGCGGCAACTTGTCAGATATATATTTTTTTTAATTTTCCCTTACCGAAGATCGCGCCTCGCGGGCAGGCGCAGGGGCAGCTTCAGCTTAAGGTCCACAAAGAAGGCACTTCATTGGCTGGACAATCCATCAATCAGGGCATGCCTCGGGATATCTGCAGCGTGATTGGTCCTGCAGCCGCGCCGGTACGCCCCTCTGTGCGTAAGTTACGTGACATACACACAGAGGGGCAGTACCAGCGCGGCTGCAGGACCAATCAGGAGACATCCTGAGGCTTGCCCTGATTGGCGCTTAGTCCTGCCAATGAAGCGCCTTCTTTCTGGACTGGATCTTAAGCTGAAGACAGTGCCACTTCGTCGCGATCGGTAAGGGAAAGTTCGTAAAATTATTTATCTGACAACTGTTGCCGCCTAAATTGTTTTGGGTCGAGGAGGGCGCGGGGCGCCACGGAAACTCCTTCCTGGCGGGGTGGGACTGGCCTGGGGAGGGGGGAGGGGGGGGGGGGGGTTACGGACTGATGCTGCTGCCTGCAGGACCTGGATTCTGGGGAAGTTCTTAAAGTTGCAGACCTGCAGTTCAGCTGCTTCTAATTGTGCCCCATCCAATAGATAGATAGATAGGTAGGTAGACTGGACTGACAGAGATAGGTAGGTAGGTAGGTAGACAGACAGAGATAGATAGGTAGTTAAGTAGGTAGGTAGACAGAGATAGGTAGGTAGACAGACAGAGATAGATAGGTAGGTAGACAGGTAGACAGCCATAGATAGATAGATAGGTAGGCAGAAAGAGATAGGTAGGTAGGCAGACAGACAGAGGTAGGTAGACAGACAGACAGACAGAGAAAGATAGATAGGTAGGTAGGCAGACAGACAGAGATAGATAGATGGAGGGATAGATAGATAGATAGACAGACAGACAGAGATAGATAAATTCATAGATAGATAGGTAGGTAGGCAGACAGACAGAGATAGATAGATAGATGGAGAGATAGATAGATGGATAGATAGACAGACAGACAGACAGAGATAGATGGATTCATAGATAGGTAGGTAGGCAGACAGACAGAGATATATAGATAGATAGATGGAGAGATAGATAGATGGATAGATAGACAAACAGACAGACAGAGATAGATAGATAGATAGATAGATAGGTGAATAGATAGGTGAATAGATAGATAGATAGATAGATAGACGGATAGATAAATGGATGGATAGATAGATGGATAGATAGATAGAAAGGAAGGTAGATAGATAGATATAGTGATAGATAGATAGATAGATAGATAGATAGATAGATAGATAGATAGAAAGATAGATGGATAGATAGACAGACAGACAGAGATAGGTAGGTAGGTAGATAGATAGACAGACAGATAGATAGACAGACAGATAGATAGACAGACAGATAAATAATAGATAGACAGATAGAAAGGAAGATAGATAGATAGATAGATAGGTGATAGATAGATAGACAGACAGATAGTTAATAGATAGATAGATAGATATAAAGGTAGATAGATAGATAGATGGAGTGATAGATAGATTAAATATAGATAGATAGACAGACAGATAGATGGAGGGATAGACTGACAGACAGATAGATAGATAGATAGATAGATAGATACACAGATAGATTGATAGATAGACACACAGATAGATAGATAGACAGACAGACAGATACATTAACAGATAGATAGACAGAGATAGATAAATAGATAGCAGAGATAGATAGATGGATAGATAGCAGAGATAGATAGATAGATAGATAGATAGATAGCAGAGATAGATAGATAGCAGAGATAAACATCAGAGATAGATTGATATATAGATAGCAGAGATAGATAGATACATAGCAGAGATAGATATATAATATAGATAGATAGATAATAGTGATAGATCGAAAGATAGCAGAGATAGATAGATAGACAGATAGAAGAGATAGAGAGATAGCAGAGATAGATAGATAATATAGATAGATAGATAGCAGAGATAGATAAATATCAGAGATAGATAGATATCAGAGATAGATAAATAGCAGAGATAGACAGATAGACAGAGATAGATAGGTAGGTAGATAGATAGATAGATGATAGATAGATAGATAGATAGATAGTTACTAGATAGATAGATATAAAGGTAGGTAGATAGATAGACAGATATATAGATAGATAGATACACAGATAGATTGATAGATAGACACACAGATAGATAGACAGACAGATATATTAATAGATAGATAGACAGAGATAGATAAATAGATAGCAGAGATAGATAGATGGATAGATAGATAGATAGCAGAGAGAGAGAGAGAGAGAGAGAGATAGATAGATAGATAGATAGATAGATAGATAGATAGATAGATAGATAGATAAATATCAGAGATAGTTGCATAGCAGAGATAGATAGATAATAGAGATAGATAGATAATAGTGATAGACAGAAAGATAGCAGAGATAGATCAATAGCAGAGATAGATAGATAGACAGATAGAAGAGATAGATAGATAGCAGAGATAGATATATAATATAGATAGATAGATAGATAGATAGATAGATAGATAGATAGATAGACAGATAGAAGAGATAGATAGATAGATATATAGATAGATGGCAGAGATAGGTAGGTAGGTAGATAGAAAGATGATAGATTAGATAGTAATAGCTAGATAGATAGATGGAGTGATAGCTAGATGGACAGACATACAGAGATAGATAGATGGATAGCAGAGATAGTTGGACAGACAGATAAATAGCAGAGATAGATAGATATATAGCAGAGATAGATGGATAGCAGAGATAGATTAGATAGATAGATTGCAGAGATAGATAGATAATATCGATAGATAGATAGACAGATAGAAGAGATAGATAGGTAGCAGAGATAGATAGATAATATAGATAGATAAATATCAGAGATAGATAGATAGATAGATAATATAGATCGACAGAGCAGAGATAGATAGACAGACAGATAGAGGAGATAGATAGATAGCAGAGATAGATAGATAGATAGATAGCAGAGGTAGATAGATAGATAGATACATAGCAGAGATAGATAGATAATCGAGATAGATAGACATAGATAAATAACAGAGATCGATAGATAGATAATATAGATAGATAGGAGAGATAGATAGATAGATAGATAGATAGATAGCAGAGATAGATAGATAGATAAATAGCAGAGATAGATAGATAGATAGATAGATAGATAGATAGATAGATAGATAGATAGATAGACAGACAGAGATAGGTAGGTAGGTAGATAGATAGACAGACAGATACCCTGGACAGTTATCTGTATTGGGAAACCCACCATGGGGAATAGTAATGTACCAACACCTTCTAGTGACCTAGAAATATTTTAACACCCCCTGGACAGTTATCTGTATTGGGAAACCCACCATGGGGAGACAGTTATCTGTATTGGGAAACCCACCATGGGGAATAGTAATGTACAGACACCTTCCAGTGACCTATAAATAGTCTAACACCCCTGGACAGTTTTCTGTATTGGGAAACCCACCATGGGGAATAGAAATGTACCAACACCTTCTAGTGACCTATAAATAGTCTAACACCCCCTAAATTGGAAGGTTCGACCATTGTTCATTATGTCATAAGGACATTTCTAATTATATCTTATAGAGGACAAATTAAAATTAATTAATAGATAATAAACTAGGGGAAAGTGATTTAGATCTTAAAAACCATAGAGTTTTTCTTATACAGGTGCAATAAAATGTAGAATGGGTACCAAAATCAAAACATTCATAATAATACCCTCATCAAAATATTGTAATAACCTAAATGCTCTGTTTAACTAATAGCTGGAAAAAGAATGCCAATGTTCCATACAGTGTGTCTTGGTTATGGCAATCACTGCGCATATTAACATCAATGGGAAGTTTGCGGAGAACCGTTACCAGCTTTTCAGTCTTAAAGCTGCGTTACCCTTTGAACCGATGTACCAAGGTAAATGCAGCTGTATAGAGCATGTTAACCTCTTGTTCACCGATTAAGTGTCCTTATTTTGTTTTTTAAACGTAGCGTTTGTGTTTGCAGTATAAAAAGTTTTATGAAGGTTGATCCGCGAGTGTTCCCCTGAATATATCAGTTATTTGACCAGGTCACTTTAAGAGGAAAGTTCATCTCTCAAAAAAAAAAACAAAACAATGCTATCCCCCTTTTCTAAACTCTTTTTTGTACAAGCTTTCACCTGGTCAGAGGAGCAGGTGAAACAGGTCACTGGCTGTGATGTCATCTTTTACAACCATGATGGACAGCTGCTAACTGGAAGAAACTGGAAGCAGAGAGACAGACACTAGATCAACAGATAGCATTTAAAGTAAAGGTGAGTCGTACACAGTAACGAGAAAGGGACATACAGTCTGATCCGAAGTTCTCATTACTGTGTGTGAAGCGTATTTTCCGAGCAATCGCAAGGACGGCGAATGCTCACCGCCAGCTTCGCGGACGTTTGGAAATGACGTCATTAGAAAACTACAGAGAGAATCTTGCAGAGTCTGTCTGTCATTTCTAACTATCCTGCCAGGGGGAACCGGCTTTAGGCTTTCTAACATTACAGTTGTTGTGGATTTGCCATATACAATCTTTCATTTGATTCCTTTTTTCAATTGGTCGCTCCAAGCCGTGTATAAAACTTAAAATAGCGCCCACACATATACCTGGTGGAATATTGGTACTACAGCATATTGCAGGACAGTATAATATGCATGTTTCATTTACTCCTCACAGATAGTGATTTATCTGTGCACAACTCCATGCAATAGACGGAACACTGTAGCAATTCTTTTTTAGTGTAAATTGTGATATACACAATAATTTTATTAACTGCCAAACAGTTTCCTTAAATTGCCATATCTATGTCAGTAAATTCTTTGTTATTAGAATGACATATCTCAGAACTGGAGGGGAGACCACATTCCTTCTATTCCAGGTGCATGACAACCAGAGCCAAAGAATCTACCAATTTGCATTTAATCAATTCACTTTATCTTTGTGGGCTTGGGGGGACTCTATGCCTCCCTATGCCCCTGCTTAGGTCTTCAGTCGACTTTGTATTCTGATCCACAGCTAACACTTACAATTGGCAAACAGGAATCCAGCAGCTGGATGGACTGTGTCTCTTGTGAATACCAACTAGATCAGCTGGAACTTGAAAGGAAGACTGTTTGCCTGGCAGTCAGTAGCTAAATCTGACATGAAATGCTGTGTGGCCATCAGTCATAGCACTACAGAGCGTGAGAGTATCACTTAAATGTCAGAGATGCCGAGTGTTTTGGTTTTTTAATATTTATTTTAATTATACCTGGGGTTTTTTCTCCTAAATCCAGAAGATTTGAAAGTAGTCAATGATAGATCCTTTTATTGACATCTGTGCCACATGGGCATATTAAGTGATCTAGTTTCTTGTAGAATAATGGGAAAAGGTATGTGTGATATTGGGAGATATAATCATTTTAGGAAACGTATTTCAGTTAATTGAAAGTGCTGGAAATGATTAATCCAAAACAGAGGCATAATACTGAGTTAAGTTTAGAACAGCCACTGGCTGATTCTTCCTTTAATAGACTTACAACTATGTGATCTAGGAACCTGTGCCGTAATATGTTTGGCATAGGTAAAATACCAGTAATATAGAGTGTATCGCTGTCTGCAGAAATAATGATTGTGACAAAAACCTTGTGGTCAAATCCGTTTATTTTAAACTCATTAAATTCCAACATACTGCATCATTAGTTTATAATTAGCATTCTAGCAAATTTCAGATGCAAATGAATTCCTTTATTGGTTTGGTAAACAGATTTAGACAGAAAGATTCCAGGGAATGTAATATACTACTTTATATTAATTCCATAATTTACTGAGGAACGGATTCTCTAGGGTGTATATAGAGACATTTCATTTACATTTACGAGAGAGCAGTAACGTTTGTCCAGTTATATTAATATATAAAAACATGCACAAATCAATCCAAAGCCATCAAACCGATGTGAAGTCCCCTTAACTACTGACGCTTCTGGCAATCATTATTTTGCTGTTTGACTTTGCACACATGTGACTAGAAATAAGGACCTTTACTAGGAGCATGAGCTCTTTCCCCAGGAGAAGATTCCACACTGTGGGAACCAAATTAAAAATACTGTAAATGAAAACCAATAAAACATTTCACCATACTCAGTAATGCTACATGGAAAATTCATTACATAAAATACATTCAGAAAAGTAGTGAGAAGTTTAAGTTCTTTAGAAAGTAGAACCTAATAGTATTGCCTAGTCTGAATATTTTGCATATGCATCAAATTGGAAATGTATGAAAGAAGGATGACATGTGTTTGAAACTTACAACTACAAAACATATAGAACCAAACTTCTTCCATATAATTATATGATAATAATCCTCTTGAAAAAGGCTAAAAAAGAAATAAAAAAACAGGTTTTAGTTTTGGGGTTTGATACACATGAAAAAAAGAGAAAGGTCAAAAATGGTTTTGTTCAGACACGGCTTTAAAAATAAAAAAATACTGATAGCAGTTGAAAATTGAAAAATTCCACTTTAATTGGGTTTGAATTGAATTATTGAAATTTCAATACATTATAAGAAATGCTGGCAGAACAAAATGCCACATCTCATACAGTAGGAAGGAAGGAATACTTCTCTGTCCAGCTGGTGGGTCCTAAATTATCAAATATCCTCATTGAATTAGAGCCTATATAACCATCCCAGCCAGGGAACCAGCAAAATCCTTGTTGGAGAAACAGAGCTTCTCCCGGTGTCACATCCGTGTTATGTATTCATGCTGGATGAGTAGTGAAAAGTCTTCAAGAAACTAAAATTAAGTCCAGTTAATCTTACTGAATACAACAGATATACCATGACCTGGATGAATGAGAACCTTCACAGGCATGCTGGATCATACTATAACTTTTAACACTAGTCTGCAGAATATCAAGTAATTGTACAAGTGTAAGTAATGGTTTTAGCAAATGTTTGTACATATAAAACCATGTACAGTTTTAATATAGGGAAGACGTCATGTGGGCTGGGAGGAGAAGTCTGGCGGCATAGCTGACAGGGCAGCTCTTAAAAATCATTTTGAGAGCCTTAACAAATCGCAAGGATGTTATGGAGCAGATTAACATTATTTGTAACACAGTAGAATGGTAACATAATAAGAAAAATCCAAATCAACTAATTTATCACAAAATTACTAATGTTCTATATGTTGCCCCGATTGTCAATGTTTACTAAATTCTGCCTTCCATCATCTTGCTATAAACTTTTTGAATTTCCTGACCTAAAGAATCGTTTTTTTCTTTAATACAGCATTCTTCTGTTAGACAGCAATGAAGATCAGCAGTTTTTCCCTATGGGCATTAGCAAGAAATATCCTGCTCTGTGTCTGTAAATACTGCTCAGCTTTAGCATTTAAATACAGTTAGAATGAGGTGTAGGCCAATCACTCACTAATCAATCAGGCCTGCCAGCAGGAGACCTTTGTGCCATATTGGTATGGCAACTGCACCCACTTGTTGGGAATTAGTCCATGCAGATGAACAGAAATAATAATGACAATTTTGTTTTCGATGCATTTATACAGAAACAGCAAAGTAAAGTCTCAGTATAATAGAGTGTCGGATGTGTGGATGCACATGTTTTGGTCTGGGTCTTTGTGAGAGCCAAACTCATATTAGATAACAAATGGAAAGAGAGAGACAGAGTGTGTGTGAGAGAGAGATTGTGAGAGAGTAGGAGAGTGTGCGAGAGAATGAGAGCGAGTAGTGAGGTGTGAAAGAGTTAGGTCATACCTAATGCATAAAACACGTCTACCTGGTCCCCATTAAACAACGCATTATCTACAAAACCTTCTCTTAACATTTAAAACCCCTCGCTCTGCTGCTCCTTCTTATATTTTCTCTAGTCTAGTGTCCCCATATGTCCGCCCGTTACCCTCCGCTCATCCCATTACATTATATTTTATGTATGTATATTACTGTCCCCCTTGTGCCGACTTTTGTATTCTATATTGTACAGCGCTGCGAGTCCTTGGGGTGCATATAAATAACATATACATACATACATAGGTAATACATAATATTGTGTTGCATGTATGTATTATGTATAATTTTATTTATAAAGGGCCACTTGGGTAAGCAGCGATGAACATAATAAAATACAGAGTATACAAAAACAGGGGATATGTGTAAGTAATTATACAATTTCATACGTAGGTTAAGAATATATATAAATGTGGTAAATTAATATAAGTGCAGAATGCTTAGACACATTAGGAATGAGTCCCTGCCCCAAAGAGCTTACAATCTAAGTGGGTGGGGCAACATACAGATATAAGTGGGGGGATGGGTACAAAGTGCTCATCATTTTTATTCTGGTGCTCAGAAAGGTAGGATAACAGTCTCGATTTGAAAGTATTAATGGATGTCATTGGCAAGCAATAGACGGAGAGAGTTCCAAAGGTAGGGAGCAACAAGAGGTGGAGAAGGCAGTGTTCATTGGGGGTTTGTGAAGAAGTTTTCCTTGGAGAAACAGAGGGCATGGCCATGAACATGAACAAGAAGATAAGTGGGAGGTACCGTAGAGTGAAGGGATTTTAAGGTTAAAAGGTATTGAATTGCTCATGTTTGATGGGGCCACCCTATAGACTGCAGTATCGGGGTAGCGGGTTCTCTTTGGGAGGAGAGTGAGATGATCCAAGCTGCCGAGTTATAGAATGACTGGAGAGGAGAGCGATGACAGGCCAGGAGTCCAAGTAGTGAATGTAACAGTTGTCAAGATGGGAGATTATAAGGGCATGCATGAACATTTTAGTAGGGGGCAAGATTACTCAAAGGCAAGTGTGATGAGTACTTACAGCAATACCGTGATACAACAGGAAAGAGGAAACCTGCCAAAGAGCTTACAGTCTAAAGGGAATTGGGGAGAAATAAGGTGACGTAAATATGGTAGGCTGTGTAAATAGATTGGAGTGTGAGAGGCAGTGTGAGATCAGGTTGGGTAAGTGAAAGGGGGTAATGTCTAGGTTATATGCTTGACTGAAGAGGTGGGCTTTAAGGTAACGTTTGAAGATATTAAGGGATGGTGACAGATGGATGAGAGAAGTCCCAGAGCAGAGGGGCAGCAGGTGCAAAGTCCTGAATGCGGGCATGGGAAGAGGTGACAAGGGTGGATTAGAGGAGGCTATCATTTGCAGAGCTGAGGTTGCATCTGGGATGGTATCGGTGGATGCTCGAGATTTAGGGATACCGTGTTGGATGGTGATTTATAGGACAGGGTTAGCAGCTTGAGCTGGATCCTTTGTGTGATGGGCAGCCAGTGGAGTGACTGACAGAGAGGAGAAGCATTAGAGAAGCGAGAAGAGAAATGAATGAGCTGGGCAACAGAGTTTAGGATGGATTTTAGTGGTGACAGTTTAAAACGCACAGGAGTCTGTTGCAGTTGTTTTAGACGGGATATGATAAGGGATGTGTAAACCAATCATACATGGCATCATTTCATTGATTTGATCAGATTATTGAAGACATTTTCTTGGACCATCTTGCAGAACCTATTTTCCATAGTTTTTAAAGAGCAACTCAAACATTAAACGAAATTTCATACACAGGTTAACAAACTGCACTACAACCACAAAAAGTGATTCAGTTATTATAAAACACACATTTTCCAGTCTGTTCAGGTTTTTTCCTTTATCTGATAACGTAGCAAATGGAGGCATTTTGAGTATAGTTTATGATCATTTTACTGACCACAAGCAAGACAGGAAGTCACGTGTGATGTACATAGAGGTTTAACTTGAAAGTGGAATGGTAGATATATGCAGGATACATACTGTAGACCGATGTCTTGTTCCTATGATGTGTGTTGGTAATTACCTTTTAATGAGGCAGACACAGACAGACAGTAATATGATGGACATTGCAACTTTACCTCCTGACATTTTATATATATACACCAAATCAGTACCAAGTTATTCTTCTCTGTAACGGGGACATATACATTCAGTAAAGTACTGTTCAGTTCTGTATGGAAAAAATGCATATAAAATAATGAATTCATAGGCCATTGAATTTCTCAGTGGGGATCCATGTTCATTGGAGCTGCTGTCATTTTGCTCTTACAGGTGCAGGCATCCAAAAGACAAGCACTCTCTGTTTCTTTCACTCTATTGACATTCAACTAAACAGCAAGATTCTGAACTTGGTAACAGAATAAATATTTTGGCTTCAATGACAAAATGACAGCTTAGGATCCTGACAAGACTGCAAAACAGAATTAAAGTGAAAGGATTAATAGTTTAAAAAGACTGTGGAATAAGTATTGTTCAGTATCTCACTTTGTTCATATAATGCTTGGAAAGCGAAGAAGATCGCAGTAATACTATTTATGTTAAGAAAAGTTTTGATTGGGTGATATATTTCAGTAAGTGTAACCATGCTTTTCTGTTGATGACGTGTTAGGCCTAAGACCAACCAAATCATTTAAACCTTTATATATCCTATATAATAAAACCCTAAGTGGGCGTCCTGTGGTCCGTGTTTGTGTGTCACTGCAGTTCCCATGGACTCACCACTAGAGGGAGAGTCTCTGCAGTTCATATTGACTCACCACTAGAGGAGAGTCTCTGCAGTTCCTATTGACTCACCACTAGAGGGAGAGTGTCTGCAGTTCCTATTGACTCACCACTAGAGGGAGAAACACAGGAAACACACAGAGGGAGAACAGCAATTAAACAGACTGCAGGTAAGGTTGCTTGGGACAGGGGCACCGGATTTGGGACAGAGGGGCCTCTGGATTTGGGACAGGGGGGCCCTGGATTTGGGACAGACGGGGAGCCCTTGGATTTGGGACAGAGGGGGCCCCTGGATTGGGAGAGAGGGAGGGCCTGGATTTGGTACAGAGGGGGAGCCTTGGATTTGAGGACAGAGGGGAGGCTGGATTTGGGACAGAGGGGTGCCTCTGGATTTGGGACAGAGGGGGCCCCTGGCTTTGGACAGAGGGGGGACTCTGGCCTTGGGACACTAAGGGGGTACTCTGTGTTTAGCACCTGTTATTGTAGCAGGCTTAATGTCTAGTACCGGTATATATATATCATCCTAAAGAGTAATATCCTACAGGTGTACTATTAAATCTCATTTAGACTTCCTCCTACAGCTTTTAGATGTGGTTTGCAACAGCACGATCCATTGTGCTATCATTCAACTGAAATGTGTGTCTATACTTTTATTAAAAACACACCTCTCAACCATATATAATTATATTTGAATCTTTTACACAATGTACTTATCCAGTGTAAGTGAAAACTAGTCAGATACTAACAAAATCTCAAGCAAACCACCATGAACTGATGAATTGGCGAGGTCTTTTGGACCTCTTTCTCCAGAATCTACAACTTTTCTGGGTCTGTTGTCTATGTCCACTGATGTATCTTGTATTGTAGGATGGAACATGGAAATAAGCTTTAATCTGTAGTCTAAAGAACATGACAATGTTTTTACTGCGTTCTTCCAGTTTCAACAATTCTTTTAAAAATTATGAATGAACTAAAAGATCAAAACCATGTGTGTATTCTGTTTATTTTTGACCTGCACCTGAATAACCTGCACTTTAACATTGCTCCCTGACCAGCACATGATCATACCCACACACCAGCTACCTGCAACCATAAGCTAAAAGTGGGTCTCTGAACTGTCTCTAGAACTGCTATGCTCATTACAATCAATTCAACATTCATCTCAAATTGAATGCTGAATCCGTTGTAACGTGGTAGTGCATGACCAGCTTAGATTAAAAGGACCCAAGGAGAAAACTCATCACCTTTTTGCTTGCAAGCTTCATCTTCTGAATGCCTAATCAGCAAAGGAAACAGGGTTGGTTGCTATGGGCCCCATTTTATAAAGGAGGCTGAGAATTTAATTGCATCAGACAGAAAGCCCCTTTTTTGGTTGTGTAACCATCCTTGACATGTCTCCTTGGGGCACATCTGGGACTTTGCAATCTTTTCCCCCTGCATATGCAGAAGAGGGTTATTACAGAAGTCAGGGCTGTGTGACTGTCTCAGCAATCTGTTCTTCCTAGCTATCCTGAGAGGCAAAATGATGTTATTTTCAGAGTAAGATGAAAGGATTCCATGGAGTTGTCGCCTTCCTATAATCATGTGATGGTAAACCTGACGTGCTGAGCAAAGTAAAGAAGATTTTATGTCTCCCCACATTTAACTGAAATGCAGAGACCTGAAAAACACGCAGTGGTTCATTTAACACTGTGAACCTGTTCCAGAGCTTACACAAATATAACATGCGGATACGTTGTAAATGAACCATAAGGCCTTGTATGCAGGAAGACAAAATAAACTTGGAATTCCACCCCTGTAAACAACCTTGGAAATTCAGTTTTCTTCATTTATAAATGGGAATTGCTTTTTTTTCAGATACAATCTGTGCATCTGGGAATGTGATAAGAAACATGTAGGCAGTCGTTGAGGCTGGTACATATTAAATACATTCTTTTTAAATGAAGCTTATTTTACATATTTAAATGGATTGAAACCAAAAGCCACACTATCACACATAACCTGAAAGATGCTGAATTCTTAACATAGCTTGGTTAAAAAAAGCAGGCTCAATTCTTCCAGGAATCTAAAGTTTATGTGCAGTGTCAAATTAGAAGCATCTTTATTATTATCGTACTGTGTAAATGCTTTAGCGACAAGCGAGAGGATCACCGTCTCTTCAAGTTCAAGGAAATTGTGTGTTGCATCCACAGTCACGGATACATTGCTAAATACCACAATTTTACTGAATAAAGAAAGTAGGCAGGGTAAAAGGGACTGAAAGGGGAAAAAAATCAATTGTGGTTTTTTGGAGGACATCAATTATCAAACTCCCTGAGATACTTGTTGTTATTGTAAGTGACCTCTTAAATTACAAACAATCAGATTCATCCCTTATAGTAAACGGAAGTCAAAGCCAGTTTTAAAAAAAAATCAATATTTTTGCTTTCTGTTTTCAATTAAATTTATTTTCTGCAAGTCTTCAAAAACCTTTAACCCCATGGGTGTTTCAGAGTAAAGAAAGTGTTCTAGACAAATGACAGGTGTATGACACACAAACATCCACACCAGTGCAATTGGAGTATTCATATAAATAATGGATCCGAGGATCAAATCAGAGATGCAACACCAGACACTCGGAAAAGAATAAACACTTGGAATAGGTTAAAAATAGAATAGGAAATAACAGTGACATGTAAATATATTATCTTTGTTATTCAGGTGTCCTAAAAAATATCAGATATCCCATACAGTCACAACCTATACCGCATTAAACCATACTACTATAGTACTATCAATGCTAACCATGTAATGATATTAGAATCCCAACACATTCAAGTTCATGTTAGCTATTGCAAAGCATTAATGCCACAATGCAATTAATGCTTTTGATTTGAGTTATATCAGTCTGTGTCAGGAAATCTTGAAGTATCCAAAACAGTGCAGCAGAACCCTAGAAACCCTGCCGGGATGGTCCTAGACATTTCATCTAGAAATTGGTTTGTGTTCTTTCAAACCCTTATTCAGTTAAATACTGTATTTTATGTTACCAATCAGATTGGATTAGTAAAGGAGGACCCAATAAAAGTTTAGCTTTGCACTTTCTAGGGCCTTAGTTTAAATAAAGTGTTATTCACCCAAGTTTTAAAACAACTGGGGGTAAACTCCAGAGACAATATGCGTTACACATAAAATAAAACCACCTGTAAATTTTAAAAAAAATGTATTAAAAAAAAAAATGAAATAAATGAAAATTGAAACTCCCTGATTATTTTTCAGTACATGAATGAAAATATTCTAACACCCCTGGACAGTTATCTGTATTGGGAAACCCACCATGGGGAATAGTAAGTTACTGACACCTCCAGTGACTTATAAATAGTCTAACACCTCCTGGACAGTTATCTGTATTGGAAATAATATTGCACAGACACCTTCCAGTGACCTATAAATATTCTAACACCCCCTGGACCGTATCTGTATTGGGAAACCCACCATGGGGAAGATATTGTACCAACACCTTCCAGTGACCTATAAATGTTCTAACACCCCCTGGACAGTTATCTGTATTGGGAAACCCACCATGGGGAATAGTAATGTACCAACACCTTCTAGTGACCTAGAAATATTTTAACACCCCCTGGACAGTTATCTGTATTGGGAAACCCACATGGGGAATAGTAATGTACAGACACCTTCCAGTGACCTAGAAATATTTTAAACACCCCTGGACAGTTCTGTATTGGGAAACCCACCATGGGGAATAGTAAGGTATGACACCTTCCAGTGACCTATAAAAAAGTCTAACACCCCCTGGACACTTATCTGTATTGGGAAACCCACCATGGGGAGTGAATGTACCAACACCTTCTAGTGACCTATAAAGTCTAACACCTGGACGTTATTGTATTGGGAAACCCACCATGGGGAATAGTAATGTACCACACACCTTCCAGTGACCTATAAATAGTCTAACAACCCCGGACAGTTATCTGTATTGGGAAACCACCATGGGGAATAGTAATGTACCAACACCTTCTAGTGACCTATAAATAGTCTAACAACCCCTGGGCAGTTATCTGTATTGGGAAACCCACCATGGGGAATAGTAATGTACCAACACCTTCTAGTGACTATAAATAGTCTAACACCCCCCTGGACAGTTATTGTATTGGGAAACTCACCATGGGGAATAGTAATGTAACCAACACCCTTCAGCACTAATAAATAGTCTAACACCCCTGGACAGTTATCTGTATTGGGATAACCACTATGGGGAATAGTAATGTACTAACACCTTCCAGTGACCTATAAATAGTCTAACACCCCTGGACCGTTATCTGTATTGGGAAACCCACCATGGGGAATAGTAATGTACAGACACCTTCCAGTGACTATAAATGTTCTAACACCCCTGGACAGTTATCTGTATTGGAAAACCCACCTGGGGATAGTAATGTACAGACACCTTCCAGTGACCTATAAATATTTAACACCCCCTGGACAGTTGTCTGTATTGGGAAACCCACCCTGGGGAATAGTAATGTACCGACCTCCTACATGACCTATAAATTTTAACACCCCCGGACAGTTATCTGTATTGGAAAACCACCATGGGGAATAGTAATGTACAGACACCTTCCAGTGACCTATAAATATTTTAACACCCCCTGGACAGTTGTCTGTATTGGGAAACCCACCATGGGGAATAGTAAGGTACTGACACCTTCCAGTGACCTATAAAAAGTCTAACACCCCCTGGACACTATCTGTATGGGAAACCCACCATGGGGAATAGTAATGTACCAACACCTTCTAGTGACCTATAAATAGTCTAACACCCTGGACAGTTATCTGTATTGGGATACCCACCATGGGGAATAGTAATGTACCAACACCTTCTAGTGCCCTATAAATAGTCTAACACCCCTGGACAGTTATCTGTATTGGGAAACTCACCATGGGGAATAGTAATGTAACCACACCATTCAGCGAATAATAAATACTAAACACCCCTGGACAGTTATCGGATTGGGATACCCACCATGGGGAATAGTAATGTACCAACACCTTCTAGTGCCCTATAAATAGTCTAACAACCCCCTGTGGACAGTTATCTGTATTGGGATACCCACCATGGGGAATAGTAATGTACCAAACCTTCCAGTGACCTATAATAGTCTAACACCCCCTGGACAGTTATCTGTATTGGGATACCCACCATGGGGAATAGTAATGTACCAACACCTTCTAGTGCCTATAAATAGTCTAACACCCCTGGACAGTTATCTGTATTGGAAACCCACCATGGGGAATAGTAATGTACCAACACCTTCTAGTGCCCTATAAATAGTCTAACACCCCCTGGACAGTTATCTGTATGGGAAACCCACCATGGGGAATAGTAATGTACCGACACCTTCCAGGGACCTATAAATATTCTAACACCTGAGCAGTTACCTGTATTGGGAAAACTCACCATGGGGATAGTATGACCACACCCTTCAGCGACTAATAAATAGTCTAACACCCCCGGACAGTTATCTGTATTGGATAACCCACTAGGTGGGAATAGTAATGTACCAACACCTTCTAGTCCCTATAACTAGGTCA